>NC_069405.1:64277433-64442433 GCF_026875155.1 Cherax quadricarinatus
ATATGTATGTACTTTGTGCATCAAACTGACCCGTAGACACGTGAACCCTCGTTTAGCAGGATTTTGGCATTTTTAAGGCAACACAGTTTTCATCTCGATAAGGTTTCTTGCAAGATATTTATCATGGTACCAGTAACTCATCGCAAAGAAATCGGGAATCATTTGTTCCAAGCTCTGCTGATATAAAACTCAATCTCTATCCCTTATTGAACGGACAAAATTTGTGAGCTTGGAATATGAGTGCCAATGGGACTCTTCAGAGTGACTTTTTTCTTATATCTTAGTTTTCTGGATTTGCAATAGTATACAGTTATTCAAAACCCTATGAGAGGGCCCTTGAAATACTCCGTCATTTAACGAACATTGTTGTATGGCTGCCCAAGGTAACCCACAACCAAAGGGAGTTTACTTTCTTTAGGTCAATGTAATGTTTCAGTAACATTGGCAGTAATTCACTTAGTTTCATGAACTTAATCTTGTACATTTCTAACACTGGAATTATGTTATAGCAGGTTTCATGTTCATCGTTACCAGCTGTATCTTGCGGACTGGCACTTCCAGTATTTTTCCCAGGGTGAGTAAACTTACTTACCTTAGCATGCATTTCGCCGTTCATTTGGTATCAACACACTGAGGTCAAAATTTTCTAAACAGTTCATTACAACACCACCATCATTTATTAGTTCCTGAGCTTCGTGAAAGTCCTTACAACGGTCAGCAATATACCTAGCAGATGTTCGAAATCTGCGAATTTTGTCATAGGTGACTGTGAAACCACAATCCTGGATTAGGCTAGCTCCATTTGCCATTACCTTTCCTGTAACTTCAATTACTAAACTGGTCCGGCTTGCCGTGCGTGTTAAATGTTGTTGAATACAATGAGACAGTCTTATTTGACGCTATCTTGTTATGGGTGAATTATCCAAGGGCATAGTCTGTCTGCTTTTGCAATGACTGGGTTGCAGACTTGATCTTAATTACCGCATATAACAAATGCACATCAGAATCGTTAGTTTTTACCACTCTGATTCCTTCCTATAAAAGCACGAATGCCTAACAGACTTGTACAGCCATCTAAATGTTGCACCAAAGTAGCATCACCAAAGTACTTAACTAATTTCCTTAATAAACATTTAAGTGACACTGTATCATTATTACTTATGTAATGTACATCACACGCAAGTCCATTGTTGTCTACATTTAATATTGATTACTATTACATTAAGCAGAGCAGGATCAGTAACTGTACTAACATATTTATTACGTCTTTGTTACTTCACTGCCGGTTTGTAGATCGTGTCATAACAGTCTTTGTTAGGACTGCGCATCAGCTACCTGCATATCCAACGCTGAACCCAAGTCGACCCAAGAGCACCCTACAAGAATGGCGCAGCCATTCTTGTAGGGTGGTCCTGATACAGCCACATCAGGAGAAAAGCAACAGTCAAGGACCAGGTAATCAGGCTAAGGAAGGAAGGAGGAGAGACAACAAGAAATGACCGTGAAATATGTGAGGAACTCAACAAGAGATTCAAAGAAGTGTTCACAGAGGAGACAGAAGGGGCTCCAGAAAGACGGAGAGGTGGGGTACACCACCAAAGTGCTGGACACAGTACACACAACGAGGAAAAAGTGAAGGGCTTCTGAGTGAGCTAGATACCTAAAAGGGCAATGGGGCCGGATAACATCTCTCCATGGGTCCTGAGAGAGGGAGCAGGGGCGCTATGTGTACCCCTAAAAAACAATATTCAATACTTTCTTTCAAAACAGGGAGATTGCCTGAGGCATGGAAGACAGCAAATGTAGTCCCAATCTTTAAAAAAGGAGACAGTCATGAAGCACTAAACAGCACAGACCAGTGTCACTGACATATACAATATGCAAAGTCATGGAGAAGATTATCAGGAGAAGAGTGGTGGAACACCTAGAAAGGAATGATCTCTCAACAGCAGCCAACATGGTTTCAGGACAGGAAGTCCTGTGTCAAAAACCCTACTGGAGTTCTATGACATGGTGAAATCTGTAAGACAAGAGAGAGAGAGAGGGGTGGGTGGACTGCATTTTCTTGGACTGCAAGAAGGCGTTTGACACAGTTCCACACAAGAGTTTAGTGCAAAAAACTGGAGGACCAAGCAGGGATAACAGGAAGGCATACAATGGATCAGGGAATACTTGTCAGGAAGACGCAGCGAGTCATGTTACGTGGCGAGGTGTCAGAGTGGGCGCCTGTGACCAGCTGGGTCCCACAGGGATCAGTCCTAGGACCAGTGGTTTCTGGTATTTGTGAACGCATGACGGAAGGAATAGACTCCGAAATGCCCCATTTTTGCAGAGGGACGTGAAGTTGATGAGAATTCATTCGATCAAAAAGACCAGGCGGGAAACTAAAAAGGGGATCAGGACAGGCTGCAGACCTGGTCCAGCAATTGGCTCTGGAGTTCAACCCCACCAAGTGAAAAGTCATGAAGATTGGGGAAGGGCAAAGAAGACCGCGACGGAGTGCAGTCTAGGGGGCCAGAAAACTACAAACCTCACTCAAGGAAAAAGATCTTGGGGTGGTATAACACAGGCACATCTCCTGAGGCGCACATCAACCAAAAAAACGTTGCGCATATGGGCACCTAGCAAACCTCAGAACAGCATTCCGACTTCTTAATAAGGATCGTTCAGGATCCTGTACACCGTATAGTTAGGCCCATATTGGAGTATGCGGCACCGATTGGAACCCACACCTAGCCAAGCACGTAAAAAAAACTAGAGAAAGTGCAAAGGTTTGCAACAAGACTAGTCCAGAGCTAAGGGGTATGTCCTACGAGGAGAGGTTAAGGGAAATCGACCTGACGACACTTGAAGACAGGAGAGATAGGGGGGACATGATAACGACATACAAAATACTGAGAGGAATTGACAAGGTGGACAAAGACAGGATGTTCCAGAGTGGGGCACAGCAAAAAGGGGACACAGTTGGAAGTTGAAGACACAGATGAATCACAAGGATGTTAGGAAGTATTTGTTCAGCCACAGAGTAGTCAGGAAGTGGAATAGTTTGGGAAGCGATGTAGTGGAGGCAGGATCCATACATAGCTTTAAGCAGAGGTATGATAAAGCTCACGGTTCAGGAGAGTGACTAGTAGCGACCAGTGAAGAGGCGGGGCCAGGAGCTAGGACCCGACCCCCGCAACCTCAACTAGGTGAGTACACACACACATTATATTATATATATATATTTATATAATTTATATATATATTTATATATATATTATATATATATATAATATATATTTTTATATATATATATTTATATTATCACCGGCGATTCCCACCAAGCAGGGTGGCCCGAAAAGGGAAAAAATTTCACCATCATTCACTCCCTCACTGTCTTGCCAGAAGGGTGCTTTACCTACAGTTTTTAAAACTGCAACATTAACACCCCTCCTTCAGAGTGCAGGCACTGTACTTTTCCCCTCTCCGGACTCAAGTCCGGCCTGCCGGTTTCCCTGAATCCCTTCATAAATGTTACTTTGCTCACACTCCAACAGCACGTCAAGTATTAAAAACCCTTTGTCTCCCTTCACTCCCATCAAACACGCTCACGCATGCCTGCTGGAAGTCCAAACCCCTCGCAACAAAACCTCCTTTACCCCCTCCCTCCCAACCCCTTTCCCAGGCCGACCCCCCACCCGCCTTCCTTCCACTACAGACTGATACACTCTTGAAGTCATTTCTGTTTCGCTCCATTCTTCTACATGTCCGAACCACCTCAACAACCCTTCTCAGCCCTTGGACAACAGTTTTGGTAAACCCGCACCTCCTCCTAACTTTCCCAAAATACGAATTCTCTGCATTATATTCAACCACACATTGCCCTCAGACATGACATCTCCACTGCCTCCAGCCTTTCCTCGCTGCAACATTCATCACCCACGCTTCACACCCATATAAGAGCGTTGGTAAAACTATACTCTCATAATTCCCCTCTTTGCCTCCAAGGACAAAGTTCTTTGTCTCCCCAGACTCCTAAGTGCACCACTCACTCTTTTCCCCCAAACAATTCTATGATTCACCCATTTTCTAGACCCCCTCCCCTGCACGTTTTAACACGGGAAATTTATGTTATAGCAGGTTTCATGTTCATCGTTACCAGCTGTATCTTGCGGACTGGCACTTCCAGTATTTTTCCCAGGGTGAGTAAACTTACTTACCTTAGCATGCATTTCGCCGTTCATTTGGTATCAACACACTGAGGTCAAAATTTTCTAAACAGTTCATTACAACACCACCATCAATTATTAGTTCCTGAGCTTCGTGAAAGTCCTTACAACGGTCAGCAATATACCTAGCAGATGTTCGAAATCTGCGAATTTTGTCATAGGTGACTGTGAAACCATAATCCTGGATTAGGCTAGCTCCATTTGCCATTACCTTTCCTGTAACTTCAATTACTAAACTAGTCCGGCTTGCCGTGCGTGTTAAATGTTGTTGAATACAATGAGACAGTCTTATTTGACGCTATCTTGTTATGGGTGAATTATCCAAGGGCATAGTCTGTCTGCTTTTGCAATGAGTGGGTTGCAGACTTGATCTTAATTACCGCATATAACAAATGCACATCAGAATCGTTAGTTTTTACTACTCTGATTCCTTCCTATAAAAGCACGAATGCCTAACAGACTTGTACAGCCATCTAAATGTTGCACCAAAGTAGCATCACCAAAGTACTTAACTAATTTCCTTAATAAACATTTAAGTGACACTGTATCATTATTACTTATGTAATGATTGAGACACTTATGCAGCATATGGGAATCTTTATTCAGGAAACGTTTCGCCACACAGTGGCTTCATCAGTCTGATGAAGCCACTGTTTATCTGGAGTTTATCTGGAGAGAGTTCCGGGGGTCAACGCCCCCGCGGCCCGGTCTCTGACCAGGCCTCCTTAGGTCAGTGTCCCAGGATGCGACCCACACCAGTCGACTAACACCCAGGTACCCATTTTACTGATGGGGAACATAGACAACAGGTGGAAGGAAACACGTCCAATGTTTCTACTCTGGCTGGGAATCGAACCCAGGCCCTCACTGTGTGGCGAAACGTTTCCTGAATAAAGATTCCCATATGCTGCATAAGTGTCTCAATCTTCAACTTGTCGGTTTTTCAAACCATTCATCACATACTTATGTAATGTACATCACACGCAAATCCATTGTTGTCTACATTTAATATTGATTACTATTACATTAAGCAGAGCAGGATCAGTAACTGTACTAACATATTTATTACGTCTTTGTTACTTCACTGCCGGTTTGTAGATCGTGTCATAACAGTCTTTGTTAGGACTGCGCATCAGCTACCTACATATCCAACGCTGCACCCAAGTCGACCCAAGAGCACCCTACAAGAATGGCGCAGCCATTCTTGTAGGGTGGTCCTGATACAGCCACATCAGGAGGAAAGCAACAGTCAAGGACCAGGTAATCAGGTTAAGGAAGGAAGGAGGAGAGACAAGAAATGACCGTGAAATATGTGAGGAACTCAACAAGAGATTCAAAGAAGTGTTCACAGAGGAGACAGAAGGGGCTCCAGAAAGACGGAGAGGTGGGGTACACCACCAAGTGCTGGACACAGTACACACAACCGAGGAAGAAGTGAAGGGGCTTCTGAGTGAGCTAGATACCTCAAAGGCAATGGGGCCGGATAACATCTCTCCATGGGTCCTGAGAGAGGGAGCAGAGGCGCTATGTGTACCCCTAACAACAATATTCAATACATCTTTCGAAACAGGGAGATTGCCTGAGGCATGGAAGACAGCAAATGTAGTCCCAATCTTTAAAAAAGGAGACAGTCATGAAGCACAGACAGCACAGACAGCACAGACCAGTGTCACTGACATATACAATATGCAAAGTCATGGAGAAGATTATCAGGAGAAGAGTGGTGGAACACCTAGAAAGGAATGATCTCATCAACAGCAGCCAACATGGTTTCAGGGACAGGAAGTCCTGTGTCACAAACCTACTGGAGTTCTATGACATGGTGAAATCAGTAAGACAAGAGAGAGAGAGAGAGAGGGGTGGGTGGACTGCATTTTCTTGGACTGCAAGAAGGCGTTTGACACAGTTCCACACAAGAGTTTAGTGCAAAAACTGGAGGACCAAGCAGGGATAACAGGGAAGGCACTACAATGGATCAGGGAATACTTGTCAGGAAGACAGCAGCGAGTCATGTTACGTGGCGAGGTGTTAGAGTGGGCGCCTGTGACCAGCGGGGTCCCACAGGGATCAGTCCTAGGACCAGTGCTGTTTCTGGTATTTGTGAACGACATGACGGAAGGAATAGACTCCGAAGTGTCCCAGTTTGTAGATGACGTGAAGTTGATGAGAAGAATTCATTCGATCGAATACCAGGCAGAACTACAAAGGGATCAGGACAGGCTGCAGACCTGGTCTCACAATTGGCTCCTGGAGTTTCAACCCCACCAAGTGAAAAGTCATGAAGATTTGGGAAGGCTAAGAACTCGACGGAGTCAGTCTATTGGGCCAAGACACAAACTCACTCAAGGAAAAGATCTTGGGGTGAGTATAACACCTTAGCACATCTCCTGAGCGCACTCTAACCAATAACTGCTTGCCACAATCTGGGCACCTAGCAAACCTCAGAACACAATTCCGACATCTAAAGGAATCGTTCAACCCTGTACACCGTGTACGTTAGCGCCCATATTGGATATCGCACCAGATTGGAACCCACACCTAGCCAACACGTAAAGAACTTAGAAAGCAACAGGTTTGCACAACCAGTTCCCAGTAGCTAAGGTATGATCCAACCGCAAAGAGGTTAAGGGAAATCGACCTGACTACCCTTGAGTATAAGACTTGGGGGGCTCATAAGACATAAAAATCTGAGTGAATTACCAAGGTGGACTAACAGGATGTTCCAGAGATGGGACAAAAAAATGGGAAACAGTTGGAACGCTGAAGACAAGATGAATCACGAGGTTACGCAATATTTTTGTTCACCACAAGTATCATAATGCAAAAGTGAAGTCGATGTAGGGAGCAGGATCCATACTAGCTTTATTGACCGTTTTACTTAAAAGCTCAGTTTCAGAATAAACCTAGTAACGTCCAGTGAAGAGGGGGCCAGGACATAGCCCTGGCCCCCCAACTAGGTGAGTACACACACCCTAATTTTTATAATTATATTAATTTCATATATAATATATATATATTGTAATATAGGTCTATAATATATATATATTACCAATATATTCTATATAAAGTTCGAAAAACTTTCATCATATTCATATCATATGTCGGCCTTTTCCCAGGCGCGCATACACACATTTCAAAAATGCAATACACATTATATTCAAGAGCGATATATAAATATAAAATAAATTATATATATATATATATAATATAATATATATATATATTATACACAAAGTGGAAGAAACTGGAAGAATTGTTAAGATCTTTCGCGCTCTCATTCTTCATCAGGAGCTAGACAGTGTTTCAAGATCTGCAAAGTATAGGTTAAGGGAAAAATTCTCTCAGGGCAAGGTAGAAGTGTGCCAGCATCAGCCCAAACCACTGTAGAGAATGTCTCTGATGACAGGACCAGATGGTCCCGGGTTCGAGCACTTCCTAGCCAGAGTTGTGTGCATATGTGTGCGTTGTACTCACCTATTTGTACTCGTCTATTTGTACTCACCTATTTTTGGTTTCAGGGGTCGACTCAGCTCCTAACCTCGCCTCTTCGCTGGTCACTGCTGGGTCTAATCTTTCCCTGCTTCAAGATTTTTATCGTACCTCTTCTTACAAGGAAGCAGTAGTTATTAACAAGTCGGGTGTCTAATCTTAATGAATTTCTGTGTGTGTGTGTGTGTGTGTGTGTGAAGAGAGAGAGAGAGAGAGAGAGAGAGAGAGAGAGAGAGAAAGAGAGAGGAAAAGAGAGAGAGAGAGAGAGAGAGAGAGAGAGAGGAGAGAGAGAGGAGAGAGAGAGAGAGAGAGACAGACGAAGACAGAGAGAGAGAGAGAAGGAATTAGATTACATTTAATATTAGATTTTGCAGCCGAAACCACTAGCTCATTGCACACCTTACATCCATCCTGTGTACAGCAACACAAGAACATATGGATACCCACAAAAACCTAGAAGCTATGCCCTACAAAGATTAACAGGAGTACATCTGGGTGTATATTTACCGATCATATTTCATCTATTACAAGTAAACATAGGATATCACTTAAAATGTCTGATATCTCATTTTTATTAATAAGGTACCGTAACATACCACGTAAGTTATAATACTGTAAATCTCTATATTCCTCAATAAGTGGACAATCAAGCTCAGGTATATGAAGATTCTGACTTACTCATTTAATTCTACGGTTAAACAACTGAAAATTTGAGAGTTAAGCTTGAACATGAGCGTAGGAGCGTGGCGGTGAATCTCTAGTGCTAATGTTAACCTTTTTATCCGCCGTGATGGCCGGGTGTGGGTATATATACGAGGCTTTACGTTGGCCTCGAGAACAGTATGCAGTTTCCAGTAGCGGCGGACAGAGCCCCTCTGTCTACAAAAACTGGACCAGGTGCCGTGCGCCAGGACGCAACTCACGCGAATGGTACTAATCAGCGATAAGGAATCAAACTCCTTCGGCACCGGAGGTAAGTTAGCGCTTCGATAATTGGCTGGTATCCTGGTAGGTATGTACGGTAAGGAGGAGGAGGAGGGGGAAGGAGAAGGGAAGGAAGGAGGAGGAGGGGAGGAAAGGAGGAGGGGAAAAGGAGAAGAGACTTGCAAGATATGATCTAAGAAGTTCGACTTCTGACTGTTGATCTTCCACAAGAGCTTCTGTAATGTAAAGTGTCGTGTATCAATTCGGTCAACAATCACGTCTGGTTAAATCATTCGTTTGGAAACAGTAATGCACTGATACAGTGAGGCACAAGACCATTAACGATACAAAGTATAAGCGCAGATACAACGATATGCAAAGGTGTAGATACAAGAAAATGTACAGGCACTAGTACAAAGAATACATACATTCATATACCAAGTAAACCCACAGGAGCAACAAAGTTATCAAATTGCAAATGATGTATAAAAAAAAAACGTGGAAAACAAATAGACTAGACAGACACACTTGGGTGTGCTACTAAGAAACACAAAGATCCAATAGACAATACACATCTCACAGACACATCTATCGCCATCTACGGTCACCTCATCAACATATCACCCCAACTGCAGATCTATTTGTATGAAATCAACGTTTCACTCGAAAGAACTTTGTCAAATCACGACGAGAAAGATCTCCTTAGAGCAAAATATTATCTCAATAGTCTTTAGCTGAGTTTACTCCTTTCACCCTATACGACCGCATCCAGATCGCGTACTTTCGATAACAGGAGATAAGAGGAGATACTCGTTGCATAGCAGACTTTTACTGGAACTACGTTTTGCTCTGTGTAGAGCTTTTATCAGGTCATTATCATGCTCTGAGAAAGCGAAAAGTTGTCCAAACGAAAGCAAGCTTGTTCACCAGCGTCTCTATACTTCACAGTCTATTAAAATTGTTGATCTTTGACGGGACAGGGAAATCCAATGTTGTCTCGACTGTATCCACGGTTTCAAGGTGAAAAGAAACACAGGATATTTGTAATAGTCTCCAGCGAGAGCCAGCGGCAACACTACGTAAGACGTTGGGTAAATGGAAATAGATGCAAATAATTCGACATTTTATTGTGGCAACGTTTCGCTCTCCAGGAGCTTTGTATTGTCGGTACTTCTAATATTATTCCTACGAAGAACGACGGCATCTACAAGCATAGCTCCCACAAAGACAACTCCTTGTAGAGTGAGAACCCTAAGAAGAGAGAACTCCCAGAAGAGATTTCCCACAACAGAGAAATGACAGAAGAGAGCTCCCACAAGAGTGAACTCCCACAAGAGAGAGTGAACCCCCACAAGAGAGAGAGAACTCCCACAAGAGGAGAGAGAGAGAGGAGAGAGAGAGAGGGGAGGGGGAGAGAGAGAGAGAGAGAGAGAGAGGGGAGGGGGAGAGAGAGACAATTCTCACAAGAGAGAGAGAACTACAATAGAGATAACTCCTACAAGAGAGAGAACTACAATAGAGAGAGAACTGCTACAAGAGAGAGAACCGCTACACGAGAAAGAACTCCTACAAGAGAAAGAACTCCTACAAGAGAGAGAGAACTCCTACAAGAGAGAACTCCTACAAGAGGAGAGAGAGAGGAGAGAGGAGAGAAACGAGAGAGGAGGGAGGGAGAGAGAGAGAGAGAGAGAGAGAATTTCAAAAGAGAGAACTCATACAAGAGAGAACTTCTGCAAGAGAGAGAGAACTAAAAGAGAGGGAGAACTCCTACAAGAGAAAGAACTCCCACAAGAGAGAGAGAACTTCTACAAGAGAGAACTCCTACAAGAGAGAGAGAGAGGGAGAGAGAGAGAGAGAGGGAGAGAGAGAGAGAGGAGAGAGAGAGAGAGAGAGAGAGAAGGGGAGAAAAGAGAATTTCAATAGAGAGAACTCCTACAAAAGAGAACTTCTGCAAGAGAGAGAGAACTAAAAGAGAGGGAGAACTCCTACAAGAGAAAGAACTCCCACAAGAGAAAGAACTCCCACAAGAGAAAGAACTCCCACAAAAGAAAGAACTCCCACAAGAGAGAGAGAACTACAAGAGAGAGAGCTTCTACAAGAGAGAACTCCTACAAGAGAGAGAGAGAGAGAGAGAGAGAGAGAGAGAGAGAGAGAGAGAATTACATAGAGAGAACTCCTATAAGAGAGAGAGAACTACAATAGAGAGGAAACTCCTACAAGAGAGAAATCCTACAAGAGAGAAAACTTCCACAAGAGAGAAAATTCCCACACGAGAAAGAACATCCATAAGAAGCAAAACTCCCTTATAAAGAACAGCTTCCATATAAGGGATCTTAATACTGAATTAACGACTCTGTTAATAATAATAATAATAATAATAATAAAAATAATAATAATAATATCTTTATTTACAAGTACATGTACAAGGTGTACAGTCGTAGCTGACATCAATAACATACTACTATATAGAAAGCCCATTGTTATGCTGAGCATTTCGGGCAAATTAGGTCAGTGTCCCAGGAAGCGACCTACACCAGTCGACTAACACCCAGATACCCATTTTGATGATGGGGCACATGGACAACAGGTGTAAAGAAACACGCCCAATGTTTCTACCCTGGCTAGGAATCGAACCGGGGCCCTCGCCGTGTGAAGCGAGAGCTTTAGCCACCAGGCCACCAGAGCCTCTTAACCAGAACAACCTTTTATAAGGACGACGTTTTGCTCTGTGTTTACCTTCATAAGCCATACCTTGATCAAGATCAACGAGGTTCGAAACGTGGCCCCTTGAAAGACTGCTCTGCAAACAAGTGCATTTAGTTATCTTTCGTACAATGCATAAATGCATTGGGCAAGACTCCTCCATGATACTTATCTCCCACATTCATAAACTTAATTCAGACCCTCCAGTGATAGCAAAGTAAACACTTACCTCAGACCCTCCAGTGATAGCAAGGTAAACAGCTCAGAAACTCCAGTGGTAGCAAGGTCAACACTTACCTCAGACCCTCCAGTGATAGCAAGGTAAACAGCTCAGAAACTCCAGTGGTAGCAAGGTCAACACTTACCTCAGACCCTCCAGTGATAGCAAGGTAAACAGCTCAGAAACTCCAGTGGTAGCAAGGTCAACACTTACCTTAGGCATTCCAGTGGTCGCAAGGTCAACACTTTAGACACTCCAGTGGTAACAAGGCCAACACTTACCTCAAGCACTCCAGTGGTAACAAGGTCAACACTTACCTCAAGCACTCCAGTGGTAACAAGGTCAACACTTACCTCAAGCACTCCAGTGGTAACAAGGTCAACACTTACCTCAAGCACTCCAGTGGTAACAAGGCCAACACTTACCTCAAGCACTCCAGTGGTAACAAGGCCAACACTTACCTCAAGCACTCCAGTGGTAACAAGGCCAACACTTACCTCAAGCACTCCAGTGGTAACAAGGTCAACACTTACCTCAAGCACTCCAGTGGTAACAAGGTCAACACTTACCTCAAGCACTCCAGTGGTAACAAGGTCAACACTTACCTCAAGCACTCCAGTGGTAACAAGGTCAACACTTACCTCAAGCACTCCAGTGGTAACAAGGTCAACACTTACCTCAGACACTCCAGTGGTAACAAGGTCAACACTTACCTCAAGCACTCCAGTGGTAACAAGGTCAACACTTACCTCAAGCACTCCAGTGGTAACAAGGTCAACACTTACCTCAGACACTCCAGTGGTGATGACTGCAACTCTCACCTGTTAAAAAAGAAAACAAATATGTAAATTTTGACAGTATTAAATGTTTACTAATCACTGATTTATCACGAAATCGCAATAAGACGATTGAAAACCAATCACACGACGCGTTGGGTTAAAGCTCCAGCGCTCGCATGCCCTGGGTAGGATCCCCACCCGAGCTGTGATTTCACTGATCTCATTTTAAACTACCCATAAAAGCTGCCTTCAAGAGATTTAGTTAAATTTAATATCTTCATTATGCACCACATACCCAACCTGTGGGCGGTAGCCAAAGAGATTACAAAGGTACATAATGGGTCCAGGGACTGGGCCGCAAACTTTTGACAGCTGAACAAGTTACAAAGGTAATGAACCGTACACACGTCTACACCTGATCACAAATGTTATATAGGGTTCTGCATGACACTGTAATGTATATATAGTGGAGAAGTGTGCTATAATACTATGAATGTTATAATTGTAAAGTTTAATTTTATAACTCATAATGTACATTTGGGGGTGCTTTAAAGTACTTTACATTATGAATTATAAAATTAAACTTTACAATTATAATGTTCATACTATTATGGCACACTTTTCCACTATATATACATTACAGTGTCATGCAGAACCCTGCATAACAATTGCAATGAGTTATTAAAGCAAATATTAGCTTTATTTACAGTGAACAAATTCAGGGTACTTTTCCAGAGTGGTCTGTAATATTCCACTGTGGATAAAACACTGCGACGTATCTTGAACATTTCTGAGTACTTAATGACGCATGGTGTGACATTTCGTTTGGTCTACATCGGGTGGTGGTGATTTAACCTGCCAAAGATACTTGTAACCCAACCGGAGCCGGGCAGTAGTGACATTCAAGGATCTGCTTATATTGTTAGACTCACCATAAACATGTGGCTCCTCCTAGAGGAAAATGAAGATACCTAAAGTCAGTGCCCGATCGGCCGGGCTTTGGTTCGTACTTTGGACTAAGCACGGTCAGCAGTAACAGCCTGGCTGATCAGGCCCTGATCCACCGCGAGGCCTGGTCAAGGATTGGGTTGCTGGGGCGTTAACCCTTGTAACGACTTCTAGGTAGGTAGGTAAAAGCAGGTATGTATACTGTACAAAAGCTATGAACATAAAAATGTATATACATTTATTTTAATCTTTGCCTCGCTCTGTTGATTTGCACACCTAGCTATGTCTCTAATGTGTGTACATACCGATTTGTTTGCAGGAAGGGGAGGGGGTCAAGTCCCCAATCGGTGACTACAGAATCTTTAGCTCGTTTCTGGCCTTCTGAACCTTGTCGTAACTACTCTTGCGACTGTTATGGTATTTGCCATCATTTCATCTAACCCTTTACATTCTTCTTCCACCCCGGCACACTGAGACTAAAGAAACCTCGTAACATACTTAAGACCTATCTGTGTCTTCAAAGGTGTCCCCTACTCCATGAGTTTGTCGCTGAAGTCTCATACTACATGCCCTGTTAATTTCTCTCTATATTTTGATTGACCAGAATACATGTTCTATACAAAATTTAGTGCGTAATGGTTACCATTTGACAAAGTGAGTGTATAAGTGTGTGAGTGGAAGTTCAAATTACTCGTCATCTCGAGTCAAAGAAATGATTTTGGCAAAATTACTGCATACACAAATTTTCACTTGTCCTATATGGCAAGATGAGCGTTGCTATTTAAGCCAAGATCGCAAGTTCTGCCTATTCGGCACGACAAATTATATATATATATATATAATATATATATATATATATTATATATATATATTTATATATATAAATGATTAGATAATCTAGGGTGAGCGAGTACTTCGTCTTACAGTTTACAAGGGAACACAATTCTGGAGCTGACACCGGGATCTGGACTGACTGCTGATACAACATCCCCATTCTCATGCACACATACCCTCCCTCCCCTTACCCCCTCCCCCTCTCTCCGGCCAAGCACTTCTCTTTGTTACCATCTGCGATAACATTCTCAGGAATAAGAATGGAACAATACTAGCGATAACCCATTGGTTTACAAGCATGACGGTGTGTACGAACGGTTGTATTTCCTGAGTGTGTCTGATAGCCTCGTCTCCATCTGATAACAGAGGTGGGATGCCATATGGTCATCTCAGTATGAGCTCCGCTATCCAAATATATTAATGGGATTTATATATAAGTATAAATTTTAAATCACATTGTGTCAGAAGACTGCCCGAATATAATGATGTTATCTAAATTTATAAACCACCGTGAATACATTTTCATCAGTTGTCATAAAGTAAGCCCGACGCCACTTATACTGGCTACCGGACTTTCGACATTGATGTTTACGAAGGAGGCTGGATAGAATATAGTGGCTGGCTAGGCGGGCCGTCCGCAGACACGACCGACAACACACCAGACAGGTATCAATGATAGAAGACCAGGGGAACACGCCGCTGGGCTCTCTCAGAGATTAATGGTAATATATTACAACACATACATTTGTTGCGCCTATGGCCGTGTATTCTATATGCAGAATAACGATATATAAACAATCTCCCCCCCCCCACCACCACAAACACTCACACACACAACAGCAGCACCACCATCAATATTTATGATACTGTGCTAGGCTGCTGGTTTTCTCTGCTAATCTGCCACGTTTACAAACAACATTTACTGAATATTTCTTTGATTTCGATCGTTAATGTCTGAGTTTGTAGAAACTCAAAGCTAAACTTTTTTTTTGTGTGTGTAATGGTACATAGAAATATCAGAACCAAAGACAACTATATACTGTAGAATCTTTGCCAGGAAAAAGCGAAGGAGTAAGTTAGTAGGCGCCATCTCACGCTCTCCATATACTGCTTCCTCATTTGCATATGTGAGGACTCGAACCTATAATATACTGAATTACTAGTCTGAAACACCTCGTTCAACTCTTGCTTAATTACAAGTCGGAGAACAGCACACGGAGACTAAAGTGCCATTCTTGAATGCAGCTATATATCTGCAACGAACAATTAACTCACAAACTTGCTGGCTGTTAGTGGTAATGACCAATCATAAGTTAGCTTTAAGGTAAAAAGCACGTTGCGATTGGTTATCTCCTCTGGTCGTTAGTCTTGCCTGTGCAAATGGAGAATTTCTGTTGTAATTTTCAACCACACCTGAGCCACCAAAGGGAAGTGGGTTACAAGCTTAAGTAGCTACTCATTTGCATAACTGAATAAGAAAACGTAGTGCTTAATCTCAGAGCGTAAACTTTCCAAAGGCTCCATTGAAGAGACAGCCAAGTCACCAGGGCTTTATGGTCTGAATATGGTGAAGACAATATTTATCTTGCCACACACTAATTACCAACAACTCTTACACCCATTTAATACCCTTTTCACGTCTCGCCAATAACTATCTGAAACGTAATTATCGCCATTGTTGCGTTAAAGAGAATTATAACGCATTTAACAGCACTTGAGGAAGGCACCGCACTGAGAGCAGATAGTATACAGGCGTTCTAACATTGTCTTACAAGATGGTTTTTTTTCCCCCAGTTTTCCCCTTTTTCCTGTAAAATTACGAAAACCATAACCTGGACATTTGTGGTTGCCTCGCGTATAATGTAAATCACGTAAAGAAAAAATTTTTATATTTGGTATCATTTTTTTCCAACTGTGCCAAGAATTGATTTTCAAAAAGAAAATCAGTTCAAACACTCAATTTAAAGTTTTTTATATGATCAGTAATTTAAAAAATTACTTCTTCAATATGAGTAAATGAGCAAAAACACTACTTTCATAGTTTTTCCCCATTCAACAGAATGCCTTAACCCTCACTTTTGCCCTTTACTCTTTTGCCCACACGTATTCAAACCTGCCCACCAAACATTTTTAAAATAACAACATTTACGTCCAGCTAAAATTTTAAGTAATTTTTGATTAGGGCGTTTTCCTTCTTCCCTCCCGGGGGGGCCGCACTGGGGACCCCCAAATCCCCGGGTTTTAAAACGACCCCACTTTTTCACACTGATTAGATTCATTTCTCAAATTGCGAAAGAATCTGGGGGCCGAAAGTGTTAAAATTGACGAAACCCTCACGTCTTTTGGCTAGGGGGTTTATAGGGGTAGCTTTCTCTCGGGGGGAAGGGTTTAATGGTGCTGAGGGACAAAAATTTTTTTCTTGTTTGGGGTGGGGGGGGTAAGGCTGCTTTTTGGTATTCGTTATAAAAAATTTGGGAAATAAATTTTTTAATGGGGGGTTTGAGGCAGTGAGAGGACCGAGAAAAAAATTTTTAAAATTGTTTATTGCTAATTTTCATGTTATTAAATTTTGTTAGTTTAATTTTATTTATAAACTTTGGGGAAAGCATGTGTTTATTTTATGGTTTTTGTACATATAAAAAAAACGATTAAGATTTTCAAGCACAGGAGAACGAAGGGCTGGATTTTTTTTTTTTTTTTTTTTTTTTTTTTGCCAACAACCCCAAGGAATCAAATTTTGGGCACACCCTAAAAAGCATAACAAAAATATATTAAAACTCCATGTCACATACCTATTTCCAAAACATTTTTGTAGAGGTGAATACACGACGGACTTGGGGGGGAATTTTTCCCGGAAAAAATTTTAGTTGTCCCCAACAAATTGGGTTTGGTTCGACAATGTGTTTTTTTCCAAAAAAAATGGCCAGATATAAACACCTGCTTCGATTGTTAAATCTAAAATGGTGTTACAGTCCATTCATAGTGCAAACACGCATATGTTACCCTTCAACATTCTTTATGTCTCAAACACTTTATTTAAACTTTTCTCAGTGTCCCCTACAAAACACCCCTTTTTCCGATACGCTTGTGAGAAAAAAATTCAGCTTTGTCAATCCACACTGGACAAGGTTACGTTATTTTGTTAAGGAATTTTTTCGCCCACCAGTAAGCTCATTCATCAGATAACTAATCTAATAATTTGTTGGGAGGGTTTTTTTTATCTGACTTACAGTAATTCGCCCAAATCGATTGATTCCTAAAAAATGCTTGGCAATAGAGTTGCTAGTGGTAATCAAAACATCGGATGTCATTCCCTTTATGGTCAGCTCAGCGATTTATACATTGCTCATTCCTGCTGCAGAGGGTTGTGACGTGGCATAACAATACTGCTTCTTTGTAAATATACATGTTTTCTATCGTCCGTGTATGTATGCGAGCTGTGACATTCATAAAACGTGAATGTAAATAAACTTAGGAGTTCGGACGGCCTGGTAGTCTTCAGATTAGCAACTCACAGTTCTAGCCACCTGTCTACAAAGAGCATAATGATTATCCAACCAGAATCTACTGCAGGATTCGCCTAAATAATGCGTCTTAAACGACGCATCATTTAGGCTTCTGAAAACAGTTTACACATTTACCACCAATGATACGGTTCATGGGCCTTCAGACAGAGGCGCATGAACCAGACACTGGTTCCCTCCTCCCCCACCCTCCTCCTAGTGTCAGTAGCTGCTACTCCCACAATTGGTACTGTCTCGCCAGTGGCATTTTCCCCAGGCCCCATCCTTATGACCTTGCACTTACTGAGGTTAATATTTAGTCATCTGTTGGGCTGTCTTTTTAGTTTACTAAAGTCTTCTTTTAGTTTCTTGAGTGTGTTCCTGAGGGATACGTATTGGTAGACACGTGCCTAAACGTGTGCATAAAAAAATAAGATAGAGGAAGAGCTGTGAAAATAGGATCCTGTGTCCTTGGAACACTAGCTGGTGTAAGACAAACCGGATGTACCGATGACTGAGGCGGCGGAGTGAGAGAAAAATGGAGAAATTGGGTGATAACTATAGGGGACAACAGAAGAATCGGATTGGATAGAGAATGGGAAGACGACAGAACTGACCACAGTACGGGTGGGGATTGAACTGGTGGCAAGTGAGTCGTAAAAACCCCAGGCCAGCGCGTAAGCCACTGGGCCAGCTGGCTATATTTATACACCGTAAGGAGGTTAGTATGGGTCCCACTGTGACCACTGTTGCAGCCAGCTGACCCATTGGCTTACGCGCTGGCCTGCAGCTTTACGACTCACGTGCCGCGAGTTCAAGCCCCACCCGTACCGTGGTTTGTTTGCAATCGTATCATTACCATTGCGTGAGTTATGACAGAACTTGGTGGAGGGAGGAGGGGAAGGTGAACGAACTGGGTGTACAGGTGGAAAACCTGTGTAGTCGAAAAGTACACAGCATACTGTACGTAAAGAGATATACCACGTTGGACGTCTTTTCGGTCTAACAAGCAGAAAATGACTTATACACAGATTTTTTTTTTAAATATTATTTTATGAACTGATCGATTAGAAAAATCAGCAACCTCTCACAGAGAAGCCAGACATATATGAACCACGGTACGGGTGAGGTTTGAACCCATGGCGAGTGAGTCCTAAAACTCCAGGTCAGTGCGTAAGCCACTAGGCCAGTTTCAGGACTCACCCGACATGAGTTCAAACCCCACCTGTTTCGTGGTTTGTTTGCAATCGTGTTATTACTATTTCGTGAGTCACGACATATATGTAACTTCCGTGTTTATACACTAAGAGTTCCCTTCAGTGTCTATTTCTGATATTAAAGAATTTATGATTGCTTTAATGAGGACTGCTGTATTGCAGTCGTGTAATTACGATTTCCTGGGTCATAATGACTCTGGTGTATTCGAAAAGCCTTCAATCGAACAGCGAATTCGTCGCCTGTATGCAAGCAGAGACAACAATATGACAGACCTGTGGCAAATAAGGATAACAGGATCTGGCAGTTCGTGCGATGCTCAGATTAGTACGACATGTTGCAGAATAAGCGATTACTGAGAAACGTTTCGCTTCTGTCAAAACTTTAACAGAGCAAAACATTGTTCCAGTAATGACAGGGCGAGCTCTGGGAGGTGGGGGTGGGGGGAAGCTGATAGGGGGCGTGCACTGCAAGTGTCACAATGAACCCTGACAAAAATATTTTAAAGTGAGCGAAGTGAGAATGACACCTGGCTTGGTGGAATCACTAAAGTGAACCTTAACTGCGAGGTGGATCAGTGACAGAAACTAATACAGTGTGTTAATTGAGGTGATTTTATGACACTATGGTAATCAAATGACAACTGTCACTATGGTAATCATATGACAATTGGCACTATGGTAATCATATGACAACTGGCACAACGGCAATTAGCTGGTTGTCACTTTGGTAGTAAGATGACAACCCAAGTTGTGGCAAGATGGTCTGAGACGGGGGGGACCCTAAGACCCCCGGACACATTCTTGAGGTATCCATGAGGTAAGGCGACATCAGGAGATGGTAACTGGGAAGGGAGGTAGTGTGAGCAAGTGGTGCCGTGGGTGGAGTGAGATAACTGGTTTAAGGGTCAGATCTTGACCTAGGAAAAACAGAGGGATGGTGTGTGTGTGTGTGTGTGTGTGTTGTTAGTTACCATTTTGTCCTGTTTGTGTGTGTGTGTGTGTGTGTTTTATGCTGCGTGTATACGTGTGTCAAAGGTTGTCAAAGGCACCAGTCGATAGTCGCTTGGCCTGTTGTATACTCACCTATTTGCGATTGCAGAGCTCGAGTCGCTGCTCCAAGTCCCAGCTCTCCGCTGACCGCTACTGGGTTCAGTCTCCTGGCCGTGTGAACCCTGCCATTCATATTCTTAAAGCTATGTATGGATCCTGCCTCTACTACTTAACTGTCTAGGTCGTTCCATTTCCTGACCATTTTAAGCCTAAAGAAGAGTTTTCTAACATCCTTGTGCCGTCGTGTACCTGAAACTCGCCTCTTAAGCAGACTCACCCTGTTCACCCTCTGAATTCCTCCTAGTATTTTCTAAGTTGTAATCATGTTACCTCTGGTCCTTCTGTCCTCAAGTGCAGTCAGGTTTAGCTCCTCTAGTCTTCTGTCATAGCTAATACCTCTCAACTCTCGGACTAGTTTCGTTACAAACCTTTGCACTTTTTCTAGCATCTCGACATGCTTTTCAAATGTAGGTTCCATACTGGCGCTGCTTACTCGAAGATGGGCATGACATCTGTCGTGTATAGGGTCGTGAATGCCTCCTTGTTGATGTTCCTGATAACTACGGCATGTGCTGCCTTTGTACCCCGAGTCTGTACACTATTTCCGGTCTTCGTCCTTTCCCGATTTTCATAACATTTCATTTGCTGGGGTTAAATTCTAATAGCCACTTGCCAGGCCAAACCTGCAACTTGTCCAGATCCATTTGTAGTCTTTCCTGGTCTGCTCCTTTTTGTATTCGCCTTAGTATTACGTCATCTGCGAACAGAAATACCTTTGACTCAATTTCTTGTCATTTCGTTTACTTACACAAGAAGCAGTGTACATATGAGTGTGTATACGTGTGTGTGTGGTGGTGTGTGTGTGTGTGTGTGTGTGTGTGTTGTGTGTTGGTGTGTGTGTGTGTGTGTGTGGGAGGAAGGGAGGGAGGGCAGACAAGTGCACCAGCCAGCCTGGTCTGGACGGGTTACTCACTACGGGGGGTCTGACTAGGCTGAGCCTGTCTCGCCAGTGATCTATATGAATTTATCTCCTCTCTCTCTCTCTTTTTTTTCTCTTCCATCTCGTGCTCTCACCCTCCGCTCGTAGTTTGGCTATCTCTCTAGGTAGTTCCTTCTCTGCAAATATTCCTGCTATTGTCGACTTGTCTTACTGACTGACAATGCATGACAAAAGAGGTTGTATGTTTTGAGAGCAGGTTTTTTTTTTGCCTGAGACATAGTTTAAGTGGTGTATCCTGTGTCCAATGTGGTTGTCAGTCGATCATTCACTCCCTCCCTTCCCAGTACAGGTGCACCTATTCACTATCTCCTTAACCCCCCGAAAATCACCTTGACATCACCCTATTAATATATATTAGTGATAAACACTATATATCTATAAAAGCATACTGTCGAAATTTAAATAAATCTGCATTTAAAGATTTGGTTATATGAAACAAATATTTATTAAAATAATATTTTCCAAAAAAGTTTATCTTAAGGATTGATAAAATACATTCAAGTGAATTAATAGGATCTGCAATTACTGTACTGACCACACTAAAGGAGAAACAAAGACCAGTTTCGTGATGCAGTGAACGTATTCTCAAAGAAGTGCACACCGCAGCTATGGCGCTGTATGTGTATGTCAAAGTCACTCCTGGTGGCAATTTAATAAACTATTAAAAACGAAAAAGAAGATAGAAATGAAAGGTTGGATTAGTATCTATTTCAAGATATCTTCTGCACACCTGATGATATCCTTATACAAAAGCTTGGATCGCTATGTTATTTGCTTTTGAAAATCTACGTAGAAGTGCGTGTTTATTCGTAAAGTCTGATATAAAAGTTTAAAAACGCACTTTGATGATCCCCGAGCAATCTGCACCTATTTCGTGATGTACGAAACACCCTGAGTACGTGGTAAATTAGATACATGTGTTAGTCAGCGGTAACTACCATTATCATCGTATTGTTAGGCAAAAACGGCCTCATCATGGCGTCGAAACAGTGATATATTTACAATATGACACTGGGAGCGTGTGAGACAAATGTAGCTGTTCACTCTCTTTAACATCGTAAGTTTCATTCAGCTGTCACATGCAAGCTAAATAGCTGCTCACCTTCCGACGCAAATTATTCAGTAATTTTTCAAAAATGATTTCGGGTTGGGTGCCATTATTTATGAGGCAGCACAAGCTATCATTAATGAAGACAGACTATAATTCTGTCATGATGGAGATCCACCATGATTTCTGAGTCCCCCTCATCAATAAGTTTATAAAATAAGACCAGCACAACCAGGCTGGTTATCCCATACAAGATGAGTATTGCGATGGCGGAGTCTAGGACAAGAATACCGGCTCATCACAGTGCCTATCGTCGCCATCCCTGTGGCACCAAGTTGAGAAAAAATAATAATGCAGATAAAATGAAAACAAGATGGGGAAATTGTGCGGCAGTCAACTGTCGATCTGCTGGTCCACTGGGCGAGCATGCTACCTGTCCATGCATATTAAGGGAGGTGCACAGTGCATACGTGAATTTAAAATCTACCGAACTAATAATCCTCACTGTTATCAAATTTCACTCTCTACACAGTCCAAAATGACATTCCTCATTTCTCTACATTCCTGTCAGCACAAAATAAATTATTCTCTCTCTCTCTCTCTCTCTCTCTCTCTCTCTCTCTCTCTCTCTCTCTCTCTCTCTCTCTCTCTCTCTCTCTCTCTCTCTCTCTCTCTCTCTCTTTCTTTCTTTCTCTCTCAGGGTGGTAAATATGTGAAATCAGCTACATAAGTAAGTAAACTCCACACACAGCTTCATGAATAACGTACTAAGGGACATGAGCCAATAATTCCGGCAATTAATTAAAAAAAGAGAAGCAGAACCAGGAGCTTAGAATCGAACTCCACCATCAAAAACAGGTTAGTACAGAGGTGAGAACATACGCATAAAAGCGCAATTTCGCAAATACGCACGCACGTACGCACTGTGTGAACGACTAACTGCAATCTATAAGTCATTTGATACACGACAACTTCCAGAGGTGTGGCAGAAACAGAAGTACAGCTCCTGGAGAGGAGTGGTTTCACAAGCAACACCCAGCACGGTTTTAGTGGTAATAAATACTATCTCACGAAACTGTTGGAGCTCTGACAAGGTAACAGAAGCGAGGCAAGAGAGAGAGAGGGAGATGGAGAGCTGGCCTGCATATTCTTGATCTGTAAGTAGGCATCTGACACACTACCGTAAGAAAGACTGGGACAAAAAATCGAGGAGCAAGCAAGAATAGCAGGGAAGGCACTGCAATGAATCAGAGAATACCTAACGAGGAGACAATGAGTGATTGTCTAAGAAGAAGCAACAGAATGAACAAGTGTGACACCTACGCTTCAGAATGAACCAATCTGACAAGTGCGTGAACGACATGCCGGAAGAGATCAGTTTGGGGTATCCCTGCTTGAAAATAATGTGGCACTAATGAGGAGAATAAAACAAGAGGGGTCAAGGAAAGGTTACAAATAAACCCGAACATGCTGCAGGACTGGTCTGACAGGTGGTTACTGAAATTCAACTCCAGCCAATGCAAAGTTCGAGAACTGGGGAAGGTACAGATGACCAGAAATTTAAGTGCAGGCTTAAGGGGACAAGAAATCAAATTTCACTCTACGAAAAGAGGAGACAAGTCCCAGAGCTGAGGTGTATGAACCATAATGAGATACTAACGGAACTTAACTTGATTACATTAGAGGGTAGAATGACCAGGGAAGATACGATTCCGACGTACAAAATACGTTAGAGGACAAGAGGTGGGAGGCAGGTATACGAGGGCACAATAAGAAGTTAGAAAAAAAAACACAGGTGTGTAACAGTGGTGTCAGGAAGTATTTCTTCAGCCTTGGAATTGTCAGGAAGTGGAACAGCCTGGACAATTAAGTGGTAGAGGAAGGCTCTATGTTTATATAGCTTTTAGAATAGGTATGATAGGTTTTGGAAAGCTATGAGAGAGTAAACCCAGTAATAGTCAGTGGAAGAAGCAAAACTAGGAGCTGAGACTACACTGTGGTATCTAAAAATAGGTGAGTACACAAGTTCTGTAGCTAGTAGAAATGAACCACGAAGAACCGTGGAAGAAATGTTAATGACATACAAAATATTTGGAGGATTTGATAGGGAGAATATGAAAGCTATTCGAAAGGCGGGAATCAGGTACACGAGAGCACACTCGGAAGTAGAAAACACAGATGAATCACAGGGATGTCAGGAAATATATTTTTCAGCCTCAGAATAGGTCAGGAAGTGGAATAATCTGAATGAAGCGGTGGTAACGGATTTCATACACACTTCGAAGAATAGGGAAGGTGGAGGCTAGGAGGGACTGAATGAGGCAACTGCTAGCTATAAAGCGGGCCAAGAACTGAGATTTGACTCCTGAAAACTATAAATAGATGAGCATATATAAAAATACTACAGTGAAAAATAGGAAAAACATCTGAGAACTTTCATGTGCTTACACACATCTTCAGAGGAATTCCTCTGAGGATATATGTGTAAACACGTGAAATCGCTCAGGTCTTATTCCTATTTTTACTGTGGTGTTTTTATATATTTTCAATTATGCGTTTATCGTGATTTCTTTCATAGATGAGAATATAGAATTTAGTAATGGGCATATTTCAAGTTTAAGAACGTTTCCGTGAAAGCACAAAGATTTCTTGACAATCTTCAAGCTGTGATGTGTAATTGTTTGACCTTCATTTTGTTTATGCACATTTACTTGTACGTATTTAACATTATTTCAGCAAACAAGTAGACATCAAAGATGGTCATGATTCGCACAGACCCTAATAAAAGCTTCCCATGCAATGCTGGGGAAGCTTCTATTAAAATACGTTTCGCTCACCAGGAGATAAACACGAGAGATACACGTTGCACGTGTATCTGCCAGTCTAGGCGCCTCAACTTGTGGTGAATCGAAACACCAAGGACAGTCGCCGTAAGGACCGGAATCTTCACATTAATCCAGCAGTGAGAAGTCAGGAGCAGAGGCATTATCGGTGTGGCAGAAAATTCTTCTGCCAAGTACCTGGTCGTGTCTGAAGTTGTATATTGTAAATGATCGATCTTTTTTATTTTTAAACTGGCGACGAATAAGCACGTGGCTACCATTACAAATTCACACTGCAGCGTTCTTCGCTGGTCAATAGAACTACAAAAATGCGCTAATAAGACTAAATAACATTCGGCATTAATCGTCTCTGTTGCCATTAGTGAATGTTATGCAGTGCGCGTGTCTTGGCTAGAACGACTTAATTTATTAGGTACTTCGTTCACGTCTCTTGGAATATCATCTTCGTGCATTACGGAATAAGTGAATGTCGCCTGTAACGCGTTTGTGTATTATGGAGCCATTATATATTAGCTAGAATATGTTTGTGTAATGGAATCATTGTAGGTTAGGTGGAACACTTTTACTGTGGAACCATTATATTTGGCTGGTACACGTTTCTGAATTACTCTTGAATCAGTTTCGGTCAATTGAAGTAAACACGTGTTTTAAATTATCAGTATATTACGCAGGCATATTTTGTGCTTGAGAAATTAGTTTATTTTTACTGGAACTAATTTTCTTGTTAAAGTATCCTTACATTGCTCTAGGGCATGTTTCTTTCAGTGAGTCAGTTATGTCGGCTGAACACGCGTGAATTCCCGTACGCCAACTGGAATACATTATGTATTATGGAATCGATTTATGCCAACTAAAA
The DNA here is from genome assembly GCF_026875155.1 of Cherax quadricarinatus. NCBI lineage: Eukaryota > Metazoa > Arthropoda > Malacostraca > Decapoda > Parastacidae > Cherax > Cherax quadricarinatus. The sequence goes on from NC_069405.1 coordinate 64,303,059, forward strand.
CTACTTTATGTATAACATTTTTTTAAGAGATTTTGCCCTGATAGGAAAACGCTATTCATTCAGCGAGTGAATACAACTCCATAGTAGAGAATACATTTCAACGAAAATATTTGACATGCTATTGGCATGTCCACTGTCATGGTTAATTCAACAAGCGTGTATTACTACTTTCACAAAGTACCATGATCAAATTACAATAAACATTGCTGCACAGTTTTGGTCACCGTATTACAGAATGGATATAAATGCTCTGGAAAATGTACAAAGGAGGATGACAAAGTTGATCCCATGTATCAGAAACCTTCCCTATGAGGATAGACTAAGGGCCCTGAATCTGCACTCTCTAGAAAGACGTAGAATTAGGGGGGATATGATTGAGGTGTATAAATGGAAGACAGGAATAAATAAAGGGGATGTAAATAGTGTGCTGAAAATATCTAGCCTAGACAGGACTCGCAGCAATGGTTTTAAGTTAGAAAAATTCAGATTCAGGAAGGATATAGGAAAGTACTGGTTTGGTAATAGAGTTGTGGATGAGTGGAACAAACTCCCAAGTACAGTTATAGAGGCCAGAACGTTATGTAGCTTTAAAAATAGGTTGGATGAATACATTGAGCGGGTGTGGGTGGGTGTGAGTTGGACCTGATTAGCTTGTGCTACCAGGGCGGCTGCCGTGTTCCTCCCTTAAGTCAAGGTGACCTGACCTGACTAGGTTGGGTGCATTGGCTTAAGCCGGTAGGAGACTTGGACCTGCCTCGCATGGGCCAGTAGGCCTGCTGCAGTGTTCCTTCGTTCTTATGTTCTTATGTTCTTAAGTACTTTTAAAATAGTATCACAATTCTGTAACCTTCCTCTATCATACCTTCATCGGTATTCTTATATAGGTATTCTTATATGGGGCAGGGGTGGTAGCACTTGCAGACTCGATTGAGAAGGCCATTGGTGAAATGCCTATGATTTTAAACTGATGGAAGATAGAGGTATGGGTGTGTGTGGGAAACAAGCAGGTTGCAACACTAGGGTTGGAAACAGTAAATGTATAAAAGGCATTCAGCATGAAGTTATAAATAAAGACAATAGAACAGGTCAGAAAACAAAGGGGGACAGCAGAGGGCAGCAAGGGACTAGCTCCCTTAAGGGTTACTATACTAATAGCAGGAGTGTTAGAAATAAGATAGATGAGCTAAGATTAATTGCAAGTGCAGGAAACATAGATATTATTGCTATAACAGAGACCTGGCTCAATCTGAAAGATAGAGAGATGCCATCTGAATGTCACATACAAGGCTATAAATTATTCCACACTGACAGGGTCAACAGGAAAGGTGGTGGAGTAGCGATGTATGTCAGAGACAATTTAAATTGTTGTGTTAGACAAGATATAAAATAGAAGCGTCGGCCACTGAATCTGTTTGGTTACAGCTTCTCGAGGGCCGAGAAAAACTAATTTTGGGTGTGATTTACAGGGCCCCAAATCTTGATAGGGAGTGCAGTAAACTTCTATGGGACGAAATTCGTAAGGCATCTACATACGAAAATGTTGTGCTAATGGGAGATTTCAACCATAGACAGATTGACTGGAGCAATTTGACAGGAAATTTAGAGTCGGGTGACTTTCTTGATACGATCCAGGATTGTTTTTTAAAACAGTTTGTGACAGAGCCAACTAGGGGAAATAACCTCCTTGACTTGGTTCTTGCCAGTAGGGAAACACTAATTAATAATCTTGAGGTTAATGATGAGCTTGGGGAGAGTGATCACAAATCACTCAGTTTTAACATATCATGGAATTTCCCCCTAATAATGGCAATCAAGTCTCCGTCCCTGACTTTCGCTTGGCTGATTTCATAGGACTGAAAATTACTTAGGTGGGCTGAATGGGAATGACCTGACTAGGGTCAGGTAGGTGGTGATGGTTGCCGATATGATGCTTTCCAGGGCATAGTTCTAGCTGCTCAGTCAAATTTATTTTTCCAATAGGGAAATCAGTTTCAAACAAAAATGATCCTAATGGATGAACAATAGATTAAAATATTGATTGGTAAAAAGAGAGGCATATATAGGCAAATCAAAAGAGGAGAGGGGCAATTAAGAAATCGATATATTCAGTTAAAGAGAGAAATAAAAAAGGGAATTAAAAAGCAAAAAGAGATTATGAGGTTAAAGGGTTTCAAGAGAATCGAAGACTAACCCAAAAGGATTCTTTCAGGTATACAGAAGTAAGATCAGGGACAAGATAGGCCCACTCAAAAGTTCCTCGGGTCAGCTCACTGACAGTGATAAGGAAATGTGTAGAATTTTTAACACATACTTCCTTTTCAGTTTTTTTCACAGGAGGATACCAGTGATATTCCAGTAATGAAAAAATTATGTAGAACAGGACGATAATAAACTGTGCACTATTAGGGTCACAAGTGACATGGTCCTTAGGCAATAGATAAATTAAAACCTAACAAATCCCCCGGCCCTGATGAACTTAAGCAAGGGTTCTAAAGGAATGTAAAGAGGAGCTTAGCACACCTTTTTGGGTAATTTTTTTCAACATATCACTACAAACTGGCATGGTGGCCAGATAAGTGGAAAATGGCAAATGTGATACCTATTTTCAAAACAGGTGACAGGTCCTTAGCTTCGAACTATAGACCAATAAGCCTAACCTCCATAGGGAAAATTTATGGAATCAATAATTGCCGAGGCAGTTCGTACCACCCTTTAAAAGCATAAATTAATCAACGAATCTTCAGATGGTTTTACAAAGGGACGTTCCTGCCTTTCGAATTTATTTAAATTTTTTCACTAAGGTATTTGGAGGTAGATCATGGTAACGAATTGATATTGTGTATATGGACTTCAGTAAGGCTTTTGACAGGGTCCCACATCAGAGACTATGAGGAAAATTAAAGCACATGGAATAGGAGGGAAATTTTTTCCTGGATAGAGGCATGGTTGACAATAGGCAGCAGAGATTTTGCATAAATGGGAAAAATCAGAGTGGGGAAGCGTCACGAGCGGTGTTCCACCCGGGGTCAGTGTTGGGCCCCCTGCTGTTCACAATCTACATAAACGACATAGATGAGGGCATAAAGACGACATCGGCAAGTTTGCCGATGACACCAAAATAGGCCGTCGAAACTTCTGACGAGGACTTCGAAACACTCGGAAGATTTTAAAGACTGATGCAGGGGCGGAGAAGTGGCAGTGCAGTTTAATATAGCAAATGCAAAGTTTTAAAAGTTGGGCGGACAATAACCTGCCCAATAAAAATAAATAAAGTAGATCTTAAAATTTCGGATTTTCGAAAAGATTTCAGGAGATAAACACGAGAGAAACGTATCCAAATAGAAGTTTCCTAACGTTGCACGTGTATCTGCCAGTCTAGGCGCCTCAACTTGTGGTGAATTGAAACACCAAGGACAGTCGCCGTAATGACCGGAATCTTCACATTAATCCAGCAGTGAGAAGTCAGGAGCAGAGGCATTATCGGTGTGGCAGAAAATTCTTCTGCCAAGTACCTGGTCGTGTCTGAAGTTGTATATTGTAAATGATCGATCTTTTTTATTTTTAAACTGGCGACGAATAAGCACGTGGCTACCATTACAAATTCACACTGCAGCGTTCTTCGCTGGTCAATAGAACTACAAAAATGCGCTAATAAGACTAAATAACATTCGGCATTAATCGTCTCTGTTGCCATTAGTGAATGTTATGCAGTGCGCGTGTCTTGGCTAGAACGACTTAATTTATTAGGTACTTCGTTCACGTCTCTTGGAATATCATCTTCGTGCATTACGGAATAAGTGAATGTCGCCTGTAACGCGTTTGTGTATTATGGAGCCATTATATATTAGCTAGAATATGTTTGTGTAATGGAATCATTGTAGGTTAGGTGGAACACTTTTACTGTGGAACCATTATATTTGGCTGGAACACGTTTCTGAATTACTCTTGAATCAGTTTCGGTCAATTGAAGTAAACACGTGTTTTAAATTGTCAGTATATTACGCAGGCATATTTTGTGCTTGAGAAATTAGTTTATTTTTACTGGAACTAATTTTCTTGTTAAAGTATCCTTACATTGCTCTAGGGCATGTTTCTTTCAGTGAGTCAGTATATGTCGGCTGAACACGCGTGAATTCCTGTACGCCAACTGGAATACATTATGTATTATGGAATCGATTTATGCCAACTAAAACTACTTTATGTATAACATTTTTTTTAAGAGATTTTGCCCTGATAGGAAAACGCTATTCATTCAGCGAGTGAATACAACTCCATAGTAGAGAATACATTTCAACGAAAATATTTGACATGCTATTGGCATGTCCACTGTCATGGTTAATTCAACAAGCGTGTATTACTACTTTCACAAAGTACCATGATCAAATTACAATAAACATTGCTGCACAGTTTTGGTCACCGTATTACAGAATGGATATAAATGCTCTGGAAAATGTACAAAGGAGGATGACAAAGTTGATCCCATGTATCAGAAACCTTCCCTATGAGGATAGACTAAGGGCCCTTAATCTTCACTCTCTAGAAAGACGTAGAATTAGGGGGGATATGATTGAGGTGTATAAATGGAAGACAGGAATAAATAAAGGGGATGTAAATAGTGTGCTGAAAATATCTAGCCTAGACAGGACTCGCAGCAATGGTTTTAAGTTAGAAAAATTCAGATTCAGGAAGGATATAGGAAAGTACTGGTTTGGTAATAGAGTTGTGGATGAGTGGAACAAACTCCCGAGTACAGTTATAGAGGCCAGAACGTTGTGTAGCTTTAAAAATAGGTTGGATAAATACATGAGCGGGTGTGGGTGGGTGTGAGTTGGACCTGATTAGCTTGTGCTACCAGGACGGTTGCCGTGTTCCTCCCTTAAGTCAAGGTGACCTGACCTGACTAGGTTGGGTGCATTGGCTTAAGCCGGTAGGAGACTTGGACCTGCCTCGCATGGGCCAGTAGGCCTGCTGCAGTGTTCCTTCGTTCTTATGTTCTTAAGTACTTTTAACCTAGTATCACAATTCTGTAACCTTCCTCTATCATACCTTCATCAGCATTCTTACATAGGCTCCTTTATATTATAGCAGTGAACCAAATCAATGGCGTATTTGGCTATTTGAATTATATAACCAAATTAAATCAGCTGCAAATATTTATATATTGTGGCATAATTATTTCTTGGCCGGAATACAAGCGGTTATGGGGTCAGTATACATCATCTGCAAGACTAGTTTTCGTCATGGTGTCAGTGTATATCGTCTGAAAGAGCAATGTTTGTCATGGAGTCAGTATATATTGTCTGAAAGTGCAGTGTTTGTCATGGAGTCAGTATATATTGTCTGAAAGTGCAATGTTTGTCATGGAGTCAGTATATATTGTCTGAAAGTGTAGTGTTTGTCATGGAGTCAGTATATATAGTCAGAAAGTGCAGTGTTTGTCATTTAGTCAGTATATATTGTCTGAAAGTGCAGTGTTTGTCATGGAGTCAGTATATATTGTCTGAAAGTGCAGTGTTAGTCATGGAGTCAGTATATATTGTCTGAAAGAGCAATGTTTGCCATGGAGTCAGTATATATTGTCTGAAAGTGCAATGTTTGCCATGGAGTCAGTATATATTGTTTGAAAGTGCAATGTTTGCCATGGAGTCAGTATATATTGTCTGAAAGTGCAGTGTTTGTCATGGAGTCAGTATATATTGTCTGAAAGTGCAGTGTTTGTCATGGAGTCAGTATATATTGTCTGAAAGTGTAGTGTTTGTCATGGAGTCAGTATATATTGTCAGAAAGTGCAGTGTTTGTCATTTAGTCAGTACATATTGTCTGAAAGTGCAGTGTTTGTCATGGAGTCAGTATATATTGTCTGAAAGTGCAGTGTTTGCCATCGAGTCAGTATATGTTGTCTGAAAGTGCAGTGTTTGCCATCGAGTCAGTATATATTGTCTGAAAGTGCAGTGTTTGTCATGGAGTCAGTATTTTATTGTCTGAAAGTGCAGTGTTTGCATCGAGTCAGTATATATTGTCTGAAAGTGCAGTGTTTGTCATGGAGTCAGTAAAATATTGTCTGAAAGTGCAGTGTTTGTCATGGAGTCAGTATATATTGTCTGAAAGTGCAGTGTTTGTCATAGAGTCAGTATATATTGTCTGAAAGTGTAGTGTTTGTCATGGAGTCAGTATATATTGTCTGAAAGTGCAGTGTTTGCCATCGAGTCAGTATATATTGTCTGAAAGTGTAGTGTTTGTCATGGAGTCAGTATATATTGTCTGAAAGTGCAATGTTTGTCATGGAGTCAGTATATATTGTCTGAAAGTGCAGTGTTTGCCATCGAGTCAGTATGTATTGTCTGAAAGTGCAGTGTTTGCCATCGAGTCAGTATCGTCTGAAAAGGCAGTTTGTCATGGAGTCAGTATATATCATCTGAAAGGGCAGTATTTGTCAAGGAGACAGTATATATCATTTGGAAAACTAATGCAATGCAGTGTGCGTTTTCATGCAAAGGAATTAATACGAATATTAGGAAACAAATGCGTTTTGTTTTCTGAAACAAAATCAAGTAGGTGCTTGTAAGAGCAGTAATATACCTAGTGGTGGAATTTAAACACTGTGTAGGGGAAACAAGAGAGTGTAGACGAAAGCCCCTCAGAGACTATTGTTGTCATTTCCTTTGTGTAACTTTGCATTATGTGCCTCAGGAAACACCTTTGGCTGCAGGGGTGATTATCCTAAGACCAGCAGTGTTAACAAAGCATTTATGAACAGGGGAACTTCAAGGCTATTTCAGTTAACAGAGGATTAAGCAATATAACACTACGTATCCTTATGTTATTTACACGTTTTAATATTTCTATGAAGAGGAGTACTTTCTCTTTCCTCCCGTGCAATAAAAAATCGACAGTATTGTAACGACAAAAGAAATCAAAGGAAAATATACACAGCCCTGAACCGTTCCCACATTGTGCATGCACGGAAGACCAGATAATTTTTTTTTTCCAAATATCACTGGTTCGGGAACGGGCTTCGTAAAGCGCCGCCTCATGCTCATTTGACGTAAATTTCCCTGATTATGACAATCCACCGACGCAATACAGAACTGATGAGGCGTCAAGAGGCCAGGGACGCCCCGCCCCGCCACTACCGTGCTATCCTGCCCCACCTCCTCGAGCACCGCTCCACTACTACCGTGCTATCCTGCCCCACCTTGAGCCCCGCCCTGACACTACCGTACTATCCTGCCCAACGTTCTCGAGCACTGCCCCATTGCTATCTTGCTATCCTGTCCCACCTCGAGCCCCGTCCCGCCATTACCGTACTATCCTGCCCCACGTCCTCGAGCACCGCCCCATTACTACCTTGCTATCCTGCCCCATTTCGAGCCCATCCCTGCCACTACCGTGCTATCCTGCCCCACCTCCTCGAGCACCGCCCCACTATTACCGTGCTATCCTGCCCCACCTTGAGCCCTGCCCTGCTACTACCGCGTCGCAACTGGGGACCGGCCCCATTATTACCATGCCATCCTGTCACACCTCGGGCCCCGCCCCGCTTTCACGGACCCTACAGTGTATACAAATAAGGTTTATTCAGGAAATCTAGAAACATTTCACACCATTTTAAATTTCTACAATGGTTGTGAGGGCACGAATGTTTTATTAATTTATCAGTGATACAATATGTAGATTTAACCTTCGGTTAACCAATAAAGTCAAACAGTAGAGCTTATATCAATTGGATTCCTTATTGTCTCAAATTTAAGCAATAAACACACACACACACACATACACGTATTATATATATATATATATAATATATATATATATATATATATATATATATATATATATATATATAATATATATATATAATAAGTAGTGATGAAGGCGGCTCAGTGGCTCATGCGGCAGAGTGGCTTCCTTTTCCTGAGCGGTCCATGCGGCAGAGTGGCTTCCTCCCAAAAGGCCTTCTACAGAGCATTCCATGCGGCAGAGTGGCTTCCTCCCAAAAGGCCTTCTACAGAGCGGTCTCCTTTTCACACCTATATGCTAATGACCTTTTTCACACCTATATGCTAATGACCTTGACCTCGCCCTCGAGACCACCTCGCCCTCAAACCCCCCACCCACGACCCGCGCCCCCCCCGCGCCCCCACGCCCGCCCCCGCCCTCGCGCCGACCCGCCCACCGCGCCCTCACGCCCGCCCGCGCCCCTCACGACCGTCCGTTGCGCCCGACCGCGCCTTCTGCTGCGCCTTTTGCAGCGTCGTCCGGATCGCCCCCGCGCCCCGAATTTTTTTCCGATTTTTTTCAAATTTTTTTTTTAATTTCATTTTCTTATGATCTCCATCTCCTCAGATCAAATTTTTGAGGTTCCCCCTCCCACTTTCACCCCCACCCCAATTTTTTTTCGAATTTCATTTTCTTATGATCTCCTCGGATCAAGTTTTGAGGTTCCCCCCTCCCACTTTCACCCCCCATCCCAATTTTTTCTCGATAATACAAAGACTCCATCTCCTTGGAACAAAGTTTTTCTCGATAATACAAAGACTCCATCTCCTTGGATCAAGGTTTTCTCGATAATACAAAGACTCCAATTCCTCGGATCAAGTTTTTTTGGATTTCCCCCCTCTGGGTATAAGCATTCAAAATGGACTCCCACTTGCATCCCAATTTTTTTTTCTCGATAATACATAGACTCCATCTCCTCGGATCAAATTTTTGAGGTTCCCCCCTCCCACTTTCACCCCCACCCCAAATTTTTTCGAAATTCTTATGATCTCCATCTCCTCGGATCAAGTTTTTTCTCGATAATACAAAGACTTCAATTCCTCGGATCAAGTTTTTGGATTCCCCCCTCTCAGGGCAAGCATTCAAATGAACTCCTCCTATGGGGCAAGGTACTCTCTCTTACTACAGGTCTAAACAAGTGTGACGTCACCCCACCTATGTTTACTCGGCGGTCAGTGACGTCACGTGATGACCTCACACATACAGGCTGAATCTTGTCGACTTCCCCCTATGTCAGTGACGTCACGTGATGACCCCGCACACAGGCTGAATCTTGTAGAGCAGACATTAACTTAAAATGCAGGATAACACTATTTATTATACAACCAATGCATTTCATATACAGCATAGGGAAAACATTTTCACTCTTAAGCCAGGATAACCCAAATAATTTCACGTTTTTTTCGTTAATACCCACAAAAATCCACAATTTCTTTACAAAATACAACACAAGTCTAGACATTTTTTTCTCGTTTTAACTATTTCATCTCAGGTCACTCCCCACGAAGTAACCTTCTCTCTCTCCTTCTCCCCACCCTCCCACCAACACCTCACAATTTTCACTCATAACCCACAATTTTTCTCGTTTTAACTATTTCATCAGAAAAAGTCACCACAACACTTATAACCACTTTTCGATAAATTCACTAGTCACAATTTTACATATTACGAAGTTAATACGCACACACACCTCACTTTGAACACCTTCAAAACACTCTCATAAATCATTTGAATACTCACAAAAATACCTTTGAACATTTCCAAACAACACTGAAACACTTCCAAAATATCATTTTGAATACTCCAAAAACATCATTCGAATACCCCCAAATCACCACTGAATACTCCCAGAACACCTTCATAAATACTCTTGCACATCATTTGAACACCTTCAAAAACACCTTTGAACATTTCCAAACAACACTGAAACACTTCCAAAACACCATTTGAGTACTACTAATACACCACTGAATACAGTCAAAACACCACCAAAATCACCATAAACTAAGATCAACATAACAGACTAACACCCATTTTCACACAAATCCTCTCAAATCACTATAACCAAGACGATCCCACTCACCTCCAACTAAGATATAACATAACGCAAAAAACATGACACAATCCAAATCACAACGTTCATCACAACCCACATCACCCACAACCCACAACACCACATCCCACAACACCCCACAACCCACACACCCACACCACAACACCCACAACACAACCCACAACTTATAATCCCAGCACCTAGCTCGACAACACCCACAACCACAAACACCCCCACAACCAAAACACCCACATCCCACTTTTTTTTTCTCGTTTAACTAATTCATCAGAAAAGTCACAACAACAACCCACAACTTATAACCACTTTTCGTATCTCTAGTTCGACAACAACGCCCACATCCACAACACCCAATCCACAACACCCACATCCCACAACACCCACAACCCACTTTTTTTTTCTCGTTTCAACTAATTTCATCAGAAAGTCACAACAACCAACAACTTATAACCACTTTTCAGCATCTCTAGTTCGACAACAACACCCACAACCCACAACACCCACATCCCCCAACACCCACATCCCAAAATCACCCACACCCCCACACAAAAACAACTACCCACAACTTATAACCATTTTTTCGGTATCTCTAGTTCGACAACAACACCCACATCCCAAACCCCACAACCCACAACACCCACAACCCCCACACCACAACCCACAAATTTTTCTCGTTTTAACTATTTCATCAGAAAAATCACAACCCCACAACAACAACCCACTTATAACATCTTTTCGGTATCTCTAGTTCGACAACAACACCCACATCCCACAACACCCACAACCCACATCACCCACAACCCACAACACCCACAACCCACAATTTTTCTCGTTTTAACTAATTTCATCAGAAAAAGTCACAGCAACAACCCACTAATAACATCTTTTCGGTATCTCTAGTTCGACAACAACACCCACAACCCACAACACCCACATCCCACAACACCCACAACCCACATCACCCACAACCCACATCACCCACAACCCACAACACCCACAACCCACAATTTTTTCTCGTTTTAACTAATTTCATCAGAAAAAGTCACAACAACAACCCACAACTTATAACATCTTTTCGGTATCTCTAGTTCGACAACAACACCCACAACCCACAACACCCACATCCCACAACACCCACAACCCTCATCACCCACAACCCACAACACCCACAACCCACAACATCCACAACCCACATTTTTTTTTCTCGTTTTAACTAATTTCATCAGAAAAAGTCACATCAACAACCCACAACTTATAACCACTTTTTTGGTATCTCTAGTTCGACTACATTACCCACAACCCTCATCACTTACCAATTTATTCACAATTTATTCGATACAAATTTTTCCCCTTCTTTTTACTGAATCTTAAATGTAATACACATTCCTCTTTACATTACTAAATTTCTAATAAAATCCTCTCCATACCCATCTCCTTGTATCCACTTAAATTGATATTATACTCACAACAACTAATCTCACTACCCAACTACTGCGACATGTTTCAACATCCTCCATTCTTTTCCAATATATCATAACTTTTCAATTCTATAATTTCTTCTTAAAATATTCACACACCTTTATTTTCAGTAAAATCTCCCCATATTTCATTAAATTTCTAATACAAAACTCCCCATACCCCTCTCCATCTCACCCACATTTCTTTACATCCACTCACCCATCTCCCAACACATCTCTTCTGAACACACACAAAAATCACATTTCACATCCACAAATGCATCTCACCACCCATCTCAAATCCACTAAAATCACTGTAACCAAGATATTCACAAAACTCTATGACCACCTAACACACACACCACACACACCTCACTTTACTTTGAACACCTTCAAAACACTCTCATACATCATTTGAGACCACCTTTTTCTCAATATCTCTTAAGAAATATTCTCTCATCCACAACCTTTATCATCTCACTACAGAACAACCTCAAGATTACTTCGAGCACTCTCATAAATCATTTGAATACTCACATAAACACCTTTGAACATTTCCAAACAACACTGAAGCACTTCCAAAATATCATTTTGAATACTCCCAAATAAGATTTATCATCTCTAATTTATCTACACTTACACATTTCATTAACTGAAATTACAACACATCCACCATACTACTCCCTCAGTCTCCAGACTTTACGACATTATCACAAAAACTAACTCAGACACTTATGACATGAGACATTTTACCAAAACTAACACAAACACATATCTGTTATATCTCCAATATCTAAGATCACCACAATCAAGACGTTTACCAAATTCTATAACCCCACCACTAAGATCACACCTTTTTTTTTTGTACACATTCTCTTAAAACATCATCATAACGAAGATCACTAAAACTATCTATACTTTTACTAAGATCACATAACATTTTGTCTTCTCTAACTCACTCACCAATTTACATTCACACTTACACATTTCATTAACCGAAGTTACATCTCATCCACCAAACTCCTCCCTCATTCTCCAGACTTTACAACATTAGCACAAAAAAAAAAAAAACTAACTCATACACTTATGACATGAGACATTACCATATCTAACACACTGACTAACTTTGAACCAACTCTGAACACCACTGATCATCTTCAAAAAAATACTCTGCACATCATTTGAACACCTTCAAAAAACACCATCAAACACCTCCGAATACTCCCAAAACACTACTGATTACTACCAAATCACCACTGAATACTACCAAATCACCGTCAAAATCACCAGAAACTAAGTTTAACATCACCATCTAACACCCTTTTTATAGAAATCCCCTCAAACCACTATAACCAAGAACTCCCTCCCCATTGGCGCATAAAAAAAAGCATGAACGAGAAAAAAATTGTGGGGTGTGGGGTGTTGTGGGTTGTGGGTGCTGTGGGTTGTGGGTGATGTGGGTTGTGGGTGTTGTGGGATGTGGGTGTTGTGGGTGTTGTGGGTTGTGGGTGTTGTTGTCGAACTAGAGATACCGAAAAGATGTTATTAGTGGGTTGTTGCTGTGACTTTTTCTGATGAAATTAGTTAAAACGAGAAAAAAATGTGGGTTGTGGGTGTTGTGAGTTGTGGGTGATGTGGGTTGTGGGTGTTGTGGGATGTGGGTGTTGTTGTCGAACTAGAGATTCCGAAAAGATGATATAAGTGGGTTGTTGTTGTGGGTGTTGTGACTTTTTCTGATGAAATTAGTTAAAACGAGAAAAATTTGTGGGTTGTGGGTGTTGGGGGTTGTGGGTGTTGGGGGTTGTGGGTGTTGTGGGTTGTGGGTGTTGTGGGATGTGGGTGTTGTCGAACTAGAGATACCGAAAAAGTGGTTATAAGTTGTGGGTAGTTGTTGTGGGGGTGTTGTGGGGATGTGGGTGTTGTGGGTTGTGGGTGTTGTTGTCGAACTAGAGATGCTGAAAAGTGGTTATAAGTTGTGGGTTGATAATTTATCAACATGTCGGTTCTCTGAACCATTCATCTACAAAGTTGTGGGTTGTTGTGACTTTCTGATGAAATTAGTTGAAACGAGAAAAAAATGTGGGTTTGTGGGTGTTGTGGGATGTGGGTGTTGTGGATTGTGGGCGTTGTTGTCGAACTAGAGATACCGAAAAAGTGGTTATAAGTTGTGGGTTGTTGTTGTGACTTTTTCTGATGAAATTAGTTAAAACGAGAAAAAAAAATGTGGGATGTGGGTGTTGTGGTGTGGGTTGTGGGGGGGTGTTGTGGGTTGTGGGTGTTGTCGAGCTAGAGATGCTGAAAAGTGATTATAAGTTGTGGGTTGATGTTGTGGGTGTTGTGGGGTGTGGGTGATGTGGGTTGTGGGGTGTTGTGGGATGTGGGTGTTGTGGGTTGTGGGTGATGTGGGTTGTGAGTGAACGTGTGTGTTTGGATTGTGTTCATGTTTTTTTGCGTTCATGTTATATCTTAGTTGGAGGTGAGTGGGATCGTCTTGGTTATAGTGATTTGAGAGGATTTGTGTGAAAATGGGTGTTAGTCTGTGATGTTGATCTTAGTTTATGGTGATTTTGGTGGTGTTTTGACTGTATTCAGTGGTGTATTAGTAGTACTCAAATGGTGTTTTGGAAGTGTTTCAGTGTTGTTTGGAAATGTTCAAAGGTGTTTTTGAAGGTGTTCAAATGATGTGCAAGAGTATTTATGAAGGTGTTCTGGGAGTATTCAGTGGTGATTTGGGGGTATTCGAATGATGTTTTTGGAGTATTCAAAATGATATTTTGGAAGTGTTTCAGTGTTGTTTGGAAATGTTCAAAGGTATTTTTGTGAGTATTCAAATGATTTATGAGAGTGTTTTGAAGGTGTTCAAAGTGAGGTGTGTGTGCGTATTACCTTCGTAATATGTAAAATTGTGACTAGTGAATTTATCGAAAAGTGGTTATAAGTGTTGTGGAAATAGTTAAAACGAGAAAAAAATGTCTAGACTTGTGTTGTATTTTGTAAAGAAATTGTGGATTTTTGTGGGTATTAACGAAAAAAATGTGAAATTATTTGGGTTATCCTGGCTTAAGAGTGAAAATGTTTTCCCTATGTAGTAGGTTGGTAGACAGCAACCACCCAGGGAAGTACTACCGTCCTGCCAGATGACTGTGAAACAAAAACCTGTAATTGTTTTGCATGATGGTAGGATTGCTGGTTTCTTTTTCTGTCTCATAAACACGCTAAGATAACAGGGATATCTTGCTACTCCTACTAACACTTTGGTCACACTTCACAGACACGCACATGCATATATATATATACATACATCTAGGTTTTTCTCCTTTTCTAAATAGCTCTTGTTCTTTTTTATTTCTTCTATTGTCCATGGGGAAGTGGAAAAAATCTTTTCTCCGTAAGCCATGCGTGTCGTATGAGGCGACTAAAATGCGGGAGCAATGGGCTAGTAACCCTTCTCCTGTATACAAATTACTAAAAAGAGAAGAAGAAAAACTTTATAAAACTGGGTTGCTTAAATGTGCGTGGATGTAGTGCGGATGACAAGAAACAGATGATTGCTGATGTTATGAATGAAAAGAAGTTGGATGTCCTGGCCCTAAGCGAAACAAAGCTGAAGGGGGTAGGAGAGTTTCAGTGGGGGGGAAATAAATGGGATTAAATCTGGGTATCTGAGAGAGTTAGAGCAAAGGAAGGGGTAGCAGTAATGTTAAATGATCAGTTATGGAAGGAGAAAAGAGAATATGAATGTGTAAATTCAAGAATTATGTGGATTAAAGTAAAGGTTGGATCGAGAAGTGGTCATAATAAGCGTGTATGCACTGGAGAAGAGAGGAATGCAGAGGAGAGAGAGAGATTTTGGGAGATGTTAAGTGAATGTATAGGAGCCTTGAACCAGAGAAGGGGGTGGGGCGAAGGGGAGCAGGGGGGTTTGGGGGGGGGGGCCGGGGAAAAAAGGGGGGGGCCCTTTTTGGCGGGGGGTTTGTTTGGTTTTTTTAAAAATTTTGGGGTTTTAAAAATTTTGGGGTTTCAAAAAAAATTTTGACGGGTTTTTAAAAAAGGGGGAAAAGGGGGGAAAAGAAAAAAAGGAAAAAAATTTTAGTTTTTTGGATTTTGAAAAAAAGGGTTTTTGGGGTAATAAGAAAAAATTTTTTGGGGGTTTTTCCTTAAAAAAAAAATTTTTTTTTTTAATGAAATCATTGGTTGTTAAAAATTGTTACCTGCATTTTAAGTTAATGTCTGCTCCACAAGATTCAGCCTGTGTGTGCGGTCATCACGTGACGTCACTGACATAGGGGGAAGTCGACAAGATTCAGCCTGTATGTGTGAGGTCATCACGTGACGTCACTGACCGCCGAGTAAACATAGGTGGGGTGACGTCACACTTGTTTAGACCTGTAGTAAGAGAGAGTACCATGCCCCATAGGAGGAGTTCATTTGAATGCTTGCCCTGAGAGGGGGGAATCCAAAAACTTGATCCGAGGAATTGGAATGTTTGTATTATCGAGAAAAACTTGATCCGAGGAGATGGAGTCTTTGTATTATCGAGAAGAAACTTGATCCGAGGAGATGGAGATCATAAGAATTTCGAAAAAATTTGGGGTGGGGGTGAAAGTGGGAGGGGAACCTCAAAAATTTGATCCGAGGAGATGGAGTCTATGTATTATCGAGAAAAAACTTGATCCGAGGAATTGGAGACTTTGATTTCGAGAAAAAAAAATTGGGATGCAAGTGGGAGTCCATTTTGAATGCTTATACCCAGAGGGGGGGAATCCAAAAAAACTTGATCCGAGGAATTGGAGTCTTTGTATTATCGAGAAAACCTTGATTCAAGGAGATGGAGTCTTTGTATTATCGAGAAAAACTTTGTTCCAAGGAGATGGAGTCTTTGTATTATCGAGAAAAAATTGGGATGGGGAGTGAAAGTGGGAGGGGGGAACCTCAAAAATTTGATCCGAGGAGATGGAGATCATAAGAAAATGAAATTCAAAAAAATTTTGAAAAAAATCGGAAAAAAATTCGGGGCGCAGGGGCGATCCGGACGACGCTGCAGAAGGCCCAGCAGAAGGCGCGGGGGGGGCGCGACGGCCGGGCATGAGGGGCGCAGGCGGGCTCGAGGGCGCGGCAGGCGCGTCGGCGGGGAGGGCGGGGGCGGGCGTGGGGGGCGCGGGGGGGGGGGGGCGCTGGTCGTGGGTTGGGGGGGTTGAGAGTGAGGTGGTCTGGAGGGCGAGATGGTCTCGAGGGCGAGGTTAAGGTCATTAGCATATAGGTGTGAAAAGGAGCCACCCAGGAAAAGGAGCCACTCAGCCGCAGCCCTTTTCAGGAGGAAGCCACTCTGCCGCAGAGACCGCTCAGGAAAAGGAAGCCACTCTGCCACATGAGCCACTGAGCCACCTTCATCACTACTTACATATACATATAATCTTTATATATTATATAACTTTTCATCTCATCCCCTGCATGCATCGACCAACTAGAGATTTTAAGAGACTCGAACCTACGAACCTTGGAACAAGGTACGCAGTGCTTTACCATTCTCACCACACTGGACAATACCTTGGTGCCTAGCTCACGCTGGACGTTGCTCCAAGGGGTATATAATTAGTGACGTTAGCAAAAAACATAAAAAAAATTTGCTACTATTTAAACTTTACAAACATCACTTATGGAGACCAAAATTGATCCTTAAAGGGCTCCAGTTTTACATATACGAGTGTAGGAGAGAAACTTGCTGACGAATACGTTAACAGGTCTCAAACTAGTTTAGGTCGTTGTAGTGTCCCACGTATAGCACTTAGGTGGAAAAATTACCTGGTTGACACTCGAATGTTTTGCTAAGATGAAACAAAAAGCGAGTTATGGCAATTTAATTGTAGTTTAAAGTTTCAGACGTTTTCATTCTTCACAAAAGCCGTTTGCTTATTTTCTGCCATATCAAGACTTGCATTAGTCTTCCTGAGCAGCCAAGATGCTGCAATTTACAATACTTTTAATTAACGAGGATACTGACTCTCCTGTCTAAGTCCCAAGGCATACCCCCAGTCTGACAAAGTTATAAAGCTTGGAGAAGGACAAAGAAGACTGCAAACGGAGTACAGGCTCGGGAGGTAAAGGATCTTGGGTTGAGTATTATACCGAGCAAATCCCCTGAGGAACACATCAATCAAGTAACTGCTGCAGTATATGCAGCGTCTGACAAATCTAATAACGTTTCTACATCTTAGTAAGGAGTCATTTATGACACTGTACACCGTGTACGTCAGGCCCATATTAGAGTATGCAGCATCAGCATGGAACCCACACCTGGTCAAGCACATCAGGAAATCAGATATGGTGTAGATGTTTGCAACAAGACTAGGAGGATAGGTTATGGAAACTCAGCCTTTTGACACTGGAGGACTAGTGGAGGGGGATATGATAACGACTTACAAAATACCGAGAGGAAATGACAAGGTGAACAGGGACAGAATGTTTCAGATAAGAGACAGGAACAAGAGGGCACAAGTGTTAGTTGCAGACTCAGACATAAGGATGTTAGGAAGCAGTTCTTCAGCCTTAGAGCTGCCAGGAAGTGGAACAATCTTGAGAGTAGAGGCAGAATCCATATATAGCTTTAAGAAAAGGTACAATATCCCTTTTGAAGTAGGGGAAAGAGTGGACATAGTAGCGGCCAGCGAAAAGACGGGGGCCAGAAGTCGTTAAACGACCCCTGCAACCACATGTGAGCACACACTGATCAAAACGTGTTCCAAGTCAATAGTAACAAACGTTATTATTTTAACAGATAAACCCCGGCAGGTTGGCGTTGTTGCCTAAGTGAAGTCACTGTATGAGTCCCCTGTTCTCAAACTATTTGCTTTAATAAGTATCCCATTAAACTCAAATCTTTCCATCCTTCGGAAAAAAAAAACAGCAACTCATACTGTTAGAGTAACATCAGATGAAACACGAGTCCCATAAAACAGAAATTGTTTTCACACAGGAACTAACGTCCCTCTTAACTGAAGCAATCTTTCCTCGCAGAAACAAGTGAGCATCACAGCTGTAGTCATAAAAACAGTAACCGCAGCATCCCACTCCACTAGGGCACCTCAGGCTAAAATCAGCAACCGTAGCGTTAATGGCTACCTTCTACCTCGTCACAGCTCCCAGATTCAACCACAGGGAATAATTAATTTTTAAGTTAAACAAAAGATTACTGTTTCATAGAGGAGGAGGAGGAGGCTGCTGCTGCTGTTGCTCCTGCTGCTGTTGCTGCTGTTGCTGTTGCTGCTGTTGCTGCTGCTGCTGCTGCTGCTGCTGCTGCTGCTGCTTCACGACGCTGAACTCCACGGAAAGACAAGATTCTCCACTTGTGTAACACTAGTTATTTTTATTAACGAAACGTTTCGCCTGAACCATAGGCTTCAGCAGTCGAATACAAAACTGAATTATCTTCCTCGAGACAACAGGTGAAGTGGAGAGGCTGTCTGAGGTAATCAGTCCCTCAGCCTTGACGGAAGATTGTCAGTTTCTTAGCTAAGAGTTTGATTATCTTCCATCAAGGCAGAGGGACTGATTACCTCAAACAACCTCGCAACTTTGAATGCTATCTCTAGGATTGTAATTCACCTCCGTATTCGACTGATGAAGCCTGCGAAACATTTCGTTAATATGTATTTTACTTATCAACGCGTCAATATCGAGTGCCATAGGAAGGTTGTGAACCTCCGTGAAGGCTGTAAGCCCAGTACACGAACAACACAGGTAGGCAGGAAATCCTATGTTAGGACAACAGGCTTAGCAGGTAAGGTTATAAACCTCAAGAGGAATGTAAACTCATTATATGATCAAGAAACATCATAGGTAGAATGTAAACCTCATATGAGGGTAACAACTCCACAAGTAGACAGTGAACCACCTGAAGCCTGTAAACCACAAGTTCGAACAACAGGATATACAAATAAGATAATGAACTTCGTGTAACTAAAAAACTCCACTTGCAAGCTGTGAACCTCGTGAGAGAGCAACATGGGAGAAAGATTATCAGTTATTCTTGGTGCCTTGGATAATTAAAGTAGGAGCAGTACTAGCAACAGCAGTAGTATCATTATCAGCATGAGCAGCATTAAAACCAGCACAGCAGCAATATCAGTACAAATCGCAGCAACAGCAGAAATAGCCGCAACAGCATCAGTAATAGCAATAGCAACAATAGTAACAATACTATTAATGATAATTTTATCGTTATTAATATTTACAAGAACTGTTTATTTTATGAAAGACACGTAACAGATAAAAGAGACACATAAATGACTTTTCGCCCAGAGGGAGCTCTGTCAGAGTTACGTAAGAGAACATTTTTGTTAGTGAGTTGGGTTTGAGGAGAACCTGCCTAGTATGGGCCAGTAGATCTGTTGCAGTGTTCCTTTACAAACATTTTTTGTTAGTGGGTTGGGTTTGAGGATCTGCCTAGTATGGGCCAGTAGGTCAGCTGCAGTGTTCCTTTCTTACGTTCTCCTTCCTTACAAAGGCCGAAAGTGGCTTATCACCTGACCTGACCTTCCTCTTAGTAACTAACTGTTGAACTTTATAAGGAACAAGTGAGGAGTTTTCCACCTAACTTGGAGATAAATTTCCCACTAAAAGAAACGATGTTTTAATATTTTTATTGTTATAACGATCACCTTTACCATTATAACCATTACTCCACCATCACCACCACTCTTACCATCACTATAACCCACTTTTCTCATTATTTTTGATGCTTAACTACCATTACCATAGCATAACCACCACCACCACCACCATTACCTAAAATCACTTTTCTAATCACTGTTACTGCTACGTAACTAGTCTTTTTTTATATATAAATTGGGGTGGCGATACCAAGATAACCATAACATCGAAGCCCCTGTTTAGAAAAAAATCACTGTTTTCCATTTCCACCATTGCTATGTAACTACACAACCATTACGATTTGTTTACAATATTAGGTGGCCAGAAAGTACAAGCGGTCACTTGGTGTGGCTGTCGAAAATCCCTGTTTAGTCTGAGGTTTTCAATCACCAGGGGTGACGGTCTCTCTCATAACCAGCTTGATGCTAGGCTTCTAAAAATCACATCAGTTTTCCAAATTTATAAGAAAAATAACTATCTCGACATCGTTTTAAAGGGGAAATTAATATATGTATGTGGTGGCAGATGTAGTAACAAGTATAAGAGAGAGAGAGAGAGAGAGAGAGAGAGAGAGAGAGAGAGAGAGAGAGAGAGAGAGAGACCCATCCTGGATAGATCTGTCATTTCAGCAGAGCCTTCAACACAGGAGGGATGTGGGTGGGCTTACTGTTATGTACAAGGCCAATATTGTCAAAGTACCACACTTGGATCCACTTCGAGGACAGCGTGAAACAAGCTTTTATGCCACAAGACGGGCAGAGAGCAGCAACTTCACTCTGGCTGTACCCTTCTCCAGGACATCACTCCATCTGAGATCATATTTACCCAGGATGACTCGAGTATGGAACACATTCGTACAGCATAATGATGTCAACGAGATAAATTCAGTTGATCAAATGAAAATGCTGGCCCACAGCATGAAGTTGGAGCAAGATGGCTCCAATTTCATCCTGTACCCTACTTGTATGTCTCATAACAATAAAAATGCTTTCAAATGAGCTGATGTAGGTAACAGCTCTTAGCCTGCCAATAAAGTTAGTAATCTTTAACATGTAAATAGCTTGTCAATAAAGCTAGGGATCCTTAACCTTGTCAAACCCTGTGTAAAAGAGAGAGACAGAAGAAAGAGACAGCGAGAGAAAGAGAGACAGACAGAGAGGAGAAATAGAGCGAGAGAGAGTAGAGATTCATGGGGAGAGAAAGAGAGACAGAGAAAGAGACGAGAGAAAGAGAGAGAGCCAAGAGAGAGAGAGAGAGAGAGAGAGAGAGAGAGAGGAGAAATAGAGAGAGCGAGAAAGAGTAGAGATTCAGGGGGAGAGAGAAAAAAGCAACAGCGTGCCTAAAGATATAAGCCACCGCCATATTACCTGGATTTATAAACACATAATTTTGACGTTTAATTTCATATCATTAACTCGATATATTGCAACTGACGAACTCAATAATCCGACATGTCGGCATTTTTCATACCCTAATTGCTATTCTATTCATTAATTGCAACTTCCTTGACTCGCGGCACTTTCTTGAGTCCGCCTTGCATATAAACACAGAATTTTCGGGGTTGGGGGTTTGTCCTTGGGTCCCCCAGCCTCTCCCAGCTGCATTCTTCCCACAATTACACAGACACGAAAGTAATTAAAATCCGGCCTGTTTATTTTCCGCTCCTACTTCTCAAACAACAAAGTACTTGCACTATAAAACCCGAGCGAGGCGTGCCTGCAGCTGGGGCTTCCTACACCCTGCAAATTAGCTAATTAAACTAGAATCATTTGTCTTCACGGTGTTTCTAGCTGAGGTGAACACGGGAAAATAAAAGTGGAATAAGTGTTTCAGCAGTTTCATGTATAACAACTGCACGCATTCATAAGCCATAATAAAAGCCATTAGAAACAAGAGCCTAATAAGTAAAAAGAAACACATGTGTAAGAGAACCACAGGTAAAGTGTCTAATTTAGTTAAATATTCCACGTTAACAACAAAAAAAAAATAACTAAATGTATTTCGATCCCTGCGCGATCCCTTTTTGGGACAGCCAGAAATCCATAACCAATCCCCGGTGCCACACGCGATTGGAATAGTGCAGAGTGCGGTATAAGTTAAAAATGTAACCAAATATTAGCACTGAAAATATGAAGAGAATGACAAGAGGCCTTCACAAATGATCATATAGAAACTAATATTCAAAATGGTATATTAGCTCATAGACAACCCAAACCTAATTAAAACCTTTCAAAGAGCCCAAAGAGACCAATATCCTAAGATACACAAGACATTCAGAAGGTACGTTACCAGCATAGACGCCTTAAAGCTAATCAGATACGACACTCGGGAATTATAGCTTGAAAAGTATCATTTCAATTGTTCCAATTATTTCTATATGGTTGATGAACTGATTGCATCATCAACCTCTACTCTGTATTTGACTGAAGAAACCTGCAGTGTAGGCGAAACTTTTCAACAATCGTAGATACTCAACTGTTGCATATGTGCTTTGCTCATCAACTTGTCTATATTTTACACCATTTTCAACAAATCTATCTCCTCCATAAGGGTTGACACGCTAAAAAATGGTCATGTCTTCCTTGTTTCTTGTTCGATTTTCACGATTAAAACATTTGTTTCTACCAGTTTTTGGTGTAGGAGCAATCTTAAGGTTTACCTCATTTTCGCAATTTTTAAGATTCAGTAGCTAAACAATCCTCTATGACCGATTGTAAATGCAAATTAGTATTAAAAAGTCTGAAGCAAGACGTAAGTCCGCCTCTGGAAACAGACCCACAGTGGCGTTGCGCTATGACAGTTCCAGAGCATAAAGGAAGCGGGAGTCGAGGATTAGACACGTGTGCAAGAAGTGGGTATGTTTACTTGTAGACGTTTTGCCATTTGATGACCAAGGAACAATGGAAACATCCCTGGAAAGAGTGGTATTGCATGCTTATTTTATCTATGTCTTTTCAATGTCTTATTGTTGCCTTTTAATTATATTAAATGTCTTTTCCAGATCCCGATGACTATGATGGACTGGTCCTCCTGCACTGAAATTACGTTGCAAGAAAATTCCGAACAGAGCTTGAGGTGTCCAACTCTCAACAATAATGAGAATAGAGTGTCCAAATATATTTGTTGATGTCCTCCAAACCTACCACGTAGCTGGTGGCAGCAAGTTGCCATTTTAACTTCAAGACACTCTGACTGTTGACAAACTAATAGAAAGGCAAGGTGAATGGCATCTAAACTGCCACCGAGAATTCCAGAAAGTTAAGCTGGTGAAAGGAGCAACATCTCGAGCATGCCAAACTGGACCTCAGTTGATCTGTCAATCAGGCACTGATCCACATTTCTATTGCATATTCTGTAATCATATGCCTGGTACCAGGCAACACCTTTACCAATTCTAGAAAGTTATCCTTACTGAAGAGCTCAGGAAGAAAGCTATGCTCCTGCAAGATGCGAATGTTTTGACCAAACTTCGCTGTTGTTGACCTTGTTGCTAATCGACCGATATACCATACGATATGTGCTTATTAGTATCTTAAAGATTTCACAACGAGGCTATCTACAAAAAAGTTAAGCAAAGAGGACACATAGGAGAACAACTGAGGAGATATTGGCAGTGACAGATGAAGCCATCTCCTAAAGAACGTTTTACCCAGAAGAACCTTCATAAAGAATCAAAGGAAGTTAAGGGACCTCACTGACATCAATAGTACAAAACTGAAAACAACTGTTCTCGAACTGTTCTTCCTTTCTGAAAGAGGAAGGGTTTCAGTAGGATGATGATACTGGTCACCATTCTCCCTCTGAAGGATATCGTTCCGACTTTTTTGTAAAACAGAACAAACAAAAGACAAATTTACCAATTTTGGAGGGATGAATCTAAGCATTTATTATGATCCTCAGATCTGTACTTCATTCTTGGTGACAGACATCTGAACATCGAAAAATGGGATTTGGGATACTAAGTGCATCTAGGAGGAGCTGCTATACAGATTATCACCCATATCCTTCATGCACTGAACTGCGGATGTAATCGCCATTCTGGTCCATCACTTTTCCCAGTTCCTCTCGATCGATGAAGAATGCAGCATCATGGTGAAGTACAGGATCGAAAAAACACAAAGAATCTTAAACATAAAAGAAATCTCATGACTGTTGGTGATGGAAAGACCTAAGCAATGGCCATCTCTTCCTCTCTGTGTGGCCCTCACTGGGTGCGATTCAGTATAGACTGTAAAGGAATGCTCACAAAGAGAGCGCTGCAAAGCCTGGAAAATGTGTCCACCATGTCACAACTTATCTGGAGATTCAAAGATTTGGAAGTGTTCCTCATCCAAATCTATGGTAGAAGGAGTGTCAATGAAGAAGAACATTTTGCAAAACAACAAAACGTGGAACGTATTCCACCATCACGGAATGTGCTGTAACAGCGCTGTCGGAAAGCGGAGTACTAGACAAGTGTACGGACGTTTGCCCATGACCAAACATGTCAAGAACCCGGTCCATGTCTTCATGGCTGGAGGAGAGAAGAGAAAAAAAAACTTTCCAGAATGGCTTATAATTCCTGCATTTGCAACGGTGTTGCAGGAGCTCGTGAAATGCGGATGCAAGAAAACACGTTCCAATGCAAGCAGTTGCAGGAAGCAAGACATCCCTTGTACAGCAATCTGTAAATGCCATTGTTGCAGTTCATATTTTACACTATTTTAGGAACCAAAGATGAATTGGCATACATTTTTTAAAGTGTTTAATGCGCATGTGGGTGCTGTTTTCTATTTCGGTGACTAATTATTAATTTTAATTATTAATTTTAATATGGGAGCTTACAATATTTCATACCATATGACAATTTTTGAGTCTGAATATGCTATTTTTTAGACGACATATTAATTTTATGCCTGGTCTTAGACCAGACTGCGGGAGCGTTGACCCCCGAAACCCTCTCCAGGTATACACCCAAGTATGGTAATACTGCCTGAACAATTAATAATTCTGTATTATGTGGTTTGTTGTTGGCTGCGTAGACAAATGTTACACTCTGGCTGCCTTCAGCAAGTCTCATGCAAGGATCTGTAGAGTAAACCAGGGATTCATATTGGCTCATGCTTCAACTCTGTTGCAAAGTGCATTGCAGGTGCACTTGCAAGAGGACTGACAGTATGACAAATATGTCATTACTTTTTCCACCCCACGGGGAAATGAACCCAAATGGGCCCCAGTGGAGTCACTTAGCACGAGAAATTAATACAAACAGTATTCAATTCTTTCTCGACTACGCTGCCTATCCATGGAAGTTTGGATCAAGTAAATCCACAAAAAAAATAGTTAACATAAAACTATTTCTTCATTTGTCACCACAGTGGGCATGACGTATCCACCCATGAAAGGCTCAGTGGAGACTCACTTTTTCCACCCCTCTAAATGGAAAGAAATGTTATCAAGGAACAACGGAAACTCCCATGACTATGTTTTTACAAGTACTGTAAATCGGAACGAAAATAAAATCAACCTATCAGTTTCGCTTACTACTCCAAAATCCTGTATACTTTATGTTCACTGTATTGTCCACTACGCTCGCTGCTTTCCATGACACACTGATGTGAGTGACTCATGAATTCACTGTGAGGTAGAAGACTGCTATAGAGGAAGTTCGATATTGCAGCTGTCGCGTTTACTTAACTTTTAATTGAGGGACTAAGGTATTCTTGATATTCGAGTACAGATGAAATGAAGTATTACCTATTCGCAGTCCATAGGATTTTATCTTCACAATAATAAAAGTCCCTTAACGCTACCTTCCATTCATTAATACCCCCAAAGAAAGATATCACCATAAATTCCTCGGTTAAATTAATGACACGTAACTGCTTAAGAGAAAAATATTTCGCATAGAGATCAATTAGAAAAAAGTCACAAAATATATACACCGATGGCTTATTGTTTCAAACATTGTTAACTATTAATAGCGAGTTTTATTATAAATTTCAATTTTATCGAAATGCAATTAGAAGTTTCTGATATATAGAAAACTGTGAAAATCATTAGACCAGCACCCACACTGCAACATGCAATGTAACGAGATTAACAGATGAAGATGCCAAGTTTAGACTCAGTTACAAGATTACAGGGAAACTTGGCTTACAGAAAGACTCATCAAACTAACTGTAAAGTGTACATTTAACTTCGTAGCATTTTTCTCGAGCGCTACTTGCTTCACTTGACCCACTAATGGAGAAATTTACATGCGCACACTACTACTACAGTGCTGCCTAATTCAGCGCAGAGGGGAAAACCTGAGGTGAATATCGTCGGAATAGATTCCGAGACAAAAAAAAAAAAAAAAAAAAAAAATCGCTTATGCCTATTTCTGAGTTTGACTATTTTACAGGGAACTAAGGGTAGTTCTGACGCATGTGCGAGAAGTTCGAGGTGGGTTAGCATATGCCACCACCTGCTGCGCCGGCCGCACGCGGCACCAGCTTTGTAACAATTATCGACAGTGATTTTCATGCGAACAAATTTATTACGAGTGCATCCGACATGGTGGCTAACGTAGAGAACATACAGTTTAGGACTTACCGCATCACGGCATAAGGGTCATTGCTGTGTAGAGGAACTTGATAAATTGAGCAATTCTCTCAACATGCTCGTGAGTCATATAAAAACCGCCTGTATTGCCCAGTGCAATAAAAGCAGAATCCAACGCTTTGAAGAGCGTCCTACTACGTTGTAGCGTCACGGAAAGCGGAAACGCCGTAGCCAACGTGGTGTTCAAATCAGCTGTGTCCGTACTGTAGGACTCACAATCTATCCTATAGGAATGTTATATTCTTTTGTATTCCTCATATATTCACTAGGATTACTCATATATTACTGATATGCGTCATAAGGTTGCCTATATACACTCCAGTATATAAACACGGCATATTCTTATTGTGGGAAAACTAATAAATAATTTAGTCACGAAATATACCTTAGTATTCTTAATATATTCTCTCGGGCTGATGATATATTCAAGTCATCTTCTGTAGAACCAGTCGATAATCACATTACTTCAACATTGTCAGGAATCAAAGACAAACTATGAGAATGCTTTTATATTAACAACATTTCGCCCGCCGTAGGTGCTTCGTCAGAGCACGAGTACTGTACTCAACGAAGTTACACTGTAGACGAAACGTCATTAAATAAAAGATTTATCCTTTTTATGTGTCCGATCACCATTTTCCATCTTTTATCATCTACCATCTTCAATGCTGCTAAGAAGAAATATATCATTGTTGTTAAATTTGTAAGCATTAACTCTGCCAGTAATGAAAGAGCTAAAAATTAGCCTTATAACACTTATGACTCATGAAATTGTAATAACACGATTATGACTCACTTGCCATGGGTTCTAACCCCAAACGTACCGTGATATTTTTGATGGCTTTTACTATAACATTAAAAATAAAAGAATTTTAATGCTTGATAGAACTGAATGGTTCTTGAAGATTGGAAGAATTAATTAAAATATTTTTATAAGTGTCTCTCCAGTGCTTCACCAGTGTTAAGAAGATAACAGACAGGAATAACTTAATAGAAATCGCTTAGCGAAGTTAATGAAAGAATATCACCAATTCATTTTGTAAACATTTGCGGTCGGGTAACACTAAAATAATGGTAGTCTATAAATATGGTATACCGAAGAGGCAAACTCTCCCTATACTTGTATAACTTATATACCGATGAACTAAGTTAAATTCTAAGTAAGGAAGAGTATGGAATCAATTGTGTTAGCCTAAGCTGGCGACGTGGTTCTGTTTGTCTAATGCGTCACTGTGTTGCAGCAGATGGTTTAAGAATGTCCATTTTTTTTTGCAGCTGATTATGATGACACGTCTAAACAAGTTAGCACAGGCTTAATAGCCACCCCTTCTAAGAAATCATAATTAAATTATATAAAATTTGCAATGCTTGGTAAGTGTTTTCTCAGGTCAGTATCTCACTTCACTTGTCTTGGCCACATCAACAACAACGACCAACAAGATAATACAATATATAAGCAACTGTGAAAAAATTAATGTTATTGGCCGCTCAAACAAGAATGTTCTCTTGTCCAGTTCAGGACGTTTATCTGAGGAAACGTCTTGCCACGAGTGTCTTCTTCAGTCCTAATACAGAGAGAACAAAATGTTCTGAACTGTACTTGTCTTTTTCCATATCTTATTGGTATCTTCATACCATTCTTCAAGAATGTTCACATTTGCTGTGTACCAGATTGTTATTAGTTTTAATACACACACACACACACACACACACACGCACACACACACACACACACGCACACGCACAAAACACACCACACACACACACCGCACACACACACACACACACGCACACACACACGCACGCACACACATACATACATAATATATATATAATAATATATATATATAATATATATATATATATAAAATATATATGTCGTGCCGAATAGGCAGAACTTGCGATCTTGGCTTAAAATAGCAACGCTCATCTTGCCATATAGGACAAATGAAAATTTGTGTATGCAATAATTTCGCCAAAATCATTCTGAACCTAACGAAAAAAAATATTTTCACTGTGTTTTTTTTAGTATTAAATTATTGGGAAACAAAAACTAAAATATATTTAGTTGGGTTAGGCTAAAATAAACTGTTCTTGTTATAATAAGGTTAGGTAAGTTTTTCTAAGATTCTTGTGGTCAAAATTAAAAATTTTGACATTAACATTAATGAAAAAAACATTTCTTTAAACGTATACGAGAAAATTTTAGAAAGGACTTAATTTTAAATGAGTTCTTGCTAATTGACCAGTTTACATATTCGGCACGACATATATATATATATATATATATAATATTATATATATATATATATATTATTATATATAATATATATATATTTATATATATATATATATACAGTGGACCCCCGGGTTAACGGGCACCTCCAAATGCGACCAATTATGTAAGTGTATTTATGTAAGTGCGTTTGTACGTGTATGTTTGGGGGTCTGAAATGGACTAATCTACTTCACAATATTCCTTATGGGAAAAAATTCGGTCAGTACTGGCACCTGAACATACTACTGGAATGAAAAAAGTTCGTTAACCGGGGGTCCACTGTATATATATATATATATGCAAGGAATTCGCAAGATCAGGCGAAATATACACACTGATCTCTGGCTGAAGGAGACTCGAACCTACGAACAAGGTACGCAGTGCTTTACCAATCTACCCACACTGGACCAATACCTTAGAGTCCACTTGCGCTAGACTTTGATCCAAGGCAGCCAGCTTTCAGGGAGAAGGCTTACAGCTTTTCATCTCATCCCCTGCATGCATCAGCCTTACTAGAAATATTAATATCTCTTGTCAGGCTGATGCATGCAGGGGATGAGATGAAAAGCGTAAGCCTTCTCCCTGAAAACTGGCTGCCTTGATCAAAGTCTAGCGCAAGCTGGACTCCAAGGATTGGTCCATGTGGGTAGGATTGGTAAAGCACTGCGTACCTTGTTCAAAGGGTTCGTGGGTTCGAGTCTCCTTCAGCCAGAGATCAGTGTTTTATATATATTTTATATTATATATTTATAATATATATATATATATATATATATTTAAAAATATATAATGTCGTGCTAATAGGTAAAATTGGTCAATTAGCAAGAACTCATTTAAAATTAAGTCCTATCTAAAATTTTCTCTCATACGTTTAAAGATATTTTTTTTATTTATGTTAACGTAAAAATTAATAATTTTGTTCCAAAAGAACCTAACCCTGTTATAACAAGCACAGTTTAATTTAGCCTAATCCAACAATATATATTTTAGACAAGTTTACAATAATTTAATAATAAACAAACACAACGAAATATTTTTTTTTCCGTTAGGTTCAGAATGATTTTCGCTTGCCTTATTCATCAAGAGCGTTGCTATTTAAGCCTCAAGTTTTACCTATTCGGCACGACATAATATATATATATATAATATATAATATATATATATTTTATATATATATATATATAAAATATATATAAAAATGTCGTGCCGAATATGTAAAACTGGGCAATTAGCAAGAAAATCATTTGAAATTAAGTCCTTTTTAAAATTTCTCTTATACGTTTAAAGATATATTTTTTTCATTAATGTTGATGTACAAATTTATAATTTTGCACCAAAAGAAACTTAGAAAACTTACCTAACCTTATTATAGCAAGAACAATTTATTTTAGCCTAACCCAACTAAATATATTTTAGATTTGTTTACAATAATTTAATACTAAACAAACACAGTGAAATATATTTTTTTTCGTTAGGTTCAGAATGATTTTGGCGAAATTTTTGCATACACAAATTTTCACTTGTCCTATATGGCAAGATGAGCGTTGCTATTTAAGCCAAGATCGCAAGTTCTGACTATTCGGCACGACATAAATATATATATATATATATATATATATATATATATATATATATATATATATATATATATATATATATATATATATGCACTGATATACTGAAGTATGGCATCTTCCCCATGGAGTCATGTGACAGTTTCTCAAGTGATGGATAACCCTAACGTTTCCGTTGTATATTCCATCGTTACACTGAGAGTTGTAATTACAAATAAATATTACATGCTAATAACAAGGGTCCTTTTGAAAATGTTTCAGTCTAGTCAAACCGAGTTCAAAAATGCTATGTCTGAAGTATTCTGACCATCTGGCTTATATATACGAAGTTCATTGCAAAATCCTGCTGTACGAGGTATTTTTCAAGATCGTTTCTAACCTTGAAGTTAGCTAACTGCACAACAGCGACGGTTGCCTTCCAATAAATACGGCTGTGTTAAGAATGTAGGACACAGTTATTCACCGATGGAGAACTGTGAATGAAAATTCGTAAATGAAAATATTCCCAGCGGTACCTCAAGAACCCCACAAGTGAGGTTCTTTGATGCTGGTGAGGGACTCTTGATCCAGGGAATTGGATCTATTCCAATTCTCTGAATTAAGCCTAAATGCCGTCCATCCCCCCCACAAGCGATGTGTAGTCCCTACGGATTTAGCGCTTCCCATAATAATGTATGTACATAGTACCACAGGAAATGGGACGCACGATCATGTCTAAGTACCTCTGGGTCAGCCAGGCACCGGGGCTGCGCGAAGTTGTGGATCACTCCTGTATGTTGCATCGAATCATCCATCTTAATTACGGCGTCTGGCTCGCCGTAATGGGTCATATTTTACTTTGAGACGATGGCAAGCGGGTGATTATAGCCTAATGCTTCGTTGCTGAATAATCATAACACTGTGCATAACTTTCCTTAAACAAGCCATTTTACCTTTCACTCCTAACCTCGAGTTTTAGTCTGTGTTTCAGTGTGTGTCAGTCAGCCTGCTTTCCAGTCAGTGACTCATAATCAGTCATTCAACCAGTTACAAATGCTCAGCCTGAGCCACTCATTCTTTCAGTCTCTCTGTCTCTCTCTCTCCCTCTCCCTTACTCAGGCTTCCTCCTTCTCTTCCCACTCTTATTGGCTGAACAATACAAGATGGTTCCTAAAGGGTCAGTTCATTTCTCAGTCCTCTTCAAAATTTGGATAAGTCAGAAACAGGACCAAAGTAAAAATATCAGCACTCTTGATAACACCTTTTTTTTTTTTTAATAAACACGACAGCCGCGGTAGTGAATATGTGTGAACATTCGACAAGTTAGAACAATGCTTAAATAGTTTGATTAGTTGTTGGATAATCTAGAATTGCGGTTAGATAAGTTAGAAGGGTAATTAAATGAGTTTGAACAGTAGTTAGACATGTCAAATTACTTTGAAGGGCTAATGAGGTTGTAAACAACGACCTATGGGGTTGACCAATGTTTACTTACATTCTGCTAACATTCCATTAACTAACATTCTCTTAACAGAAGGCTAGTTAATGTTGATTAACAGAATGCTAGTTATCAGAATGTTAGCTACCATAATGCTAGTTAACATTCTGATAACTAACATCCTGTTAACTAATAGACTGCAGTTTGATAATTCGATTACTTACCTAACCTCATTATAAGAAGCGCAATTTAATTTATCCTAATCCAACTAAATATGTTTTATATAAGTTTGCAATAATTTGATAAGAAACAAACATAATGAAATATATTTTTGTCGTTAGGTTCAGAATGATTTTTGCAAAATTATTGCATACACAAATTTTCACTTGCCTTATTCGGTAAGAAGAGCGTTGCTATTTAAGCCAATATCGCAAGTTTTACCTATTTAGCACGACATTATTATATATATATATATATATATATATTATATATATATATATATATATATATATATATATATTATATATATATTATATATATATATATATATATATATATATATATATATATATATATATATATATAAATTTACCAAATTACCAAACGTAAACTTCATATTAAATAGGCAATGAAATTTAATTTATATTCTGGAAAATAGCTTCACTTCACTGCTGGCAATGTAATTGGTGTTAATAAATCCACTTACTTGGCCAGCAACTGACACGTGGTGGTATTTTTCTCTGCATTGTAGATATGAATCACCTGATGAGCATCTTTCTCAGACTTACTACGTATTAAAACATTTATTACTTTACTAAAACATAAGAGTTATATTTATTATACCGACTTACAGGGTGTACACTATATACTGGGACACCACCCCCCTCGACACACACACGCACACACTCGGGGGCGCGCACAGAAGGCTAAGTGTTTACAGACAAGTGCCTTTGACAAACGGTAACTAACTTCACTTAAGGAGAAGGACCTAATGGTGAATATTGCGCCGAGCATATCGCCAGAGCCATGCATCAGCTGGATAACCTCGGCAGCCGAAGAATCATTCACGGCTTTATATATGGCATATGTCAGCCTGTCTCGGAGTATGCAACACCAGCATGGAACCTACACCTCTTAAAGCATGTTAAAAAATTGGAGAAAGTGCAGAAGTATACAATAAGAATTTCCCCAAAGCTAAAGAAAATAAGCCATGAGGAAAAGCTCAAAGCTTGGAATAAGAGTACAGTAGAACCAGAGAAATAGTGATAATATACAAAATATTCAAGAGGACTGTATAGGGAGGACAGCGATAGATCATTCCAGAGGCTGGAAAAGGGTACATGAGGGCTCACTTATAAGCTAAAAAAAAAACAGATGAGCCACAGGAAAGTCAGAGAACATTTTTTCAGCCCCAAAATGGTCAGGAAGTGCAATGATCTGAACGAAGTAGTAATGGAGAGAGGTCCATAGTTTTACTAATAGGTATAACATGATTTATGAAGCGTGAAGCTAACAAATCCGGCAAGCGGCAAGTACACACAATACTATGATGGCGTGTGTTTGCAGAAAGACCTGACACACAAACAGAGAGATCTCGGAAAACAAAAACTGAAGAAGAGGCAGAATTCCGGTACAATGTATACGGAACACAGTCAACAGACCATCAACTAAGAGATAATTTCAAACTCTTCCCAAAACCTCTTTTCACCACTTCTCTAATTGTTAAATTCCCCCTATTCCCAAGACCCATTCGCGATACCTAAACCCCATCTTCCCCCTTTGTAAACTTGTCACTCTCTCAAATCGAACCCCGCCAACCACCAAGGAACACCTTCACATCCACATATCACAAATCTTCCACCAAACCCACACATCTCTAAGTCATCCACTAACCACAGTCTCAACCTCTCTGTCTCCCTTCAAAGCTCTATATCTCACTACATACACTGACTTACCTGTTTCTCAACCAGCACGGGTTTAAAGAAGGCAAACCCTACCTTACAGACTTACTGAAATCTTACGAAAGTCTTACATAAATCAAGCAAGAGCATTTTGGGAAGATTACATCTTCTTAGCTTGTCAGAAAACGTTTGACACTGAAGCAGTATCTAAAATAAAGGAGTTTAGCTGCAACTGGGGAAAAGTAATAAAATCCTCCAAGGATCTGGTTATGGACCCATATTATTTCTGATTTATGTAAACTACCTACCACACGGAACCGACTTAAACATGCTGATGTTTGCATGTGACACAAGGCTGATAAAATGGATACAAACGGGGGATGATGACAAGAAAGAACACTCCTACGATATTCTTATGTATGAGTATAATGTTAGGGGTCACCTTATCTTTTAAAAATCTATCTGTTGATACATCCTCTCGTAAATATTTAAGAACACTGGCTTTCTCATTCCTTTAAATCTGTTATTCAATTTCTCATTCCTTATATTTCTGCCCATATTTTATCTTGCTCTTCTTTCAAATTCATTTTACACACCCTTCCAAACTCTTTAATTAACTTCTGCAATTTGTACCGTGATCCTGAAAAACAGTGACTGTGGGAAGTCTCACTTTTTTATGCCACTCTGTTCTTTAAGACAACTCTTTTATATATATATATATATATATATATATATATATATATATATATATAATATATATATATATATATATATATATATATATATATTAAATACAAGGAGGTACCACCTCTAGAACTGTCCTGGGGACCCTCATCCTCAGAGAAAAGAATAAACTTGCTTCAGGGAAAGCTCAAGGTTCTCCCTGAAGCTGTTTGAGAATTTTCTCTTATCACCCCCTATATTTAATATATATTTTATTTAAAGACAAAATACATTGACAAAACATTCACAAATATATATATATATATATATATATATATATATATATATATATATATATATATATATATATATATATATATATATATAATGTCGTGCCGAATAGGTAAAATTGATCAGTTAGCAACAACTCACTTAAAATTAAGTCCTTTCTAAATTTTCTCTTATATTTTTAATTTAGGTTAATGTAAAATTAAGTAATTTTGTATTTAAAGAATCTTAGAAAACTTACCTAACCTTATTATAACAAGCTCAATTTAATTTAGCTTAATCCAACTAAATATATTTTAGATAAGTTTACAGTAATTTAATAATAAACAAAGACAATGAAATATATATATATTTTTCATTAGATTCAGAATGAATTTTGCAAAATTACTGCATACACAAATTTTAGCTTACCTTATTCGGCAAGAAGAGCGTTGCTATTTAAAACGCCAAAATCGCAAGTTTTACCTATTCGGCACGACTTATTTATATACACTCGAAACTTAAAACTCTTCGCAGCATTCATTAACTCACTGTCAGTCCCATATATATCTAACACTTGCCACATTGCATCCCGATCCACTCTGGCTTATGCCTTAACCTAATCACTAATTGCAACAAATACCTCTATGCCTTTATGCAATATTGTTCGTCCATGTGCTTCAAAACACGATGCAAACATTCCCTTCCCTGTCTAAATTTACTCATGTTTTCCTGATGTCATACTTTCTGTCCTGACAATCAAGCACCCTTATGTCATGAAGTTTAACTGGTGCTACTCGGCAACTGAGGCATGGGTCACCTTGTCTACCTTGTAGACGTTATTGCCATCTCTCGTTCTCTACAAAGATACATGACAGTAACTATAGACTTAAGGAGACTGGTGAGTTGTGAACCAAGCGTCTACGCAAGATACTGGAAACCTCATTAATGCTCCAAACTATAAACACAGATATAAGCACGGATAATATCAAAAGAAGCGTTCCTTTTAACAAGTTTACAACAGCAAATATTACATAATCAGCAAGATGTCAAGGCAAGCGTTCAAAGATTTCAAACCTGTGAGCTCATAAAATATTTCTTGTCTGTTTAAGATTAAATGACTAAAAAAAAAAAAGACTAACATTAAGATATTTAGCATTTGAGGTACAAATGCCAGCGGCTTCAATAAAGTAACTCGCAGAACCATGTTCGTACAGTGTATGAGCCCCTACATAAACACCGAGACTATGTCGAAGACAAATAATGTATCATTTATAACCAGGGTATAATAGTCCATTTACAGTCACGTAGTTATGGCCAGCAGCTACTGTGCGAGCCACTGCACTCATAAAGCTCATTTGTTACTGTTGTGTAACTCATTTGTAATAATTGTAAGCGCTGCGCTAATGACGCCTGTGGATCACGCAGATTTCGCTGTTTAATGATCCACGCGATGTGACATTTGGGCGTGATTGCGAGGTTCCGCCACATTGGTTCACGGTGGAGTCCTTAATTTAGGAAAATAACCGTACATAACCACGCCGGCCTGATTGCAATAACAACCAGCGTGTCGGGTGATTAAGGGGGCTTCCATTGTTGCCGACGAGGCGATTGTCGCCAGCCTGGCTGAGTGGCCCGATAGGTGACAATTTCATGGATAGAGGAGGGGGGAGGAGGGGAGGGTTAGGGTGATTTTGAGTCCTTCCATTCACACCCTCTGTTCCCATACAGCAATCCAGCCTAGAATGAAGGACAAATTACCTTCTATACAGCACACACTGCTTCACGGACGATGGTGCACCGTTACGATATAATGTAATTTGTCAAATAAAAGCGTACGAGTGATGAATTTTATATGAGAAAGTCTACAGTATGCTAAGTATGCTTTAGAGGACATACTAGGTCCTTATTGTACAAGAAGAGGAGGAGGCCGGTGACAAATACTTCATTCGAATTATACCCACGGAGTTAGTAACCCAGGATAAGCAAACCCAGCCAAGGAGCGTGGCTTATTTTCATTAGGACCCTTAGTTCCTTTCCTTAGATGCGGCCCACCACGCCATCTAACTCTTAGATAAGTATTTAATGCTCGGTGAACAAGGGAAGCAAGTGTTACATTAGTTAAATTATGCCATAGGACTCACTCCGGTATATATCGAACTTGGGTCCTTACGATTGTGAGCCGAATGTTTTGCCCGACCTCCACACATTGAACCATGCCCTACCCGATCTCCACACATTATACACTGCACTGGCATAAATTCACACATTGTAAAATGCACTGCCCAACCTCGCCACAATATTTTACTCAATGACTATCTTCCATACACTAGAGGGCTCTGCACGACCATCAAGCTAGCAAACACTATAAACTGGTGAATTCTTAGAGTCAGACAACTGCAGATTTGTAGAGTTAACTGACCTATGTGTCTGTCCAATCAACGTTATGTACAATAATCCTTCAGTTCAGCCATAAAGCCTGACAACAATCCAATAACCCACCCAAGGCCTCTCAGTAAAAAAATCAATGAAAAACTGATGAGCCAAACTTCAAACAACGAAAATTTGAATACAAAGGAGTACTGCCGACACTAATAAAAAAAAAAAGAGAGGTGCAGAGCACGCTTTTATTGTTATAACGTTTTGCTCCTTGTAGAGAATAGTAATTTCAGTCCCGATACAACTCTACAAAGAGCCAGACTTTCACGACAAAAACAGTCTCTCCGCCGATGTTTTGTCTTCAATTCTAACTTGCTTTAAAAAACTTAGACGTATGTGCATTATTCTTTACTAATAAATACATTTTGTATAGTTGATACCATTACTCTCAAGGTTGGCCTAAATCCCATCCTAGACCACTAAACTTCGTCCATCTCTATCCTGGGGCTGTGAAGGGGGGGGGGAAGGAGAGGGGGAAAGTTGGCAGCAGGGGCAGGGGTCAGGGCAATGCGGTGGATGGGTCAGAGGGTAGAGGAGGGAAAGTAGGAGATGGGACACGGGATACGGAGGGGACTAAGGACTGGTGGCAGGGGTAAAACTCAGAGAGGATCAGAACGAGAGAAATGTCATGGATATGATAGGGAAAAAGGTCAGGTGGCCGAGGTGAGTGATGGGAAGAGGCAGAAGTAAAGGAAGGGATCACAGGGACAAGGATGGGGTAAGGGGGTGAAGTGGAGTTAGGAAGGAGTAAATAAAGAGACGAAGAGGCGAGGTGGAGGAAAGAGACCGGGGGGAGGGGAGGTAGAGAAAGGGGATCAAGGGGTCGGCGTAAAGGAAAATGATCAGGAGGGTGAGGTGTAGTAGGGGTCAAGGGGTCAGAAGGAGGTAGGGGTTACTGGAGCGAAGTGTAATGTTGGGTGCCAGCCTATCTATTTGTGTTGGGAATGAAGAGGAATATCTTTAGACAAGGTGAGCCCTTTGTTCTGCTATGACTCGAGGGTTATGTGGTGGAGAGAGGGAGACGAAGCTCAGCACCAATCTGGCTGGAGGTGGATATTTTGAGACACCAATTTCAAAGGGTGAAGCCCCTTCTGAAACCAGTACTGATGGATTTGATAGAGACTGATATAGGAGCTGTGGTGGAAAACTAAGTGTTCTTTACAAATGTAATTCCATATTCGCCCCCCCTTGCCTTCAGATTTCACAGTTAAGCAATAAACCACCGTATTCTCACACAGTGTGTATTCTTGCCCTAGAATTGTGTACCCTACCAGCATGGTGATTAATTCTTCCTGTTTAATAGCGTAGCTCTATAGTATATTCAAAGCTAGTTTGGGAAGATGAAGCGAGTCTGAAAGTTATTAAGTGCTAAGAGGGATGTTACACACCACACAGGTTTGGAGGAGTTAGGACGATTGGAGTGTCTTGAGAGCATTTAACTGTCATATTAAATATCGAGCAGAAACTGTAGGTATATACAGACTTTGCAGAAGCCTCCGACAAGTATAATCAAAGTGGAACATTAAAAAAAAAAAAAGTTTGCAAAAGTAAAAAACTGGAAAAGTGAACAGATGATCTTCAGTTTTCGAGCAAATCAGACCCAAAGAGCAGTGATCAGCAAAATAAAATTAAAGATTGCGACAGTGAAAAGTTGTTTCTCAGTGTGTATTACTCGCATTAGTTTTCCTTCTCATTCTCATATTCGGTATCTATGTCTGCAAATTATACAAGAAACTGTATGGAACTGGCATCTAGTGGGGACACAGCATGCCTCAAATGTGACGCTTATGGAAGTAAAATTTAGTTACTCATCTATGAAAAAAATGAAGAAATAAAAACGGGACATTGCTAAAAAAAAAAACGTTCATAACACTCAAACGAGTGGAAAAGGAACGTAAGGGAATGAGGAGTAACACTGTCGGAAGATCTTACGTTGAAGTGTTACTGTCAAAACCACAAGAAAAAGGATAACCTGGATAACAAGAACCTGCAAAACAAGAAATGTCATTCCAATAACGACACTCTTTAAGGCACTTGTATGTTAGACTGGAATATTGCTGTACAGTAACAGTCCACTTTAAGGCAGACCAAACTGCATGAATGGAGATGTACATAGAACTTTCACTACCCACATAAATTCAGTCAACACTTAAATTATTGGGACAGATTAAAGTCCCTTAAACATTACTCCCTCGATCGAAGGCGAAAAACGCATAAATTTATACCTCGAAAATTATGGAAGGAATGATTTTTGACCTGCACTCTAAAATTATTCCCTATGACAGCAAGAGACTCTTTAAACGGTGCAAAATAACTCGAATCAAAAGCAAGAAAACAAAGAATACACTGATAGGTAACTTAGTATGGGTAAAGGACCCACTACGTTTTAACACCATTATCAACATACAATTAACCGTCTTCAAGACGGAGCTTGATAAGTTTCTTAAAAGTCAGTTCCTGATCAGCCGGATTATGGTGTCTACCTGTGTGCTACTGGGACCAAGCCAGAGAGATAACCCCAGGCTTAGACAGCAAGAACACCTGGTGAAACATCAGTACTGATAAGTACAACGAACACGATCAACCCGGAGACGATACAGGAGACCTCGTAGCCCACTGCTTACTTGCCAACCTTATATACTTTGAAAAGTGCTAAAACTAAAGGGGTAGTACAACGCCTGGGAAATAAGAGGAAATCGGGGTGAATCGTAGATCAGGAAGCCTTCACTAGCACTGAAGCATCTCCCATGAGGAGACACCGAGGAACTGCTACACCTTGTAACTCACTGACTGACCCGGAGACGTTATATACAGAGTGTGAGACCGTGTATTTAGCGCACTGTAACAATCGAAAATGTGCAGCTTCTGTATTATAGCAATAAATGCATTATCCAACAGTGAGATTTATAAAAAAAAATGTAATAACCAAAACGCAGACAAAATCTCGCAATTGATGGCCCTTGAACTAGTCTTCTAACAGCTGAGATTCAAGCACATGAATTGTAGTATTAATATTTCAAGAGATTTCATTACTGTATTTTTGAAAGTTTATTATTTGTATTGTTACTGAACAAATTACATTGTTAATATAAACGTAACAACCAATATACTCTGCAGATTGTATATTTTGCAATTTCTAACATACATCAGTTAATTTATTAAGTCGTGCAAGGGGTACTGAGGACCGAACTGGCGGCCTTGAAATTGTGGGATACACAAAAGTAACACTTAATAGGAAAGTTAAAACAGAAACCCAGATGGTGTCGCCATCTCTACATAAACGTGGGCTGGGCAAAAGTAAAAGCTAGTACCTACGAAGGAGGTCTTTTGTACACTGTACACCGTACAATCCAAGGAATTGGAAAAAAAAGTGGGCAAAATATCTACTACAATGTCCCAAGTGTTGCATTTGCACGAGCTTAGTAACAGTGTACACAGGATCTCCTACGACTATACCAGCTTAGCAACACTGCACAACAAATCTCTAACGGCTATACTAACTTATCAACAATGTACAAAAGATCCCTTTGTGAGTATCCTCCATTTTTACTAAATCCACTTTTATATAGAACTCTCAACACCACACTAGCTTTTATTTTAGCTCTTTTTATATAATTAAAAGCGAAATTCACTTAGTAAAGAGCAAAGTCCACATCACGAATAATTCTAAGAAAAGCACCTTTGCTTTAAAAGATGTATTCTAAATGATCTGAGTTGTGTCTATATTATTTTTAGAAGTGGGATGAATGACATCATTACACTTCATGATGACAAGATGGCTTGGTCTCATGAAGATTTTATCTTAGCTAAATTTACAAGTCTGGAAAACATTGCACATAAACTATCGTAAAACATCTTGATTCAAAAGCATCGTCACAGGAACCGGTTTTCATGTAATTCCACAAATCATGCAAAAATAAGGCAATTTTGTAGTTTTATTGTGGCAGGAAAAAAAAACGATAAAAATTCTTCGGTCACACGCTCTCTTCCTGCCATTTGTATACCTCATGCAGTAGCAGGGAGATCCTGTGTATGTAAACACAGGTGAGTATATGCAAAACCAAAATACGTACTATGCATACCCACTTTGGTCTACCTTTAACTTTAGCCTACCTCTAACTTTAGCCTACCTCTAACTTTAGCCTACCTTTAATTTTAGTCTACCTCTAACTTTAGCCTACCTCTAACTTTAGCCTAAATCTAACTTTAGTCTATCTTTAACTTTCTTGAATTATCCCAGGTAATTTACACATATGTTACTATGCAATAAGATCACAATAAACAGGTGATATAACAATATGTAAAATAACCACTGTGGAAGAAAGTGAATATCCAAATGCTTTCGTGATTTCTCACATTATCATGGAAGAGTGATAATGAGAAATAACGAGAGATCTTTGAAATTCACTTTTTTTTTCACAGTGGTTATTGTGCATGTGTTACTATGCATAATAATTATCATACAAATTATGTGATTACAATTATAATTGTAATCACCTAATTTGTACGATTGTACTTATGTGTTCCTGTACCTAAATAAACTTACCTGGTTACTCACTAACCCCACAACCCCTTACTCCCTCCCGCCTTCCCGCCCTCCCCCTTCCCACACCCTCCACCAACCTCTCCACACTACCACACCCACCACCAGCCTCTTCCCACTACCACACCCACCACCAGCCTCTCCCCACCACCACACTCATCACCAATTTCTCCCCACTACTACACCCACCACCATCCTCTCTCCGCCACCACACTCATCACCAACCTCTGCTCACCACCACCACACCCACCACCAACCTCTGCTCACCACCACCACCACACCCACCACCAGCCTCTCCCCACCACCAAACCCACCACCAGCCTCTCCCCCGCCACCACACTCATCACCAGCCTCCCCCCCGCCACCACACTCATCACCAACCTCTCCCCACCACCACTACACCTACCACTAGCCTTTTCCCACCTCCATTACATTTAGTTCGTGTTGTTTAGCATCACTAAAGTATGTTGCTCGGTCTTCTTTTCGCAGAGTTATCGTAGTGTTGAATGTAAAATTCATATGTATTGATAGGTATATTATTGTCTCACTCTGCATTACCTTTGTAAATTTCATATTACTTGTATGTGAGATGGGTCATCCTATGTGACAGTAATTCACAAGGGACAGAAGCGTCAGCTTTGCTGAAAGAAATCTTTGAGGCTCCGGTAGCCTGTCATATTCCACCAAATAGGATTTGTGGTGGAATATGACAATAAACATAGCAAGCTTATACTCCTAAAAATGTGACTGTTATATGGACTAGGGAAGCAGCACACACACGCTCACACACCCTTTCTTCACGCTCTCAAATTAGATCAATGCAAATTTGGAGATGATACGAGAAAGCACTGGTTTAGTTAGAATATCTGTAGATGAATTAAATTGCCACGTAGCATCGTCGAGGCTTAAATTTTTTAAAGCTATCGTCGATTGCTTTAAAAATGGGTTAGATAGGTACGTGAATGGAAATTGTTGAGTGTGAGTAGGATCTACATCGACTGAACCTCTACTGCAGTGATCCACTATGCTTTAACTGCTCATTCCCATCGAAAGCACATGCTAAACAAAACAATCCCATAATCCTACTAAAAATTAATGTCAATTGTTCATTTTTGTCAAACACAAAACTTATCTATTTATTCCCAATAAATTATCACTAAAACAAAACTCGGTTAGATTATTCATTCCTTATATAATTCCCCGTTAAAATGATCATGCCACCCCAAGACAATCTAAAGAGGGGGTAAAGAACTGTTTAGACTGTGGTAAAGAATTGTTTGTCATCGGCAAACAGTCCATTACCTCGAAAGATCTCGGTAAACTATTCGTTTTCTTCACAGGCCCCTGACAAACTGTACATCCCTGCCACAAACTTCAATAAAACTGGCCATTCCTGCTACAGGCGCTGGAAAAAGTCGATTTCCACTACAGATCCCAGGAAAACTGTTCACTCTCACCACAAGCACCTATCCATTCCCATCTAAAGTTCCAGGCAAACTGTCTATTCGCACTTCAGGTCTTTGTCCATTCAAACTGTCCAATCCCTCTTAAATA
Source organism: Cherax quadricarinatus (assembly GCF_026875155.1). Classification (NCBI taxonomy): domain Eukaryota; kingdom Metazoa; phylum Arthropoda; class Malacostraca; order Decapoda; family Parastacidae; genus Cherax; species Cherax quadricarinatus. The sequence goes on from NC_069405.1 coordinate 64,346,236, forward strand.
AAAAGTTAAACTGCACACTCCCAATATCATTCCCACCAGAAATGTTCATTCCCGCCAAAAGTCGACGTCAAGTTGAATATTTTCAACAAAGGTTCACTACAAACTGGACATTTCCACGAAAATTTCACAAATGTCATTCAAAATTCCAACATTTCCGGCAGATTTGTTTGAAGAAGTCACCGCCGTGGCTGCTTCAAACAAATCTGGCCTAAGAAACTTAGCCTACTAACCACCTCTAGCGTCATTATTATTATTCTGGGTATTCTAACTCGGCACAACACACCCATCCTTCATCATTCCTTAGTATCGGCCACCACCGCTGTCACCATCACCGCGCTCGTACAGTCGCCGCCGCTGCCATCACTGCCACTACCACCATCACCATCCCCGCCACTACCACCATTACCACCACCACTACCACCATCCCGTCACAGCCACTACCACCATCCCCGTCACAGCCATTACCACCATCACCGCCACTACCATCATCCCCGTCACAGCCACTACCACCATCCCCGTCACAGCCATTACCACCATCACCGCCACTACCATCATCCCCGTCACAGCCACTACCACCATCCCCTTTACAGCCATTACCACCATCACCGCCACTACCACCATCCCCGTCACAGCCATTACCACCATCACCGCCACTACGACCATCCTCGTCACCACCACTACCACCATCCTCGTCACCGCCACTACCACCATCATCACCACCTTCACGTCAATAGGAACAAGCACAAACCCTGGGTCAACATTTTTCGGCAACACATTCCGTTATTTCTCCCCCTTACAGCATCTCCTCCAGTGACAATCGCAAAATATTTTAGATTTAGACCTTGAAAGGCGGCGACACGACAACTTCCAAATGGGCCCAAGTTTTTGGCATTGTTAAAATAAAAGTTTTAAGAAGTTGCTCTGCTGACTAACAAGACTGGAGAAGGCGACCTCAGCTCCGGCAAGACTGCCACATAAGGAAATCAATTATAATAAAAATTAATCGTAAATTATTCAAATATCAGACATCAAATAAACGCGCTTATCAATGATAAAATTCCAAATCATTTCTCCACACCATAATGAAAAAATTCGGCAATGTTATATTAGAGAATTTTTTTTTTTCAATTTAGAAACCATTACTTTCAGTTAATACCAAGAATAGTTAGAATATTATTTGTTACTCACTGAAGAAAACATGAGAATTACGGCAGTTTTTCTAACAGGAGGTATTGCAGTGAGGGCATAACTCCTATGGCTGAAGTTGTATGTAAAGCAACAAGGACACGATATTATTGAAAGGAGTCGAGAACTGTAGCTCAGAAGATGTAAATATCCTCCTCACAACGTTTCAGACTTGTGGGTGGAGCGCACCAGCGCGTGGGAGACGATGCACACACGCACCATGAAAATCTTCTTACGAGCGCCTCACGCAACTATATAAAACGCATTCAGTTCCACTGAGAGAGCCACGACGTCTTCCCGGCCTGACAGCCAAGACGCACCGGGACAAAACGACGTCATTGATGGTACACGCGACAACACTTGGGATTGACTGGAGTCCTCACGCCAGCAACTCACTCTATAATATTTTATTACCGGTCGTCCTGCTCTTTTTTACCCCAGCCCTCTGTACCCACAATTCTACCACTCCTATCCACACTCCGAAAAGAAAAAAGAAACACCCTGCCCCCCACCCCCAAAGCTCCAGCTTCGGGTCGTCATATGACTAAGACCCGCAACAGGAAATACTTGTCCTGTTTCCTGATGCTGTTAGGTTAGGTTAGGCTAGCCTAGCCTAACCTAACCTAGCCTAACCTAACCACCCCAATACATCCGCTTCTTGCTGTTTTGTGACTATAGGTAAGTTATCCCTTGAATGGAAATTATTTCTCTCAAAACAAATATATGGAGCTTTGAATTTTACCTGTTGTAATTTAGTATTGCTGGCAAGTGTAATACAATGTTCGTGATTGCTGGGGTTCACAGTGAAACAGGAAGAGATAGTTACTCTTCGTGAGGTTCATACAGTAACACAGACATTCACAACACTAGTAGATTCTCAATAATACCTGGAGAAACACAGACACTTGGAGATACTCACAGTAACACTGAGTGAAACGCTGCCAGTAACACTGAAACATAAATTACACAAGTCATACCAAGCATCAAGTGGTAAACTCTACGGAGTTGACTAATCTTATATGGCTTACCTTGTCCCATTATCTGGAGTTTATCTGGAGAGAGTTCCGGGGGTCAACGCCCCCGCGGCCCGGTCTCTGACCAGGCCTCCTTAGGTCAGTGTCCCAGGATGCGACCCACACCAGTCGACTAACACCCAGGTACCCATTTTACTGATGGGGAACATAGACAACAGGTGGAAAGAAACACGTCCAATGTTTCTACTCTGGCTGGGAATCGAACCCAGGCCCTCGCCGTGTGAAGCGAGAGCGTTAACCACCAGGCCACCAGAGCCCCCCATATAATAATAATAATAATAATAATAATAATAATAATAATAATAATAATAATAATAATAATAATAATAATAATAATAATAATAATAATCATCGTTCTTTCAACAAACCGGCCGTATCCCATCGAGGCAGGGTGACCCAAAAATAAAAACGAAAGCGTCTCTTTTTAAATTTAGTAATGTATACAGGAGAAGGGGTTACTAGCCCCTTGCTCCTGGCATTTCAGTCGCTTCTTACGACACGCGTGGCTGACGGAGGAAGAATTCTGTTCCACTTTCCCATGGAAAATAATAATAATATATTTTTACAAGTACATGTACAAGGTATGCCAGCCTAAATGACATCAGTGACACATTACTATACAGAAAGTCCTTGTTATGCAGAGCATTTAGGTCAAATTAGGTCAATTTTGTCCCAGGGTGCGACCCATACCAAACGACTTACACATAGGTACCTATTTTACTGAAGGACGAAAAGGGACAGCAGGTGTCTTATGGAAACACGTCCTGAAGTTTTTCAGCCGTACCGGGGGATCGATCCCCGAACCTCAGTGTGTGAGCTGAGTGCACTACCGATCGAGCTTAAGGTGAATGGGGAATACGACATTTCCTATCCTTAGATCAAACCTAATTGCCTCCCATTCCCTAGGCGCTGTACTACTCATACAGGTTTAGCGTTTCCAGAATAAAATAAAATAAATATTTTCCAATATTTGTCTTGTGGTATTTCCTGGTAAGACCAGTTTATGTACAGATACGTTGCGTCTGTGGTTATTCTTACGTCTGTCGTTATTGTTATGTCTGTGGTTATTGCTACGTCTGTTATTATTGTTACGTTTGTGTTTATTGTTACGTCTGTGGTTATTGTTACTTCTGTGGTTATTGTTACGTCTGTAGTTATTGTTACGTCTGTGGTTATTGTTACGTCTGTGGGTATTGTTGCGTCTGTGGTTATTGTTACTTCTGTGGTTATTGTTACGTCTGTGGTTATTGTTACGTCTGTGGTTATTGTTACGTCTGTGGGTATTGTTACGTCTGTGGGTATTGTTACGTCTGCGGGTATTGTTACATCTGTGGTTACTGTTGCGTCTGTGGGTGAGTTACGTCTTTGGTTATTCTTACGTCTGTGGATGAGTTACGTCTATGGTAGCATTACGTGTATTAGCGTAACGTCTGTGGTAACGCTACGTCTGTGGTTACCGTGTTTGTGTACTTACGTAGAAGAGTGAGCCAGTTCAAGTTTCTCTTGTTTTCCTCATCACATTGCCCTGTTTCGTCATCTTTTCATCTTCAGTTTGCCCTTTCGTTTCCCGCTGTCTTCCTAATTTCTTTTCTCTTGTCCGTGATCCTTTCCCATCCCTGTTTTCATTCTCTCTTCCTCATCTAGCCCGTGATCCTCCCCCTCCGTCTTTCTCATATGTCTCCTCTAGTCCGTGATCCTCCCCCTCCCCCTCAGTCTTCCTCATCTGTCTCCTCTAGTTCGTGATCCTCCCCCTCCCCCTCAGTCTTCCTCATCTGTCTCCTCTAGTCCGTGATTCTCCCCCTCCCTCCTCCCCTCTCCATCCATGCCCGCCCGTCATCTTCCCCAATGCGCCTCTTCACCTACATTATCACCTGCCCCATCTTCCCCAGCTTAGTGACCTCGGGGTCCACGACCAGGAGGGGACCCCGACCCAGGAGTGTCCATCAGGAGAGCGACTAAAATTAACACACAATGCAACATTCACCTCGCCTTACATTCAACATCAAGATTAAGGTCCGGTGGAATGACCCAAAAACTGGCTTGGCAGCTTTCCTTTCTGGAGGGGGGTGGGGAGGAGGGAACGGGGGACATAATTGTGATGAGGCTGAAGGTGCTTTGCTTCTTCCCTATCCCCCCTCGGTGTTCAGATTCAAGCCCAGAACACACTATCCTGGCTATCCAGTTCATCTGGACACCTGGCACCAACACCTGGAAATATTACCAGTCAGGATATTGGCATATCTAAGTCACATCTGAATATTATGCTACACTACACTACACTACACTACACACACACACACACACACACACACACACACACACACACTGCAATGGATCAGAGAATACCTGACAGGGAGGCAACAACGAGTCATGGTACGTAATGATGTATCACAGTGGGCACGTGTGACGAGCGGGGTCCCACAGGGGTCGGTCCTAGGACCAGTGCTATTTTTGGTATATGTGAACGACATGACGGAAGGGTTAGACTCAGAAGTGTCCCTGTTTGCAGATGATGTGAAGTTAATGAGGAGAATTAAATCTGATGAGGACCAGGCAGGACTTCAAAGAGACCTGGACAGACTGGACACCTGGTCCAGCAAATGGCTTCTCGAATTTAATCCTGCCAAATGCAGAGTCATGAAGATAGGGGAAGGGCACAGAAGACCACAGACAGAGTATAGGCTAGGTGGCCAAAGACTGCAAACCTCACTCAAGGAGAAAGATCTTGGGGTGAGTACAACACCGAGCATGTCTCCGGAAGCACACATCAATCAGATAACTGCTGCAGCATATGGGCGCCTGGCAAACCTGAGAACAGCATTCCGATACCTTAGTAAGGAATCATTCAAGACACTGTACACCGTGTATGTCAGGCCCATACTGGAGTATGCAGCACCTGTTTGGAACCCGCACTTGATAAAGCACGTCAAGAAACTAGAGAAAGTACAAAGGTTTGCAACAAGGTTAGTTCCAGAGCTAAGGGGAATGTCCTATGAAGAAAGATTAAGGGAAATCGGCCTGACGACACTGGAGGACAGGAGGGTCAGGGGAGACATGATAACGACATATAAAATACTGCGTGGAATAGACAAGGTGGACAAGGACAGGATGTTCCAGGGAGGGGACACAGAAACAAGAGGCCACAATTGGAAGTTGAAGACACAAATGAGTCAGAGAGATAGTAGGAAGTATTTCTTCAGTCATAGAGTTGTAAGGCAGTGGAATAGCCTAGAAAATGACGTAGTGGAGGCAGGAACCATACACAGTTTTAAGACGAGGTTTGATAAAGCTCATGGAGCGGGGAGAGAGAGGGCCTAGTAGCAACCGGTGAAGAGGCGGGGTCAGGAGCTAGGAATCGACCCCTGCAACCACAAATAGGTGAGTACAAATAGGTGAGTACACACACAATTAAATATCAGTCTGGCAAAAAGTGTTCCAACGTCGCAATGCAAATGATCTCACCCTTTTTTTTCCAGCATGAAGATACTAAACGTTTTCCTTCCAGTAGTCAAGTCCGGCTAACCGGTTTTCCCTGAATCCTTTCATGTTACCTTGCTCTCAGTCAAAGAGCACGTCAAATCCTAAAGCCCTTTGTCTCCGAATCTAATGCGCAATGCGCTTACGCATGCCTGCTGCAGGTTGAAGTCTCCCTTATCAGATTCAAAACCTTCGTTATTTCCTTCTATCAGCTCTCCTTGGCAGAACTCTTACTCCTTCCGTTCACTCCTTATTTATACACCCTTTCTATCTACCCATTCTTTTCCATCCTTTCTAAATGACAATACTATTTCAACAACCCTTCCTCTGGTTTCTGAATTATACCTGTCGTATCACCATACCTTCTTCTAATTTCCATGCTCCTTACTCTATTGTATAATTCTCGCATCACAGATTGATTTTAAACATAACATTTCCATTGCCTCCAGCCTTCTCCTCACTGGAACACTTAAAGTCGTGTTTGGAAACTTTAAAAGTCAGACAGAAGCTCCATGTATGTATGTATGTTCATTAAAGTGGTACTTGCTGCTACATATCCTGAGGGGAGGTAAAATAAATTGCTTATGATCACACCTTTTTGTTCTGAGGTCGTGATGAGAGTAGCAGTGGATTAAGTCGTCGTTATTGGTAGGATTTCTGTAGATTTCAAATCTGAAGTTATCATCGTCGCTGAGAAGAATATCAAGAATAAGTAGAAAGTCGCCTTGCTCCTGTTCGAACGTGAATTATACAGTGGGCTCAACTCTTTAATTTATTTACCTTCATTTTTCTCTTACCCACTGACACCATTCTCCTTTAACTTCATTTGTCTCTTACTTCAGTCACTATTGAATAATAACATGACATATCAATTTCTCTAAAAGCTTGCCCATTCGGAAGTCTAACCATCAATTATTTATCCACCATTACACGGTCTAACAAGCTTGTCTTTGCGTGCTTCATCATGCCTCGTTAACGCATTTGTCATCTTATTCTAAAGGAAGGTATTGCCCATTACCAAACCTCTATCTGCACAATTCAATTAGAGGCCTCCCTTATCATTTAACCATCGACTCCAAACTTACATAATAAGTCTTCTGCACCAGTCTCTTATCACTTCAACATTGAGGCCACCCACAACAAGTCTTCTCTCATTTAGATTAATACCCCATAAACATTCTCTTTTCCTCTCTGATAAACCTTACTTTCCTTTACATTCCTTTTTACTTTCAAGTACACAAGCAGTTACAACAGTTTTTTTTAATATCCTACCTGCCTAAATATTATTGCCACTTTTTCACCTCTTGTTCCCTCAGAATTATTTTATTAAACATCAGATTTAATACCATTTTCTACTTCACATTCAAACTGTCCCATCTCTTCTAAGTTCGTTTTACTCAATGATATTTAACCTTCTTTTTTTTGTTCCATTCATAACAATACTCGTCAGGTTTTTCTTCTCCTCTGAGTTACATTTACGCACATTCAAACCCAACATTAAAATTTCCTTTCTTTGTCTTTTTAGCAGCTGGTACAGAAAAAGTTATTGCTAACCACTTGCTCCCTGGATTTTCGTCGTTGTCTACGACACGTATGTCTAACTGCGAAAGGATTCTCACTGTTTTCCACATGGAATTTGAAAGGAAAGATTGCACGTACTTACACTGGTTATTACTAGTCTGCAAGATTTTCCTGTCATCTTGCATGTTGGTGAGACAGAAAGAAAAGTCCAGAACGTTTCACACACATTTGACAAGATGGTAATATCTCCCTGGGTGATGATCTAATGGTACCTCCCTGGGTGATGATCTCATGGTACCTCCCTTGGTGATGATCTAATGGTACCTCCCTGGGTGATCTAATGGTACCTCCGTGGGTGATAATCTGTACCTCCGTGGGCGATGATCTAATGGTACTTCCCCGAGTGATGATCTAATGGTACCTCCCTGCATGATCTAATGGTGCCTCCCTGGGTGATGATCTAATAGTACGTCCCCGGGTGATCTAATGGTACCTCCCTGGGCGATCTAATGGTACCTCCCTGGGTGGTTGTTGTAATCCAGAGGACAACGCGTCTAGGACATGAATAGCTGTCACGAGGTTGTTGCTGCTTTTTGAGAGAAAAAATTACATTGTGAAAATTTAGTATTGTGATGAATCACAACTGCCACTGTGATATGAACTAGCAAAAATTCGCCAAAGATTCACCACACATTCCAGAGAATATTGTACATCCCGGAATAAATTCAGGAAGAGCGATAAGCAAGTGAGAGATGGGAGGGAGGGAGAGGGAGACACTGGAGGAAGGAAGGCTGACACACGGGAGGGAGGGAGGCTGATACACGGTAGGGAGAGTTGGGAGACACAGGAAGGGCTGGTGGGAGGGAAGGTGAAGGCCTCACATACACTTCTTCCTAATGCACCTACAAAGAAAACTTATTTTAATTATCAGTATAAAAACAATCAGCGAATTTAGTTTCCCAAAAAGCAACAAATATCACCAAAATTCATCTCTGTATAAGTAAAAAATATATACATATCTAGCGCAAATCATTATTATGACGGCCTAACAATAGCGTCGAGATGACAGGAGACAGAGGAAGTAATTATGGTATATCGATAAGAGGAGTATTAATCTGAGTGCATCATAAGTGTCAGTGGAAGCCTGGACGTGTCGCCAGCGTAAGAATGATCCTCAAAGTCTCATGAATAAATAACCTCCTACACACAAGGTATATTCTCGGAGGAGTCTCCTGGGAGTGAGCAGCTATGTAAGGTAACCTACGCAGGCTATACTTGCATTTGCGTGAGTGGATTACCTTGATATATAATTTCTGTAGGATGATTCGGATGAGGAATCGGTAAAAATTCTCTTTTAAAAGTTAAAAAGGTTCTTATGAACTAGCGAGTGTTGAATGTATATTTTTAGATTCACAGTAACTGGTAGCGAAGGCAGAAAGCAATAATATTTCTCAGCAGCCACCACGTTATCCTGTGTAATTACAAGAAGACCAAGCTCTCCTTCTTACACTGACATAAACACTGACAGGTGATACGATTTTATCAACTTATATTTGAAGTCACTCAGGAACTAATGAACTTCTTGCTCATACATGGGTAATGATTAAATTTATGATTTAAAGTACGTTAATGTTATTTCATTTCACTAATTATATATATATATATATATATATATATATATATAAATATATATATATATATATATATATATATATATATATGTCGTGACGAATAGGTAAAACTTGCTATTTTAGCTTAAATAGTAACGCTCTTCTTGCCGAATAAGGCATGAGAAAATTTGTGAATGCAATTATTTCGCAAATATCATTCTGAACCTAACGAAAAAAAATATATTTCATTGTGTTTGTTTATTATTAAATTACTGTAAACCTATCTAAAATATATTTAGATGGATTAGGCTAAATTAAATTACGCTTGTTATAATAAAGCTATTTTGGTACAAAATTATTAATTTTTACATTATATAAATGAAAAAAATATGTATATCTTTAAACGTTTATAAGAACTTTTTAGAAAGGACTTAATTTTAAATGAGTTTTTGCTAATAAACTTTATCGCAATTACGGTCAAACTGGTAAAAATCTCGAACTAAGATTAAAACAACATAAATAAAGCATTAGAACTGGACAAGATTCCAATGCTCTATTTATTCATGTAAGAGATTTTAACCATCCAATTGATTTTCAAAAAGTTGAGAAAGTAGTATCAAGCAAGTCCATGGTCGACAGGAATATAATTGAATCTTGTTTCATAAAAAGCAGTTTTGACAATAATATGAATATTTCCTTTGGTTTATATAAATTAGATCCATTTATAATTAATAGAATTTGGGAAGAATTTAATAATACACTGGACAAATAATAATTTTTAAATTTTCTTGGGTAGAATAGTTTGTTGGCGAGTTGTGCAAAGGACCTGTCCAGTTGGGCCGGCGCGCGTCAGGTGTTTAACCGTTGTGGGATCTGATAGTGAGGTGTTGGCCAGACCCCTTATATAGCTTCCTGGGATGCTTTACTTTCATAGTTCCTTGATAATGTAAGTAGTCACGAAAGCGCTTGGAATTTCTCTATTCTTTCAGAGTGGTTGTTTTGCATATTCTGAAATCACCTGTTTACTGTGATCTTATTGCATATATATATATATATATATATATATATATATATATATATATATATATGTTGTGTGTGTGTGTGTGTGTGTGTGTGTGTGTGTTGTGTGTGTGTGTGTGTGTGTGTGTGTGTGTGTAGGTATAAATTGTGGGACCCATAGCCTCGGAGAAGTTGATGAAAAGGCTGCGACGAAGTATATTTGGATTTCTTCCAGAAGGCATTTGAATATTCCATTTCCCCTACCACCCCAACTTTTCAGTCTTTTTTACCAATAGGTATATTTTATAACACAATATGGTACACAAAATTTAAAAGATAAATTGCTGGTATAAAAGATGTCATATACAGTACATGAGGTTGGAGGGATACATTTCCAGTACATGTTGCTACGTGTTTATCACGGATTATAAAGCGAAAATCTCATCCAGCTCCTCAGTGCTGGGGCGCGTGCCCAGGATACAGCAAGCATTACCCCTCTGAACCACAACGCTGAGTCGCTGGAACAGAAAACTAGCTGCCCTGGGATCCTAGCTACTCTGATGAGTCTTTTACCTAGCTCCTTAAGGAATTTAGATGCACTCTTTCCCCATGGGCAAAAGGTCTCCACGCCTATGGGAACAAATATAATGATGGGCAAGTTCGCCATATTTTCTAGGCTTCTGGGACCCCTTGAAGCTGGCAGCTGCCCCTTCTTCCCTGGTGTAGATGCACATGGATAGTCCAGCACCACCTACTTGTCTGTACAGGCTTGAAGGGTAATATTATCCGATATGCATAGATGGCGTGGCTCCTTTATTGCTGGGCACCCGGCTGTTGTGAGGCACCTCTTGATAATGTTTTTAACCTCTTCATGCCTTGCAGTCTTTCCCTCGTAACTACGTCACACTCACCATCCTTCACACCCACTATCTCTCAAACCCACCCTCCATCACACTCACCATCCCTCATACCCACCCTCCCTCACACCCACAATCTCTCACACCCACCTAGTGTTTTGTTTCATAAAAACTGAGACTCACGCCTCAGCCACCCAATGTATCACTTCTTAAGAAAAAGAGTTTGACTTTCTAGTGTTAAAACTTTTCTCCCTTGTCAAATAAATCCTCAGGAGCATAAAAGAAACTCTTCCTCTCTCTATGAAATTCGAAATAATCCATAAGTTTCATATCTTTCTTCCCAGTCATTATTATGATTCCTGAATAACCTAAGCTTATATGTCCAACATCTTCATATTCATCAAATATACCTCACATGTAGTTATAAATGATTCAGAGAACGATAATTTGATAAATTAGACACATGTGTAACACTTGGGTATCTTGATTGTGGAAACGTTTCGCCCCACAGTGGCTTCCTCAGTCCAACACAGAGAAGAATGGTTGGACTGATAAAGCCACTGATAAGCGAAACGTTTCGACAATTAAGATACCCAAGTGTCGCACATGTGTCTAATTTATCATACCTCACATGGTATAGGGTAGAGTTTCCTTCCTATTGTAAATATTTTAATTGTCTTTAGCAAACAAAAGTGAAAGATTAGAAAGAAAATGTGATGAGGAAAAGACCTGTGTTTCAGCAGACCTGTTGAGCGTCTTGATTTTCCTTAAAAAAAAAAAAGAAGCCAAGTTTGACTGGGAACCAGAAAAGTGTCCAGAAATAAATTTCGTGGTCAGGGACTTTAGGGATCAAGGAATGGGATGTGAATGACCTGGTTTATGACCCCCGCCTTCCCGGTCGAGTTACCCACCTATTGAAGGTTAAGGACCCGGTTGGCGGGTCTCGCTTACTCCACTACATTTGTCACCTCTAACTCCCTACCCTCTTCCCTCCCTTTCTCTCCCCCTCCCTCCCTCTCTCTCTCTCTCTCTCATGCTTCTCAGGTTTTGCTTCACAATGATTCGCCAGTATTTTCTTTTCTATACAATATAATTTTTATTCCTGTTTAATATGTCGAAAAGACTGAAAAAAGTAGCCACTATAATATGTATATAGAATCCTATTTTTTTTTTATTAGAGCGACTTTACGTGGATTACGACAAAATAGGAATTTTTCGTTGACTTTGCGAACTCATTTTGGCTTTAAAACAGCTGTTCATTTATATATTTTTTTTATTATGACAAGAGGGACGAGATTACTTGGCAGGATAACCCATCCTGTGACCAGAGATACTGCCAGAAGGTTCATGCATTCAGGATCAAACAGTTGGCATGAGATTCGTAATATCAACTCAATCGTCTCACTACATATCCCACGTATCATTACCTCTTCAATCATGATATCCATATCAACCGGAATTAGTTCGAAAACGAACCATGAATTATTAGTTGTTTAAACCAAAACAATCAGATTTAAATAAGATAAAAAATGATATATACTAAATTTCATAAAAATAACGAATTTATTATTCCACAGGAAATGGATTCATTTGATATTACATTTTTCAAGGTATATCCCAAGAAGCATATCACCAATATTCGCTCGCTTAAATTACGAGAGCAACTGCCAGGAAAGATATCTCTAGTATAACAGTTAGTCAGCAAATATTACATATTGTTAAGACGAAAACCGAGACATATGTGCAACATCTGGGTATCATTATTGTAGACGTTTCGCCATCTAGTGGCTTTATCAATACAGATTCCAGGACATAATTTGAAGGCAGTAGAACTATATGCAAAACATGAGGTAATCAATCCCTCAGCCTTGGAGTTGGCGTGTAGAGCACCATAGTCGTGAAGATTCTGGACATTACATACTGTATACACCAGTACCTTCGAAATACGAGACCCACTGCGTCTGTTTTTATCACCTCTGAGAATAATAACTGTAATGACCTTGTCGAGTTAACCATAAATATTTACGCTTCTACATTGTAAAATGAACTCTTGTGCTATTAATCTGTCGCTGTAGTAAAGTCAACGAAAGTGATATCTTCATAACCTACTCTCATGTCATCAACGAATACTTCAAACATGCAAATAAAAACATACTCAGTAAAGGAGCCATGTATAGTGACAAAAAAAAATCTAAAAGAAAGTAATTAATGTATAAATATTATGGATTATATTTACACTTATTTATTCCTACATGACAAAACAGAATAATTAGAAAATATTATGAAAGAAGTCATATGCAGCATTTGTTTTCTTGACATAGCAGAATTAGGCATCTAAAGAATTAGGCAGCTAAAGTTGTGTACTGTGGAGTATGGAATACCAACTGCGTATAATTTTTATATCATCTCAGTCACATGAAGAAAAATTAAAAGGCGGTAAATCCTGTCTTATAAACCTGCTCGAGTTCAATGACAGGGTAACAAAAATGAAGCAGGAAGGAGAGGAAGAGGTGGCCTGGATTCAGTTCCCCCAGTAAATGGGGAGACCGCAAACCTGACTCATGAAGGACCAATGTTGAGCATAGTACTGTTTATATCACCTGAGAAAAATATGACCCTAATAACTGGTGTTGAAAACTTTCGTTTGGCTAATTTAAGATTAGCTATCAGGAAGTTTAACCGAGTGATCAAGTCCTTATACACGACATATATCAGGTCATCTTGGGGTCCAGCGACAGCATGGAACCCACATCTGATAGAACATATCAAAAACTAGATTACAGCCAAAGGTTTGCAGCCATAATATTATAGCAGTTATAAACTCAATTGTCCGAGTGATGAATCCAGCCAACAAAGTGCAACATTCACTAGTCTGCTGTGAATGTTATGCAGAGTGTTCGGAGTGTAGAAATTTAAAGACTATGGGGGGATGACACCGAAGGAATAATTCAGAAGCCTTAGGTGGTGGTTTGGGCATTTAGGGAGGGAGGGGTATAAATTAGGGGTGGAAGGTAAGAGGGGTAGGAATCATTCCCGGAACAGCTTTAGGGAGAAAGTAAAGAAAACTTTGCGTTAGTAGGGCTTGAGCATCCAGCAGGCTTGTGTAAGCGTTTTATAAATGAATACATTCACCAGTTGTTTTTTAAACAGGTGATATCACAATATGCAGAACAACTGTGAAAACGTTCGGAATTTCACTATTTTTTTTCACAGTGGTTGTTCTGTGTGTATATATATATATATATATATATATATATATATATATATATATATATATATATATATATATATATATATATATATATATATTAGTACCCACGGAAGAAGTGGTATTGATCAGTAACAACATTGCACTTGCCAAGGAGTCGAACCCATGCTATTTTGGCTCGCCTCATAGTGAGAGAAAACGCATAACGCTTTAGCCCACTAGACCACACAATCCTTAACAATGGGGCATCCAGCCAAGCTGGATGCTGTACTCACCATCGAAGAACATACGGTGGTGTGGACGCCTCTGAGCTAATTTGATTCTACACCCTGTTTGTGTACTAGCTCAACAAGCAGTATATTACATTTTTGTACCCACGGAACAAGTGGTATTGATCAATAACAACACTGCACTAGCCAAGGAGTCGAACCCATGCTATTTTGACCGGTATAAGCACATTATTTACTCTCTTGCAAATCATAAACGTAAATATAAGTTAGTTTTACAGTTAAACCAATACTAAAAGAGCAGAAATATTGAAGCTGAAGAGAGACGTTGCCTGTGATCTGAATGGATCAGCGGCCTCAGTCTCTCTCGTGCAGGTCCGCAGTCGCGCCCTTCCCGTTTAGCCACCATAACCAGTCTTTACAGATTTTCCGCAATACTTTTTTTTCCATGATTATTGCCAACTTGCTACCTCAGTAGTCCACATTTCCCCTCATCCATTACCACATCAATACCCAGTTTAATGCGCCAGATATTCATCAGTCTGGTGCTAGTGCATCTCCAGGGTGTTACTGCTACCCAGTGTTTCTAATTTGGACTGATAACTGAAGACTGATTTCATTTTTTTATTTATATTTATCTATAATTTAGACAGTGATGTCACGTATATTATACATGGTTTAGAAATGTAAAGCTGATACGGGACAGCTATGTATTTTGTTGATGAGTCATATTTTATTTTATTTTTTTGTAAAGAATTAGGCAGCTAAAGTTGTGCACTGTGGAATGTGAGATGCCGACTGCCTATAATTTTTATATCATCTCAGTCATATGAAGAAAAATTAAAGGGCGGTAAATCTTGTCTTATAAACCTGCTCGAGTTCAATGACAGGGTAACAAAAATGAAGCAGGAAGGAGAGGAAGAGGTGGCCTGGATTCAGTTCCCCCAGTAAATGGGGAGACCGCAAACCTGACTCATGAAGGACCAATGTTGAGCATAGTACTGTTTATATCACCTGAGAAAAATATGACCCTAATAACTGGTGTTGAAAACTTTCGTTTGACTAATTTAAGATTAGCTATCTGGAAGTTTAACCGAGTGATCAAGTCCTTATACACGACATATATCAGGTCATCTTGGGGTCCAGCGACAGCATGGAACCCACATCTGATAGAACATATAAAAAACTAGATTGCAGCCGAAAGTTCACAGCGAGATATGTCTCTGAGCAAAGGGACGTGTCTGGCGGCGAAGGATCAGAAGAGACACGACAACTACATACAAAACATAAAAGATAGGGTGAATAAGAAAATATTGAGATGCGGACATATTTGAAAGATAAAGAAATACATAAGCCCACAGATATGTCAAATCATTTCTTTTCCATTAGGGTACTTAAACAATGGAATAATCTGTGTGGAGAGATGGTGGGCAAACATTCGAAAAACAAATTCCATACACAGCTTCAAAAATGGATATGATAGGGCCCACGAGGCTGGGAAGAAACGAACCCGATTGCTGCCGGTTAAGAGGTGGGACCAGGAGCGAAGACTCAACAACCGCCACCAGAAACAAGCAAAAACAAACAGCCATCAACACAGGCACACAAGCAGCCAAGTTTGTAAAAAATAATAATCTAAATGTTAAAGACAAAAAGCAAAGAAAATAAAAATTATCGCTAAGCACTAAACCCATGTGGGCATTCAGCACAAGACCCGGTGGAGGCTCGATCCTGCGTCTGCTGAACGCTTGACAGACACTCTTTTTGTACTCACCTATATATGCTAAACACAATGAATGATGAACAACGACAATTTCACTGAGGTTGAGGAGGAAGTGAATAAGGTATTCAATAGAAAGTTTCGGAACGTGTTTACAACAGAAGATATGTTAAAGATAATGATATTAATCACTACCAGATATTTTAAAGATAACGATATTAATCATTACCAGGAAATAAAAACACTAACTGTAACACTTTTCATTGATATCGTAAAATACTTTTGTTCGTTGCGCTTGTTTATGCATTTTTTTCTACTAAAAGGAAATAAGTTATATAAAAGATGTGGGTGATGAAAGCATAAAGATTCAAAGAGGGAAGATAGAATGACAGAATGAGATGGAGGTATAGAACACACGGATTACTTTTTATACAGTACAGGCGTATCTCACTGGCTGTCTAGTGATGTCGCTGTCAAGAACGGATGCAAATGTTGCAGAGAGGACAAGAGTTATCTTATAAACAAAAACTGAGTTACATAAAAGGTGAGAAATGACAAATAAAAAGAGAAAGGAGAGTAAAAAAATGAAGCAAGAAAGAGGTGACGGGCAGAAGATGTGACGTGTAAAGCTGTCTGGTAACAGTAAAACAGGTAAGTAAGAGAATGAGTTACGTAGGTGTGATAACAAAAGAAAAGTAGAACTCAGAGGTGAAATTTGGTGAGCAAAAACAGGAGCAAGGGCACCACAAAGAACAAAAAAATAAGGCTTAAATAAGCTAAAAAATAAAATAGAAAGTAAAGATAAAAACAGAATTGTTTCCCACCTTACTACCCCGTTCTCCTTCACCCCCAACCCCCTCCACACACACACACACACACACACACACACACACACACACACACACACACACAGGGGTTGGGAATCTTTTTATGCTGGAGGCCACATTAAAGTTAGCTATAATCTAATAATGCCGCTGTCAAGAAATTTTGTTTAGATACACTGTAAAATATTGATTATTTTGTAAAAAGTTAATTATTATATAATAACTTCAAGGAAAAAAATTCATTCAGAATGCCGCACTTAATGCCCTAGAAGGCCGCAGGTTCCCCACCCCAATTTATCCAGGTCCCTTGATTTCTAAGTTACTCCCCTCAAGGGAGGTTCCTTGACGCTGGTGAGGGGCTCTTGATCTAGGGAATTGGATTTGTGTTCCGGTTCCCTGAATTGAGCCTGAATACCTTCTATCCCCCCCCCATATGCGCTGTATAATCCTACGGGTTTAGCGCTCCCCCATGATTATAATAATAATAATCTAAGTTACTCATTATGGGCAGAAATTTCAACATACATACGAGAACTGATAGGTAAAACATTGCATACTTGTTTATCCAAACATTAGAAACATTCGTACTAACATCATTGTATATGCAATATTCAACTATTTCTCTGCTGTTTCATCGTCTATAATTATTCTCTAAAAATTTTTATCACGAATTAATCATAATTTAACCAAACTAAACCTAAACAATAATTTTTAGAGAGAATACAATAAAAAAGTTACGTAAAAACTAACCATACAGCTATAATAATGTTACTGACGTCCGCAGCAGTAACAATAAGCAAATTACGTTTTGAATTAAATTTATGTTCAAAGTTCTAAAGGACTGATTGGTTTAAGAATGTAAGGACGGGATGAGTACTCCATGTGAAAAGAGGAAAACTCACGAGTAACAAGTTTATGAGGAGCCCTTTTCTCGTTGGCAACGGAGAACACCAGAGTCAGAGAAAGAAGTACACTAACGGGTTCTGGACATCATACACACAAGGTGAGGTGAAATGAGCTGGATACATGAAAAGACGGAACCTGACAAAGTGCAATCATTGCCTAACAAAATCGTAATAACACCACTGGAGATAAACCACGAAACGGGTAGGGGTTGAACCCATGGTGAGTGAATCATGAGTTCAAACCCCACCCGTTCTGTGGTTTGTCATCACTTGTTCTGTGGGAGGAAACAGAATCTACAAGTCAATGGATAGAGGACAATTACCAAAGATGTAGAAGAGAGCGAATGTAGTCCCAGTATTTAAGAAGGAAGAGGAAGACAGACATGAAGCGTTAAATTACAGACAAGTATCACTGGCATACTAACATTCAAAGCATTAGAGAAGATATTCAGAAGGAGAATGGTGAAGCACTTAAATAGAAGCGGCTTCAACAATAAACACGGGTTTAGAGATGATAAATCTTGTCTCATAAATCGGCCAAATTTCACAAAACAACAGAAGTGAGGCAAGAGAGGGAGGGATGGGTGGACTGCATATTCTTTGACTGAAAGAATTCATTTGATATGGTACCTCACAAATGGCTGTTATAAAACTTGGAGGAGCAGGTAGGATTCACAGGTAAAGTACTACAGTAGATCAAGCTATCTAAGAGCACCTTATGGGAAGAAGACAAAGTGTCCAGAAAATGTCAGAATATGAAAGCGTAACAAATGGAGTTCTGCATGAACCAGTATTAGGACCCATATTGTTTCTGGAATATGTGAAAGGCATGTGAAAAAAATAAAGTCAGATGATGTAAAAATAATGAGATCAAAAAAAAAAAAAAAAGATATGAAATAAAGTCTATTAATGAGCCTAGACAAACTGGAAGAATGGTCAAACAAGTGGCTGCTAGAGTTCAACCTCAGCAAATACAAGGTTATGAAAATTGTATAAGGGTCAAGAAGACAGGATGAGGCTGCAAACTTCTCACAAGGGTTTAGCAGAGTGCCGAGCATATCACCAGAGGCACACGAATTGAATAACCTCTGTAAAGAAAGCAGAGGTTATCCAGTTTATATATAAGTATAACTTCCAGGAATCTCAACCAAGAATTATTCAAGGTCTTTTATACGATATATATCAGGCCTGTCTTGGGACGTGCAACTCTAGCATAGCACACTGAGAAAAGCATGTCAAGAAACTGGATTACGTATTATTAAGATATATACAGACCTACGCTTAACGAAACGAGCTATGAGGAGAGGCTAATGACGTTAGAGGACAGTAGAACCAGGGAAGACATGATAACATACAAAATACTTATGAAAACTTGACAGGGTGGACAGGGATGGTCCTCGAGAAGCGAGAAACGAGAACACGAGAACTCAGTTGGAAATTTAAGACACAGGTGGGTCGCAGGTATGTAAGGAAGTATTCCCTCAGCTTCCAGGTAGCCAAGAGAGGAATGACGTTAACAAAATAAAAGCGGCAGGCTCGACAGTTTTAAGAATAAGTATGACAGGGACCACGAGGCTAGAAGGGAGTAAATCCGGCAAGAGGCAATAAGCAGGGACAGGAGCTGAGATTCGACCCCTGCAACCAAAAACAGGTAAGTACCCTGCTCATACCTCCTACACACGAACCTGATGCTGGAAGGTGGAATAGAGGTAAAATTGTCTGAAAACTGATTTATGAGTCACAAGAGACTGCAAGAGGGAACGTGAAACCCTATGCAAAGGTTACTACATAGTTTTGCAAGTGTTTGAGCCGTGTTGACCAGGCACCAACACTGAGGCATGCAACACTTAAGAGTGTTACGCAACACCCTAAGTTACACACAAGTTGGAAATATTATATCCTTAGCAATATTAGCAATACACAAGCTCAGATAATAAAAAAAATTGACCCGTTTAACTTGACATTTAAACCAAGTTAAGAGCCAGTTTGAGTCACCGTCACTATTGCAAGAGCTCATTCCATCGAGACAGTCGGTATACACCTCCTGCAACTTCTGTAGAAAATAAATTGTTTCTGTCTGAGACACAGCAATTGCAAGGCATTTTCCACTCTGAAACTGAAGTGTAAATCGAGATACAAGACGCTATCACGTATCCTTCCTCACGCTACCAAGATGAGCCTCACATAGTCTCATGATGAAAGTGAAGCACTTAGGCCTCTTCTACGTGAAGAGTTGTATAACGTATACGAAGAAGAAAAAAATGGGTGAAACGGATGCAACTAAATAAAAGACAATTGTTAAGAAATATAAGGGACACCGGAAAGTTGCTTTTAGTGACCTGCGGTGACCAGAAATTCAGGGACAGCGCACTGGCTTTGCAAGCAAAGGCACTTGGATTCGATTTCCTGGTGAGTAATGGATGAGTCTCCTTTATGCTTACTGCTCATGCTTACCCAGCAGTAAACAGGTACCCAGGAGTTAGTCGGCAAGTTATGGGTTGCGGACAAGGGAGAAACATCTCACTGGAAATTAATCATTTCATTCATGTTTGTTGGGTCATCCTTAGATGAATAACCTGAAGAACGTTTTCATCTTCTGTAGAGAAGAAAAATAAAAACTAAAGTTCAGAGAGCTGAAACAAATTCGAATGTGAAACTAATAAACTCCAAGACATGTGAAAAATGATAAAATGAATAAAATAATAACGTAGAAGTTAGGGAGACTAAGAAGAAGATTAAATAAAAAAGGCATATAAAAGGAAAGAAAAACATTGTGAAAAAAGTTAGGTACGACAGTAAGAAAGGCATTAGATTTCAGTGGCTGTGGCCAGACAACACTACTGGAGGAAGAATGAAGAACATGAAGACAGAGAAGGAGAAGAGCATAGAGGGAGGAAGGTGTGGTGTGGAAGAAGAGATTTGGGCGTGGAGGGCCGTGTAAGGAAGAGGACATGGAGGGAGGAAGGAGTGGAGGGAGGAAAGCGTGGAGGAAGGAAGGCGTGGAAGGAGAAAAAGTAGCGGACCTTTGCACTGGTTGTGTCCAGAGACAGTACTAGTGGAGCGAAGAAGCGTTAGGATCGTTTGTTCTTCTTGAGTATTTATAGCTTCCTGAGCTCAGTCGGGACCTATAATCACCAACCACAAACTCAGGAAGGGTAGAGCAAGGAGGAAGAGGAGGAATAAAATAAGGAGGAAGAGGGGGTTGGATCAGAGTAGTGGGAAAGGCAATGTAAGGAAAACATAAGGTTTGGGGCAGAAGGTGGAGTGAGAGGGAGAGAACCCTACTCTGAAATACAGCATTTACTTTTCCTTTGGTTTGAACTTAATATTCCAGACAAATAGAAGTAAATGGTGTACTTCAGAGTAGGGTTCTCTCCCTCTCACTCCGCAGTATATGTGGGAATAATGAAGTCTTGTCACCCTTAACTTGACTCATCAATATAATCACTATGCAACAATTAGTAATTGGGCATCTGCATTACAAACATAATTGTTTGTAACTCAGATGCTCTGATGGCACTAAAGTTAACTTATGACAATAAGAATGACTTGATCATTACTGATCCTGTGTCGTCATTGAATGCGCCTGACTCACATAATGATTAAAAAAATAGTCATTAGAGAAGCCAAATATAGTTACTAAAAACAGAGAGAAAGGAATTAATGTACATTTCTTATGGATGCAATCACACACTGAATTACTCTTACATGAAAAAACTGATAAATTAGCCGAAGAAAGCGACTCGAAGGAAAAAGCTGAATATAGGCATGGTCTGTGTCTAGCAATAATATAAGTAACATTATGAGTTAATCAGTGAATATGAATGTTGTAGGAATGCAGTTAGAAGCCTGAGTAGGTCTATAAATCACTAGAATAACATCAACGTTGGTTGTACTGTGTTGTGTGTCCAAAACAGAGGAGCTTCTAGGCAACTGCGTCATATTTAGTCACTTTCCTTGATGACCAGCTGGGCGTCTTTCCAGACCATCAAGTGTGCAATCTTGTCCCTGTATATAACGTAGTCCTTCAACCTGGGCAGAGTCCAAACGAAGAACTTAACGATGTTTAAAAATAAAACTAATATTGGTTTAATTTTCCAATTGGGCAATAGTCATAATAATGGTTTGTTAAAGGTTCTTTTTCAAAGAACGCAATCTTCATTCTGACAGAGAAATCTTTTTTCACCCCTTTTACCACGAACTATATTTTGTATCGTAAAACTGTCTAGCTTATAAGAGATCTGAGGCTCGGACTACATTGTGCACCATGGTTAACAAAAGAGAACTCCCAATATTTCTTTAAGCGACTGAACTGTGAGTAATTCCTGTCAATTATAAGATACCATTGTACAGAAGTGTGTGTATACCGCCAATTGGTTTGTACCACTCCCCGTACAGAGGTGCAATAGCATCTCTGTCCAGGTTAATGTATAACAAAGGCCCGTGTCATGAGATTTTTTCCTGACAATGGCGATAACAACTGACCTACGTTTCCATACCCAAATAAGAGTAATATTTTTGAGTGCATAATTTTTCTCAGCGCATTGCACAAAGGAAAAAAATGCAACCGCGGATTTAGTTACCTGTGGTCTGTTTCGTTCTCAGAATCACCAGTTGAAATGTACGTCTTGCAAACAGAGAGCAAAGCAGTTCCTCAGAGTCTGTTCTCTACTCGCCGTGTGCCCCTAGTGTTGCGATACATGCACTTCCACACGCATTATCTCATTATCCAGAAGCTCTTCCGAGATATGTTACAACCTTGTTCCTGTAGGCGCTCCATCTCTACCTTGCTAACCACTTTGGATAACTTAAACATCAAATATATATATATATATATATATTTATTTATTTTTTTTTTTTTTTTTTTTTTTTTTTTTTTTTTTTTTTTTTTTTTTTTTTTTTTTATTATCACACCGGCCGATTCCCACCAAGGCAGGGTGGCCCGAAAAAGAAAAACTTTCACCATCATTCACTCCATCACTGTCTTGCCAGAAGGGTGCTTTACACTACAGTTTTTAAACTGCAACATTAACACCCCTCCTTCAGAGTGCAGGCACTGTACTTCCCATCTCCAGGACTCAAGTCCGGCCTGCCGGTTTCCCTGAATCCCTTCATAAATGTTACTTTGCTCACACTCCAACAGCACGTCAAGTATTAAAAACCATTTGTCTCCATTCACTCCTATCAAACACGCTCACGCATGCCTGCTGAAAGTCCAAGCCCCTCGCACACAAAACCTCCTTTACCCCCTCCCTCCAACCCTTCCTAGGCCGACCCCTACCCCGCCTTCCTTCCACTACAGACTGATACACTCTTGAAGTCATTCTGTTTCGCTCCATTCTCTCTACATGTCCGAACCACCTCAACAACCCTTCCTCAGCCCTCTGGACAACAGTTTTGGTAATCCCGCACCTCCTCCTAACTTCCAAACTACGAATTCTCTGCATTATATTCACACCACACATTGCCCTCAGACATGACATCTCCACTGCCTCCAGCCTTCTCCTCGCTGCAACATTCATCACCCACGCTTCACACCCATATAAGAGCGTTGGTAAAACTATACTCTCATACATTCCCCTCTTTGCCTCCAAGGACAAAGTTCTTTGTCTCCACAGACTCCTAAGTGCACCACTCACTCTTTTTCCCTCATCAATTCTATGATTCACCTCATCTTTCATAGACCCATCCGCTGACACGTCCACTCCCAAATATCTGAATACGTTCACCTCCTCCATACTCTCTCCCTCCAATCTGATATTCAATCTTTCATCACCTAATCTTTTTGTTATCCTCATAACCTTACTCTTTCCTGTATTCACCTTTAATTTTCTTCTTTTGCACACCCTACCAAATTCATCCACCAATCTCTGCAACTTCTCTTCAGAATCTCCCAAGAGCACAGTGTCATCGGCAAAGAGCAGCTGTGACAACTCCCACTTTGTGTGTGATTCTTTATCTTTTAACTCCACGCCTCTTGCCAAGACCCTCGCATTTACTTCTCTTACAACCCCATCTATAAATATATTAAACAACCACGGTGACATCACACATCCTTGTCTAAGGCCTACTTTTACTGGGAAAAAATTTCCCTCTTTCCTACATACTCTAACTTGAGCCTCACTATCCTCGTAAAAACTCTTCACTGCTTTCAGTAACCTACCTCCTACACCATACACTTGCAACATCTGCCACATTGCCCCCCTATCCACCCTGTCATACGCCTTTTCCAAATCCATAAATGCCACAAAGACCTCTTTAGCCTTATCTAAATACTGTTCACTTATATGTTTCACTGTAAACACCTGGTCCACACACCCCCTACCTTTCCTAAAGCCTCCTTGTTCATCTGCTATCCTATTCTCCGTCTTACTCTTAATTCTTTCAATTATAACTCTACCATACACTTTACCAGGTACACTCAACAGACTTATCCCCCTATAATTTTTGCACTCTCTTTTATCCCCTTTGCCTTTATACAAAGGAACTATGCATGCTCTCTCTCTCTCTCTCTCTCTCTCTCTCTCTCTATATATATATATATATATATATATATATATTATATATATATATATATATATATATATATATTTGTTATCTATCATTTCCCTCTTGCTCCATTTACATCCATCACCCTCCCTCCTTCCTTTCCTTCCTTCCTGTCTTCCTTCTCTCTCTCTCTCTCTCTCTCTCTCTCTCTCTCTCTCTCTCTCTCTCTCTCTCTCTCTCTCTCCCCCAAGAGATATAATTTTACAATCTAGCTATCAAAAAAAACACTTAAATTCTACTCATCTTCCATTCCTGATCCTGTATTTCTCCGACCAGTTTCTCTGTTGTTTCTCTGTCCATAACATGTAAGACCACGTTCTCCCCTTCGTTTGTTCTACGCTGTGAAAAACCACTTCACAATATTATCTTTTCAAATCTGATTTCACATGGCTCCCAACAAGCTGTTATCATCCGACATTTACCACCCAACTACATTAGATTTACCTTTTAAATTGAGTTTCTTCCTTTACATTCCCACCAAATTCATGCGTTAGCACCATAAGTCTCGCTTGTTTATAATTTGACGTACCCGGGGCTCTGTTTCTTTTCTTGCCTTTCTTTACACCAACGTTTATTGCAATTTTCATTTTCATTTATTTTTTATCAATTTCTTATTCGATTTGGCCACATTATTATTTTGATTAACAAGACAATGTATATAGCGTTAAAATAGCACCAGTTTTCGTGAGGACTGCACGCTGCTGCAGTAGCATGCAGTCTTCACAACGTTGTCCTCTTACTGCAGTAGCCTACAGTCTTCAAGATGATGTCCTCTACTACTACAACAGCATGCAGTCTTCACGATGTTTTCCTCGTCTACTACAGTAGCATGCAGTCTTCAAAATGTCCCCTACTACTACAACAGCATGAAGTCTTCACGACGCTGTCCTCATTTTATACAGTAGCAAGCAGTCTTCACAATGTCCTCTTCTACTACAGCGGCAGTCTTCACGACGCTGTCTTACTCTGATACAGTAGCATGCAGTCATTACAACGTTATCTTTTTTCTGGTATGGTAGCATGCAATCTTCACTACAGTAGCATACTGTCTTCATGACTCTTCCATCGTATCTTCATATTAACCTCTGGTTCTCTCATTTTTTTCCTTCCCTCAGATGATATCCTATAAAATTGGAACTTATCAACCTCTTTAAGGTTCGGAGTCTCAAGTCCCGCGTCACTTCTCAATTACCTTATTCTGTGGGTCTCAGTTCTTCCCTTACAATAATGTTAGTCTACAGCGGCAGTCTTCACGACGCTGTCTTACTCTGATACAGTAGCATGCAGTCATTACAACGTTATCTTTTTTCTGGTATGGTAGCATGCAATCTTCACTACAGTAGCATACTGTCTTCATGACTCTTCCATCGTATCTTCATATTAACCTCTGGTTCTCTCATTTTTTTCCTTCCCTCAGATGATATCCTATAAAATTGGAACTTATCAACCTCTTTAAGGTTCGGAGTCTCAAGTCCCGCGTCACTTCTCAATTACCTTATTCTGTGGGTCTCAGTCCTTCCCTTACAATAATGTTAGTCAGTACCGATACGTAGATGAGTAAGATTACTTCTGCTGTCTCCGGTATGTAAATCACCTCAATATCTAATGAATAAACCTGCTATGCAGGCGAAACGTCTCGATAATAAATATACCAAACTGTTGTACAAGGGTCTTACTTTGCTAATCCTCCCATTCAACCACCGCGAGCGCATCCCTCGTCCATCCACCAGCTGTTCCCTGCAAGATGATCAATTGACCTTTAATTAAACACCTTGCCGACTCTCCCACTAAGTGAGTGCTGTTCGTCTTTCGCTGACACATGCTTCATGGTGATTGTAGTGCGAAACGGACATCCCACCTAGAAACCAATTGTTAAGTGCTGTTCCGTGAACAGTTGTCTGTGATGTGTCACATCCTGTGCAAGAACGTAAAATACAGCATGTGTTATAACCAAGTATTCTGCTGTTACTGCTGCTGTTGCTGTTGTTGTTGTTGTTGCTGCTGCTGCTATTGTTGTTGCTACTGCTGCTGTTGATGTTTTTGTTGCTGCTGGTGCTGTTGCAGCTGTTGCTATTGTTGTTGCTTCTGTTGCTCACGCTTCCCGCTGGGTTATAGCAGTGTTACAATTAAGTCGTCTATTGCTCACTCTTCCTAGGAAGGCTTACTGCTCTTGCTTCACGGCGGGTCACAGCAGAGATAACAACAAAATCTTCTGTTGTTTAACCTTCCCAGCATGTTACACAAGTGTTACAGCCAGGTTTTCTGCTGTTGAATCTTCACGGAAGTGAGCAGATCCCCGCCACTTATCCCTGAGGTAATGATCGCCTCTTGAAACCCACTCTCAAGCTGCCAATTAGATCTAAAAAAAAAAAAAAAAAAAAAAAAAAAAAAAAAAAAAATGGGCTCTCACCCTTCAATTTGAAAAGGAGACTACCAAAACAGCCTCATTATTGCACTCAAAGATTTTTAACCCTGGAGAGGTATACCTCTAGAAATAATCTTCAATCGTTATACCCTGATATACTGTACACGGTAAGGACAAATGTTACAATATAAGTGATCTATTCAGAATTGAAACATCAGTCTGTGGCGTCTTTTCAGTGTACCAACGGTGGAGTTTTTTTTTCGGAGAGCATCAGCAGTGACGTGTGTTACAAAGAGCATCAGCAGTGACGTGTGTTACAAAGAGCATCAGCAGTGACGTGTGTTACAAAGAGCATCAGCAGTGACGTGTGTTACAAAGAGCATCAGCAGTGACGTGTGTTACAAAGAGCATCAGCAGTGAAGTGTGTTACAAAGAGCATCAGCAGTGACGTGTGTTACAAAGAACATCAACAGTGAAGTGTGTTACAAAGAGCATCAGCAGTGACGTCTTTGCAACAATGACGTCTGTTGCAAACAGTATCAGAAGTGACGTTTGTTGCAAAGAGAACCGAGAGTGCCGTCTGTCAGAAGTACAAAAGGTTGGATGTGTCAACAAGAGTACCAAGAGTGGCATCTGTTAAGTACTACCAAATGCAGCGTCTGCCAGAAAGAGCAGCAACAGAGGCATCTGTTAAACAGTACTGTACCCAACCGTCGTTCATTGCCACATCTATCATTTACTCTGAACGAAACGATAAGAACTATTCTTTACCAGGTATATTCAA
The DNA here is from genome assembly GCF_026875155.1 of Cherax quadricarinatus. Lineage (NCBI taxonomy): Eukaryota > Metazoa > Arthropoda > Malacostraca > Decapoda > Parastacidae > Cherax > Cherax quadricarinatus. The sequence continues at coordinate 64,373,501 of NC_069405.1, forward strand.
CAGCTTTTTCTCGTCCTCTTAAGAGGGTTGTTATTGAGTCAATGGCGCACCGAGATCCAGCAAACTACCCAGGAATGGTCATTAAGTGTCATAGATCAAAATGAAGACTTAATGAGAGGCATCAACGCACACATGCGGGGATAACGACATGCTCGCTCCCATCTCGTTAGTGCCTTCATTAACGAGGCTCTCGCAAAGCTCAGGTTCTAGAGGCACTCGTTAAAGCTACAGATGCACGTATTTGCTACAAAGATACAGTTGTTAAGGTTACAGACGCGTGTATTAAGGCTTTAGGACATTTTAAATTCACAAGTGGCACACAGTATAATTACAGAGTCATACGTTAAAATAGCGACACGTAATAATTGCATATAAGAAAAAATCAGCAGAGTGAACCAAAAAGTTATAAAGGGACGTATTAAGTTACTGAGACAATAATTATATATATATATAATATATATATATATATATATATATATATATATATATATATATATATATATAAGAGAGAGAGAGAGAGAGAGAGAGAGAGAGATAATTGATTAGTTTGCTGAGTCAAGAATTTATGTTATAGGAGACGAATATAGAGGAATGTATTAGAACAATATCTGCAGCTCTTATTGTTATAGAGGAAAATAATAGGATTTTAGAGGTGAGACTCAAACTAATAGTTGCATGTAATTAGGATTCAGAGGCAGTAATTTAGGTTACAGAGACATCTAGTAAGCATACTGATGCCTGCATTTAGAATATATGGGAACACATTTAGATAACTCTTTTAGATATAGAGCCCCGCATTTAGATGAGACATGTGATAGTGGAATGCATTTAGGTTACATAGGCTTGAATTAAAGCTACACAGGAAAGCATTAATGTTATAGAGGTGATTGTGAGCATTATACGTGTAAGTATTAAATACATGTGTGGCAGGACACTCAAGATATTGCTTTTGGCTAAAGACAATTAAGTTCCTTTGAACAGCTTGACATTCACACCGATTCTTAGACGCTTTATACATTCTCAAGTCCGTTAGGTATTCCATGTACCATGTGAGGCGCTCATTCTAATTAAGTAAACACAATTATCTTAGAGTCAAACTCGCTTCAGTCATCAAGGACGTTTCCTCTTTTTAGTTAAATGGAAACATTTGCAATGTCTGAATTTTATATCAGGCTACTTCTTGCTCGCCAGGCTTCTCCGGTGAGCGAAACGTTGGTAAATTTGTTCATCTACCTAAATTCATTGCCGGCACACACATATAACCTTCATTCTCTCAGTAAAGTTCGCTTAATACCGCAGAAGTTCAGAAAGCAATTAATGTAAACATATACCAAGAACACTTTACTCATATCTGACAATCATCCAGCGAGGAAAAATAAGGCAGTTTATGGCATGGTGATACCGAGAAAATGTGGATTAAGACACCTCATGACATTTATTAAAGGAAACGCCTCGCCCAGAGTAATTCCTTCAACCCTAATACAGAGGAAGATCAAAAAGCGGTTTTATATAGCAGTCAGGTGACGTGTTGACAGGGTGTGGCGGAGAGTCGGTGTTTTACCAAACTCGTGGCTAACAGAATGTCGCCCATGTTAGGATCGGCCGTCACGTGATACCCATTTCTGCAACCTGGCCCGCCGTATCACTTGCCTCAGACCGCTAAAAACCACTTTTTATAGCTTACTCTGTATTAGGATTGAAGAAGCTACACCTGACGTAATGGTTTCTTTAATATGTATCCTGAAACGTTCGTAAGTGAATTTATCTAGAAAAAATAATTATTTCGGTAAGCAACGTTGGTTTAAAGTGAAGGATATAAAAGAAATGGAAATATAAAAAAAATCAAATTTTATACATGTACATTTTACTTTTGCTCAGATAACGAGCCACAGTTGAGAGACTCGACTCGTGATCAACAAATCACTCAGAGTGTTACTCAACGTACAAACTCCTACTACTTTAAACTTAGCTTGTTATTAATGAGTAACTTTAAACGTTACTGCAGATAAACGTTAAACTCATGATTAAAGAGTAGCTCACAGCGTTGCTTCAGATATACTCAGGTTATCCAGAAACTATTAGACGATATGAATACTCTGAATCACCGAGGCTGTGTCCCAATGAGACGTCCAGCCATCCACAGGTAAACTGTAGCGCCCATTACTGACTATGCCTCCACTTCGTCAGCTGGAAGGTGGACGTCTTAGCAGCCACAAAGAAACCTTTATCTAGTAACCTAGTCTTTTTTATTCGTCATATTACACCAGATGTTCCACGGTAACACACAAAACACTAATCAAGTATAGTGACATCTGTTGGCTCAGAAAAACGAAGAGGCAAAAACCATCAAAGTGAAAATCTCACAAAGCTGGAGATATTATTTGTGTGTGTTGCAACAACACAGTTTCCAATATACAATATTCTTTACCTCTCCCATTGGAGATGAAAGACGACTTTTTTTTTGTATAATTGTTTGACTCAGATGTGTATTTCGTACCTATGATTTTAGAGTGGGTAGAACCGTTGGTATGTCTGTTGTTTACAGTGAACCACAGCTTAGGCAAGTGTTGTAATGTTATTTCTACTTTTCATCCTGAATTGTAATTAGCCTCTTTTGTATGTGGTAGTGAGCTCTTGGTAACGTCACTTAACCTACAACTAACATGTCATTTCTCTTTTGAACATCTGTAAGAGTTCGATACTATTGTAACATTGTTCGGTTCATGTCACTTTATCAATTTTACAATGAAATATTTCTGATATCTGAGGAACTCTTTCGGGTACGTAACTTTCAGCCATGTTATCTCGTTTTTGTTTCATTCCTGGTAACATATCCTTGTCTGCCCTGTCTATGGGCTGTAATATTTTGTATGTCGTGATCACATGCCTACTTGTCGTTCGTTGCTCCAGTGGCATAAGACTTAATTCTCACATTCTTCCTTCGCAGCTTATTCCCCTTAACTCGGCCACCAATCAAGATCCAGAGCACGCAATCACACATACACACGCATGCAGGATCTATACATAGTTTTAAGAAGAGGTATGATATTGCTTATGCTGCTAGAAGGAAAACACAAGTAGAGGCCAGCAGAGAGGCATGACCAGGAGCTGAGATACGACCCCTGCACCTGCAAATAGGTAAAGACATACAGACGCAAACACACAAGACTCACGAAACACAAGCGCGCGCGCACGCACGCACGCGCGCACACACACACACACACACACACACACACACACACACACACACACACACACACACACACACACACACACACACACACACACAAAATACGGTACGTTTCTTCCAACTGGATAGATCATAATAACTGCGCTATTGGGTGGAATGAATAAATCCAGAAAGCAGTTTAAAGTGAGACACATTATCGGTATAGAACGTACACTGTCAAAAATAACACAACATCCAGACGAATCACCCACTGACTCAACAATAAACACAGAGTTTACTGCACAAGCTTAACTTAGTGTTAGCATGCTAAGTTGGCAGCACAAGCAGTGATTGTTTGTATGCTGACGGCAGGAACAAGTGAATGCTAACTTGCTTAGTTAGCAACAGGCAAAGATTGTTGTCTGCGTTATCAGCAGAACGAAGATACTATTAACATGCTGAGTTAACATGGAGCAAATCCTGTTAGTATGCCTGCGTCAGGAGCAAGTTATTGTTAAGATCTTTGCTGCCAGATAATGGGATCCCCAGCCGTGTCACGTGAGGCGAATGTCACTCACAATTATGGTCTACAATTGAGAGAAAAATGCAATTATTCACAAGTAATGAGCGAAAATTATCATCCTTCACACCTCGCCACATGTCCCGGCCAGCTGATTTAACCCGTAATGCCACGCTAATAGAGGAGATTCTGACTAAATTATAAAAGAAAAAAAAACCTACCCGAGCTTTGATTAATCCGAGACACCTATAATCGACAGCTTACGTCCAGCTTATATAATTCCCTCTGGTATAATCTGGAGCGGGCATGATCGTTGACAATGAGGTGTAATTGCGGACTAGCTCTGGAATGTGTGACTATTGACAAGGCGGCCGCGAAATACGGCCCTTTTTTGGGAGACTCCCAGATGAGTGGGTTTCGCGCACCACGCCAATTATTCATCTGAAAATCTACTGAAAATCTATTGGGACGAAATTAATTGTGGGTTAAGGAAGAGAAAACTATAAACAATCATCAGACGCAGGAGATTTACGCTAATGATGAGCACGATAGGAATGGGCTGACCCAAGATATCGCCCAGGCAGTCACAGAGGTCTCTCATTACCGAGAAGGTAAGTAGGAAGCGTCTAAGGACACAGCTATCTCACGTATCAGATACAGGGAATTCTCAGCTTTAATGTCAACCAATGATCGGCTTGATCTGTAGTTTCTAATGTGAGTGGATTGTGAAAGCGGAGGACTTGCACGAGCCAGTCGTATCGTCTCAACCATCACTTGATGAACACCTGAGGCCTGATGACCTGTGATCGAATACAGTGTCCTGAGTTTTGTTCATTCAGAGTTACCGCACGTTACAGGAGGGGGTGGCCAGCAGCGATGACTTGAAAAGTAATACAGATCAAGTGATGACGGTGGAAGTCGCAGGTACAGTACTGCGAGAGACACTGTTGCAATGGAAAGATAATAGTATTTTGTTCTTAAACCACACACACACACACACACACAATATATATATATATATATATATATATATATATATATATATATATATATATATATATATATATATATATATATATATGGGAATTGACACAGTTACTTTTTGCTGATGATACTGTGCTTATGGGAGATTCTAAAGAAAAACTGCAAAGGTTAGTAGACGAGTTTGGGAGTTTGTGTAAAGGTAGAAAGTTGAAAGTGAACATAGAAAAGAGTAAGGTGATGAGGGTATCAAATCATTTAGATAAAGAAAAATTGGATATCAAATTGGGGAGGAGGAGTATGGAAGAAGTGAATGTTTTCAGATATTTGGGAGTTGACGTGTCAGGGGATGGATTTATGAAGGATGAGGTTAATCATAAAATTGATGAAGGAAAAAAGACGAGTGTTGCGTTGACGTATATGTAGAGACAAAAAACGTTATCTATGGAGGCGAAGAAGGGAATGTATGAAAGTATAGTAGTACCAACACTCTTATATGGGTGTGAAGCTTGGATTGTAAACGCTGCAGCGAGGAGGCGGTTGGAGGCAGTGGGGATGTCCTGTCTAAGGGCAATGTGTGGTGTGAATATTATGCAGAAAATTCGGAGTGTGGAAATTAGGAGGTGTGGAGTTAATAAAAGTATTAGTCAGAGGGCTGAACAGGGGTTGTTGAGGTGGTTTGGTCATTTAGAGAGAATGGATCAAAGTAGAATAACATGGAGAGCATATAAATCTGTAGGGGAAGGAAGGCGAGGTATGGGTCGTCCTCGAAAAGGTTGGAGGGAGGGGGTAAAAAAGGTTTTGTGGGCGAAGGGCTTGGACTTCCAGCAAGCTTTTATGAGCGTGTTAGACAGGAGTGAATGGAGACAAATGGTATTTGGGACCTGACGAGCTGTTGGAGTGTTAGCAGGGTAATATTTAGTGAAGGGATTCAGGGAAACCGGTTATTTTTACATAACCGGACTTGAGTCCTGCAAATGGGAATTACAATTCCTGCATTTTAAAGGAGGGGTTTGGGATGTTGGCAGTTTGGAGGGATATGTTATGTATCTTTATACGTATATGCTTCTAAACTGTTGTGTTCTGAGCACCTCTGCAAAAACAGTGATTATGTGTGATTGAGGTGAAAGTGTTGAATGATGAAAGTATTTTCTTTTTGGGGATTTTCTTTCTTGGGTCACCCTGCCTCGGTGGGAGACGGCCGACTTGTTGAATATATATATATATATATATATATATATATATATATATATATATATATATATATAATATATATATATATATATATATATATATATATATATATATATATATATATATATATATATATATATATATATATATACTGCATAGCTTTACAGATTTATAATCGGGTTTTCAGGAATAAATGATCATGGATATATATCAAGCTCGCCTCCCCAATCACTAAGTGTGTTTGTGTGTGTGTGTGTACTCGCCTATGTGGTTGGAGGGGTCGATTCATAGTTCCTGGCCCCGCTTCTTCACTGGTCGCTACTAGGTCCTCTCTCTCCCGGCTGTAAGACCCTTGTCATACTTCTTAAACTTATGTATGTTGCCTCTACTACTTCTCTTTCTACATTGTTCCACTTCCTGACAACTTTAAGGCTGAAGACATACTTGTGTGTGTGTGTGTACTCGCCTAATTGTATTCACCTAATTGTGGTTGAAGGGGTCGAGACACAGCTCCTGGCCCCGCCTCTTCACTGATTGCTACTAGGCCCTCTCTTTTTCCAGAGCTTTTTCATACCTCGTCTTAAAGCTATGTATGGTTCCTGTCTCCAGTACATCACTTGCTAGACTATTCCACTTCCTGACGACTCTATGACTGAAGAAATACTTCCTAACATCCCTATAAATCGTCTGAGTCTTCAGCTTCCAATTGCGACCCCTTGTTTCTGTGTCCCCTCTCTGGAACAACCTGTCTCTGTCTACCTTATCTATTCCACGCAGTATTTTGTATGTCGTTATCATGTCTCCCCTCATGTGCCTGTCCTCCAATGTCGTCAGTCCGATTTCCCTCAAATTCTCTTCGTATGACATACCCCTGAGCTCCGGAACTAGTCTTGTTGAACGCCATTGCATTTTTTTCTAATTTCTTGACGTGCTTGACCAGGTGTGGGTTCCAAACTGGAGCTGCATACTCTAGTATGGGCCTGATGTACACAGTGTACAGTGTCTTGAACGATTCCTTACTAAGGTATCCGAACGCTATTCTCAGGTTTGCCAGGCGCCCGTATGGTGCAGCAGTTATCTGGTTGTGTGCCTCCGGAGACATGCTCGGTGTTATGGTCACCCCAAGATCTTTCCCCTTGAGCGAGGTTTGCAGTCCTTGGCCACCTAGTATATACTCTGTCTGCGGCCTTCTTTGCCTTTCTCCGATCTTCATGACTTTGCATTTGGCAGGGTTGAATTCAAGAAGCCAGTTGCTGGACCACGTGTCCAGCCTGTCCAGGTCTCTTTGAATTCCTGCCTGGTCTTCATCTGATTTAATTCTCCTCATTAACTTCACATCATCTGCGAACAGGGACACCTCTGAGTCTATCCCTTCCATCATGTCATTCACATATACCAGAAATAGCACTGGTCCTAGGACCGACCCCTGTGGGACCCCGCTCGTCACAGGTGCCCACTGTGATACCTCCTCCCTGTACCACGACTCGTTGTTGCCTCCCTGTCAGGTATTCTCTGATCCATTGCAGTGCCCTTCCTGGTAGTAAGACACATAGGCAACAGTTAGGCAACTTTATTCCGAAACGTTTCGCTTACACAGTAGGCTTCTTCAGTCGAATACAGAAAGTAGGCAGGAACAGTAGAGATGTGAAGACGATGTAATCAGTCCATCACCCTTGAAGTCGTAGAATTTGAGGTTGTCAGTCCCTCGGCCTGGAGAAGTTCAGTTCCATAGTCAGGAACTATCTGAAGATCAAGCGACAGTGCGGAGACTTAAATACTGTCGGAAGGAGAGGTGCAGAGTAGTAGTAGTAGTAGTAGTAGTGAGAGTGTAGCCACTGAGAGGTCAGGTCCCTCTCAGATCCACTTGAAAGGGTTGTCTAAGGCGTTTTCTGTACCAAGAGGCCATGTGTTGCAGTGTCTGACAAGATGAACATCAAAATGGTATACAATACCGACAGGTTGGTAGTAAGACACATAGGCAACAGTTAGGCAACTTTATTCCGAAACGTTTCGCCTACACAGTAGGCTTCTTCAGTCGAATACAGAAAGTAGGCAGGAACAGTAGAGATGTGAAGACGATGTAATCAGTCCATCACATTTCATTCGACTGAAGAAGCCTACTGTGTAGGCGAAACGTTTCGGAATAAAGTTGCCTAACTGTTGCCTATGTGTCTTACTACCAACCTGTCGGTATTGTATACCATTTTGATGTTCAGTGCCCTTCCTGTTATACGTGCCTGATCCTCTAGTTTCTGCACTAGTCTCTTGTGAGGAACTGTGTCGAAGGCCTTCTTGCAGTCCAAGAAAATGCAATCAACCCACCCCTCTTTCTCGTATCGCACTTCTGTAACTTTGTCATAGAACTCCAGAAGGTTTGTGACACAGGATTTGCCTTCCATGAATCCGTGCTAGTTATCATTTATAATCTTGTTCCGTTCTAGGTGCTCCACCACTTTCCTCCTGATAATCTTCTCCAGGGAGAATATTGGGGTTGGGGGGTGGGAGCCCTGGGGGAGTTATGAGGGTTTGTGGTGTGGGTGGGATCTGTGGTGGGGGGAGGGCAGAGTACCCGTAGGGAGCTGCTGTGGCAGTGGGGTTTGTGATGTGAGGGTTGGGGGCAGAGGGAACAGTGTGTGGGTGTTGGTTGAGATTGTTCAGCTGCATTGGGGTTTTCACAGTGTGGGTGGGGTTTGTGGTGGGGGTGGCAGCAGAGTGCCCAAAAGGGGCTGCTGTAGAGGTGGAGTTTGTGGTGGGGGGCAGAGGGTACAGTGTGCGTGTTTTGGTTGAGGTTGTTCAGTTGCTTCGGGGTTGTTGTGGTTGGAGTCCTTCTGCATGTGTCTCTGTAGGGTGTATTTGTCCTTCCACCTGAGTCTGGGTTCTGCTTGTCCTCATCGATGCCTTCTGTTCCTACTTTCGTTTTTGTACCCTCTCTCTCAGTCTCGTCCTTTCCTCTTGTGTTCTGTCGCGATCGAGGTACATGCTCCGGTACTCTGATTTGTCCCTCAGTCTTGCTTTCTCCTGCAGGACACTGGTTTGAGCTGATTCTGTCTTGAAGACTACTTTGACAGTCCGTCTCCTTCTCTGTGCAAACCACCCAATTCTCCGAAAATTTCCCACCTGGGTCATGTTTCCCTCTCCTATTGCTTTCAAGCATATGTGTGTGTGTGCGTGTTTGTGTACTCACCTAACTGTACACACCTAAGTGGTTGCAGGGGTCGAGACTCAGCTCCTGGCCCCGCCTCTTCACTGAACGCTACTAGGTCCTCTCTCTCCCTGCTCCCTGAGCTTTATCATACCTCGTCTTAAAGCTATGTATGGTTCCTGTCACCGCTACCTCACTTCCCAGACTATTCCACTTCTTGACAACTCTATGAAGAAATACTTCCAAACAACCCTGTGACTCATCTGAGTCTTCAACTTCCAAGAGTGACCCCTTGCTTCTGTGTCCCCTCTCTGGAACATCTTCACTCTGTCCACCTTGTCTATTCCACGCAGTATTTTGTATGCCGTTATCATGTTTCCCCTAATCCTCCTGTCCTCCAGTGTCGTCAGGCCGATTTCCATTAACCTTTCTTCGTAGAACATTCCCCTTAGCTCTGGAACTAACCTTGTCGCCAACCTTTGTATGCTTGTGTGTGTGTGTGTGTGTGTGTGTGATTTTCTCTCTATCTTCCATAAACAAGGCAGTGCTCACTCCCTACATTCTTCTTTCAACCGTACACACCCACATATTCTCAAGGAAAAACATCACTGCTGCCGCTACAATTTATGTTCACTTTTTTCACGTTTGATGTCGGTCTGGACTCATAGATAACAGGTCGGAAACAGCGCCTGACTGTAGCCCTCACAGGAACAAAGAAATCCGATAAATAACCTCTGGCCCTGCATTAAGTGGCATCGGTATATCATTGGTGGGTCATTAGTGCGGCCACACTGTATACAAGCGGTAATTTATAGCCCGCACCTTCATTATACGCAATAGTACATGCTAACAGGTGCTCCATGTGTCATTAAGAGCAAGAGGTAATTCAGGCTGGGTGTGACTACATCTCGTTCCATCAGACTCCATGACTGCGAGGGGTGCTCCTGATGGTTTGAAAGATGACAATCGATTAACTATATAAACCTGGAGTTGCAACATCTGGGAAGGGGGAATCATTGACGCTCAGTGTGACAGCGAATTCGTTTTGCGTTAATGCTTTTATGATGTATTTAATAATCGGTTGCAATGATGCGATGCAAAGTTGGAGAGAAAGCAATGAATGTTCTGCCAGTGCTGACTGAGTGATTTGGATCACGGAATTTGTATTAACGCATGTTTGCTCTCTAATGTGACGCAGTATGCATTCGTTATTTGTTGAAAATTACAAAATGTTCGCTGTACAAGAGCATATGTGCACGCATGAACACATACACAATGTACACATACGCACATAAGCACATGGGGCCAGGAACTGTGAATCATCCTTGCAATCACATATAGGTGAGTACACTCTTGTACTGTACGGACTCACTGGACACTGTGTTACGCCTAAAAAGTGACCTTCGAACTCTCGTACAATTTTTTTTTTAAATATATATAAGTGTTGAAACCTTTAAATATATCAGAGTTGAAACAGACAGCGTCGGTCACAGAGAATAAACAAGACAGACATTTATTAAGGTTAAATATAGCAATTTATTACATTATGTGCTATTTTATTATATTTAAGGTTTATCTTGTGCAAAACATATGTTACGTAATATCATAACATTTGGGCTCTTGTCATTCTATGTACAAATTACAAAAGTAATGTTTATGAGATCAGTATTTGTGTGTGTGTGTGTGTGTGTGTGTGTGTGTGTGTGTGTGTGTGTGTGTGTGTGTGTGTGGTGTGTGTGTGTGTGTTTGTGTGTGTAGGATCTACGTACTTTATTTTGTTGAAGGATGTGATAACAGGCGAATTGTGTTCCAGACTTTTCCACACTTTTTCCTATTGGTTCAGCCCAGTAGGAGGCATGACCTTCTCACCTGTGTCACGTGTGTGTGTCATTATTCCTTGTTGTATGATGGCATTTAACTATATTTTTTAATGTAAGTGAATGAAGATTCTGTGATTATCGTTCACTCACGCCAATTTCTCAGAAATTTCCACAAATCGTTTAGAGAGCTATTTCTCTCTCGTATCTTGTAACTCATCAGTTTGAAAGTGCGGCTGCTGGCTGGCTCATTCTTACCTTCTCGTGGCTTCTAAGAGATCTTTTGGAGTTTTGTATATCCTTACACATCTGTGGTGGTGAGTCAGAGAGTGTACTGGTGTTCTTGAGGGTAGCATCTCTCAAGGCTCTTGTGTTGTGGAAGGATGCAGGATATTCCTGTTATGATACCTTTCTGTACAGAGCCTGACTCTGGATAATTCTAAGTTGTTGGCTCTTTGTGCATTCTCTCTTGACACTAGGAAATAATACTGCCTAGCTCTATAATTGCGACTCTGATTTTTAGTGTCCACCTTCGAGTGCTTGACGGTTACTATTGTTGTTCAATGTTTGATCTTGTTGCTCAAAGTGTTGATTACTGTTTGACAACATTGTATCCATCATGGACAGGATATTTAGGGCATCATGGTTACTTGAACTCTGTGATTTTATTTACTGCATATATACCATATATGTTCCTACACAGTGTACATAGTGTTTAAAGTATCCAATCAATTGTAACTTGCAAATGCACAATACTGTACGAGAGAAGCGAGGAAAAACACTGGATTTGTTCGCTAATACACACTATTAAATTTCTAATGTATTTCCGATAGTTATATCCTCTACTGTAATAAACCATGTTTAAGTAAAGTGTTTATGTTTGATATTTTATTTTCCTGAACATATTTAGAGAGTTTAAATACTCAGGTTCACCTTTGGTGGCAAAACAATATTGAAGAAACACTATTAATACAACCTACATACAACTCTATCGTTATAATTTGGACTCTGGAATCTATTGCAACAGCACAGATAGAAATACATAGTAGATACTGAACCCCACAATATATTAATTCAATAAAATAGAAGAGCTAGCAGGAGTACACTGTAAAATGTTGTAATTGATCAAGGAAGTCCTAATGAACAGAATAGAGAGGGTGAAGATAAGAGTGAACTTTTCAGGGCGGAAAAGACAAAGTGGGGGAAGGGGGAGGGTCCCCAAAGGATCAATACTAGGACCGTTACTATTCTTAATATAGGTAAATGACCTGCATGTGTGTAATATTTTTGCCTTGTGTATTAATTTTGCCTTGACGTTAAGGTATCAAGACGATGAACACTGAAGATACACACAGGCAATATGAGGATGTGGACAAGTTGCAAGAGTGGTCAAACAAGTGGCTACTGGAATTCAGAGACGTCAGAAAGTATTTGCTCGGTCTCTGGGTGATCAGTAAATGAAAAATGACTTGGACGAAGCAACAGTGAAGAAACGCTTAAGACTCTGTTTTAAGAACAGGCATGACAGGGACAACTAGGCTAGTTGGGGTCAGGAGCAGAGACGCGACCCATGCAGTCACAAATAAGCAAGTACAATTAGCTGAGTGCACACACACACACAAATACACACACACACACACACACACACACACACACACACACACACACACACACACACACACACACACACACATGCATACATGCATGCATACACACACAGACACACATACACACACACACACACAAACACACACACACACCCCAGATCACCAGGAACAACAACTTCAGCATGAGTGGTCTTAAGGACAACATGTATGGCGGATGCGTATGACAATAACAATGAGTTATGAACACAGCCACACTCATAAAACTGAGCAAGAGAATTGTAAGAGAATCTACGGATTCCCAGTAATGTAAGAGACGTGTGGCTCGGCTGCTGCCTCCTCCACACACTCGTTATTTATGACAAAAATTTATTCATTGGAAAAGTAGTTAGAAGAGAAATAATAATAAAATTCAGTCGCGTCAAAATATTCACTTAATTTGTTATTGTAAATGAAAAATAAAAACTTTGAACAAAAATAAAAGTTAGTCTTAAGGGAATTAGTCAAGGGAAGCAAATTCACCGCCAGGATGCACTGTGAGTTGCTTACAAGAATTGTGTTTCTAGGCAGCTTTCATTACGCTCAAGGTTCGTGCTAAAACTTCAGACGATACAACTGGACCATATTATTGTGATAATTATGGGGCAACGCTAAACCCGTAGGATTATACAACGCATGGGGGGGGGGAGAGTGTGGAAGGTATTCAGGCTAAATTCACGGAACTGGAACACAGATCCAATTCCTTAGATCAAGAGCCCCTCACTAGCGTCAAGGAACCTCCCTTGAGGGGATAACTGGACCACAATGCTGTGAAAGTAATATAAGGAAAACATCATTAGGCGTATCTTAATATTTAACTTTACATCACCTGAGGCCATATTACCACTGAACTTGCATTTTCAAAGAAACATTAACTAAATTATATATATATATATATATATATATATATATATATATATATATATATATATATATATATATATATATATATATATATATTATTTTTTTTTATTATCACACTGGCCGATTCCCACCAAGGCAGGGTGGCCCGAAAAAGAAAAACTTTCACCATCATTCACTCCATCACTGTCTTGCCAGAAGGGTGCTTTACACTACAGTTTTTAAACTGCAACATTAACACCCCTCCTTCAGAGTGCAGGCACTGTACTTCCCATCTCCAGGACTCAAGTCCGGCCTACCGGTTTCCCTGAACCCCTTCATAAATGTTACTTTGCTCACACTCCAACAGCACGTCAAGTATTAAAAACCATTTGTCTCCATTCACTCCTATCAAACACGCTCACGCATGCCTGCTGGAAGTCCAAGCCCCTCGCACACAAAACCTCCTTTACCCCCTCCCTCCAACCCTTCCTAGGCCGACCCCTACCCCGCCTTCCTTCCACTACAGACTGATACACTCTTGAAGTCATTCTGTTTCGCTCCATTCTCTCTACATGTCCGAACCACCTCAACAACCCTTCCTCAGCCCTCTGGACAACAGTTTTGGTAATCCCGCATAATAATTTAGCCTACTCCAACTAAATATACTTTAGATAAGTTTATAATAATCTAAAGATAAACAAACAAGGAAATATATTTTTTTCCTTAGGTTAAGAATGATTTCTGCGAAATTATTGCATACACAAATTATCGCTTGCCTTATTGGGCAAGAAGAGCGTTGCTATTTAAGCCAGAATCGCAAGTTTTACCTATTCGGCACGACATTACATTTACACACACACACACACACAAAGGTTTGCAACAAGACTAGTCGCAGAGTTAAGGGGTATGTCCTACGAGGAGAGGTTAAGGGAAATCGACCTGAGGACATCTGAGGACAGGAAAGATAGGGGGGACATAATAACGACATATAAAATACTGAGAGGAATTAACAAGGTGGACAGAGACAGAATGTTCCCGAGATGGGACACAGCAACAAGGGGACACAGTTGGAAGTTGAAGACACAGATGAATCACAAGGATGTAAGGAAGTATTTCTTCAGTCACAGGGTAGTCAGGAAGTGGAATAGTTTGAGAAGCGATGTAGTGGAGACAGGATCCATTCATAGTTTTAAGCAGAGGTATGATAAAGCTCATGGTTCATGTAGAGTGACCCAGTAGAGATCAGTGAAGAAGCGGGGCCAGGAGCTATGAATCGACCCCTGCAACCACAACTAGGTGAGTACAACTAGGTGAGTACACTTCTGTACACCTCTCCCTCCTTCAGGGCTTCCTCTACGTACGAATACTTTAAAACACACAAAAACTTCTCAACGTGGTATCCTCATTTAATAACTAAGCCATCCTGAGTTTATTAAAAAGATCTGCTTATTCCTTTGACAGATAAAAAGTTAAATAATTAAAGTAATTATAAATATTAGTTCAACTTGTATCTCAACTCTATTAATTTGTTATAAATAATAAGCCATATAATGAAACAGAAGATGAGCTCTGAGTTACACGTCCCTGATAGTAAATCTCTAAATCTGCAGCAGCAGTTCACTCGCCAGCAGTAGAATACATCATAACCATATTTTTTTAAAGGGGTGGACCGATAAGCCAGCGGAAGGCCTCGGTCAGATGACTAAAAGCTCCAGCTTTTGGTCATCTGTTTCCTGACGAATCTAATACCTACCTACCTATAACAAAGTTTTTTTTTTTTTTTTTTTTTACAGCAAATAGCGTCTAGCTGTACCCCTCCTCTGCCACAGCAGTAATGACAGAGGCAGGTACAGCTGCTGTTGCTGCCACGGCAGCAACAGCATCCAGTGACGCTGAATTACAGACTAACAATTAAGGAATGCTAAATTATTATAATAAAAAAAAGCGCTAAGCAACAAGGGCTATACAGCGTAGGAATGCTAAAGAAACTCCCGTTTTTGTTTTTTACCGACTGGATCTAAACACTACCCTCGGTACGCTATTATGGATAAATTTTAATGTAAACTGCCTGAGGTAGTTTACATTAAAATGCACATTAAAAGGCAAAATACCATGACTGGAACAATTCACACTACCTGCCTTATGATTACCATTACTTCCATTTTTTCCTCTCTTGGTCCCGTCCTGGTTCCTCTCGCCTATATATACTGGCCCTCATTCTTTTGTGTTAATGTGACTTTGTAAATGTTCCAAATCGGACCGAAACATGGTCGCAAGCTTCTCTTTCCTATGTGCGGGTTATTTGTGAATTAATGTCATAGGATGCATCGCAATGTATCGCATCCAGATTACTTGCCTATCATACTGTGTATCAGGAGATACCTTCAAAACACTTCAACATCCAGTATATAGTATACTTTAACATACAAGATATAGTTGAAGTATGATGTAGCCAACATGTTTTAAAAATTCACATAGAACAAAAGGACACCTTTAATGATACGACGTTTCGCTCACGCGAGACTTTATCCGGTATTTGATAAAGCTTCGTCTTGGTAAAACGATGTACTAGTAAAAGTCTCCTTTTGTTGTGTCTCAATATAGCGTACAACATCTTAGATGATAAATACAAAAGCATGACGAAAAATACTGATTCGCGATTCCATATTTCTTTTTTTTTCTCTCAGTTGAATTAAAAGTCCAGCCCTGTCTACTGTACAGTATACTGCTACCATCCTCTGCTATGTGACCCACAATAGTAGACTAAAACCCATGTACACCTACTGCTGTTTCAACTTGGGCAGCAGATGTAAGGAAATATGCCCAACGTTTCTAACCGTGCAGGGGATCGAACCACGAACCCTCAGTATGTGAGCTGAGGGCGCTACCAATAACTCCCGACAAACCTACTTTTATATTTTCAAGAATAACTGAAGCTTTTGCATCGTTATTTTAATAAAATATGAAGTCAGTTGATCGAGGGAAGTTTAGCAATGTTGCAAGATGATGCAAGTGAGGCATCCAGCTCTGCTCCTCTTACTCAGCTACACTGGCCCTACTTCTCTTACTCAGCAACACTGGCCCTACTTCTCTTACTCAGCAACACTGGCCCTACTTCTCTTACTCAGCAACACTGGCCCTACTTCTCTTAGTCAGCAACACTGGCCCTACTTCTCTTACTCAGCAACACTGGCCCTACTTCTCTTACTCAGCACCACTGGCTCTACTTCTCTTACTCAGCAACACTGGCCCTACTTCTCTTACTCAGCAACACTGGCCCTACTTCTCTTATCGCACAACACTGGCCCTACTTCTCTTACTCAGCACCACTGGCTCTACTTCTCTTACTCAGCAACACTGGCCCTACTTCTCTTACTCAGCACCACTGGCCCTACTTCTCTTACTCAGCAACACTGGCCCTACTTCTCTTACTCAGCAACACTGGCCCTACTTCTCTTACTCAGCAACACTGGCCCTACTTCTCTTACTCAGCAACACTGGCCCTACTTCTCTTAGTCAGCAACACTGGCCCTACTTCTCTTACTCAGCAACACTGGCCCTACTTCTCTTACTCAGCACCACTGGCTCTACTTCTCTTACTCAGCAACACTGGCCCTACTTCTCTTACTCAGCACCACTGGCCCTACTTCTCTTACTCAGCAACACTGGCCCTACTTCTCTTACTCAGCAACACTGGCCCTACTTCTCTTACTCAGCAACACTGGCCCTACTTCTCTTACTCAGCAACACTGGCCCTACTTCTCTTAGTCAGCAACACTGGCCCTACTTCTCTTACTCAGCAACACTGGCCCTACTTCTCTTACTCAGCACCACTGGCTCTACTTCTCTTACTCAGCAACACTGGCCCTACTTCTCTTACTCAGCACCACTGGCCCTACTTCTCTTACTCAGCAACACTGGCCCTACTTCTCTTACTCAGCAACACTGGCCCTACTTCTCTTACTCAGCAACACTGGCCCTACTTCTCTTACTCAGCAACACTGGCCCTACTTCTCTTACTCAGCACCACTGGCCCTACTTCTCTTACTCAGCAACACTGGCCCTACTTCTCTTACTCAGCACCACTGGCCCTACTTCTCTTACTCAGCAACACTGGCCCTACTTCTCTTACTCAGCAACACTGGCCCTACTTCTCTTACTCAGCAACACTGGCCCTACTTCTCTTACTCAGCACCACTGGCCCTACTTCTCTTATTCAGCAACACTGGCCCTACTTCTCTTACTCAGCAACACTGGCCCTACTTCTCTTACTCAGCACCACTGGCCCTACTTCTCTTACTCAGCAACACTGGCCCTACTTCTCTTACTCAGCTACACTGGCCCTACTTCTCTTACTCAGCAACACTGGCCCTACTTCTCTTACTCAGCAACACTGGCCCTACTTCTCTTACTCAGCACCACTGGCCCTACTTCTCTTACTCAGCAACACTGGCCCTACTTCTCTTACTCAGCACCACTGGCCCTACTTCTCTTACTCAGCAACACTGGCCCTACTTCTCTTACTCAGCTACACTGGCACTACTTCTCTTACTCAGCAACACTGGCCCTACTTCTCTTACTCAGCAACACTGGCCCTACTTCTCTTACTCAGCAATACTGGCCCTACTTCTCTTACTCAGCAACACTGGCCCTACTTCTCTTACTCAGCAACACTGGCCCTACTTCTCTTACTCAGCAACACTGGCCCTACTTCTCTTACTCAGCAACACTGGCCCTACTTCTCTTACTCAGCAACACTGGCCCTACTTCTCTTACTCAGCAACACTGGCCCTACTTCTCTTACTCAGCAACACTGGCCCTACTTCTCTTACACAGCAACACTGGCCCTACTTCTCTTACTCAGCAATACTGGCCCTACTTCTCTTACTCAGCAACACTGGCCCTACTTCTCTTACTCAGCAACACTGGCCCTACTTCTCTTACTCAGCAATACTGGCCCTACTTCTCTTACTCAGCAACACTGGCCCTACTTCTCTTACTCAGCAACACTGGCCCTACTTCTCTTACTCAGCAACACTGGCCCTACTTCTCTTACTCAGCAACACTGACCCTACTTCTCTTACTCAGCAACACTGGCCCTATTTCTCTTACTCAGCAACACTGGCCCTACTTCTCTTACTCAGCAACACTGGCCCTACTTCTCTTACTCAGCACCACTGGCCCTACTTCTCTTACTCAGCACCACTGGCCCTACTTCTCTTACTCAGCACCACTGGCCCTACTTCTCTTACTCAGCAACACTGGCCCTACTTCTCTTACTCAGCAACACTGGCCCTACTTCTCTTACTCAGCAACACTGGCCCTACTTCTCTTACTCAGCAACACTGGCCCTACTTCTCTTACTCAGCAACACTGGCCCTACTTCTCTTACTCAGCACCACTGGCCCTACTTCTCTTACTCAGCAACACTGGCCCTACTTCTCTTACTCAGCAACACTGGCCCTACTTCTCTTACTCAGCAACACTGGCCCTACTTCTCTTACTCAGCAACACTGGCCCTACTTCTCTTACTCAGCAACACTGGCCCTACTACTCTTACTCAGCACCACTGGCCCTACTTCTCTTACTCAGCACCACTGGCCCTACTTCTCTTACTCAGCAACATTGGCCCTATTCCTCTTAGCAACACTGGCCCTACTACTCTTACTCAGCAACACTGGCCCTACTTCTCTTACTCAGCACCACTGGCCCTACTTCTCTTACTCAGCAACACTGGCCCTACTTCTCTTACTCAGCAACACTGGCCCTACTTCTCTTACTCAGCACCACTGGCCCTACTTCTCTTACTCAGCACCACTGGCCCTACTTCTCTTACTCAGCACCACTGGCCCTACTTCTCTTACTCAGCAACATTGGCCCTACTCCTCTTACTCAGCACCACTGGCCCTACTTCTCTTACTCAGCAACACTGGCCCTACTTCTCTTACTCAGCAACACTGGCCCTACTTCTCTTACTCAGCAACACTAGCCCTACTTCTCTTACTCAGCAACATTGGCCCTATTCCTCTTAGCAACACTGGCCCTACTACTCTTACTCAGCAACACTGGCCCTACTTCTCTTACTCAGCACCACTGGCCCTACTTCTCTTATTCAGCACCACTGGCCCTACTTCTCTTACTCAGCACCACTGGCCCTACTTCTCTTACTCAGCACCATTGGCCCTATTCCTCTTACTCAGCAACACTGGCCCTACTCCTCTTACTCAGCAACACTGGTCCTACTTCTCTTACTCAGCACCACTGGCCCTACTTCTCTTACTCAGCACCACTGGCCCTACTTCTCTTACTCAGCAACATTGGCCCTACTCCTCTTACTCAGCAACACTGGCCCTACTTCTCTTACTCAGCAACACTGGCCCTACTTCTCTTACTCAGCAACACTGGCCCTACTTATCTTACTCAGCACCACTGGCCCTACTTCTCTTACTCAGCAACACTGGCCCTACTTCTCTTACTCAGCAACACTGGCCCTACTACTCTTACTCAGCAACACTGGCCCTACTTCTCTTACTTAGCACCACTGGCCCTACTTCTCTTACTCAGCACCACTGGCCCTACTTCTCTTACTCAGCAACACTGGCCCTACTACTCTTACTCAGCAACACTGGCCCTACTTCTCTTACTCAGCACCACTGGCCCTACTTCTCTTACTCAGCAACACTCTCCCTACTTCTCTTACTCAGCAACACTGGCCCTACTTCTCTTACTCAGCAACACTGGCCCTACTTATCTTACTCAGCAACACTGGCCCTACTTCTCTTACTCAGCAACACTGGCCCTACTACTCTTACTCAGCAACACTGGCCCTACTTCTCTTACTTAGCACCACTGGCCCTACTTCTCTTACTCAGCACCACTGGCCCTACTTCTCTTACTCAGCAACACTGGCCCTACTACTCTTACTCAGCAACACTGGCCCTACTTCTCTTACTCAGCACCACTGGCCCTACTTCTCTTACTCAGCAACATTGGCCCTATTCCTCTTACTCAGCAACACTGGCCCTACTCCTCTTACTCAGCAACACTGGTCCTACTTCTCTTACTCAGCACCACTGGCCCTACTTCTCTTACTCAGCACCACTGGCCCTACTTCTCTTACTCAGCAACATTGGCCCTATTCCTCTTACTCAGCAACACTGGCCCTACTCCTCTTACTCAGCAACACTGGTCCTACTTCTCTTACTCAGCACCACTGGCCCTACTTCTCTTACTCAGCACCACTGGCTGTACTACTCTTACTCAGCACCACTGGCTCTACTTCTCTTGCTCAGCAACACTGGCCCTACTTCTCTTACTCAGCAACACTGGCCCTACTTCTCTTACTCAGCACCACTGGCCCTACTTCTCTTACTCAGCACCACTGGCCCTACTTCTCTTACTCAGCAAGACTGGCCCTACTACTCTTACTCAGCAACACTGGCCCTACTTCTCTTACTCAGCACCACTGGCCCTACTTCTCTTACTCAGCACCACTGGCCCTACTTCTCTTGCTCAGCAATACTGACCCTACTTCTCTTACTTAGCAACACTGGCCCTACTTCTCTTACTCAGCAACACTGGCCCTACTCCTCTTACTCAGCAACACTGGCCCTACTCCTCTTACTCAGCAACACTGGCCCTACTCCTCTTACTCAGCAACACTGGCCCTACTCCTCTTACTCAGCAACACTGGCCCTACTCCTCTTACTCAGCAACACTGGCCCTACTTCTCTTACTCAGCAACATTGGCCCTATTCCTCTTACTCAGCAACACTGTCCCTACTCCTCTTACTCAGCAACACTGGCCCTACTTCTCTTGCTCAGCAACACTGACCCTACTTCTCTTACTCAGCAACACTGGCCCTACTTCTCTTGCTCAGCAACACTGACCCTACTTCCCTTACTCAGCACCACTGGCCCTACTTCTCTTACTCAGCAACACTGGCCCTACTACTCTTACTCAGCAACACTGGCCCTACTTCTCTTACTCAGCACCACTGGCCCTACTTCTCTTACTCAGCAAAACTGGCCCTACTTTTCTTACTCAGCAACATTGGCCCTGTTCCTCTTACTCAGCAACACTGGCCCTACTCCTCTTACTCAGCACCACTGGCCCTACTTCTCTTACTCAGCACCACTGGCCCTACTTCTCTTGCTCAGCAATACTGACCCTACTTCTCTTACTCAGCAACACTGGCCCTACTTCTCTTACTCAGCAACACTGGCCCTACTCCTCTTACTCAGCAACACTGGCCTTACTCCTCTTACTCAGCAACACTGGCCACCCTGAACTCCACCTCTTACTCAGCAACACTGGCCCTACTCCTCTTACTCAGCAACACTGGCCCTACTCCTCTTACTCAGCAACACTGGCCCTACTCCTCTTACTCAGCAACACTGGCCCTACTCTTTACTCAGCAACACTGGCCCTACTCCTCTTACTCAGTCAACACTGGCCCCCTTACAACCTCATCTCTTACTCAGCAACACTGGCCCTACTTCTGTTGCTCAGCAACACTGGCCCTACTCCTCTTACTCAGCAACACTGGCCCTACTCCTCTTACTCAGCAACACTGGCCTCTCTTCGCTGCCTCAGCACAACACTGGCCCTACTCCTCTTACTCAGCAACACTGGCCCTACTTCTGTTGCTCAGCAACACTGGCCCTACTCCTCTTACTCAGCAACACTGGCCCTACTTCTGTTGCTTCTACAGCACACTGGCCCTACTCCTCTTACTCAGCAACACTGCCCTATCTCTGTTGACTCAGCAACACTGGCCCTCTCCTCTTACTCAGCAACACTGGCCCCTTTATACTCCTCTTACTCAGCAACACTGGCCCTGCTCCTCTTACTCAGCAACACTGGCCCTGCTCCTCTTACTCAGCAACACTGGCCCTACTCCTCTTACTCAGCAACACTGGCCCTGCTCCTCTTACTCAGCAACACTGGCCCTACTCCTCTTACTCAGCAACACTGGCCCTGCTCCTCTTACTCAGCAACACTGGCCCTGCTCCTCTTACTCAGCAACACTGGCCCTACTCCTCTTACTCAGCAACACTGGCACCCTAGCCTCTCTTACTCAGCAACACTGGCCCTGCTCCTCTTACTCAGCAACACTGGCCCTACTCCTCTTACTCAGCAACACTGGCCCTGCTCCTCTTACTCAGCAACACTGGCCCTGCTTCTCTTGCTCAGCAACACTGACCCTACTCCTCTTGCTCAGCAACACTGACCCTACTCCTCTTGCTCAGCAACACTGACCCTACTTCTCTTACTCAGCTACACTGGCCCTACTTCTCTTACTCAGCACCACTGGCCCTACTTCTCTTACTCAGCAACACTGACCCTACTTCTCTTACTCAGCAACACTGGCCCTACTTCTGTTACTCAGCAACACTGGCCCTACTTCTCTTACTCAGCAACACTGGCCCTACTTCTCTTACTCAGCACCACTGGCCCTACTTCTCTTACTCAGCAACACTGGCCCTACTTCTCTTACTCAGCAACACTGGCCCTACTTCTGTTACTCAGCAACACTGGCCCTACTTCTCTTACTCAGCAACACTGGCCCTACTTCTCTTACTCAGCACCATGGCCCTACTTCTCTTACTCAGCAAAACTGGCCCTACTGTCTCTTACTCAGCAACACTGGCCCTACTTCTGTTTAACTCATGCAACACTGGCTACTTTTTAACTCAGCAACACTGGCCCTACTTCTTTACTCACACACTGGCCCTACTCTCTAGTATCAAGCAACATGACCTAATTCTCATTACTCATCAAGAC
Organism: Cherax quadricarinatus; assembly: GCF_026875155.1. Taxonomy (NCBI): domain Eukaryota; kingdom Metazoa; phylum Arthropoda; class Malacostraca; order Decapoda; family Parastacidae; genus Cherax; species Cherax quadricarinatus. Next base: position 64,396,597 of record NC_069405.1, read on the forward strand.
TCGGGGAAGGTAAAAATCACTTCCCACGCCACGTCGACGATAACAATGACTTCCAACATGTCTCCGAAGTTGCAGCATCCTTCCTTCTCTTTATTATTTAACTCATCAGCACACATAAACAAATGATATATATTATAAATATGAGTAACATTATCCCAATATATTTTAAGTTTACGTTTGGTGACCTTTTGAATGTGTTTAGTATACAAATTATACAAGTCGTGAGGAGTGAAAATAATTAAAAAAATGGGGTTATAATAGATGCAAATTGTGGTATACGGGTCAAATAAAACGATTTAATATAGAAATATGGACTAAAAAAAAAACAACTTATACTATGTAAAGCTAAAGAGAAGTGTTCCTTTTTCTTACATACAGCTACTTGTGCTTGTCACTATCTATTCCAGTGCTACGTAACACAATCAATAGCAACTGTAAACCAGTTTTCCAGTATACCAGCTGCAACACTGCCAACCCTCATTACCATGTCGGTCATGATCATGATGACGATAATGATGATGACCATATGGATGAAAATGATCATGTTACTAGATATAATGAATATGATAATATGACGGAGACGATTGCGAGAAGACTGACGAATATTATAATAGAGAGATCAGGAAAGAGAGAGAATATCAAGCTGATACTGATGATGATGATGGTAGCTGCGGTCACATATACATACATTCATCCCATTACAGAGGCTTATGTACATTCATTAGTCAAGGGAAGCTTATGATGCTCCCACGTTCTCGTCCATGCTAAACCCATACAGACATCACCCCAGTGTTTACAAAATTACTTATATGTGAATTTCCTATTCGTCTCTCTCTCTCTCTCTCTCTCTCTCTCTCTCTCTCTCTCTCTCTGTCCCCCCTCTCTCTCTCTCTCTCTCTCTCTCTCTCTCTCTCTCTTTCTCTCTAATTACAAGTCTTACAGATTTATCATTACAAACCATACCCCCGGCTGGGATTGAACCCGCGGTCATAGAGTCTCAAAACTCTAAGTCTTCCAAATTTATCCATACATATCTTACAAATAACAAGTCTTCCAGATTTATCACAAATGAATAAAAAACAATTGGATTGATCCTATGTCATTCAGCCCTTGCATGTTTTCTGTTCAGTCAATGCACAGTACAAAAGAAATGAAAATGGTAAACCTTAACAAGGTTTTATGATTGCTATGGAAGGTTTTTCACAATACACAGTTTTACTTCAGTCGCGGCGCCACATGTGAGTTTTTTTTAAGACTACACTGAAACAAATAGTAAAAATAAATTATCACACATTGTATAAAATCCATGTCTTGAGTTTGTCTTCACTACATCTACCTCTTTCCTTTTAGTTATTAACTCACAATGCAACTATTATTTTAACTTTTAGCTCCCATTTACGACCCAGTATATCAAACATGGTGTCCTTGTTCAAAGTGAAGTCTCTCGTACGTCGCTACCATATTTCTATTGATGTACACATCTTGTAATGAATTTCAGTTTTTTGGTGTGTGAGTGCAAGCGTGCAAGTAAGTTTATTGAATATATGTAAGGCACAAGAACACGTATTTAACGCACATGGACTGTCAAGATTCACATGCGATTCTTATTTGACCAATGCAACAAATTGAATTAACGAGCCAAACCAAGATAACGTTACAACACCTCAGCTATACGCCTCGTACCCAGCCGGAATTCAGTGTATTAGTGTGTACACTCACGACAAGGCCGTCATGGATAATGTGAAGGTATTGTAGGTGCTCGTGTGAACAGCGAGGTATAATCACCATTACTTACACTTCTGGCTCCCCATGAAGGAAACTTGTATCTGTATAATGAATGACTCCTGAAGTTAAGTTTGTCAATGGAAGCAATCACATGAAAGAAGTAACATCCCAATAATCATTCATCGTCACCCGGCAGTTATCTTACATTAGTATGCGTCTTTCTCATCAATAACACATACTCGCTGAGATTGCAAACTAGCAATTGGTTTCAATTACTCTTAAAAAATCTAATACAGACCCTGATGGCGGGAACTGAATCTGAGGCGATTCCCGGTGCCAATAACCTCCTAAAGCAGCATGCGGAGCACCACCAGGACTATCAGATCCTCCCTGCCAGCCGACGAGACAAATGACAGTCGGACTGCACATTTCCATACAATGGCATCCACTCCTCCCTTACAGTGCTGCCAAGCCTCGCCGCACCATCAAGTCCACCTCGGTTTTATAATTATCGAGTGGAAAATACGTAACTATTGTTCGTGGTTATTACATGTATTTCTGAGAGGTGTACACGGGACAGTAGAGGCGGTGTGATGAGCAAGGTAGGGTAGAGCAAGTCGCCAAGGTGTTAAGTTAATTTAAGGTGTTCCCCCGGCCTGACACTACTGCTACCAGCACCAGCGATGCCACCAGCCACACGAGAGAAAGATTCACTGATAAAGAAAACAAAAAGGAACAAGAGGTTATTGTTTGGGTTTGGTATTTTCATCGGAAGGTTAAAAAGACTGGACACTTTTAGCTCCACTATCCTCGGTTATTCGCCATCCATAATTATCCGTGGCAACCCGAAGAGCCACGGAATATGCGGTACAATTCAAGAGTATCGTGACAGGAAAACAAGAAAAGGACCTTCGTGTGAATCCTACCGATGGTTTGCGTTTTATTGGTAATGATGACGCAGTGGTCGGTAGGTGTCAAGAATATCATGGTAAGGTGGTGATGGTGGTGTCAGTGGCTGTGCAAGTGCTGGTTTTGATGATAGTTGTTTTGATGATAACGGTGGTGGTGGTGAGGATAACGAGGAAGTGGAATTGTAGTGCTTTCGGCCGTAGTGGCGGTGGTGGTGGTAGCTGTGGTGGTGGTAGTTGTGGTGGTGGTCGTTGTGGTGGTGGTCGTTGTGGTGGTGGTAGTGGTAGTAGTGGCAGTGGCAGTGGTGGTGGTGGTGGTGGTGTTGAATCATGCGCCACATTGTCGACTTGAGGAGTAGAAGCTTAACTGATGAAGCAGGACGCGTCTGAATACATTAACAGGTGGAACACAGTGATACAGCCTCACCAGTGTGACGAACACAGTGATACAGCCTCACCAGTGTGACGAACACAGTGATACAGCCTCACCAGTGTGACGAACACAGTGATACAGCCTCACCAGTGTGACGAACACAGTGATACAGCCTCACCAGTGTGACGAACACAGTGATACAGCCTCACCAGTGTGACGAACACAGTGATACAGCCTCACCAGTGTGACGAACACAGTGATACAGCCTCACCAGTGTGACGAACACAGTGATACAGCCTCACCAGTGTGACGAACACAGTGATACAGCCTCACCAGTGTGACGAACACAGTGATACAGCCTCACCAGTGTGACGAACACAGTGATACAGCCTCACCAGTGTGACGAACACAGTGATACAGCCTCACCAGTGTGACGAACACAGTGATACAGCCTCACCAGTGTGACGAACACAGTGATACAGCCTCACCACTGATGAACATAGTGATACAGCCTCACCACTGATGAACATAGTGATACAGCCTCACCACTGATGAACATAGTGATACAGCCTCACCACTGATGAACATAGTGATACAGCCTCACCACTGATGAACATAGTGATACAGCCTCACCACTGATGAACATAGTGATACAGCCTCACCACTGATGAACATAGTGATACAGCCTCACCACTGATGAACATAGTGATACAGCCTCACCACTGATGAACATAGTGATACAGCCTCACCACTGATGAACATAGTGATACAGCCACACCACTGATGAACATAGTGATACAGCCTCACCACTGATGAACATAGTGATACAGCCTCACCACTGATGAACATAGTGATACAGCCTCACCACTGATGAACATAGTGATACAGCCTCACCACTGATGAACATAGTGATACAGCCTCACCACTGATGAACATAGTGATACAGCCTCACCACTGATGAACATAGTGATACAGCCTCACCACTGATGAACATAGTGATACAGCCTCACCACTGATGAACATAGTGATACAGCCTCACCACTGATGAACATAGTGATACAGCCTCACCACTGATGAACATAGTGATACAGCCTCACCACTGATGAACATAGTGATACAGCCTCACCACTGATGAACATAGTGATACAGCCTCCCCCCTGTGATAAACACAGTGATACAGCCTCACCACTGTGATGAACATAGTGATACAGCCTCACCACTGTGATAAACACAGTGATACAGCCTCACCACTGTGATGAACATAGTGATACAGCCTCACCACTGTGATAAACACAGTGATACAGCCTCACCACTGTGATGAACATAGTGATACAGTCTCACCACTGTGATAAACACAGTGATACAGCCTCACCACTGTGATAAACACAGTGATACAGCCTCACCACTGTGATAAACACAGTGATACAGCCTCACCACTGTGATGAACACAGTGATACAGCCTCACCACTGTATGAACATAGGATACAGCCTCACCACTGTGATAACACAAGTGATACAGCCTCACCACTGTGATGAACATAGTGATACAGCCTCACCACTGTGATAAACACAGTGATACAGCCTCACCACTGTGATGAACATAGTGATACAGCCTCACCACTAGTAATGAACCACAGATGATAACAGAACCTCACCACTGTGATGAACAAGTGATTTCAGCCTCACCACTGTGATGAACACAGTGATACAGCCTACCACTGGATGAACAAAGTGATACAACCTCACCACTTGAATGAACACAGTGAACAACCTCACCACTGTGATGAACACAGTGATACAGCCCCACCACTGAGATGAACACAATGATACAACCTCACCACTGTGATGAACACAATGATACAACCTCACCACTGTGATGAACACAAGTGATACAACCTCACCACTGTGATGAAACAATGATACAGACCTCACCACTGTGATAAACATAGTGATACAGCCTCACCACTGTAATGAACACAGAGATACAACCTCACCACTGTGATGAACACAGTGATACAGCCTCACCACTGAGATTAACAGTGATACAGCCCCACCACTGAGATGAACACAATGATACAACCTCACCATTGTGATGAACACTGTGACACAACCTCACTACTGTGATGAAGACAGTGATACAGCCTCACCACTGAGATGAACACAGTGATGCAGCCTCACCACTGAGATGAACACAATGATACAACCTCACCACTGTGATGAACACAATGATACAACCTCACCACTGTGATGAACACAATGATACAACCTCACCACTGTGATGAACACAATGATACAACCTCACCACTGTGATGAACACAATGATACAACCTCACCACTGTGATGAACACAGTGATACAACCTCACCACTGTGATGAACACAATGATACAACCTCACCACTGTGATGAACACAATGATACAACCTCACCACTGTGATGAACACAATGATACAACCTCACCACTGTGATGAACACAATGATACAACCTCACCACTGTGATGAACACAATGATACAACCTCACCACTGTGATGAACACAATGATACAACCTCACCACTGTGATGAACACAATGATACAACCTCACCACTGTGATGAACACAGTGACACAACCTCACCACTGTGATGAACACAATGATACAACCTCACCACTGTGATGAACACAATGATACAACCTCACCACTGTGATGAACACAATGATACAACCTCACCACTGTGATGAAGACAATGATACAACCTCACCACTGTGATGAACACAGTGACACAACCTCACCACTGTGATGAACACAGTGACACAACCTCACCACTTTAGGAAGCTCTTCACCTTTGCCATCTTCTCCTTCAAACTCAAACTGATGATTATGACATAAATGTCTTATACATTCAAGATCATTTTCTTACCATCTCTTGTCCAAAAAGTCTGGGACAACTACACTCTATTAAGATCAAACACTGTAGCATGTGAGACTCAGGAACTTTAATGTAAACTAAAAGAGGGAAACAAAGTTTACAGTAATCTTCATTTCCCTGTTCTGGGTCTACATGTTGGTTACTGCCTCTTGTCAACAAGAAATAATGACACTTCTTTTAAAACATGATAGTTTATAATGAAGACTGAATTTTTCAAAGGGCAATGCGGGTTACTTTCCAGCCATAAAAGTATTGTCCAGTGTTTTACTTCAGTTAACACGCAAATCCGCCAACCTATATTCATCGTGGGTCATAATGAATCAAAATTCAATCAAAGCGAACGTTTTATGGAGAAACAAATTCAGCCAAAAGACATTGTTAAAATTAAAATCAATGCATAAGTTATTAATCTCGTATTATGACACGATGATAGACGGACGACGAAGTGGAAGATGCAGATTCCTCAGCACAGTTTACACAGGAGGGCTCACAATGCCTGGAGTGAACCCAGTAGCTACCAGTGTTTGAGGGGCAGGGCCAGGAGCTTATACTCCACCTCTGTAACCACAAATGGGGAAATATGAGTTGATTATTATGGATGAAATCGGATCTAAGGAGCAGCTCGTGCTTAACTAATTAACACATTTCATGCATTTTTATAATAAATTCATCTGTATCTGTGTACATGTTGCACGTACAAACTCGTACACATTAGCAACTTTAAAAATATATTATGAATCACATACTGAGATGGGACAGCATAAAGACTTGTAACTAAAATACCGAATAGATAAATAATCGACACAACGGACGTTCGAACGTTGTCTGATCAGAAATAATGGCCGGGTTTTCGTGGTATTTTCGTGGGTCAGACATAACGAACAGAGGTTAAACATCAACAACAGAGTGACAGGTAGTTTGGGACTGTAAAGGAGATAAAAAAAATCAATAAGGGAAGTGACTGGGGCAAAAAAAACGGAAGACAAGCGAGGCGTCACATGGCCTAAGTTCAACGGTTCACCAGGAACGCACCGCAAGTTGGGTCCCTTCCTTCACTCTCGTTCTTCAAATAACTGGGCATAGCAATACTATCAAGTTCGAGGAAAACCAAACCACTTAAGGGGCGTGTTGATAGAGATAAAGCAACAAAGGATATGAAACTAAGAGGTGAGCAAGGTGTCCGGGAAAGAGCAGTGGGAATGGATGCTAATTGAGGAAGATAACTTCATAGTCTAATAGATCAGTATGAGGGCAAATGATACATCAACTTATTAAATGTATGAATAGACGAAAAGTAAATTTGCAAAAAGAGAATTTTTAATCGAGGGTGAAAAGAAGGCAAAGTAGAAAAAAATCGAAGGACTGATGGGAAAGTAAAGTAATGGGTGGAAAGGATAAAGAGAAGAGAAGTACGGTCAAGTGTCAGGAACCCTTAGTAATGACAGGTGAGACCGACAAAGAAAGGAATATTTAAGAATACAAAGAAGTTCACATATTTTCCGAAATCAGACCTTGAAGTACAGAGAGTAACTCAGACATCAACAATCTAGGAATCAACTTCACACGCAGTGCAACACATTAGACAGAAATGGATAAGTAACTGGAGGGAAGAAAATGGTAAAAACAGGCAAGAATTAAATTACACGAGACGGTAAACAAATTAAAATATTTGTGGTGGACAAAACATAGCAGACAGCTATGGGAGAATTATGGAAAAGGTTGGTACAGACCATCAGACTATTAGACATATACATAAAAAGGCCTAAATTGTTGATCTAGTGGAAACTAGAGATAAATATATTAAAACAGCCGAATTTGAAATAAAATAGTTGGCTTGGGAATCAGTCAGAAAGATATGTCTTGTAGAAAAATAAATTTGTCCAAAAATCTTTACAACTACAAAATTTAAATTTAAAATACAAATTTTGAAGACATAATACTTATGAAAATCCAAAACCAATATGAAAATTCGCATTTATAATACATTCAGTTCACACTGGTGAACTGAATTACCAGTAATTCATTGTTCATTGCCGATGATTCATTGTTGATTACCGGTCACATATTATTTATTACTAGTAATGCATTATTTATTACCGGTGATACATTATTTATTATCGGTAAAATATTAGGCAAAGAAGAATTTGATGAACAAAAAGGCACAATACCGTGACTTTGTGCCTTTCCGTTCATTAGACATCAAACTAACTTTTCGCCTGACTAACACCCTTCGCACTAATCTAGTTCGTAGCTCTCCTCCAGCTATAGATGCCCATGGTGTCTACTCTATTTCATGTTCCTCTTGTCCTCTTCAGTATTATGGAGAAATTGGCCGATCTCTTTCTGGCAGACTCAGGGAGCACAAAATAAGTGTTAAGCTTCCCGACACCAACAATGCTCTTTTTTGTCACGTCAGAGATCATAGCCATCCTATTGACTGGTCTTATGCTAAAACTGTTTACCCTACTTTTAACTTTCACAGTCGCCGTCTTGTTGAATCCTCCCAAATACACAACTTTCCTTGCAAGAATCTTAGTCGTGGCTTTGTCTCTATAAATGCCTTCCTTTCTCATTACATTGTCAAATGCTCCAAAATTCAGAACGCACGTGATTTAACCTGAGTCTTTTTTTCTCCTCTACCTCTGCTTTCCTATTTTTCCTTTTTCTTGTTTTGGATTTCCTTTCTTCTTCCTTGGGTGTTCTCTCCTTTGCTGCCCGCTCCCCCTTGCGGGCTCTTAGCTCTTCTGCAGTGTCCTCTTTCTTTCGACTGACTGACTGACTACTACTACTACTACTACTACTACTGTTACTACGACTACCACCATTACTACCTTTCCTACTACCTTTAGCTCCTACGTTCACTTTTGCCTCCTTTTTCTCTTCCCCTTTCTATTCTTGTCCCACCTACCACTCCCTACTTTTCAATATCACTACTTCCACTATAATTCCACTACCAGTCTTACCTCTACTACTACTACTACTACTACCTCTCTTGTCTCGCCCCTGCCAGCTGGCCTATATATACTGGCTCCTTTCCTCTCTGTTAGAGTTACTTTGTAAATGGTCCAAGTCGAACCGAAACGTCGGCGTAAGCTCATCTCTATGTGCGGGTTATTTGTGTAAGAATTTTATGCAGTGTAGACCTGCTTAATTTCCTGGTCATTTGTCCTATTTACCTTGTTTTACTTACCAAAAAATTAAAGAACTTGTACTGCAAGGTTGATCAGGCTCTGATCCACCAGGAGGCCTGGTCACAGACCGGGCCGCGGGGGCGTTGACCCCCGGAACTCTCTCCAGGTAAACTCCAGGTAAACAATAGTAGATTTGAATAACAAACACTGAAGAGCAAAAAGTCACAATACCGTGACTGGAACAATACACAAATAACCCGAACAAAGCAGAGAGAAGTTTATGACGACGTTTCGGTCCGACTTGTAAATGGACCAAGATGGACCGAAACATCGTCGTAAGCGTCTCTCTCCTATACGAGAGTTGTGTGTATATAGGAGCACATTAAAGATTAAATTAGAGTGAGAGAAGGTAAGATACCGTCAATTGGGAAATTAAGTTCTTTAAAAAAATGTCTTAGAGAAATTATGCTGATGTTTAATTGTTGCTGAGAGAGACAAATCCGGTGCAATGCGAGTCATTTTGTTGACAATGCAGTGGGATTTTTTTTTTTTTTTTTTTTTTTTTTGAAGTCGCGTTGTGACTTGAAACAGCCCACGGCGTGGGCGCGAAACGTTGTATTTGAAGGATCGCGTTATATTGCAATTGTGTCGTCATCCATCCTGTTGTTTTGGAGGAGTTTTATATTATCTCTCTCCATTGACATTCACACAGTCGTACACAAAAAGCACGCGCGCACGCACGCACGCACGCACACACACACACACACACACACACACACACACACACACACACACACACCACACACAGTTCTGAATTTTAAGGGCAAAGAAAACCGCAGACGGAGTACAGAATCCAGGGGTAAAATCTACAAACCTCACTCAACAAGAAGGACCTTGGAGTGAATTTGTACCAGACATATCGCCTGGGGAGCACATCAGCAAAATAACTGCTGCAACAATTGCGTGTCTAACAAATCAAAGACTAGCTTTTAGACGCTTAAGTAAGGAATCATTGATGACACTGTACACCGTGTACGTTTGGCAGATATTGGAGTATGCCGCACCAGTATGGAATCCACGTCTGATCAAGTATGTCATGAAACTGGAGAAAATGCAGAGGTTTGCAACGAGCCTAGTCCCTGAACTAAGGGGCATGTCCTATAAGGAGAGGTTAAGGGAATTCAGTCTGATGTCACTGGAGGACAGAAGGATTAAGGAGGATATGATAACGTGCATAATACCGAGAGAAACTGATAGGGTAAATAAGGACAATTTGTTTGAAAGATGGGGAACAGGAAGACGAAAGCACAGCTGAAAGTTGCAAACCTTGATGAGTCACAAGGACGTTCAGAAAGTGTTTCTTTAACCTTGGAGTAGTCAGGAAGTGAAACGATCTGAAGAGTGAAATGGTAGAGGCAGGATCCTTACATTACTTTAAGAAGTACAATAAGGTTCTCGAAGCGGGAGAGTGAACCTAGTAGCGACCACTGAAGAGGTGGGTCCAGGAGCTGATATTCGATCCATACAACCACATATTGGGGAGTACAGATAGGCGAGTACACACACCCACCTACGTACGCCCCCCCCCCATACACACAACCACACACACAGACACACACACACACAGACAGACACACACACACAGACAGACACACACACACACACACACACACACACACACACACACACACACACACACACACACACACACACACACACACATTACTCCCACTTTGGGCGAGGAGCTATAAATCGTGCCCAGGAGACATGTAAGTAGGCACCCTCCTTTGTTTAATCGAGACCTGTTCAAGGTGGGTGAGTCAGCCGCTTCAAAACTGTCTCGAGTTGGCTCGCTTAAGCTCATGAATAGAAAATCAGAGATTGTATCACCGGTCTTTATAAGAATGATAATAATGAATATAAACAGAGCGTATACTTGGCGAAATAAGCACAAGAAAACAATGTGTGAGAGGCGAGGAAGGTTGATGATGACAGACGCTCATCCAGTCGTGGATTGATAAAACCTAATGATGGTAATGGTATATGTAAATGTGTGAGTGTGTACTCGCCTATTTGTACTCGCCTATTTGTGGTTGCAAGGGTCGAGTCATAGCTCTTAGCCCCGCCTCTTCAATGATCGCTACTAGGTCCTCTCTCTCCCTGCTCCATGAGCTTTATCAAACCTAGTCTTAAAACTATGTATGGTTCCTGCCTCCACTATGCCACTTTCCAGTCTAATCCACTTCCTGACAACTCTATGATTGAAGAAATACTTCCTAACATCCCTTTGAATTATCCGAGTCCTCAACTTCCAATTGTGACCCTTTGTTTCTGAGTCTCTTTTTTGGAACATCCTGCCTTTGTCCACCTTGCTAGTTCCTCGCAGTATTTCATATGCCGTTATCATGTTTCCCCTAATCCTCCTGTCATTCAGTGTCGTCAGGCCGATTTCTTTTAACGTTTCTTCGCATGACATTTTCCTTAGCTCTGGGACTAGTCTTGTTGCAAATCTGCACTTTCTTTAATTTTTTGACGTGCTTGACCAGGTGTGGAATCCAAAATGGTGTTGCATATCCCAATACGGGCCTGACATACATGGTGTACAGAATCTTAAACGATTCCTTACTGAGGTATCGAAACGCTATTCTCAGGTAGGCCAGGCGCCCATATGCTGCAGCAGTTATCTGGTTGATGCGCGCCTTAGGAGATGTGCTCGGTATTACTCAAAGATCCTTTTCCTTTAGTGAGGTTTGCAGTCTTTGACCACCTAGCCCATACTCTGTCTGCGGTCATCTTTGCCCTTCTCCGATCTTCATGACTTTACATTTGGCGGGGTTAAATTCGAGGAGCCAGTTGTTGGACCAGGCTTGCAGCCTGTCCAGGTCTCTTTGTAACGTTCTGCCTGATCCTCATCCGATCTAATTCTCCTCATTAGCTTCACATCTGCAAACAGGGACACTTCTGAATTTATCCCTTCCAGCATGTCATTCATATATACCAAAAATAGCACTGGTCATAGGACTGACCCTTGTGGAACCCCACTCGTTACAGGCGCCCACGCTGACACCTCGTCAGTTACCATGACTCGTTGTTGCCTCTCTGTCAGGTATTCTCTGATTCACTGCAGTGCCCTTCCTATTATACATGCCTGATCCTCTAGGTTTCACACTAATCTCTTGTGAGGAACTGTCGAAGGCCTTCTTGTAGTTCAAGAAAATGCAGTCTACCCACCCCTCTCTCGTGTCTTACTGCAGTTACCTTGTCATAAAACTCCATTAAGTTTGTGACACAGGATTTTCCTTCCCTGAATTCATGCTGGTTGTCGTTTAAAAGCTTATTCCATTCTAGGTGCTCCACCACTCACTTCCTAAAAATCTTCTCCATGACCAGTGTCACTATACACGTCAGTGACACTGGTCTGTAGTTTAGTGCCTTGTGTCTGTCTCCTTTCTTAAAAATGGGGCCTACATTTGCCGTCTTCCATACCTCAGGCATTTGCCCAGTTGCAATGGATGTTCTGAAAATTGTTGTTGGTGGCACACACAGCATCTCTGCTCCCTCCCTAATGATCCATGGAGAGATGTCCGGTCCCACAGCTTTTGAGGTATCAAGTTCGTTTAGCAGCTTCTTCACCTCCTCCTCGGTTGTATCTCATCCAGCACTTATTGGTATATCCCTTGTTGGTGTACTCTCCTGTTCTGACTTCCTGGAGTCCTTTCTGTCTCCACTGTAAATACTTTCTTAAATCTCATGTTGAACTCCTCACATACTTCTTAGTCGTTTCTTGTGAGCTCTCCACCTTCCTTCCTCAGCCTGATTACCTGGTCCTTGAGTCATCTCTTCCTCCTGATGTGGCTATACAACAGCTTCAGGTCAAACTGGACTTTTGATGATATGTCGTTTTCGTGCTGTCGCTGGGCCTCCCTCCTTATCTGTGCATACTCGCTCCTGGCTTTTTGACTAATCTCTTTATTTTCTTGGGTCCTTTGTCTTCTGTGCTTTTTCCATTCTCTGGAGCACTTAGCTTTTGCCTCCCTACACCTTTGGGTAAACCAAGGGCTCGTTCTGGTCTTCCCATTATTTCTGTTGCCCTTGGGAACAAACCTCTTCTCTGCCTCCTTGCATTTAGTTGTCACATAGTCCATTTCGTTTAATGATTTTCCTACCAATTCTCTTTCCCACTGAACCTCCTGCAGGAAGTTCCTTATGCCTGTGTAGTCCCCCCTTTTGTAGTCTGGCTTCCCCCGTCCTACTCCTGTTACCCTTTCCACTTGTAACTATGTATTCAAAGCTCAGTAGCACATGATCACTAGCTCTGAGGGGCCTTTCATATGTAATGTCCTCAATGTCCGAACTACTCAGGGTGAATACGATGTCCAGTCTTGCTGGTTCATCCTCACCTCCTCTCTCTCTCTCTCTCTCTCTAGTAGTGTACCTAACATGTTGATGCATGAGGTTTTTCAGTACTACATCCATCAATTTGGTTCTCCATATTTCGGGAACCCCATGTGGCTCCAGGTTTTCCCAATCAATCTCCTTGCAATTGAAATCGCCGATGACTAGTAGCTTTGTTCTACTCGTATGAGCTCTTCTGGCCACCTCAGCTAGTGTATCCACCATTGCTATGTTGCTCTCTTCATATTCTTCTCTTGGCCTCTTGCAGTTCTGTGGTGGGTTGTACATTACTGCAATGACTACTTTGTGTTCCCTAGACTGAATTGTACCAACTATATAGTCCCTTTCACCCATTTCGTCCATTCCTTCTGCTTCCTCAAATCCCCATCGGTTTTTAACGAGCAGTGCAACTCCTCCTCCCCCTCTGCTCGCCCTATCTTTCCTCAGTATCTGATATCTGGGTGGGAAGATTGCATCTGTTATCATCGCAGTTAGTTTTGTTTCTGTAAGTGCTATGATGTCTGGGGACATCTCCTTGATTCTATCATGCCACTTCTCACATTTGATATTCCATCTGCATTCATATACCAAACCTTCAACCTATTTTCTAAAATGTGGTCTGGGAAGAACGTGGGGGTTGGGGGAGCGGGAGACCTGACCGAGAACTATGGGGGGTTTCTGTGGGGTGGAGTGTGTGATGAGGGGGAGTTGGTTCAGTGTGTGGGTTTTGGGTTAGATTGATTGCATTGGGGTCATCATGGTTGAGGTCCTTCTGTAGGTGGTTCTCAGGGAGGTTGCATTTGCTCTTCCTGAATCTGGGGTCTCTTGCTCATCTCTGTCTTTGCCTCTCTTTCCTCCTTGTATCTTTGTACCCTCTCTTTCAGTTTCTGCCTTTCTTTTTGTGTTCTGTCACAGTCGAGGTACACCCTCTGATATGTAGGTATGTCCCTTAGTCGTGCTTTCTCCTGCAGGATCCTGTTTCAAGTTGATTCTGCCTTGAAAATCACTTTGGCCGTTTTTTCCTCTCACAAACCCCCTATTCTCTGAAAATTTGTCAACTTGGTCATGTTATCCTCTTCTATTGTTTTCATAATACTTTCAATCGTTCTTTTTTCTCCCCCTTCTTCTTGCTTCTAATTTTTCCCCTTCAATTTCCCGGGAGCCATAAAAAAAAACAAACCCTCTCTTTTTGGTCCTCCATTGAATTTCTTTTTGGATCACCGAGTCGATTTACTTGTCTCCATTGCAGCGTTTCTTCCTTCAATCTATCTTCTGTTGATGCCCCTGTGCCAAGGACATCGAAAAGCTGTTCTCAGTTTTTCCCGGGAAAACTGTTGTGGTTTTTGGGCCTCTGCATATAGCTTGTATTCCCCTGTTGTACTCACCTATTTGAGGTTGAAGGGGTCGAGCCCCGAGCCCCTGGCCCCCGCCTTTCACTGGTCGTATAGGCACTCCCCCTAACCGTGAGCTTTTATACCTCTCTTAACGATTATGAACCCGCCCCCACTAATCGCTTCCCCAAACTATTCCACTTCCTGATACTCTGTGGCTGAAGAAAAATTTCCTACTTCCCTGTGTTTCACTGTGTCTTCAACTTCCAACTGTTCCCTTTTTACTGTGCCCAAATTTCTCTGGAAATCCTGTTTGCCACTTTGTAAATTCCCTTCAGTATTTTGTATTCGTTACCATTCCCCCCTATCTTCCTGTCTCCAGGTCGTCAGGCGATTTCCTTAACCTCCCCCTGTAGGAAAACCCTCTTAGCTTGGGAAGTTTTGTTGAAAAACCTTTGCACTTTCTCTGTTTCTTTAGTGTTTGGGCTAGGTGGGGGTTCAAACTGGTCCCGCTACCAATAGGGGCCCAACGTACATGGTTTTTACAGGGTCCTGAACGATTCCTTATTAAGATGTGGGAATGCTGTTCGAGGTTTGTAGGGCCCACTGCTGCAGCGTTTTTTGGTTGATTGCCCCTAGGAGAGGGTTTTGGTGCTATACTCACCCAAAAGTTTTTTTTCCTTGAGTGGGTTTGTAGTTCGGGCCCCCAGACTGTACTCTTGCGGTCTTCTTTGCCCTTCCCCAATTTTCATACTTTGCATTGGTGGGTTGAACCCGGACAATTGCGGACCAGGTCTGCAGCCTGCCAGATCCCTTTTGTATTTCTGCCTGGTCTCGATGAGTGATTTTTCTCATCAACTTCACGTATCGCAAACAGGGCACCTCGGAGTCTTTCCTCCGTCAGCGTTCACAATACGAAACAGCACGGGCCCTTGGGACTGCCCCCTGTGGGACCCGCTGGTCACAGGTCCCACTCTGACACTTGCCCCGTACCATGACTCGCTTTGTCTTCCTGAAAAGTTTTCCCCTGATCCGTACGCCTTCCCTGTTACCCTGCGGGTCCCCGTTTTTGCATAATCTTTTGTGTGGAACTGTGAAAAACGCCTTTTTGCAGCCCAAGAAAATGAAAACCCCCACCCCTCTCTCTTGTTTATGTGCCCAGCATAGAAATCAATAAGGTTTGTGACACGGATTTCCCGCCCCGAAACCATTTTGGCTGTTTTGATGAAATTTTTCCTTTCTAGGTGTTCCCCCCACTTTTCTCCTGAAATTTCTCATGATTTGATACTATATATGTCAGTGACACGGTTTGTAGTTTGGCTTCATGTCTGTCTTTTTTTCAAAGATTGGGACTCATTTGCCACCCCCCCAGCCTCAGGCAAATTCCCGTTTCGATGATGTATTGTTTATTTTTTGTTGGGGTAAACTTAGCGCCTCTGCTCCTTTTTCCAGGCCCCATGGGAGATGTTTCCGGCCCCATTGCTTTGAGGTATCTACTCATAAAAGCCTCTTCATTTCTTCCTCGGTTGTGTTTTCTGTGTCCAGCACTTGGGTGGTGTCCCCCACCTTCGTCTTTCGGAGCCCCTTTTGTCCCCTCTGTAAACACTTCTTTGGATTCTTGTTGGCCCTACATACTTCACGGTATTTTGTTGTCTTCCTCCTTTTTCCCTTAGCTTTTTCCTGGCCCTTGACTTTGTTTTCCTCCTGATGTGGCTTATAACATTTTCGGGTCGATTTGGCTTTCGCTGCATGTCGTTTTCATATTGTCTTTGGGGGCCTCCTTCTTTCTGTGCATATTTTTTTGGGCTTACGACTGCTCTCCTTTTTCCCCTGGGCCCTTTTGCCTTTATATTTTTCCATTCCTAGACACTTGGTTTTTGCCCCCCTGCCCCTTTGGGTGGGAAACCAGGGGTATCCTGGCTTTTTCATTATTCCTTTTTCCCTTGTGGTGTGTGTGGTGTGTGTTGTGTGTTGTGGTGTGTGTGTTTTGGTGGTGGTGGTGTTTGTGGTGTGTTGTGCTGCGTGCTTGCGTGTAGAGGGCTATTTGTGTGTACGAGTAGTGTTTATTTTGGGGGAGGAGGTGACTGTATTTGGGTACAATTTGGGTGTGTATGTGAATAAAGTCAGGTGCACTAAATGAAAAGTGAGAGTATGTCTGTGTGTGTACGGGGAAATTTCCATGTTGTACGATCGAGGTGGTATATACGTACGCGCGGCGTATTGAGTTTGTTTATTGGTATTGTGGTAGTGATTCTCCTCCCTCTCCCTTCTCCTATAGGCTATTTTCTCCCCCTTCAAACCCAAAGGGGACCCGTTGTTCTATTCTCGTGCTGTGTATGGGTGTGCCTCCCTTTTTCATCTCTTCGTTCATTTCTTAACATATGAGGCTGAAAAAATTTTTTTGACTCCTTTGGCTGATCTTAATTTCCCAATGTTCCAATTTTTCATTTCCGGGGCCTCCCTGCAAGTTTTGGAGTATTTTTTACAACATTTTTTTCCCCCTAAGCATTCCACGTTTTATAATTGGTTAGTTATTTTCTTTTCTATTGTTAGTTTTTTTTTTTTTACGGTGCAGGATAGTCTTGTTGCGAACCTCTGATTTCTTTTAATTTTCTTTGGGGTTGTTCTGTTCGGTGTGGGTTCCCCGCTGGTAAAAACCCAAAGATGAGCCAGAATTCAAACCCAATGTCCTTTCGGCGAAAACGGTGAAGCCCCGGGACAAAAACTTCGTTACTAGATCCTTTTTTTGATTTACAGAACCAGAAACAAATTAATTTTTAAAGGAGTAATGGTAAAGCCCGTGGCGGGTCAAACTAGACAGGCCCCGCGTCAGGAAAAAACTTGCCCTGTTTCCTACGATCTTCCCAAACCCAAAACCTTCCCCTGGAGTGAAGTTCACGCCTTTTGTTCCCAGATTTGTCTAAGCCCCCATCTTTTTTTCCCTTCCTAAATTTTTCACAACCTTCAATGCTTGGTTGAATTCTGTAGCAAGTTCCCTGTTCAATCCTGTAGTTTGTCCAGGACTATAAGTTTTTTTCTTATTATTTAGATTGGAAATGGATACATGGCCCTCTACCTATTTCGAAGGAATATATACCAAAAACAGTGTGAAAGCCTCTATGTAGCTCTCGTCTTTTATCTCTTTTCCAGATTACCATTCTTTGTTCTTTTTCCTCAAAATTTTCTTCAATCCACGGTGAGCCTTTTTTTTCTCTGCTGCTTCTCAAGCTTTTAGCCCAGTTATTATGTGAAGCAGTCAAATGCTTTTTTTGATCCTGAACAGGAGGTCCCCCTTTCCCTCCTTTCCTGTTTTAACCCCTGTTCCCCTTTTTCAAAAAACCCCAGAGTTTGTAAAACAACATATCCCGTCTCAAACCCGTCTGATGTTTTTAACACTGCTTCTCTCCAGGTAATTTTGTTGATCTCCTCCTGTTAGCTCTTTCCCTTACCTTACGTTTATGTCAGTGATACTCGCTAAATTAAACACTAGCGTCTGTTCCCCCCCCTTAAAAACTGGGTCAACTTTGCGTTTTTTTTACATTTTTGTATTGGCCCTCTATCTACTGGGGCGATTTTCTTGATGTTCGAAAAAGTGCTTTTGCTTCCCGCTCGGAACCTCTTTCTTTCCCCCAAAAAAAAAGAAGAATCCCCATTTTGTGCATGGGTTTTCCCGGGACTCCCTTTGAATCTTTTTCCCTTTTTGCCTCTAGTTGTGTCCTAACCCTCAAGAACATCTTTTTTCGGTCTTCCTTCTAGTGTATTTTATAAAAGGTTTGGCCAGATTTTTGCTTCATCTGCTTTGTCATTTTCAATTATCATCGACTTTTTCTCGCCCATGTTTTTCATTTCCTCCCTTTTCAGCTCCCTTTCCCTTTTCCCCGCTATCCTTTTCTTTTTGTGTTTTCTATGCTCTTTACTTTTGCTTTGCCCCTCTTCCTTGGGTAAACCATTGGATCGTTCTCACTACTCCATTGTCTGTGAAAGAATTTTTTTTTGCTTTTCAGAAATTCCTAGTTCGGCTTTCATCTTTTTCTTCATCTTTCCTGCCTCCACTTTTCCCCTGTATGCATTAAAGAATTATCTATTCTAAAAATTCTTATGAAATCTGATTTCTCCTTTCCAACCCGTTTAAAAGGGTTCTCCAGGTTTTATCCCCGGGGTTTACTTCCCAGAGTCATGGTCATGTAATCTGTGTTTCAGTAAGATAAATTTAGGGGAAGATAAGGGCAGTCTTGCGGTTTAGAAGCAGCCTCCATATTTAGTCATCAAAATGTCGAGTATATGTGTAGATTCCGGTTCTCTAGCCTATTTTTGGTAAAATTTGTATGATTAGTAGCCGCTCTGATTTTACAGAGCTCTTTTAGACCTTTCGCATAGTTCGGTGTTTTTTTTTTCTTTTTTGCCCCTGTTAAAAAAAACGAAATGTACAAAGATAAATTTTTCCTTAAAGAATAATTTTTGAACGCTCCTCCCCCTATCAAACTCTCCTATGTAGCATCCCCCGGCCAAGAGCTCTCATGCACTGGACAAAAAAAGTGAACGTCGGGAAAACAAACTAACCTACCGTTGTGTAAACACACCCGCGAGTGGGAGGGGGCTCGTGGATGATACACAACCGGTGTTTAAAGAAATGGGAGAGCTTAGGGATTTATACCCAAAGCGATATGGAAGAAAATTGTTTGGTGGAGACAAACCCAGCGAGTTAGATGGCGGGGAAAATGGAGAGTGTGAAGTATGGATAAAACACCAGAGCTAGAGTGTGGGGGGCGGCAGAGGATAAAACTTCACCAAGTTCATTTTTCAAAAAGGGTTTTTTTCCCCGGTAACAGTCTGTGTTTTGCCTTGCCTTCCCTTTTTCCGTCAAAACCTTTAGAGCACCAAAACTTTGTTTTCATTTCCCCGAAGGAAAATAACAAACATGAGACAAAACAACAGCTGTAATTTAGACTTTTTTTTGGAAAATTTTAGTTTCCCGTGACCGTTTCATCTCAAGCAGCAACACCCACGCGGAAACGTTTTTTCCGCAGCTTGTTCGCGTTATCCGCAGTGTTGATGTCTGGGTACAAGTCTCAAGGTGTTTACTGTGGGGGGTTTTCGGCCCGTTTTAGTTTCGGTTTTTTTTATACATTTAAAGAATGTTTAAACGCTAAATGTTTTGAGTTTTTTCCAGTGATTTTTTTTTCCATCAGATGTTTTGAATATAAAGCACAAGACTTACCTTTGGGGTGTATAAATTACTCCGTGGTCATTAAACTCTGCGAGTACTTCACATCTCTGCACTAGTACCTTTACATCTTGGCTAGTACCTTCTTATCTTGCGCTAGAACCTTCCCTACTCTGCACTAGTACCTTTACCCTCTCTGCACTGTACCTCCTTCTTGCACTAGTAACTTTATTATCTCTGCACTAGTACCTTTACTACTCTCACTAGCACCCTTTACATCTTGCACTGACCTTCACTACTCTGCCTAGTACCTTTATTATCTCTGCACAGTACCCTTACATCTTGCACAGCACCTTCACTATCTCTGCATAGCCCTTCACTATTTGCATAGTACCTTTATTTCCTCGCTCAGACCTTCACTATCTAGCCTAGCACCTTATTATTCCCAAATATCCTTCATTTCTCTGTACTAGTACCTTCATTTTTCTGAACTTTTCCTCATTATCTTGTTGTACCTTCATTAATGCTCGTCGCAATTCAAAAAAAGCCACGGCATACTCAATAGCCCGCTAGTTACAGTTTTACATTTGAGGTCCGGTAACCATCAGGGAATCTTTAAACTATTTAATTCTGTAACCCCCCGGAAGACTTCTTGCTTGTGGGAGATATTATAAAATGTACGGTGAATATTATCTTTTAAAAAGTATAGCTTTAAACCCCAGGCAGAGGGGCTTCCCTAACCTTCTCTATGTCCTTCCTCTCGTTGGGGTTATTTTATATTCGGTATAGTGTCTTGTACTGGGTACCAAAAGGGTTGATATGGATCTGCATGAAGCAGGGCCTGTGACAATACCCCAAGAAGAAAACGTTCATAAGACATGTAAAAAGCATTTTCCAACCACAAACAAAATTATAGGACGTAAAACCCCTTGCAACACGCTCACCCCTCTTCCCTTGTGCTTCCAAGGTTTGATAAAATATCCCCCCTTTTTTTTTCTAGGATTAATGCTTTCTCCTTGTCATTCCCAGTCACTTCCGGGTCAATATAAGAATAGGGGAAACAAAAAGGGGTGCGAACCCTTCGTGACAGTTTTGGTGGGAAACCCTCGGTATTTAAACTTTTTGTATAATAATCTTGATTTCGCCCTAGCTAAAGTGTTTTTTGGTAGTTTGAGATGTTGACCTGTATGGAAAGAGTAGTATGTGAAGATTTTTAAAATTTTTTAAAACGTTGTTTTAATATGCAAAAAAATCACAGTGAACGATTATTTCAAGGATTTGTGACCCCTCACCTTTTCAATGAATAGCAAAATAAAAAAAGCAACAAAGTTTACATAGCAGAGATGTCACCCCCAATGCAGTCAGAGAGTTGGTTTCCTAATCAAGGAGTGTAAATCATAGGGGGTACTGCAGTTCATCTTCATTTTTTCAAATGCCTAGTCAAGTAAAGATTTCTCAACCTTACAAATTCGCAGGAAAGCCAAGGAAATATGAAGTGTAAAATAGCCCAAAAACTCCAGATTTAATGATGATGAAAAAATCTACTTTCAACGCCCAGACTTATAGTCAAACTGCAATTATTTTTTGTATAAAGTTTAAACTCTTCTTTCGTTTTTTCATTTACTTTCCCGTTAGAATTCTCTCAGTTTTTTTAAACCCGTCTTAGGTGATTAAAACACTTGTAGGAATTATAAAGTAGGGCTTTTCCCAAAATTTTGGTTTTATTTATGTTTTCTGAGATGTTTAGTTTAGAACTTCTCCCGTTTTCCCCAAAAAAAAAATTTTTGTTTTTTGTTCAAGGAATTTTTCACAAAATTCGGGGGATTCTTAATTAAATTGTTTTTATGAAAGGGGTTTATAAAAAGAAATTTTATTATATTTTTTATTTTATATATTATTTATATATATATTTGGTTGGTAGAAACCCAACCACCCGGGAGGAACTCCCGTCCTGCCAAGTGAGTTTTAAAACGAAGCCTTTTGGGGGGGTTTTACATGATGGTAGGTTTTGTGATGTCTTTTGTCTGTTTTTTTTAAATATGCAAGTTTTACAGGCTGCTTGCTATTTCTACTTACACTTAGGTCACACTACACTACATGTAAAATTTATTTTACAAAATATCTGATTTTTCTTTGATTTTTTCTTAATTTTTCTTGGTCTTATTAATTTTCCTTTTATACCCTGGGGAAGGGAAAAAGGAATTTTCCCCTTGAAAGCCATGGTGTTGAAAAAAAAGTAACTAAAATGCCGGGGAAAAAATGGGTAGAAACCCCCTTTTCCCTGTAAAGATTAAAAAAAGGGAAAAAGAAGAAGAAAATTTTTCCAAAAGGGGGGAATTTCCTGAATGTGCGTGGAGGTTTTTGAAGATGAAAAGGGAAAGAAAAATGATTGTGGTGTTATAAATTTGGGGAAGAAGCGGGGAAATGCCCGGTTTTTAAAGTGAAACAAAGCTAAAGGGGGGTGGGGGAGTTTCAGTGGGAGGAAAAAAAAGGGGTTTTAAAGGTAGGGGGTTTTCAAATAGAGTTAGAGAAAAGAAGGAGTAGCAAAAAATTTGTTGAAGGTTTAAGGGTTTTTGGAGGAAAGAGGGGCTAAAAATGTATTAATTAAGGATTATGTGGAGAAATTTTTAAAGTTGGATGTAAAAAGTGGGTTATAATAAGGGGGGTATGCACCTGGAGAAAGGGAGAAAGGTAGAGGAGGGAGGGGAAAATTTTGGGGAAATGTTGAGTGAATGCGTGGGGAGGTTTTGAATCAAGTTGGGGAGTAATGGTGGTTGGGGTTTTTAAAATGCAAATTGGGTAAAAATGTTATGGAGGGGAAGTAGTAGGAAAAATTTGGGGGTTTGGGGGGTAAATGAAATTTGGGGAGCCTTTATTGAGCTATGGGTAGAAAGAAATTTGGTAAAAAGTAAACATATTTTATGAAAAAGATTTTTAAAAAATAAATATAAAAGGGTTTATGATGTAGCAGGGAATTTAAAAGTGGGTTTTTAAAATTTATGTATTGGGGGGAAAAAAGGTTTGATGGGTAGGCTCCAGGATGTAAATTTTTATAGGGGGCAACGGGATATTATGGAAACATTATTTATTTTTTGTTTCAGTTAGAGTAAGGGGTTTGTGGGAAAACAGGAAGGTGGCAACAAGAATTTAAGAGGGAGGTGAAGTGTTTAAAAACTAAGGGAGGGGGAAAGTTCGGGTGAGATTTTAAGCGATTTTTGGGCAAAAAAGGTTTGGGCTAGTGCAAAATGAGTAGGGGGGGGGTTTAAAGGGAGGGTTGGATAGTTTTAAAAAAGATTTATTAGAATGTGGGGCAAAAGGTTTGTGGTTATAGGAGGGGGGGGGCAGGGGGGGAAAAGAGGAGTGATTGGGGGAAGGGTGAAGTAAAGGGTGGGAAAAAAAGAAAAAAAGGTAGTTTTTATGAGGGGTTTTTTAAAAGCAGAAGTTTTTATAAGAAGAGGTATTGGGTAAAAGGGCGAGAATATTTGGGGGGAAATTTTTTAAATTTTAAAAGGGAAAAACAAAAGGCAGTAATTTCTTTGCATGGTCGGGGAGGTATACCTTTTTTAGGAGTGAAAAAGAGCAGAATGAAAGGGTTTGGGGGAGGTACGTGAGGCATTACGAAAAATGAAAGGGGGGTTTAAAGAAGCTGGAAACTAGGGGGATCTTTGGATAAAAAATTTTAAAAGAGGGGGGGATATATGTTGGAGGGGTTTGGTACTTTTGTTTAAAAAAATGTATGAAAGAGGGGAAGGTACCTAGGGGTTGGCAGAGAGCATTATAGTCCTTTATAAAAAGGGGAAAAGGGGACAAAAGGACTTTTAAAAATTATAGAGGAATAAGCTTACTGGTATAAAAGGGAAAAGTGTAGGGTTTAAGGGTTAAAATTTTGAAAAAAATTAGAGGTTAAGACAGAAATTGGGAAATTGCGGAAGAGAAAAGGGGGTTTTTTGAGGGGGTGGGGGATGTGTAAAATCAGGGTTTTTTAAACATTAAAGGCATATATGTAAACCCAGTATTTTGATAAAGTTTAGGGAAGTTTTTTTTTCTTTTTAGGGTTTTTAAAAAAGGGGCATATGATAAAAGGGGGATAGGGGAAAGGAAATGTGGCGATGTTGCAAGTATAGGGAAAATAGGTGGAAAGTTTTTAAAAATGTGAAAAGGTTTTTATGAGGATAGTGAGGCTCGGGTTGGGGGTGTGTAGAAGAGAGGGAGACTATTTCCCCGGGAAAAAAGTAGGCCCTTGGGCGGGGAATGTGTAATGTCCATGGTTTTTTAAATTTTTTTATAGAGGGGGTTGAAAAGGAAGTAAATGCTAGGGTGTTTGGGAGAGGGGTGGGTTTAAAATTTAGGGGGAATAAAAATTAAAAAAGGGGGAATTGGGACACATTTAAACTTTTTGTGAGGGATATTTGTGCTTTTGGGAGATTCTAAAAAAAAAAATTCCCAAAAGGTTAGTGGATGAGTTTGGGAATGGGGTGTAAAGGTTTTGAAAATTGAAAGTGAACATAGAAAAGAGTAAGGTGAAAGAGGGTGTCAAATGATTTAGATAAAAAAAAAAATTGGATATCAAATTGGGGAGGAGGGGGTATGGAAAAAGGAATGTTTTCAGATATTGGGGTTGCGTGTCGGGGATGGATTTATGAAGGATGAGGTTAATCATGAATTTATGGGGAAAAAAAAGGGGAGTTTGGGGCATTGAGGTATATGTGGGTCAAAAAACGTTACTATGGGGGGCAAAGAAGGGAATGTATGAAAGTATAGTAGTACCAAACTCTTTATGGGTGTGAAACTTTGGGGGGTTAAATGCAAAGCGAGGAAAACGGGTGGAGGGAGCGGGAAAAGTCCTGGGTTTTAAAAAGGGGAATGTGTGGGGTAAAAAATTTTTGCAGGGAAAAATTTGGAGGGGTGGAAATTAGGAGAAAGGGGTGGAGTTAAAAAAAGTATTAGTCAGAGGGGAGAAGAGGGGTTGTTGAGGGGGGTTTGGGGCATTTGAGAGAATGGATCACAAATAGAAAAGACCAAAGGGGAAAAATTAAAATCTATAGGGGAGGCAGGGGGGTAGGGGGGCGTCCCCCGAAAGGGTTGGAGGGGAGGGGTAAAAAGGGGGTTTTTTTGTGGGTAAGGGGCTTGGACTTCCAGCAAGCGTGCGTGGGCGTGTTAGATAGGGTGAAAAGGAGACGAATGGTACTTGGGGCCTGACGATCTTTGGAGTGTGAGAAGGGGAATATTTTTTAGTGAAGGGATTCAGGGGGGAAAACCCGGGTTTTTTTAAAATGGCGGGCTTGAGTCCCCGGAAAAAGGGAAGTAACCCAATTTCCTGCCCCTTTAAAGGGGGGGTTTGGGATATTTGGGAGTTTGGGGGATATGTTGTGTTTCTTTATATGTTTTGCTTCTAGACTTTTTGTTTTTTTCTGAGCACCTCTGCAAAAAAAGTGGGTAATGTGCGAGTTGGTGGGAAAATGTTGGGAAAGATGATGAAAAGTATTTTCTTTTTGGGGGGTTTTTTTTCTTTTTTTGGGTTTACCCTTTCCCGGTGGGAGGGGCGGCCGAAATTGTTTTAAAAAAAAAAAAAAAAAAAAATATTTTTAAAAATTTTTATATTATATTATATTTATTTATATTATTTATATTTTTTTTATAATATTATATTTATATTAAAGTTTATTTATTTTTATTCGATATTATAAAAGATGACACCCATCTGAGGGGGGAAGTATGTTGTAGGTTTCCCCTCAACAAGGGGGAAAAATGGACCCTGTACACGACGTAAGAATGTATGCAGGTTTTTTACAACGCCCTTTTTAAAAGTACTCTTTTTTATTGGAATATTGGGTTTTTGTGGTTTTAGTAGGTTAGTAGAATGAGGCAGTAAAAGATGAGAGGTGGCCGGGTGAAAAGGCGAAAGGGAGATTTCAACCCCCTGCTGGAGGTCAAATTTTAATTTTATTTGGGTAAATGATGAAAAAGATTGCAACAAAAGGTCGGACCTTTTCCTCTCGGTTTATGGCCCCTTTTGACTCTCTATAAAAAAACCCCGTAAGTTAAAAAAGAAGTAGTGATTAAATGACGTTTTAAGTAGCTGTTTTCAGTTTTCATTTTTTCTTTTATTTAAAAATATTTTTGCAAGGAAATTTTGCGGAGTGCGAAAAATTTCACAACATGATCTTGGGTGAAGGAGACTCGAACCTACGAAAATTTTGGACAAGGTACGCAGTGCTTTACCCAAACTACCCACACTGGAAAAAAAAAACCTTGGCGTGTAGCATGGGGCTAAGGGTTTTATCCAAGGGAAAAAAAGCTTTCAGGGGAAAAAGGCTTACCAAATTTCCAGTGTGGGTAAATTGGTAAAGCCTGCGTTCCTTGTCTAAGGTTTTGTTTTGGTTCGGGGGTTTCCCTTTAGCCCGAGATCAGTGTTTGTGTTATTTCGCATGCTCTCGGAATTCCCTTTCATTGTTCAAATTTTCTAGTAAGGCTATGATGCAAAGGGGGTGAGATGAAAAGCTGTTTTGCCTTCTCCTGAAAGCTGGCTGCCTTGGAAACAAACGTGTAGCGATGCTACAGCCCAAAGGGATTGGTCCAGTGTGGGTTTGATTTGGGAAACACTCGTACCTTGTCCTAAGGTTCTTAGGTTTTGAGGGCTCTTCAGCCCGAGATCCGTGTTTGGGGTTTTTGTGTGTATATATTTATATATATTTTATTTTTTTATATATATATATTTTTATATATATATGTGTCGTGCCCATTTTGTAAAACTGGTCAATTAGCAAGAACTCATTTAAAATTAAGTCCTTTCTAAAATTTTCTCTTATATGTTTAAAGATATATTTTTTCATTAATTTTAATGTAAAAAATTTTAATTTTGCTCCAAAAGAATCTTAGAAAACTTACCTAACCTTATTATAACAAGAACAATTTATTTTAGCCTAACCCAACTAAATATATTTTAGATTTGTTTACAATAATTTAATACTAAATAAACACAGTGAAATATATTTTTTTTCGTTAGGTTCAGAATGATTTTGGCGAAATTATTGCATACACAAATTTTCGCTTGTCCTATATGGCAAGATGAGCGTTGCTATTTAAGCCAAGATAGCAAGTTCTGCCTATTCGGCACGACATATATGTTTATATATACGCAGTAAGATCATAGTAAACAGGTGATACTATATATATATATATATATATATATATATATATATATATATATATATATATATATGTCGAGCTGAATTGGTAAAACTTGCGATTTTGGCTTAAATAGCAACGTTCATCTTGCCATATAGGACAAATGAAAATTTGTGTATGCAATAATTTCGCAAAAATCATTCTGAACCTAACGAAATATACATTTCATTGTGTTTACTATTATTGTAAACTTATCTAAAATGTATTTATTTGGGATTAGGCTAAATTAAATTGCGCTTGTTATAATAAGGTTAGATAACTTTACTAAGGTTCCTTTGGTGCAACATTATTAATTTTTACATTAATGTAAATGAAAAGTTATATCTTTAAAACGTATGAGAGAAAATTTTAGAAAGAAATATATATATATATATATATATATATATATATATATATATATATATATATATAAAATATATATATATATATATATATATACACACACAAAATGACAAAACACCTGCAGATTGAACTTTGGAACTGTCGAATGACTTAACAATAATGTGCTACAATGTACTACAGGTCCCTTGCGCTGTCTTTCAGGACGATAATGCACCGATTCACACAGCTAGAGTTGTTCAAAATTGGCATGAAGAACAGGAAAGTGAAGTCGAACGCCTGGATTTGCTCCCACAATCACAGGATCTAAATAATGTCGAGCATCTGTGGGGCCAATTGGAACAGCAAATCAGGAACCGATTTCCTACCCTGTCGTCTCTGATAGAGTTAAAACAGGTTTGGTTGAGGAATGCCTCAGAATTTCCTGGATACTTGTGCTGTTTTAGCTACAATTGGAGGATCAGTCCATACTGAAAATAAAAATTGAGCAAGGCGTTCAGATTATTTTGTCAATAATAATAATAATAATAATAATAATAATAATAAAAATATATATATATAAAATATATATATATATATATATATATATATATATATATATATATTATATATATTTTATATATATATATATATATATATGTCGTGCCGAATATGTAAACTGGTCAATTAGCAAGAACTCATTTAAAATTAAGTCCTTTCTAAAATTTTTCTTATACGTTTAAAGATATATTTTTTTCATTAACGTTAATGTAAAAATTTATAATTTTGCTCCAAAAGAATCTTAGAAAACTTACCTAACCTTATTATAACAAGAACAATTTATTTTAGCCTAACCCAACTAAATATATTTTAGATTTGTTTACAATAATTTAATACTAAATAAACACAGTGAAATATATTTTTTTCGTTAGGTTCAGAATGATTTTGGCGAAATTACTGCAAACAAATTTTCGCTTTTCCTATACGGCAAGATGAGCGTTGCTATATAAGCCAAGATCGCAAGTTTCTGCCTAAATTTGGCACGACATATATATATATATTATATATATAATATTATATATATATATATTATATATATATATATATATATATATATATATATATCATTAAGTTTTAGCTTAAAGACATATTTTAAGTAAACTGTTATAGAAAGAGCTGCATTTAGAGAGAGAAAGAGAGAGGATCTCATAGGAAGAACTTTGGAAAAGTATATCTTGTCTCATTAAAGTGTAGCCGCCCTTGCTCTAGGCTTAAGGAAACAGGAGTTTAAGATGCAACCGAGGAATAGGTTTAATCAACCCCAGTTGACTCTGTTGACGAACAACTGAAACAAACACCAAAAAAGTCATGAGAACAACAACAGACCTGGAGGAAAGAAAAACATAAGAGAAATAACTGCTTCACTGACATCAGGGCAAGAAGTGACATCAAGGACACGAACCAGGAATATACATCTGGTAAAGTGGCGGGAATACTGTATATGTTTAGAATACCGAGAATACAGATTTAGTCTCTTTGTAAACACACAAAGAAAATTGTCTGAATTGTAATATAGTAGTAGTAGTAACATTGTTACACTTCGCAAATAGCTAAAAGAACAACTGAAATTAAAGTCTCACCTTAAGTCTGTTGCGTTACGTTTACAAGCTTATCATCAGGGTGTATCCCCGGTATACCCTTCGTAACGAGAGGCTTTTGTGACAACAATAATATCTTTGTCAAGTGTATCCCCCAGCAGTCACGAATGAACAACAAAACTTACGTGTCTGTATGCTTCAGCTCTTTATCCATCTTACTCTTCAAACAACAGCACGCAGGAAACAAATGTAAGTACGTGGTTGAAGGGTGTGAGGGTGATGTCAGGGTGGTGGGCTGGTGTCAGGGTGGTGGGCTGGTGTCAGGGTGGTGGGCTGGTGTCAGGGTGGTGGGCTGGTGTCAGGGTGGTGGGCTGGTGTCAGGGTGGTGGGCAAGTGACAGGGTGGTGGGCTGGTGTCAGGGTGGTGGGCTGGTGTCAGGGTGGTAGGGCTGGTTTGTCAGGGTGGTGGACTGGTGTCAGGGTGGTGGGCTGGTGTCAGGGTGATGGGCTGGTGTCAGGGTGGTGGGCTGGTGTCAGGGTGGTGGGCTGGTGTCAGGGTGGTGGGCTGGTGTCAGGGTGGTGGGCTGGTGTCAGGGTGGTGGGCAAGTGACAGGGTGGTGGGCAAGTGACAGGGTGGTGGGCAAGTGACAGGGTGGTGGGCAAGTGACAGGGTGGTGGGCAAGTGACAGGGTGGTGGGCAAGTGACAGGGTGGTGGACAAGTGACAGGGTGGGGGCAAGTGACAGGGTGGGGGCAAGTGACAGGGTGGTGGGCAAGTGACAGGGGGGTGGGCAAGTGACAGCGTGGTGGGGCAAGTGACAGGGTGGTGGGCAAGTGACAGGGTGGTGGGCAAGTGACAGGGTGGTGGGCAAGTGACAGGGTGGTGGGCAAGTGACAGGGTGGTGGGGGTGGTGGGCTGGTGTCAGGGTGGAGAGCTCAGGAACCTGTGTATAGGCTCCGTGTACATAGCCTTCCAGCGTCAGACAACCATGAAAAAGTGACAGTAATGCAGTGAAATATGGCTTCATTGTCTGTGTAACAATATGCAAGCATCGCCAATATACTTTATGTAGAAAAAATGTAATTCTAAATTGATAGTACAAACATTTCTTCAACTCGGTGCTGCTTCCCCAAATAGAGTGCTGTCCCAAGTTTTTGATAAAATTAAGATAATATATTACAATGGACTCACTTCGTGTCGTACATTAGGTTGATAAAATTATCCTGTGTAAATACAAAACGAGTATCTTCAAGCATCTGAGGTGCCAACACTGTGTCGGCTGCACAGCTATTATCTAAAATATAATTATTTAAAAAAATTGGAAATCATAAAATAAAAACAACTGCAACAGAGTGAAATACAATATCAGCGCAAACAGAAGCAATTGAGCCCACTTAGTGCTTTAAGGAATTTAGCACACTGGTAGGTAGCACTCTGGTAGGTAGGGCCTGTGCTGTTTCTCAACCTCATACCAGACAGATTTAAAACACTAGCCGCAGCTTCATGTCATTTGTGGATGGTACAAAAAAATAGCATGAAAGTCACTTCGGTGGAATACACGGAATCATTGCAAGAACAAATAAACAAAGTTTTCCAGTAAGCAGCAGAAAATAACAGGGCATTCAATGGTGACAAGTTACAGCTGCTGAGATATGGAAAGAATGCGGAACTCAGAAATGATACTGTATACAAAACACAGGAGAACCATCTAACCAAGCGAAAACGAAACTAAAAGTGAAATACCTGGGTATAATACTGTCAGCTTGAATATCATTCAAAGAACACAAGAAGGCAACTGTAGAGAAAGCCAGATAAATAATGGGGTTCACAATGAGAGCTTTCAAAACGAGAGAAATACTGTCAATGGTTACACTATACAAAACTTTTGCGCTAGATTACTGCTCGGGGTTGATGGTTCCGTTGAAGGATAGACACACATCAGAGCTGGAACAGAAACAGAGATAGTTTCCTGCCCTCATAGAACCAACGGAGAGAATATATAGTATTAATATATTCGTAGAAGATTCTTAAGAGCCTGGTCCCAGTCCTACGTACTATAATGAGAGACTTGAATGCAGTGCAAAATAAACCCAGTGAAAAGCAGGGACGCCATGGGCACAATAAGAGAACACTGCATCAACGTCCATAGCATATGAGTATCCAACTAGTTGCCAGCAGATATCAGAAACACTGTTGCATCAAACGCACAAGTCTTTGAGAGGAAAGTGGACCACCGCTTCCTCCAAATGCCAGATCTTGATGGATATGAGAACCAGCAGACCGCCAACAGCTACAGCCTGGCTGCCCAGGCAATCAACAGAAAACCTGGCCTAAGGCCGGGCTGCGAGAATAGGAAAACTCTTGAAGCCGTCCACAGCTATATCACACAGAGGTTACGCTGTTAGGTAGTACACTAGTAGGTACCACTGTGGTAGGTAGCACGCTTGTATGTACCATGCTGATAGGTAGCACATTGGTGTGTAGCGCGCTGGTGAACAGAACACTGCTACATACCACGCTGGTACATAGCACGCTGGTACACAGAACACTGGTACATACCACGCCGGTACATAGCACGCTGGTACATAGCACGCTGGTACATAGCACGCTGGTACACAGCACGCCATGGCACCGGATCCCAGGCAAAAGGTGTACTGGCTTATCTGTAAAATCTACCTGATTATATAAATTTTTGTTTCTGAGTGACTGTTACTACGGTAATGTATACACTGTTGTGTGGTGCATGATGGTGGGAGGCTGGTGTGGAGTATACTTAACTGGTGTATGTATAGAGTCAGGGTATGAATGTCGAGCATATATACAGGAGTGCAGAGCACAACACATACAAATGTATATGAAACATATCTCATCTACGTATGAGAGTTATTCTTGGTTTTGAGAAGGACTTGCCTTGAATGGGCCAGTAGGTCTGCTGCAGTGTTCCTCCATTCTTATGTTTTTATGTGTATAAATATGAGTACATATATGTACGCATCTCACATAGTAAACATCGGGTATAAATAGCGTATCTGTGGATGTACTTACGTGGATAAAGAGAGAACATGTCAGTCAAAGATATATATCAGCCTGAAGTGGAAGACTTAAGGGACACGCAAATTTCCCCGTCTTCTAATATATTATTTTCCCCTATAGTCTACCTTGCCCATAATTACTATCGGGATTTGTTTTATCTGTTTCGTAAGGTGAAGTCGAGGATTTTTCCTTAATTCATGGTAAACTTAACAAATCTTTGAGCTTTGACATTACATGATATTAGAAGATTGGGAAACCTACGTGCCTCTTAAGTCGGTTGTTAAAGATATCGCCAACAACTGCTTGATGACTACGGCAGTTTTAAAGGTTTCCTTCCAACAGAACTGGAGTTACCTTTACATGGGAATTATCAAGACACGGTAGCCGACAGCGAATATAACTTCACCACGGTCTACTACAAGGAAACAGCATCGTACCATTTCACCACTGCTTCACTTGACATTCTTGATGGTGCTGGAATGCCGCCAACTCGACCTTCATCCCTCCAAGAGTCAACATTATACCAAAACCTCAGTTTCGTGCATCACAACTACCACTCCTCACTTCACTCACTCCACGTACTACTGCAAATCTTAACTATTCCTTTCCCTGTTACTCCAGCTCTTACTCCACTTTACTTCATTCATGCCCCAACTTAGTACCCACATTACCACTACAGCCAGTGACAAAATATCCTTCCACAGTATTGTACTACATATATATATATATATATATATATATATATATATATATATATATATATATATATATATATATATATATATATATATATATATATATATATACATATATTAACCAGAAATGTTATATTACACGCAATTCTGCCATCTCACAACACATTCCAAACACCTTTGCTCATGTATTCTATTTCTGGAGTGCGTCAACATTTCCAGCAACAGTACTCGAACTACACAACACCTAGGACATACATAGACCCAGGAGCTGTGTCGACCCCTAAAACCACAAATAGGTGAGTACATACACGCACATACATATATATTACGTTTATTTAAAGGATAAAATTGTCCCTAGCAAATTCACCATTGAGTCACAGCCACATTGAATAGAGTGCGACTCCAGTGATTAAGTTGAAACACCCATGCCCCCGATACCTTCTATTTCCTTAATGTCCATCACTCCCAAAACTAACTTTTTAACAATGCTCGGCTTCTTTTGCCAGCTCTCAAAATGAGTGCGTACGGCACCCGACTCAAGTCGAGTTCAAAGTGGTTCCCGGTATGGTCCCGGCCCGGGTCATATCCATGTGGTGACCCGGCACGACGTCTCAAGTCCATGCTCGGAAAATTGATACACCTTGTCTGGACGACTCGTAGTGGGCACAAGACACACTTCCAGTTATACTGAGTGGACTGAGCACACATTCGTTTTTCCTCAAATCGTCTTACCGGCCTTCTTCCTCAGAACGATCTAACTAAGTGATGAAGCCAATTTTACGAGAATGTTTTGGAAATTCATCAAGGTATAGACGACCCCACCTACGTTGGTGGTATCATTCTGCGGGATATTCTCGCGGCTCCAATTACAAGACAATCATAACTATGGCCCACAAACAATCTAAGACTTACCATAAAAAAAATTGCATTTATGAGTGTAGAAACTCCAAAAGGAGATCGTCTGCCTCTCCCATGTGAGTGCAAAGCATTCTGGCGACATTCTTCGCCAGAGATGGGTGCGTAGGATGGGTAGATTGTATGGGTGAGCAGGATGAAAGAGGAAGGCGATGTGGATGGTTGTCATAGGATGGAAAATAGGGTGGTAGGTTGTGTGTAGTCAGTAGGATGGGACAGTACAGTGTGGTGGGTGGGTGGGTGTGGTGGGTCGGAAAGGTGGAAGACGACGGTGCAGTGGGTGATTGTTATGGGGTGGAAAGGTTGATATAGGAAGGTGAGGGTGGGTAAACTATGAGGGTAAGGTTAGGTGGGTGTTTGTGTTTTGTGAGCAAGTTAGGAGAGTGTTTTTGGGTGTTTATGTTTGGTGAGCAAAGTAGGAGAGTGTGGTGAGTGTTTGTGTTTGACGAGCAAGATAGGAGAGTGTGGCGGGTGTTTTAGGATGGGTACGGTGGATAAGAAGTGGGTGGTTGTGTAAGGTTTGATGAAATAGGGGGCACGTTAGTGGTGTGGGTTGTTGGGTATGGAGTGAGATGTCGGAGGGATGGGTGAGGTGGGTGATTTGTGTGAGGTTAGTGGGATGGGTACGGACGAGTGGCTGAGGAGGGTGGTATCAGCAAAAGGTTCATGGTAACTCACGAACCTCGGGAACCTCGTCACCTCACACGCCCAAATTCGGCCAGGTGTTAGAGGTTAATATTTGGGTTACGCCAATTCAATTTCGTTTAAACAGACACAATGAGAGACGAAAGTCACGATACGGCATGTGTGTGTGTGTGTGTGTGTGTGTGTGTGTGTGTGTGTGTGTGTGTGTGTGTGTGTGTGTGTGTGTGTGTGTGTGTGTGTGTGTGTGTGTGTGCGCGCGCGCAACTGTGTACGCGTGCATGTGTTTACTCACAAATTTGCAATCAGTCAGCTAAGTTCGTGCGGGATCGATTCTTCGCCCCTAGACTCCGTCTTTTAACTCACAATCAACCAGCGTTATTGATCCCTGGCCTCTGACCGAATCATACCTTCTTCCCAAATTGTGTATAGAGTGTCTCCGCCACAGCTTCATCCAGCTCATGAGACACAAGTAGTGTTTCCTAACATCTCTACAGCCCATCAAAGTGTATTTTACTTCAACGTCTCACCTCCAGGACTCGCATTTAAATCAATATTGTATATTATAATGTAATCTGACCCCATAGCTCAGTTCTTCGAGCACTTCTCCAGTTTTTTTAAATCCTTAATATCCTCTATAATAGGCCTGATATATATCACGCATTGAATTCTAAAGGTTGCTTTATTAAATTCTTTAAAGGCAGTTCTTAGATTCGTTAACTTTGCATGCGATGCCGATGTTTTGGTGGGGATGTTTACAGGTATTATTTTATGTATCCAAGACTCACGAAACCGTGATAACATGACTGCAAACGAACCACGGTACATGTGAGGTTAGAACACCTGGCGAGTGAGTCGTAAAACTCCAGGCCAGAGCGTAAGCCACTGGGCCAGCTGGCCAGCCCAGTGGCTTATTTATGCACATTTAACTCTCTGGGAACAGTACAGGTGATTTGATCTCTAACCTGTAATATGAATTATGTGTGTAGTAGAACGGTTGGCTGTTTGTGATCATATAGTCTATGAATAAAGTCTAATATGTACAGTCAGAGTAAATGCTTCTCTTAGAATGAAACATAAGCTGAATAAGGAGCACAGATCAGGCACCAAACTCGTCCCAAGCTTACATCAATGAAAACTTCACCTCTTGAAGAAAACTTTTACTTACAGTTTATCTAGTGACGCGCGCGTGCACATACACACACACACACACACACACACACACACACACACACACACAAACACACACACACACACAGGAGCTCAGGGGAATGTCCTACGAAGAAAGGTTGAGGGAAATCGGACTGAGGACACTGGAAAACAGGAGGGTTAGGGGAGACATAACGACAGAGACAGGATGTTCCAGAGAGGGGACATAGCAACAAGGGGTCATAATTGGAAGCTGAAGACTCAGACGAGTCACAAGGATGTTAGGAAGTGTTTCTTCAGTCATAGAGTCGTCAGGAAGTGGAAGAGCCTAGCAAGTGACGTAGTGGAGGCTGGAACCATACACAGCTTTAAGACGAGGTATGACAAAGCTCAGGAAGCAGAGAGAGGAACTAGTAGCGATCAGTGAAGAGGTGGGGCCAGGAGCTGAGTCTCGACCCCTGCAACCACAATTAGGCGAGTACACACAAACGAGTCACTTGAGCTGTGAATCGACCCCTGCAACTACAGATACAGGTGAGTACACACACCCCAGAACAAGAGTCTATTGACAAGTGCCCTTAACAACTGGTAACTAACACGCACAGACTGACACACTCACATTACTGTGTCTCTGTATTTTCATAATACAACATACCTGTATTTCTCACACGATCACTAAAATATATGCCAGCCCCACATAATTTAAAGTGAAAAAAAAGGAGCTGAAATAAACAGGCAGTTCTTGTCTGAAGTGGCATTAGGGCTTAATTATATTTATCCTGTCCTCCAAAATAACTCGTAACTTTCGCCACTGCTAAAAATATAGACGTTTCACCCGAAGAGCGCAAATCAACATAGGAAAAATAC
Source organism: Cherax quadricarinatus (assembly GCF_026875155.1). Classification (NCBI taxonomy): domain Eukaryota; kingdom Metazoa; phylum Arthropoda; class Malacostraca; order Decapoda; family Parastacidae; genus Cherax; species Cherax quadricarinatus. Next base: position 64,432,932 of record NC_069405.1, read on the forward strand.
AAGAGAAATAACAAGATTATTCCACAACGGATCGTGGAGACCGAAAATAAGAAGGAATTACAGAGATAAACGAGATTACAGAGAGCTTGCCTTTAGTTGAAATCCCAGGGCGGATCTTCACTACATTAAACATATTTCGTGTCATTTAATGCCGAACCTCTCATGCAGTGGACTTTCTTAACGGCACGCACATGACAACAGAAATCCGGGGCCACGTCTGCATGACAGTTATTTATGAAAGGCTGTCTGTTAGTGGCCTCACGCACCCTCATATGAGACTGGTCCTCTCGCTCACTACAACTCATTCATGTACTACTCACTATCTGCCTCACAAAATTTCCCCATTTATTTACCTAGTCGTAGTTGCCGATAACAATTCATAGTTTCTGAGCCAGACACTGTATTAATAATAATCAGTTTTACTGAGTGCTAGTCTCTTGGATCTTATCTTTTGTATATTATTCAGTGTAATTAACTGAGTTCTCTTTCACCACTCGTAAAATTAAAGAGCTTCCCGTTGTCTCTAAGGAACACTCATTACTGGCTGCCCAGAAAGGTAAATAAAACTCTGAATCTTCGTTTTGGTAAGCTACACCAGAATTGAAAGTTTGAAACCGATAGGAAGAGGCATTTTCAAGTTATGGCACACAAACCAAAGTCAAACTGGCACCTAAACTATCCAAAATCAATAAGATTCTACCAGTGGCTTCGTCGGTAGCGCACTCAGATCACACACTGAGTGTCCGGGGTTGGATCCCCAGTACGAGTGGAAACGTTAGGCATGTTTCCTTACACCTACTGTCCCTGTTCACCTAGCAGCAAGTAGGTACCTGGGTGATAGTCGACTGGTGTGGGTCACATCCTGGGGGTGGTAGTATACCTTAGACACGACTGGGCTTTGATACGAGCTGAAGTAGCATAACATCTCAATATTGATTTGTGTAAAAAAAAATTGATATCCAAATTTGTTTTATAAAATTTAAAGATTAGCACCTACACACTCCAACAGCTACCCGAACCTTTCTATAAGTGTAATATACCACAGTATGAAGCAGCTGTAAAGAGGCTTTCTCAAGCTATTGTACATAAACTCAAAATATCCAGTTTTATTTTATAAAGTAAGCAAATTTTTCAAGCACACAGCCTAAGATGAATCTGAGTCGTCCTTTCTAGATACATAAGCGTCTTTCATGTGCAATATTTTTTTTCGTTTGAGTGTTTGACCTCCTTTTCTTTGCGCATAAAAAAAATTTCAGTTTTCCCCAGTTTTTTTCCCCTTTTCAAACTTGTGTGTGGTTATAACATCGCCACTTTGTCTCACGCTTTCGAAGTGCAAATTGCAACGATACATTTTTATGTCAATGTTTTGCAACTATGATTTCAACTGCTTTTTAATGTGCGGATGTGATGAGGACTTGAATGAAATATTGATATATAATTTTTTTTTTGTGGTGCCTTATGGATGGAATTTTTTGCAGTTTAAGAATCTGCAGCCCACCTTGAAGTGGTGGAAGACGACTCCAAACACAGGTTAAAAAAAAAAAAAGGTACGTTAGAACTGAGAATGAGCCGATTTGGAGGTGCCGCCAGCACAAACTCCACACACACACACACACACACACACACACACACACACACACACACACACACACACACACACACACACAGTGCTCTAAATACCCAAGCAAAACATAACACTAAAACACTTCACAATCACAGTTTCTTTCTCTAACATTCCCCCGCTCCATCGCTTTCTTTTTCGCTTATCCTGTCTTCCTATCTCCCGCCCCGCTTTTCTCTCCACTATCTCTGTGTTCATGTCTCTCTCCGTTCCATATCCTCCATCATCTCCTAGTGTAACGCAGGCATGAGGCGGCAAGCAGTGAGGCACCAGATTAACACTGGAGGGCACTATCAGCGGCACAGCCTCCAGGTAAAAGCCTACCTCTTCACCCACTTGCAACAGCCTTCACCCACGGTTCGCCCAGCTCTCTGTACTTCGTGTAATGTGCCGCCTAGCAGCAGCAGCTCGAGGTTTTCGCTGATAACACCTGCCACATATCCTGCCAAGAAAGGCTCAAAACTGGTTACAAAATTGAACCAGTGGTACTTCTAGGAACTGCTGAGGGCGGCCGTACACTTGTGTTATGTGACAAGTAGATAAATTTTTCTACTCAATTATGAGTCCATCTTCAGTATTTCTAGGAGGTAAATGATGCCTCGTGTAATATAGCGGAGAGTTTAGCGTCTGTAAAAGAAAAAAACGCCAATACAGAAAGTGTTACTAATATAAGGAACTTGAGAAGCAAAATAGTTACTGAGACAGCTTTTTCTTCGGGGGTTGGGGCGGGGGGATGGGTCTTAAGAACAATCATAATTCACCTTCAAGCTTTAGACAGTGAGTGGATCACCCATGCTGCTACCCGAGCCACATGTTCTTCAGTACCAATTAAGGTACGAGACTGTTTTTCTTTATTACGGAAACACATTCAACTTAAGCTACTACTGGGTGAGACAATCACTTTCCCAATTCAAGGTAGCATTTCTATGAGGACGAAGGTGGACGAGGTCACGAGGACTGCAGTACTATTGACCTCGTTCTCGGGACAATGGGGGAACATCATTTTTAGAAGCATTACGACGAGCTGTCTTCCCAGCACACTGAAACCCCGTGATAAGATCTCTTTACATAGTTATAACCGCTACAAGAACAGGTTATAACCAGTATAAGGAGAGGTTATAACTAGTACAAGAACAGGTTATAACCAGTGCAAGAACAGGTGCGACAAATTAATTAAAACCCTCAGTGTTGTATTTATGTTTTTATTCCGTGGTTGTAACCAACTGAAGAGGATTCACAATATATTGAAATGTAATATATATATAAATATATATATATATATAAATATATATATATATATATAAATATATATATATAATATATATATATATTAATTAGGGAGTGCCAAAGTATTTGTATCTGTTGGTATCGGCCATGTTTAATGGTATCGTATCGTTAAAATCAACCAGACACCACCCGATACTTTAAACTATTAATATTACATGTCACTAAAACATTACCTCACGATGTGAGAGTTACTCACACACACACACACACACACCACACACACACACACACACACACACACACACACACACACAACACAAACACCAAACACACGCTGACACACACACACACACACACACATACACACACACAAACACACAACACCACAAACACACAACACACACACACACACACTGACACACACACACACACACACACACACCACACACACACACACACCACACACACACACAAACACCACAAACACACACACACACACAAACACACACCGCACACACACACACACACAAACACACACACACACACACAAACACACGCATACACACACACACACACACACACGCAACACACACTCGCGCGCACACACACTCGCGCACAACACACACACACACACACGCATACACACACACACACACACCCTCACACAAACACACACACACACAAACAAGCACACACACACACACGCGCACACACACGCACACACACACACACACACACACGCATACACAACACAAACACACGCGCACACACACACACACACACACACACACACACAACACACACACACACACACACACCCAAGGGTAACAGGAATAATGAAAAAGCCAGGATGAGCCCATGGTTTACCCAAAGGTGCAGGGAGGCAAAAACCAAGTGTGCTAGGGAATGGAAGAAATATAGAAGGCAAGGACCCAGGAGAATAAGGGGAGCAGTCGTAGAGCCAGAAACGAATATGCACAGATAAGAAGGGAGTCCAAAGACAATATGAAAATGACATAGCAGCGAAAGCCAAATCTGACCCGAAACTGTTGTACAGCCACATCAGGAGGAAAACAACAGTCAAGGACCAGGTAATCAGGCTAAGGAAGGAAGGAGGAGAGACAACAAGAAATGACCGTGAAGTATGTGAAGAACTCAACAAGAGATTCAAGAAGATGTTCACAGAGGAGACAGATGGACTCCAGAAAGACGGAGAGGTGGGGCACACCACCAAGTGCTGGACACAGTGCACACAACCGAGGAAGAAGTGAAGAGGCTTCTGAGTGAGCTAGATACCTCAAAGGCAATGGGGCCAGATAACATCTCCCCATGGGTATTGAGAGAGGGAGCAGAGGCGCTATGTGTACCCCTAACAACAATATTCAATACATCTATCGAAACAGGGAGATTGCCTGAGGCATGGAAGACAGCAAATGTAGTCCCAATCTTTAAAAAAGGAGACAGACATGAAGCATTAAACTACAGACCAGTGTCACTGACATGTATAGTATGCAAAATCATGGAGAAGATTATCAGGAGAAGAGTGGTGGAACACCTAGAAAGGAACGATCTCATCAACAGCAGCCAACATGGTTTCCAGGGACGGGAAATCCTGTGTCCACAAACCTACTGGAGTTCTATGACATGGTGACAGCAGTAAGACAAGAGAGAGAGGGGTGGGTGGATTGCATTTTCTTGGACTACAAGAAGGCGTTTGACACAGTTCCACACAAGAGATTGGTGCAAAAACTGGAGAACCAAGCAGGGATAACAGGGAAGGCACTACAATGGATCAGGAATACTTGTCGGGAAGACAGCAGCGAGTCATTGTACGTGGCGAGGTGTCAGAGGGGGCACCTGTGACCAGCGGGGTCCCACAGGGGTCAGTCCTAGGACAAGTGCTGTTTCTGGTATTGTGAACGACAATGACGGAAGGAATAGACTCTGAGGTGTCCTGTTTGCAGATGACGTGAAGTTGATGAGAAGAATTCACTCGATCGAAGACCAGGCAGAATTTACAAAGGGATCTGACAGGCTGCAGACCTGGTCCAGCAATTGGCTCCTGAGTTTTAATCCCACCAAGTGCAAAGTCATGAAGATTGGGGAAGGGCAAAAAAGGCCGCAGACGGAGTACGTCTAGGGGGTCAGAGACTACAAACCTCACTCAAGGAAAAAGATCTTGGGGTGAGTATAACACCCGGGACATCTCCTGAAACGCACATCAACCAAATAACTGCTGCAGCATATGGGCGCCTAGCAAACCTCAGAACAGCATTCCGACTCTTAATAAGGAATCATTTAGGACCCTGTAAAACCCTGTACGTTAGGCCCATATTGGAGTATGCGGCACCAGTTTGGAACCCACACCTAGCCAAGCCGTGAAGAAAAATAGAGAAAATGCAAAGGTTTGCAACAAGATAGTCCCAGAGCTAAGAGGTATGTCCTACGAGGAGAGGTTAAGGGAAATCAACCTGACGACACTGGAGGACAGGAGAGATAGGGGGACATGATAACGACATACAAAATACTGAGAGGAATTGACAAGGTGGACAAAGACAGGATGTTCCAGAATTGGACACAGTAAAAGGGGACACAGTTGGAAGCTGAAGACACAGATGAATCACAGGGATGTTAGGAAGTATTTCTTCAGCCACAGAGTAGTCAGTAAGTGGAATAGTTTGGGAAGCGATGTAGTGGACGCAGTATCCATACATAGCTTTAAGCAGAGGTATGATAAAGCTCACGGCTCAGGGAGAGTGACCTAGTAGCGATCAGTGAAGAGGCGGGGCCATGAGCTCGGACTCGACCCCCGCAACCTCAACTAGGTGAGTAGGTGAGTACACACGCAAACACACACATACACAGGATTTCACACCTTCCTGTGAACTGACCATCTAAACCTCGCTCCTTCTCTCTCTCCCCCTCTCTCCCTCTCTACCTATCTCTCTCTACCTATCTCTCTCTACCTATCTCACTCTTTACCTATATCTCTCTCTCTCTACCTATCACTCTCTTTCTCTTCCCTCTCCCATCTCTCCCCTCTAACATCTCTTCCCTCTAACACCCCCCCTCTAACATCTCTCCCCCTCTAACATCTTTCCCCTCTCATTATCTCTCCCCTCTCCCTTTTCCCCTCTCTCTCCCCTCCTCCCCTCTCTCTCTCCCCCTAGCCTCTCTCTCCCCTCTCTCTCTCTTCCAACTTCCCCATCTTTCCCCCCTTCTTCCCCTCTCTCTCTCCCCCCCCTTTTTTCCCTTCCCCCCTCTCTTTTCCTCTCCCCCCTCCCCCCCCTTTTTCCCCCTTTTTCACCCCCCCCCTTCTCCTCCCCTTTCCCCCTTCTCTCTAAATTCCCCCCCCCCCCTCCCCCTCTCACTCTCTCTTCCCTTTTTTTCCTTCTCACTATCCCCCTTTTCTCTTTCTATTTTCCCCTTCTCCTCTCTCTCTTTTTCCCCTCTCTCTCTTTTCCTTCTCTCTCTCTCTCCTCTCTCCCTCTTTTCCCCCTTTTTTTTCCCTTCTCACTCCCCCCCCTCTCCCCCCTTTCCCCCTCTCACACTCCCCTCTCCCCCTTTTCCCTTTCCACTCTCCCCCTCTCTCTCTCTCCTCCCCTTTCCCCTTTTCCCCTCTTCTCTCACGAAAAAAAAAATGGGGGGAGACTCGCGGGAAAACCAGGGATCAAAAGGGAAAAAGGGTTTTTTGGTAGGGGGGAGTGGAGGGAGGAGCAGGGGAAAAGGAGGAACAAGAGTGGGAAGAAAATTGGGAGAGTTTTCTAAAAAAAATGGAGAAAAGCCCTGTGAAATTGAAAAAAGGTTGGAGAAGGAGCCCAAAAAATTTTTAGGCAAAAAGTCGAAACTGCAGTACCAAGAAAAAGGGGCCCAGAATTGAGAAAAATTTAGGCTAAAGCGAGTTACAGGGAAAGGGGACCAGAGAAGACACGCATATAATTTGCGAGGCCGAACAGAAGGAAGGAGTTACGAATTTTCAAGGGCCAAAACAAACCTGCCAAGGAGGGCCAAGGATGAAAGGGAAGAACAGCTGGGTGCAGATGGAGAGGGGAAAGGGCGAATGCCAAAGGGACAACCATGCAAACAAAAGCCGCTGGAAAAAACAAGGGAGAAAATGACCCCATACAGGGAGGACCAGAGTCCCAGAGGGGAGGGAATGGAAGGAGGAAAGGGGGAAAAACAGCGTTTTTTTCCCTGGGCTTCAGGAGAGAGAGGGAAAAGGGCACACACTGAAAAAAGGGCCCCGGAAGAAAAAAAGGAGATTTAGAAAAACATCAAAGGAAAAAAGGTTTAAAAGATGGACAGATTGTAAAAATTTTTAGAGAATAGGGGGGGACTCGAAGGGGGGGAAAAATGAAACCCATCAAGCTGATTTTTCCCCCCCCGGACCCCCCGGAAAAAAAAAATGCGGAACAGGATCCCCCCAAAGAAACCCAAAGGTTGAAATACTCCCGGGAAAAGAAAAAGAGGGTGGGTTTCCCACGCAGAGACAGAACACAAGCCAAAAGACAGCAGCTGAGGGGGGGACAAAAAAAACGAAAGGGCCCAGGAAAGGGGACAAGGGGTGGAACCCGAAAAGGTCAGTCCGAGCAAACAGAAAAGGGAAGGGCAAGACCACACACACTATTCTCAGAATCCCACAACCTATCACACCATCCCAACACACACTACAATCCATACCCACAGCCTCCACCCAACACCGAGCTATAGAATCCCACAGTATGCTACCAGGTCTCCCACCCTCACATGCCCCCCAAACCACAGTGTTGCAAAGGAAAATGAAGGTATGGTACACAAATGCTGATGGAATAACAAGTAAGTGGGAGGAGTGGCAAGAAAGAGTCAAAGAGGCATCACCAGACATCATAGCTCTCACAGAAACCAAGCTTACAGGTATGATAACAGATGCCATTTTTTCCAACGGGATACCAAATCCTGGGGGAAAAGACAGAGGGAACAGGGGGGGTGGAGGAGTGGCATTGCTGATCAAACACCGATGGAATTTTGATGAGCTGGAGAGAGGAGACAGCGGAGAAGAAAGTGATTGCATAGCGGGAACGCTTCACTCTTGAGGTCCCAAGGTGATAATTGCAGTGATGTAAAACCCCACCACAGAACAGCAGAGGCCAAGGCAAGAGTATGACGAGAGCAATAGAGCGATGGTTGACACACTGGCTCAGTGGCCAAGAGCTCATACATGCAGGGCAAAGCTCCTGATCATGGGCGACTTAACCACAAGGAGATCGATGGGAGAACTTGGAGCCACATGGGGGCCAAGATACATGGAGGGCTAAGATGATGGAGGTGGTACTGGAAAACTTCATGTACCAACACGTAAGGGACACTACAAGAGAGAGAGGAGAGGATGAAACCAGCAAGACTGGACTTAGTATTCACCTGAGTAGTGCAGATATTGAGGACATCACATATGAAAGCCCCCTTGGGGCCAGCGATCATGTGGTTTTGAGCTTCGAATACACAGTAGAGCTACAAGTGGAGGGGGGAAGCAAAAAGGGCCAGGATGAATGAAACCAAACTACAGGAAAGGGGACTAAAACAGGAATGAGGAACTTCCTGAAATGAGCTTCAGTGGGACAGAGAACTGGCAGGGAAACCAGTAATGAGATGATGGAATATGTAGTCACAATGTGCAAGGAGGCTGAGGAGAGGTTTGTACCAAAGGGTAACAGGAATAATGAAAAAGCCAGGATGAGCCCATGGTTCACTCAAAGATGAAAGGAGGCAAAAACCAAGTGTGCAGGGAATGGAAAAATATAGAAGGCAAAGGACCCAGGAGAAAAAGGGAAAAGCAGTCGTAGAGCCAGAAACGAAAAATGCACAGATAAGAAGGGAGGCCCAACGTCAATATGAAAACGACATAGCAGCAAAAGCCAAATCTGACCCTAAGCTGTTACACAGCCCAAAATCAGGAAAAAAACAACCGTCAAGGACCAGGTAATCAGGCTGGGAAAGGAAGTAGGAGAGACAACAAGAAATGACAGTGAAGTATGTGAGGAACTCAACAAGAGATTCAAAGAAGTGTTCACAGGAGACAGAAGGGCTCCAGAAAGACAGAGAGGTGGGTACACCACCATGTGCTGGACACAAGTACACACAACCGAGGAAGAAGTGAAGAGGCTTCTGATGAGCTAGATACCTCAAAGGCAATGGGGCAGATAACATCTCCCATGGGTCCTGAGAGAGGGAGCAGAGGCGCTATGTGTACCCCTAACAACAATATCAATACATCTATCGAAACAGGGAGATTGCCTGGGGCATGGAAGACAGCAAATGTGGTACCAATCTTTAAAAAAGGAGACAGACATGAACACTAAAACTACAGACCAGTGTCACTGACATGTATAGCATGCAAAATCAAGGAAAAGATTGTCAGGAGAAGAATGGTGGAACACTAGAAAGGGAAAGATCTCATCACCGCAGACAACATGGTTTCAGAGACGGGAAATCCTGTGTCACAAACCTACTGGAGTTCTATGACATTGGGACAGCAGTAAGACAAGAGAGAGAGGGGTGGGTGGATTGCATTTTTTTAGACTGCAAGAAAGGGGTTTGACACAGTACCACACAGGAGATTAGTGCAAAACACTGGAGGACCAAGCAGGAATAACAGGGAAGGGACTGCAATGGATCAGG
>NC_069405.1:64444933-64454933 GCF_026875155.1 Cherax quadricarinatus
AGGTAACAGGAACTGAAGGGGACAGGCCAAACTATAAAAGGGGGGACTACACAGGTATGAGAAACTTCCTGCAGGAGGTTCAGTGGGACAGAGAAATGGTAGGAAAATCAGTAAACGAGATGATGGAATATGTGACAACAAAGTGCAAGGAGGCAGAGGAAAGTTTTGTTCCCAAGGGAAACAGAAATAATAGGAAGACCAAAACGAGTCCTTGGTTTACCCGAAGGTGTAGGGAGGCAAAAGCTAAGTGCAAAGAGAATGGAAAAGGTACAGGAGGCATAGGACCCAGGAAAACAAGGAGATTAGTAGAAGAGCCAGAAACGAGTATGCGCAGATAAGGAGGGAGGCCCAGCGACAGTATGAAAACGACATAGCATCGAAAGTCAAATCTGACCCGAAACTGCTGTATAGCCACATTAGGAGGAAGACAACAGTCAAGGACCAGGTGATAAGGCTGAGGAAAGAAGGTGGAGAACTCACAAGAAACGATCAAGAGGTATGTGAGGAGCTCAACACGAGATTTAAGGAAGTATTTACAGTAGAGACAGGAAGGACTCTGGGACGACAGACCAGATGGGGACACCAGCAAGGAATACACCAACAAGTGTTGGACGACATACATACAGATGAGGAGGAGGTGAAGAAACTGCTAAGGGACATCGATACCTCAAAGGCAATGGGACCGGACATCTCTCCGTGGGTCCTTAGAGAGGGAGCAGATATGTTGTCCATGCCACTTACCACAATCTTCAACACATCCCTGGAAACTGGGCAACTACCTGAGGTATGGAAGACGGCAAATGTAGTTCCCATTTTCAAAAAAGGAGACAGAAAAGAGGCACTAAACTATAGACCTGTGTCATTGACGTGTATAGTATGCAAAATTATGGAGAAGATTATTTAGGAGGAGAGTGGTGGAGCACCTGGAACGGAACAGGAGTATAAATGCCAACCAGCACGGATTCACGGAAGGCAAATCCTGTGTCACAAACCTTCTGGAGTTTTATGATAAAATAACAGAAGTAAGACAAGAGAGAGAGGGGTGGGTTGATTGCATCTTCTTGGACTGCAAGAAGGCCTTTGACACAGTTCCTCACAAGAGATTAGTGCAGAAGCTAGAGCATCAGGCGCATAAAACAGGAAGGCACTGCAATGGATCAGAGAATACCTGACAGGGAGGCAACAACGAGTCATGGTACGTAATGATGTATCACAGTGGGCACCTGTGACGAGCGGGGTCCCACAGGGGTCGGTCCTAAGGACCAGTGCTATTTTTGGTATATGTGAACGACAGGACGGAAGGGTTAGACTCAGAAGTGTCCCTGTTTGCAGATGATGTGAAGTTAATGAGGAGAATTAAATCTGATGAGGACCAGGCAGGACTTCAAAGAGACCTGGACAGACTGGACACCTGGTCCAGCAAATGGCTTCTCGAATTTAATCCTGCCAAATGCAAAGTCATGAAGATAGGGAAGGGCACAGAAGACCACAGACAGAGTATAGGCTAGGTGGCCAAAGACTGCAAACCTCACTCAAGGAGAAAGATCTTGGGGTGAGTATAACACCGAGCATGTCTCCGGAAGCACACATCAATCAGATAACTGCTGCAGCATATGGGCGCCTGGCAAACCTGAGAACAGCATTCCGATACCTTAGTAAGGAATCATTCAAGACACTGTACACCGTGTATGTCAGGCCCATACTGGAGTATGCAGCACCTGTTTGGAACCCGCACTTGATAAAGCACGTCAAAGAAACTAGAGAAGTACAAAGGTTTGCGACAAGGTTAGTTCCAGACTAAGGGGAATGTCCTATGAAGAAAGATTAAGGGAAATCGGCCTGACGACACTGGAGGACAGGAGGGTCAGGGGAGACATGATAACGACATATAAAATACTGCGTGGAATAGACAAGGTGGACAAAGACAGGATGTTCCAGGGAGGGGACACAGAAACAAGAGGCCACAATTGGAAGTTGAAGACACAAATGAGTCAGAGAGATAGTAGGAAGTATTTTCTTTCAGTCATAGAGTTGTAAGGCAGTGGAATAGCCTAGAAAATGACGTAGTGGAGGCAGGAACCATACACAGTTTTAAGACGAGGTTTGATAAAGCTCATGGAGCGGGGAGAGAGAGGGCCTAGTAGCAACCGGTGAAGAGGCGGGGCCAGGAGCTAGGACTCGACCCCTGCAACCACAAATAGGTGAGTACAAATAGGTGAGTACACACACACACACACACAAACACACACACACACACACACACACACACACACACACATACGCACACACAAACACACACACACACCACACACATACACACACACTATAGACACGTAACTTTGACAACCAGTAACCAACACAACAGAGGCCAAGTAATGAGTAATGACATTATCCACTCAGAGAAATTATGTTGTTTAATATTTAACTTTCCTGTGTTATTTAATACCCATTGTGCAATAAGTATTCGCTTATATATTAAATATAGTCATTATAATTTTAAAAATAAAAAATATAGGAAAAGTATCGATATTATCCCATCCCTAAAATTTGTGTGTGTGTGTGTGTGTGTGTGTGTGTGTGTGTGTGTGTGTGTGTGTGTGTGTGTGTGTGTGTGTGTGTGTGTCGTGCCGAATACGTAAAACTGGTCAGATTAGTAAGAACTCATTTAAAATTAAGGCTTTATTAAAATTTTGTCTTATACGTTTAAAGATGTATTTTTTCATTTATGTTAATGTAAAAATTAACATTTTTTTACCAAAAGAACCTTAAAAAACTTACCTAACCTTATTATAATAAGCGCTCTTTAATTTAGCCTAATCCAACTAAATATATTTTAGATAAATTTACAATAATTTAGTAATAAACAAACAGAATGAAATTTTTTTTTTCGTTAGGTTCAGAACGATTTTTACGAAATTATTGCATACACAATTTTTTGCTTGCCTTATTGGGGAAGAAGATCGTTGCTATTTAAGCCAAAATCGCAAGTTATACCTATTCGGCACGACATATATATATAATCATTCTCTCTCAGTCCACAGTAGGATTCTGGGATGTGGCCAAGTGGAAAAGGTACTACGTATTTTGATGCAGAATGTGTAAGTTCGAATCCTGCCGTGGAAAAAGCACCTGTTTGCGAATTGTTAAGCATGCATGCATCTAATACATATAATATATATATATATATATATAATATATATATATATATATATATATATATATATATAATATAAATATATATATATATATAAACATGCAAGATTTCAGGTGTGTCTTGCTACTTCTTACTTACACTTAGGTCACACTACACATACATGTACAAGCATATATATACACACCCCTCTGGGTTTCCTTCTATTTTCTTTCTAGTTCTTGTTCTTGTTTATTTCCTCTTATCTCCATGGGGAAGTGGAACAGAATTCTTCCTCCGTAAGCCATGCGTGTTGTAAGAGGCGACTAAAATGCCGGGAGCAAGGGGCTAGTATCCCCTTCTCATGTATAAATTACTAAATTTAAAAAGGGAAACTTTCGTTTTTCTTTTTGGGCCACCCTGCCTTGGTGGGATACGGCCGGTGTGTTGAAAGAAAGAAATATATATATATATATATATATATATATATATATATATAATGTCGTGCCGAATAGGCAGAACTTGCGATCTTGGCTTAAATAGCAACGCTCATCTTGCCACATAGGACAAGTGAAAATTTGTGTATGCAGTAATTTCGCCAAAATCATTCTGAACCTAACGAAAAAAATATATTTCACTGTGTTTATTTAGTATTAAATTACTGTAAACAAATCTAAAATATATTTAGTTGGGTTAGGCTAAAATAAATTGTTCTTGTTATGATAAGGTTAGGCAAGTTTTCTAAGATTCTTTTGGTGCAAAATTAAAAATTTTTACATTATCATTAATGAAAAAAATATATCTTTAAACGCATAAGAGAAAATTTCAGAAAGGATTAAATTTTAAATGAGTTCTTGCTAATTGACCAGTTTTACATATTCGGCACGACATTATTATATGCCTGCACTCTGAAGGAGGGGTGTTAATGTTGCAGTTTAAAAACTGTAGTGTAAAGCACCCTTCTGGCAAGACAGTGATGGAGTGAATGATGGTGAAAGTTTTTCTTTTTCGGGCCACCCTGCCTTGGTGGGAATCGGCCGGTGTGATAATAAAATAAAATAAATATATATATATATATATATATATATATATATAATATAAAATATAATATATATATATATATTATATATATTTATTAGAAGTGTTCCCGGTGACAACAAAGCGCAGGACGAATGACACCAACACTTACACAGGTGATGCTTTGCAACAACAGGTGTTCCCCAATAATAAAATTGATAACGACCAGCATATGACAGTTCCCATGGATGACGTTACCTTCAGCTCAACACCAACGCGGGCAGCTGTAGTCGTAAAACTTCAAAAACACAGATGAGATATACACCTGTGACCTCACGGAGTGTTATCTACACTTGTACCGTCCACGGCTCCACTTTTACCTGTGCCGTAAACAACAGCACCATTATACACTGTCAACCTCTTCGGTACACGCTTTCGTAATTTTCCTTAGTGAGGTTTCATTCCCGAATCCCAGCATATTACGTTTCTGCTTATTATAGCAAGTTGTAGGAGCAGCATCGTCGTGCCTCAGCGAGAATAAGAAGAGCCCTTATAATGGCTACTAATCTAAAACAAAACAGTTTGTGACCATTCCCAAAACCTAAGAATACGAAGAGTGATAAGCGAAAAATGCACATGGTTCTCCCAAATCTACGATCTATCAAAATATATGAGGCTTTTCAATCACGACCCACCGACAATAGAAACGCCACCGCCAGATATGCTAATACAGTTTGAGCATTTCTCCTCCATAACAATGGAAGGCATTGCACTAGAATCTCCAACACACAATGCAAGTTCAATAGCATCGTTTTTCGTCACGTTAACGTCGCACTTTATTGACGCAATTATATTTCAGGAGATGTGGCAACATTTTTACATCTTCTCTGTGCCTTAAGGGGAACATTCGACATGTTTTAACACTGAGAGAAATCCGCTTTCGAAGATTAGGAATGGGGGGAGGATTTTCTTAGTGCGCATCACGTATGTAGTGCATGAACGAGCAACACTGCCTTCCCCCATAGACATAAATCCTTTTCACGAATTATTTACTTATTTACAACTGTACCTATCAGAATAGTAAGTCCGTGATGGAAAAATATACTAACACAACCTTAAGAGAAAATACTCTGAAGATTCTTTTCTCCGGAGATTTTGGACTTCATAACCCACCACAAGCTGTGGTAAACACAGAATAAGACCTGTTCCAGAGCTGAAAGGAATGCGATATGCGGAGACTGGAAGCAAGGATAGAGAATGGGGTGATACGATCACAACATATATAATCCTCAGACATTGACAGGGCTCACAAAAACTGGCTGTTCAGGAGTGGACCAGTGACATGGGGGCACAAATGGGATATAAAGCCAGATGAGTCAAAATGATTTTAGAAAGTATTTCTTTAATCTTATGGTGATTCAAAAGCGGAATGACAAAGGCTTGACATATCCAGGAAGGTGGAGTTCAGTCAGGCCAATTCTAGAAGTGGTGTTAGGAGCATCGTTGCAACTCTGGCAAAGACAACTCTCTGAATACATACACAAACATACATATACAAACCAAACTATTCTTACTGCTTCTGTGTTCATGTTAACCACTCACACACACACACACACACACATGCGCACGCACGCACACACACATTCATATATATGTAGTGCCGAATAGATAAAACTTGCGCTTTAGGCTTAAATAGCAACACTCTTCTTGCCGAATAAAGCAAGCGAAAACTTGTGTATGCAATAATTTCTCAAAAATCATTCTGAACCTAAAATATATTTAGTTGGATTAGGCTGAATTAAATTGCGCTTGTTTTAATAAGGTTAAGTAAGTTTTCTAAGGTTCTTTTGGTACAAAATTATTAATTTTTACATTAACATAAATGAAAAAATATGTCTTTAAACGTGCAAGGGAAAATTGTAAGAAGACTTAATTTAAATGAGTTCTTTCTAATTGACCAGTTTTACATATTCGGTACGACAGTGTGTGTGTGTGTGTGTGTGTGTGTGTGTGTGTGTGTGTGTGTGTGTGTGTGTGTGTGTGTGTGTGTGTGTGTGTGTGTGTGTGTGCGTGCGTGTGCGTGCGTGTCTGCACCGTGCGAGTGATTATGTTTACACATTTGAAAAGAAGGCACAACATGTCACAATAAAAACATCCTTAACATAACATGAGAGACAGATTGTTGTCATGTTAAAACGACACAAACATGACAGCTGCTTATATAGACCTCGACATAACAAGGGCGAGACACACACGCTTTACACGCTCCCTTCTACAAATTCCGATACAAAACATAGACTTTGATGGTCCAAATACCGTAGAACATAAACAATAATAATAACGAGTAAAGTGCAGAAAAAGAACAGTTCTGTGTCCGATATTCGCAAGACACACACAGTATAACTGTAGCAACTTTACCTCTAAATACAATTAATTTTCTAGTGTTTTTACGTGTGTAATAAATAAAAGAACTGAGTCGAGACGATATATATATATATATATATATATATATATATATATATATATATATATATATATATATATATATATATATATTTAATATATAGCGCTTAGATTGCTGTACTTAGACCTTAATTATCCTAAATTTCTATACATTTAGCAGCCACTAATCACAGTACAGTACAACTGGAGAACAATATCTGGCAGCGGAGGACACACTGCCTGTTAATTCGTTGGAAACCAAACTGTGACTTGTATAGCCTGAAGACGAGCTCAGGCTGCGTGCGTGCATTCTGTACGTTTGAGCTCGAGACGACTGTGTCTGTGGGTTTATACCAATAAGATAGAAAACTTCGGTTATAAAAAGTACTCTTAACCAGCAGGGAATGAAAAAGACTCTCACACAGATAAAGACACACATGCGCGACAGAAGACATATACTGAGGAATCATTTTTTCACGAGTGACTTCATGATGTAGCGGAACGTTTCCTCAGTGATGAAATGTATGTATGTTATCTGTAGACTCTCTGTATCATTATACCTTTTCTCCAGTTACAACTAATATTCAAGTCTTACTCTGACATAACCTTGATTAAAGATTTACTATAACGCAAAAAAGTATATACATCTTGTTGCACAAGCCGGATATAAAGCCTGCTCTAACACAAGCCGGGTACAAGCAGCGCCATGCAGCAAACAGGCAGCATTATAAACACCCGCCTTCCCGTTGTCTCCCAGACCCAACTTTCAGAAGTAAAAGGAATCAATACTCAATTCAAATAAAGCGCCGGGGAATTTTCAATTTCATTTCTGAGCCTCGGTAAATACTTCGCCCTTTGTTGGGCCCATTGATTGGTCGACCAAAGTGCTGGATTCCATATAAATGGCCACTAAATTGAAAATAAACAATTCGGGAATACGCGGCGACGGGACTCCTTAAGCCATTTGAAAGGGTGGTTTCTGGTGGGCGAAATAGGCGATGGTTTCATAATACAATGCTTTTATGGCGGCCGCTTCGCTCTGAGCCCGGCCTCCGTGCTCGGGCTGCCAGGCGTCACCGTCTGTTCCTCCTGCTGGGGGAGGAAGGAATGGAGCCCGCTACCTGCTATGCCCTGCTGAGGGTATCAGGTTTCACAGTGTAGCTACTTATTATCGAGTTACTGAGTGTTACTCCTACGTTTGAGGTGAGTACTGCTAGGGATAGCGTGCTACTTTAGCGAATAATGAGATACAATGTTGTGGTTGGAACAATTCACAACGAGCCCAAAAGTCACAGCTGTGATTTAATAATGATCCAAGACGGACCGAAACATCGTTAGAAGTATTTTATCTACACTGTGGTTTAGTTTGGAAATATCACTTTGACAATTGTGCATTATGTGATCGGTGCTGGAACTTAAATATTTTAATACTGACTGTTACAAGTTTTCTGAATGTTGCTGATTACGATATATGTGCAACAGTTGGGTATCTTTACTGTTGAAACTTTTCACCTACACAGCAGGCTTCTTCAGTCAAATACAGAGGTGACAGATGTAGTAATGAAATGAAGATGATGTAATTAATCCATCAACCATGGAGAAATAGTATTTGAGGTGGTCAGTCCCTCAGCCTGGAGAATTGTTCAGCTCCATGGTCTGGAACGATATCGTAAACCAGCATCCGCTGGTTTACCTCAGCTTGGTTGCTCACCTCCACACAGTAGCGTATCCTGTTAAAATGAAGAATGAGACACTTGTGCATCATTTAGGAATCTTTTTTTTTGGTGGAAAAGTTTCGTCAGTAATGATTCCCAAATGTTGCACAAGTGACTCATTCTTCAACTTGTCGATTTTCTAAACCATTTGTGCTACAAATGGTTTAGAGATGTTGATGGTGTTAAGGGTAGCCTTAACATAAATGGTTTAGAGATGTTGATGGTGTTAAGGGTAGCCTTAACATAAATGGTTTAGAGAAGTTGATGGTGTTAAGGGTAGCCTTAACATAAATGGTTTAGAGATGTTGATGGTGTTAAGGGTAGCCTTAACATAAATGGCCTAGAGATGTTGATGGTGTTAAGGGTAGCCTTAACATAAATGGTTTAGAGATGTTACAAAAAACGCGATTCTAAAAGATTAGAGATATCCAGTGAATACTAAAAAGGACTGCCCTTCTAGCATCCAGCCTGTTACTGGGTTTTCGTAACAATTAGTCAGTATCCTTGTCCAATTATCCATTAGAATTCAGTATGATTCAATAGTGCTTCAGGATTACAACTGGTAGGCTACTAACTAGAGAAATTAAAATTTAATAAATTTATTAAGTATCATCTAGAGGTATATCATCAAATTAAATTAAATTAATCAATTCAAACAAATTAATAATAATCACTTCTCTCGTGTACAGTAGTATTGTCCTGAAGTACATATCACATTTATAATTCTTAAGTACCGTCTGGTACACTAACATTTAATAAGATATTACAAATATGTACAAGTAAGTTTGTGTGTATGTGTGTAAGTGTTCTAAGTAGTTCGCTATGTCTCAAAACTCGACTAGACTTAAACAAGTGACTGACAAAGTCCTCAAATAAACTAAGTTCTTGACCAACTGGCAATCAGAACAGTCTGCTTGAACAATAAAAGAATGCTAAGCACAATAACAATATAACAAGCAACTGCGACACAGAATCAGGAACAAGGAGAAAATTTAACGACACTAAGTAGGGACCATCAGCAGATCCTCCACGAGTCACTAAACTCCCATACTACTGAATCTAAGTTCAGCATAAGAAAATCCCCGACTGTGACAATACACAGATACCAGTACAAATTAGGTCAGAAGCTACTGCTCAGGACCTGAGTTGTTTAGAGTGTCTATGCGACACACAACCACAGTACGACGTCGAAAATCACTAAGTCTATACAATGTTCTGTGAACAGAGTCTCCAGAACTAACAATAATGAGACAAGAGACGATCTTCCAACAAGGGCCTATAAGGGAGATTTAGGCACTTTGTCTGGAATACATCCAACCACCCAGCGAGTCTAGACCAGACTGAATACTTCAGGCGAGGTGTGGACACCCCCCCCCTCGATCACGTGATAGCTCCGTGGACAGCTGCAGCTCAGCAACAAGCCGGCAGGGAAACGAGCCACAAGCGATAATTACAGTAGTTAGACAATCAAGACTTGAACTTTGAGCACGTAATATATGTTACATCCTACCTAACAACATAACTAAGTCAAATAATAACATAAAGCAATATATTTACAATTTAGCTATTATCGCAAATATAAGCAATATAAAATTATATGAAAAGGTAATATACATGTAATATATATACATACATTGCAACCCATTCAGGGGTTGCAACAAGAGATGTTGATGGTGTTAAGTGTAGCCTTAACAGT
>NC_069405.1:64457433-64637433 GCF_026875155.1 Cherax quadricarinatus
TAAATATAGCCATAAGATTGTGTAGGTTCGGGGTGGAGGGAAGCAGGGGTAGGGGTCATTTTAGGAATGGTTGGAAGGAGGGAGGGGGAGGGTTAAAGGAGATTTTTAGTGCTAGGGGCCTGGATATCCAACAGACTTGTGTGAGCGTGCTAGACATTGGGTAGACGTAAACCCTCATCAAAGTTCACCAAAATAAGGGGGCTGCTAAAGCCTATTTTCAGATGTGCAAAAACGCGGCTACGTAGCAGCTTCAAGTGCCAAATTCGGCAATGGCACTGACAACACTATGCCATCGCTCTGCCGCTGCTGATGTATCTGTGCCGTGCAGGGCCACTATAAAGTGATCAGGGAAAACCAATGATTTGTATAAATTACAGATGGACTAAACTACACCGCCCATCCCGTCAACAAATGTCGCCTTTCCCCCCGAATGCGTATTACCTTACTTGTCCATAAATCAACCCTATAACACTTATCCACTCAAATGAAGATTCCAACAGACATGAAGGGGCTCTTTTACACGCTATTTGCCTAAGTCTATTGGCAAAATGTAAACGGCAGCCAAAGTAGAAAGAGCAGGAGAGAACTGCAGTGCTTCTACTCTCAGCAAAATTTCTGAAAGAAAATGTGAAGGTAGTGGGAAAAGGTAAAGATGGAAATGGAATGCGGATATAAGGAAAGAACGATTATATGAAGACCATCAAAGAGACGAAATATTAAGGTCTAAAAGGATCATGAACGTCCTCCTTCTGAAACAGAAAAGGCAATTTAGGCGTAGTAAAGATAATGAGGGAGGCGGATGCATAAGAGGAGAGTGAGGAAGAGTTCTGTTCTCTGCTAGTAGGTAAATAACGAGTCCTGTGAGCACCGTCTGATGCACGTTGCTACTTATCCGCATCACAACATATTCTCCTCTCCTTGTGTCTTTCCCTTCTTTTCCTCACTCTATTACTTTCCCATCAAGTCTTGTCAATTATTGCCTGCTCTCCTTACTACTTTAACCCCTTTTTTATCATTGGACTCCAGAGTCCTCAGTATACTGTCTTCCTGTCCACCACTTCTTAAAGTGTGATCATGAACACAATTTTAACAGTGTGCTACACTGTGAAAGATTAAATCTCTGTTTGTACTTGATGGCCAGAATATTTTACGGTTGTGAATTACGTAATTTTCCAACACGTCAAATCTTACAGATCATTTGATCACCACTTTGGGTTTGAGTCTTATACCGTGCGTGGGTAAGGGTGTGTGGGTACGTTTGCCCGGGTGAGCACACGCTCAAGTGAGTACGGGTATCTTTGCACGTGTGTACACACATTCACTACGTTAATTATGGATAAGTATGCGCTACAGTATCCTAACCTACTAACCTGCGTCGCTCCCAATCCTTACTAGCCCTTGGCACACTGTTGCAGAGTAATATTCACGGAACTGTGAAATTCCAGCGTAAAGATGAAAAATAAGCAAAAAATTAGCTTTTGTATGAGTACGCAAACGCAAATAAATTAGGAAAAGGTATAAAAGCTACACAGCAAACTGAACACAACGAAAACAATGGGACCTAACAATGTACCACCATAGACACTGAGGATGATCAGAAGAACTATGCTTTCTGCTGTAAACGTTTATTTTTAAGTTACTGAAAGCCGGAGTTACCAGAAAGCTGGAAAAGAAAAGAGCGACAGGAAGTTCTAAATTATAGGTCCGGGTCCTTGACCTGTCTGCTGTCTAAGAGGCTGAAGAAAATAATTAAGACAGAGGAGAAAACACCTGGAGAGGAACGCATTCATTTAACATTTAGCAACACAGTTCAGGGCTAAGAAAGGTTTGCTTCTAAACGCTCTTAAATCTCGATGGGAAAGAAAATGGTAATTGAACTGCATTTTTCCAAGGCTACAGGAAGACGTTAGGTATCGCACCAGTGTGTTGTATAACAGGAAAGGCACTGCAATGAACCAAGAAATACTTACGGGAAAGATAAGAATGATGGCTAGAAAAGTATCTGAGTATACCAGAGAGAGAAGTGGGGTGATTAATGAATGCTAGAACCGGTAATATTATTGACACAAGTAAATCATATTGGAAAACGTAGTCGAGTCTTCCATTCATTAAAATTATATAAATATATACGTAAAATTTGTGATTTTAGCTTAAATAGAAACGCTCTTCTTGCCGAATAAGGCAAGCGAAAATTTGTGTATGCAATAATTTCTCAAAAATCATTCTGAACTTAACGAAAAAAAAATATATTTCATTGTGTGCTTGTTATTAAATTATTGTAAACTTATGTAAAATATATTTAGTTGGATTAGGCTAAAGTAAATTGCGCTTGTTATAATAAGGTTAGGTAAGTTTTCTAAGGTTCTTTTGGCGCAAAATTGTTAATTTTTACATTAATAAATGAAAAAAATTATATTTGAACGTATAAGAGAAAATTTTATAAAGGGTTTAATTTTAAACGAATTCTTGCTAACTGACCAGTTTTACCTATTCAGCACTACATTATATATAATATATATATATATAATATATATATATATATATATATATATAATATATATATATGCTACGTAGTAGGAAGAAAAGTTTGCTATTGACCCAGGAGGTATAGGCTAAAGAAAGTTGTGTTTTTATATCCCAAGTATGTGACACAGAGGAGGGGAAGGTTACATAAGGCAATGCAGATAGGTCGTCTGTCTCATTCTAGTTGGTTCTCATTTTTGGCTCATTTCCTCGGCTGCCTGATTGCTGGGGGACTCACCGAGTCTTTCGCCTGAACTCGCACCGTTTCCCTCAGGTAGACATGACGGCTATGTAAGAGGTGGACTTAATCACAGCATGTGCAAGCACCCCTTTTTTTTTTTTTTTTTTTTTTTTTTTTTTTGTGTGTGTGTGTGTGTGTGTGTGTGTGTGTGTGTGTGTGTGTGTGTGTGTGTGTGTGTGTGTGTGTGTGTGTGTGTGTGTGTGTATGGGTGTGTGTGTTTAGCATCTGCTGAGTATCCTGTCAATATGGAAAGGCCTATTCATATTTGAGACTGGTTGTTTTAAAGTTTTTGTGTGGTAATCCCCAATTGACGAGTATTACAACTCTATCACAAGTAGACAACACCGGACTTACGATATCGAGACAGAGCGTTCATATTCTTAAAAAAAAAATGCCATTGTTTGCAAGAAAAGGACAGGATACATGGAAATACAAATAGGCATTCAAGAAGCATTTGAGTTGCAGTATCTCAGAAAGTGCCTCTTCAGTCTGATGGAGGTTAATAAGTGGAACGATCTAGAGGAAGTGGTGGAAAAAGATTCGACGAGTCTCGGAATTTGGTGTGATCGTTCGTGATTAGTACGGTGGGCCAAGATCCAAGACTCGGTCCCTGCAACCACAAACAAGCGATTGCAAAGAGGTGGATATACCTTAATGTTACCTTTGGAAGGCAACACATCTCAACAGAGCCACAGTAACACAACACCGATCCATTAACACAATAAAACCACATTAAGACAACATAGCCATAGTAACACGACGCGGCCAGAGTACCAGCAGTCACCATAAGACAGCACACCAACACACCCAGATTAACTCAAAACAGCTGCACAACACAGCTACAATACACAAATAACTCGGACCGAAGTGTCACCATAAGTTTCAGTCTCCTTTGTGCGAGTTATTTGTGTATTGTTCCAGTCACGATAATGTAACAGATCCACAATACCACAACACACCTCAACAATGTTACAGTTACACATCAGACTTCAACCAAGCCACAGTAACATATCCACAGCAAAACATCACACTTCAGTACAAACACAGCAGCAACTACAGACCTGATACGCATCAGAACTCAGAGCAACGGTAACGCAACGCCTCTCGATAGAAAAAGACAGAGTGATGTAGCTAACCTCATCACATCTAAAATAATTGCACTAATTCTAGCGAGTATACACATGGGCGAGCTTCACGACTGTTGAATTACAAGGCAGAGGAAATCAGCAGTCCACACCCCTATATCATTAAGTATTATACAGGATATAACGCCACTGGGAGTTCATTTTAACTGTCTAATTTGCTATAATTACTCGGGTGTTAGGACAAACGAGGCATAATGCACAGGCAGGTGGGTGAGAGAGGTATCAACGACCGACAAGTGGGTGCTTCGCCAACCATTGATTAAGTAATGACATCCCGACGAAGACGTCAGTCGGTGCCTTGACTAATATTATAACAAAGTTTCCAAAGTGTGAAAGTACACTTGAGTTTATTCCATTATAGGGATAAAAGTATTCTTAAATGTTATTGTACTGGTGAATTTCAGCCATAGTGACCCAGGTGCAGTCGACAGACTTTAAATAAAACAAGGTTTATGAGTTGGTAGAAAGTGTCTTCTGCCCTTTACCGAGAAAAATCTTAATTGCATCTTTGTTGCAATATGTTGCCACCAGTCAGTATCAACTGAGCTACTGTACAGGAAAGGAAAAATTCAGTTTCGAAGCCTATTAAGCAATAATCAGCGAAACCAGGACTCCAGAGGTATACGGTAACATCTTGCTGGGGTTGCCAGAACGATGTATCAATTATGTCAGACGGTCACTCCTCCATGGAAACAAATACATTCCGTCATTAAGATTGAAAAGCAGAAAATCGTGTCTCCTTCCTCTTTCCTCCGAATCCTTCACGTACTGTGTACATCAAAGAACCTGAGCTTCCTCCCTGAACAACAGGTAATTATGTGCTATAGTTACATTACTTACTCCTGGAGCTGAACACTGGTGTCGCCCTATGGTGGGAGTCGAACCTGTGTCCTTGCGTAAACCTATTATTAACGGCTATTGCACCACTATTCCACCACTCCCTGCAATTTTGCAAGCTCCTGATGATGTGTTGATAGCAACATGAAAGGCCTAGAGCTATCATTCTACTCTTCCCGTGGATGTTTTGCATCCTGTATCACTTGGTTTGCGATATTTGCATAATATATATATATATATATATATATATAATGTCGTGCCGAATAGGCAGAACTTGCGATCTTGGCTTAAATAGCAACGCTCATCTTGCCATATAGGACAAGTGAAAATTTGTGTATGCAATAATTTCGCCAAAATCATTCTGAACCTAACGAAAAAAATATATTTCACTGTGTTTGTTTAGTATTAAATTACTGTAAACAAATCTAAAATATATTTTGTTGGGGTTTGGCTAATAAATTGCTCTTTTTATAATAAGGTTTGGTAAGTTTTTTTAAGTTCTTTTTGGGGCAAAATTATAAATTTTTACATCAAAAAAAAATGAAAAAAATAAAAACTTTAAAAGTATAAGAGAAAATTTTAGAAAGGACTTAATTTTAAATGAGTTCTTTCTATTGACCAGTTTTACATAATTCGGCACCCACATAAAATATATATTTATAATATATATATAGTGCGCGCGCGAGTGCGTGCGTGTTTTGTGTGTGTGTGTGTGTGGTGTTTTGTGTGTGTGTGTGGGGTGTGTGTGTGTGTGTGTGTGTGTGTATGTGTGTGTGTGTGTGTATGGTTTTTGTGTGTGTATGTGTGTGTGTGTGTATGTGTATGTGTGTGTGTGTGTGCGTGTGTGTGTGTGTGCGTGCGTGTGTGTGCGTGGGGTGTGTGTGCGTGTGTGTGTGTGTGTACTCACCTAATTGTGGTTCCAGGGGTCGAGACTCAGTTCCTGGCTCCGCTCTGTGTGTGTGTGTACTCACCTAATTGTACTCACCTAATTGTGGTTGCAGGGGTCGAGACTCAGCTCCTGGCCCCGCCTCTTCACTGATCGCTACTGGATCCTCTCTCTCTCTGCTTCCTGAGCTTTGTCATACCTCTTCTTAAAACTATGTATGGTTCCTGCCTCCACTACTTCACTTGCTAGGCTATTCCACTTGCTGACAACTCTATGACTGAAGAAATACTTCCTAACGTCCCTGTGACTCGTCTGAGTCTTCAGCTTCCAGTTGTGACCCCTTGTCCCTGTGTCCCCTCTCTGGAACATCCTATCTCTGTCCCCCTTGTCTATTCCCGCAGTATCTTGTATGTCGTTATCATGTCTCCCCTGACCCTTCTGTCCTCCAGTGTCGTCAGTCCGATTTCCCTTAACCTTTCCTCGTACGACATTCCCTTGAGCTCTGGGACTAGCCTTGTTGCAAACCTTTGTACTTTCTCTAACTTCTTGACGTGCTTGACCAGGTGTGGGTTCCAGACTGGTGCTGCATACTCCAGTATGGGCCTAACATACACAGTGTACAGTGTCTTGAACGATTCCTTATTAAGGTATCGGAACGCTATTCTCAGGTTTGCCAGGCGCCCGTATGCTGCAGCGGTTATTTGGTTGATGTGTGCCTCCGGTGATGTGCTCGGTGTTATGGTCACCCCAAGGTCTTTCTCCCTGAGTGAGGTCTGTAGTCTTTGTCCACCTAGCCTATACTCTGTCTGCGGTCTTCTTTGCCCCTCCCCAATCTTCATGACTTTGCATTTGGCTGGATTGAATTCGAGAAGCCAGTTACTGGACCACATGTCCAGCCTCTCCAGGTCTCTTTGCAGTCCTGCCTCATCCTCGTCCGATTTAATTCTTCTCATCAACTTCACGTCATCTGCGAACAGGGACACTTCAGAGTCTATTCCTTCCATCATGTCGTTCACATATATCAAAAATAGCACTGGTCCTAGAACTGACCCCTGTGGGACCCCGCTCGTAACAGGCGCCCACTGTGATACCTCTTCACGTACCATGACTCGTTGCTGCCTCCCTGTCAGGTATTCCCTTATCCATTGCAGTGCCCTTCCTTTTACGTGTGCCTGATCCTCCAGTTTCTGCACTAATCTCTTGTGGGGAACTGTGTCAAAGGCCTTCCTGCAGTCTAGGAAAACGCAATCTACCCACCCCTCTCTCTCGTGTCTTACTTCTGTTACCTTGTCATAAAACTCCAGGAGGTTTGTGATACAAGATTTGCCTTCCATGAACCCATGCTGGTTTTCATTTATAATCTTGTTCCTTTCCAGGTGTTCGACCACTCTCCTCCTGATAATCTTCTCCATGACTTTGCACACAATACATGTCAGAGACACAGGTCTGTAGTTTAGTGCCTCGTTTCTGTGTGTGTGTGTGTGTGTGTGTGTGTGTGTGTGTGTGTGTGTGTGTGTGTGTGTGTGTGTGTGTGTGTGTGTGTGTGTAAATATTCATACATACATGTCGTGAAATTATAGTTTCCTCTCCAATAGGCAAATATTTTTTTTTTCAAAATTTTGTAATCACATTCTATATTCAAAATACCCTTTGTGTGTTGGCTAGCACGCAACATTAGAGCATTACACGTGAGATTCTCCACAATTGCGGTAACTTTCACAGAATCACAGACATAGATTGATTCCCGGCCATTACCAGATTATACCTTGTTTCCTACGGCTGCGACCAGGGTTCCCCTCCCTGACTCGGGACCAGCCCCTCGCTCCTGGGCTGCAGTGATACAACCTTTACGACCGCCATATACAACTTCCCCTCATTATCTTTACGTTAATTACGAGTAAAAAAGAGCACTGGGAAAATGGAAATAATGTGAATCCTAGAGGCACGCACAGGGGCGACAAGGGTTTTTCCTGGGCGCTGCTTGAGGGCGTTTCTGGCAGCAGAGTCCTGGTTTCCTGCCTACCCAGGATGGTTCCAACCTTATCACCTCCTAACAATTATGCTGATAGTTTTACCTATTTATTACATGCATTTAATATGAGGATCTAATCTCATGTTAGTCATTCAGCACAAGCAGCGATGGATACTCGATCCTGTGAGGAATCCCTCTTTGTATGTAATATATTCAATATACAAAATATTTATTCAATATACATTATACAAGACATTTCTCACAAATCACTAATAGCTAAACAATCAACACTCACATCATGGCTTCCAACACACTTTCTCCCTCACCTCACCTCTTTTACTTGTAATCATCTAAAAAAAGAAGGGTTAATAATTAGATAAGACTTATCACAAAAAACGATTTAACCCGGAAGGCCATACTAGTCTGTGGAGGAAAGTGCATCATTCTGTCGAGGAAAAACGTGATTATTTTAAAAGGATGCGTCTTTTTTTTTTCTTTATTAATGCCGCAATAATAAACCAGTGGCATTTTAATACGCAATTAAATCTTAGGGCGGGATTTAAAGAGCAATTACGCACTCTTTGTGAAGAGAAAGAACTCCACTTGTGCGTTCTTACGTCGTGGAAACGTTCCGTTTCCACGAGGTAAGAACGATCTCGTACAACTAAATGAACTCTCGCTCTCATGCACTACCATTCTCTTATGAACAAATTTTATGTGTGTATATGATAGCCATATATTATGTATAAACATTCTAGATTTGGTTTTCAATGCCAACGAGAAAAGTATTATTTATGAAAGAGCTAGTCTCTTTAAATCATCAAATTACTCACACTATAAAAGTTTATTCGAAAAATAATTATGAGTACTGAGAAATTCACCAGATTTTAAAAATGCAAACATTCCCAAAATTTGTCTAAGAAATTTTATACCTTCCTAGAAACGAAATCTTTGAGAAACAATACGGAAACAAATATCGAAATATATAAATTACTTGAAAATGTTGTGAGAGAATACGAAACGTAAGATGAAGCGCGGCTCACACACATATACAGGGACCAGGAGCTGTGACTCGACCCCTGTGACCACATATAGGCGAGTAGTACAGACATAAGGTACCTTAATCTAAAAGCAATGAAATCTTCCCTATTTTCTCACCCAAAAACTTACAAACACGTACCTAACAAACCTTGAAGGTGGAACACTGAAATAAACAGTTGCCTCTCGCAAAAAAAAGAACAAATGCACTTAAATACATATAAAGGACACAATATCTTTTAAGGAAAGGAATAAAAAAGCTTATTTATGTTGGTAAACTAAATAATGAGTTATATTATGGGGGGAAAACAGAACCACAAGTTAGACATAGTTTTAGCTACTTGAAAAAAAAATTAAGTTTTCGGCTTGCGAAAATAGCAGTGAAAAATAGCTATTTAGTATAAGGCAAATACGGGAGAAAATATTTTCGTTTGTATTTACTTAATAAGATTTTATTCAGATTTCTTCTACCAGCGTCATTGTTATTAACGAGAAACTTCAGTATATAAAAATCAGTAATATTCTAAAAGTCAGAAATATTCAAAAAATTAGTAACATTCCAAAAATCAGTAATATTCTAAAATTCAGTAATATTCTAAAACTCAGTAATATTCTAAATTCAATAATAATCTGAAAATCAATAATATTCTAAAAATCGGTAATATTCAAAGCACTTTCATAATCTCTCACATTACCGTGATGTGCACATTATTACTATTCCTTGATAATGTGAGAAATCACGAAAATATTTGGAATATCACTACTGTTAACTGTGGTTATACTGTAAATTAAGATATCACCTGTTTCGTGCGATCTTGCTGCTGCAAACATGTAAGTGTTAAGTGTAGACACAGAATAAAGGAGCTGCTTCTGGCAAACACTGCAAGAGTCCCACGTCAGCGCTGAACACAACCAAGTGCTTTACAACACACACTAAATCTGTAACCATAAGTCAATGGCACAATTATATATGCTCTGTTTTTTGTTTAAGATATTCTTAATTATATACTGACTAGGCAATCATACTATTAACATCAGAGTTAGCTTTTTTTGACAAATTGATCTCTGCCATATATGTCTGTACTTTTTTAGTAAGTTACTTGAATCAGAAGCATTTGCAAGTGTCACGCCAATTTGTCTCATTTAGTTTAATATGCACTACGAAAGGGAAGTCGAAGTCATGTATCGATATTTTTAAAATTATGTAGTAGGTATCGTTTCTAATCAAATTAGATGTCTATCAAAAGTGAAAGCACACGTTGTTGACACGTGTACTTTAGCTTTGAAACTAGTTATCTAAATGTAAACATAAAAACAGACCTAAATGAAAATTCATCAGAATAGTTAGGCTTCACAAGTGGAGAGCCACAGCAGTCACTAACGATTCGTTTTATCCTCAATATTCACAAATGACGTCAATAAGCACCTGTGCTGCAAAATATTAAGATATTACGAAATAAAAAAAAATAGGGATTCACACAATATTTTAATTTTTGTAGAAAGTGATTATCCAGAGAGGCATTACTATCCTTCCATGGTTGTGAAACGGAAGCTTGGTAAACGTTTTTGCACTCTGGCATGATTGCTGGTCTCTTCCTTCCATCTCATGAATATACAAATAAATCGTGCAGTTTGCTTCTATTCAGTGAACGATTATCCTCGTTTATCTGTTTCTCTGTTTCTTTACAGTACTTTTAATTTAGCAAGCTGAGTACCTTGGAATACTGAACTGTTAATCTGAGAATGAATTTAAATTCTGGTAAGTACTGATAATTATAGGAGTGATAATGACTTATAATAAACTCAAAATAAGCAATATACCCTGTCTGAAAATAAAGATAAAAAAAATCTTTAATTTTACTAATAGATCATTTGAACGTTAACCCAAGAAAGTTGTCATCACTGTATAATTCATTTAAGTCCCTTAATAAAATATAATGCATACAACTTTGGTGATCATATCTGAAGAATCGGTACAAACTAGAGCAAGGGGTCTTAGCTGGGGGTCCCTATACACCTTGGGGGTATGGAAAGCAAATAATGGGGGTATGGAACTCCATCTCTGAACAATTTAAACAAAATTACTGTTAGATTAAACTAAACTATCAGCTGTTCTGTTCTTAGTTATCCATATGTAAAGTAAAACGAAGCTATTGACATCTTTTGAAGTCATACTGGTACCTAATAGGACTGGTGGTGGTGATAATTTCCACAGTCTGGTGAAGGAAGTATGGGCAAACACTGGGCAATCCACTGGGAGTCAGTAATCGTAAAATGCTGAGAACCCCTGAACTAGAGTGTGCCCAGAGCCGATCGACGTTTAAAACCTGTTTAGAAACATTGAATATTCTTTTCGTTGTTCTGCAAATAGAATAATGCGACTTGATACAAATATTTCATATTAAGATACTAAAAACCTGGAACGAGAAAAATTACTCAGCTATTGCAATGAGAGATAACCTGCAACAATGATTTTGTTAAGTAAACGAGCTATGCTCAATGAAGCTAACAAAAAATCCTTGAATCCAGTAAATGTACGGAATAACTAACCCAAAACAATACTTGAGTCATACCGCTATTTAAATACAGGTTGGGAAAATAAATTCGTATCCGCGACGTAGAGTTCAGTGAGTAGTCTCGTTTGAACCAAATGCTCTGCTGTAAGATCAGTAACAAACAGCAGAATTGGCTGTATCAGCGGAAATATCTAACTGAAACAGCAGTAACAGATATTAGCAACAGCAGCAGTAGAAATCAAGCAGTAGCACGAGTAGAAACCAAGCAGTAGCAACAGCAGAAACCATGCAGTAGCAATAGGAACAGAAGAAGCTAAGCAGTAGCAATAGGAACAGCAGAAGCTAAGCAGTACCAACAGCAACAGCAGAAACCAAGCAGTAACAACAGCAAGAACAGAAACCATGCAGTAACAACAGCAACAACAGAAACCAAGAAGTAGCAACAGCAGCTACAGCAATAGCTGAAGTAACAATGGCAGCAACAGAAACAGCAGCACCAAAAACAGCAAAATTACCATCAACAACAGCGACGGCAACAACAGCAACATCAGCTTCAGTAGCAGGAGCAGCAGTAGCAACGGCAGATGCTGCTGCTGCTGCGGCGGCGGCGGCGGCGGCGACGACGGCAGCTGTAGCAGCAGAAGTTGCAGACGCTGGAGGAAGGGAGGCCGGATGCGGAGCTCCCGACATATGGACTATTATTACCATGAATTAGCCGCACGAAACACGAGTGTCATCTCACCCGAGGGTTTTTTTTCCCTCATCAGACCGCTGATTAATCTGACAGGTGTCTTGTTTATCTTTTCACTCATTTTCTTATTCTCACATCTTCACCCTTTCTGTCAATTAATAAGCACATATATTATGTCTATGTTTCTATATCGTCACACACACACACACACATAGTGAAGGAACTCGATATAGGAAAAGGATTAGGGTTAAGACATGTTCTCACTGTGGACAGTGCAGGAGGCAGCATACCTAAGAAAACGTACAATATCACGTTAGAAACAGGATACCAGAAAGATTGGACACTAGAAATGTATTACGAATATTCAAGTGACCAAGCACGAAGCTGTAAACTGCAGACTTGTATCCTTAACCTGCATAACCTACAATGTAGACCGCGAGATGAAAAAACTCACCACGAACCAACAAGACGGGTTAAGAGGTATAAAATCATTCCGTATTAACCTATACAGAGCTTCATGAAAGGATAGTGGAAGTCAAGAAAGACAGTGGTGAGAAGACTACATACACAGAATGTTTTTAGATACATTTGATACAGTGCCTCACAGGTAACCAATTTACAAACTTAAAACGCAAGCAGGAATATCAGTGAGGGACTACAACAAGAAAAAACAAAGATTCTGACAGACTACAAGACGTCAAGAGAGAGATGTGAGGTTGGAAAGAGAATATACGGAGTTAGCAAAGGACTAGTTCTGATCCTCGCGTTATTCTTAATATACATCAAGAGAAGAACTATTCCTTCACGTCTCTGTTGGTGGATGATGCAAATCTCGGATAAAATACAGATTGAAGAAGGATTACAATAGTTGCAAGAATGTTCTAGTAAATGAATATTCGAGTTCTTTCCTGTTCAAGTAAGGTGACCAAGATGAGAAGAGACAGACGAGTAATACTGTATCAACTGAAACTCGAACATTTCAGGAGTCCTAGATGCACTACACACACGCAAAAAAATACCAATAAATCCATCCAAATCACATAAACATTTCTCATAATAACCTCATGATTATTACTGTTGCTCGCAGCCCGGCTATCAGCTACCTGTATCGAATGAGTGATAAAGGAGACTGGGAAAAGGGTATTTTGATTTTAAGAAAAAAATGAGAAATTTCTCCTGACGCGGATATTAGTAATAAAATTATCAGCGCAGTGAAACTTATGGTCATTTGACAGATGCTTTTGTACCCTTAAAAAATCAAAGAAAATGATTTTGTCTAGTCTGTTCATACAATTTTCACAGTACCGAGTCTTGTAAATCAGGTATGTCGAGTGCATGTGCAGCACCTGTCTCTTAACTACATACCAATAATATGGTGCGAACCTTGGTATTCTCAGACTGGACTCGCAGTCAGTAATCAATTCAGTGGATGTCTCTTTTAAAAGATCGCATGTTATCAAGAAAACAAAATGTGACCCAGACTTTAGGCTAGAAATGTAAATGAAAGAGATGAATACTTAGTATACCGTGTGCATGTCTTCTTGGTTAGTAGCCAGAGTTTGTTAAATTATAAGCACGTGCAAGAAGCGAATATGTTGAACACCCAAGCCTTACAACAAATTAGTAAGTGATAACATTAAATCAAATGACAGAAATTTGCAGGCGGCACAAATTATAGCTTAAGAAAATGACTGGCAGCCACACCTGGTGACAACATTGATAAATTACAAAACAGTGAGAACACAAGGTATAGGGTATGTATAACTAATACAAATTATACACCTGTGCACTAAATTATATCATGCTAATAAACACAAATTACAGGCACGACATGGGTCGTCATTGGGCGACAGACTGAATACCGAAAATATTAACTAAGCGAAGAAAATTATGCATTGCAAAATCGCGCACACGCGCACATACACACACAAACACATGCACAGCATACGCTTCAAAAATCCGTTCACCCTGGCAAATACATCAAAATGTCTCATTAATCCAAATATGTTAGTCGACGAACAGTCAGTAAGTCAGTCGGTGTAACAAGGACAGTTGCAGAACCGGTGGTAACAGCAGTCAGCCCGGGGCAAATGGGAAGAGTGAGCCTGTTAACGACCTTGAAATGGCCGTAAGGATAGTTGTGAAAGTCATTCTTCACCTACCATTCCTTTTATACCTAACTGGTAAGTTGAACACTCTTGTGCTTCCGATTCTATTACTTTAGTTATTAAAATTTTATATTATTAAGGGACTTTTTTTTGAAACTAAGTCTGTACTTTGTAATTCTTTTACGAACGAATGTTACTAAAAATATACATATTATAAAAGTAAAGGGAGCTTTTTGTTTTTTTAATAAGTGTATTAAACAGTGAATGAAAAATGTCGCAAAAAAATGCAAAGTTGTAGCTTTTTCGTGTGGTGTGGAGATTCGAACTGGGGAAAGTATCCTGCAAACCAATCACGTTAATACCTGGTAGTGAAGGCTACAATGATGAATTCTCAGACCAGCCACCAGTGTAAACTTGTTAAGGTTAGCATGGCTACCAACTGCAACCAAAGGAAAGTTTTCACAGCGATCAACAAAACATCTACTGCCAAATTCTAGGTTTCGTATCAACTGCAGTCAGTGCATCGAAAATAAAAAAAATGAAAAGAACGCTTCTTTTTTTTTTAAGAAATGGGGGGATTCGACCCGTGGGAAACTTTCACTGTCTCCAGCATGGTTTTTTAACCCATGGCATCAAGGAGACCCAAGCTTGGTTTCTGTTGATGCTTTCCCCTCCCAGAATTCTGTCAAATACTTTAATCTTCAGAACACACGTGACCTTACTTGGCCTATGTCGTCTCATCTTCCACTACTGCTATTCTTAGTGGGAAGCGCTAAACTCGTAGAGTCATGCAACACATGAGGAATGGAGAGGCAATAGGATTCGAGCCATGGACAGAGAGAAAACTTCAAATTTCTTGGAGACGGAGCTCCTAAACAGCATCAAGGCACCTCCCTCGAGGGGTCATCATCCACTGCCTTGACCTTAGGGTTGGCTTTCACCGAGCTGTCTCACATGCGTCGTGGGAAGGTCTCAACACAATGATGCCTCCAATTTTCATTTCTAACTCTTGAGCGTCATTGCGATAATCTCTCCTACTTCAGTTTGAAATATAATTCAGATATTTATTTCCCAGATCTTGTGATTGTAACATGTATCAATCAGTGATTTATGGTATTTTGTTATATTATTATTTTCATTGTTGGGTTACCTTCATATTCAAAATTCACAGCAAACGTGAATCGATGTTTTGATTTTATTAAACGAGAAAACAAATTGTATTTCAGCATGTGACTTCTGACTATTTCATTAAAGTGGTTTTGTATACACCTGTTACATTACTAAAAATATACGATAAGTCAAAGGCTGGCGCAAAGGATGCAGCGGGTGTTCGAGTCCTGGATCGTCAAGCTAGGGCGCTGAAACAAGAAAATGGCATTTATCTGGCCGCTTTGATGAACCTTCAGATAAAAATTAATTTACAACGTGATAAAATCATTAAAAAAAAAAGTCACTATCTACGTTCAGAGTCATATTTTGCTCAGTACTGTCTATACTAACATAATTCATAATTCTTCCATTACTGTCTACACTAAATTTCGCATTCTTAGGAATAAAACATATGAAGGGCTAAGGGACCCAGGACTGGACTCCAGGAACAATCTCTATCAACGGTAAGACTGGAAACAGAATTTCCCATTGAAATAAAAGCACGTGTTATATTTCTCGGCAGGAAACTCGTATTTGTATGTTACTCAGTTGTCCCTGTATCAAGTGGGCGTGGTGCCTTTGGTGTGTATATATATATATATATATATTATATATATATATATATATATATATATATATATATATATATATATATATTTATATATATCGTGTCGAATAGATAAAACTTGCGATTGTGGCTTTAATAGCAACACTCTTTTTGCCGATTAAGGCAAACAAAAATTTGTGTATGCAATAATTTCGCAAAAATCAATCTGAACCTAACGAAAAAAAAAAGTATATTTCATTGTTTTTTTATTAGTAAATTGAAAGCTTATCTAAAATGTATTTAGTTGGATTAGGCTAAATTGCGTTTGTTATAGTAAGGTTAGGTAAGTCTTCAAAGGTTCTTTTGGAACAAAATTATTAATTTTAGCATTAACATAAATTTAAAAAAATCTCTTTAAACATAAGAGGAAATTTTAGAAAGGACTTAATTTAAATTGAGTTCTTGCAAGAACAATAAACAGTATTATAATTACCAGTAACTATATATTCAAATACAAATTAATATTTAAAAGCATAAATAATAGTAAACAATAAGATCAGAACAGCTCGTATTATCAGGAGTGCAGTGGAGTGTGAATGGAAGGCTGACCCAGAGCAAGGTCAACAAGCAACAGAAAGCAGAAAAGAAATGAAAGAAATACCTCCATATCACCAAGCGAATCACTCGTAAAGTTTGAGACCTTGTTGATGGGTGACGCTAACATGCATGCTCCTTCAAAAGTAACACTGGCCAAAGCCACATGCAATTACCCTAACAAACATTCATACGCTACGTATGAAATTTTTCCTTACCCTCTCGACCCCCTTTGTATTCTGTGTGGTCATCAAGGAAATCACAGAAGCGCTCTCCAGTGAGCTCAGTATCTGGTTCTTGGATGATGGTACTCTAGCTGGCACTACAGAATCTCCCCTAGAGGACATCAGAAAAAAATAAAGTCGTGGGAGAGAACCTGTGCCTATCTTTAAACTCCACTAAATATGAAATAGTTTCTACCAATCGACAGATGATCCAGAATATTAGTATTGTTTTGCCAGGAGTACAAGCCACTGATCCAGCCAAGAACACTCTCCTTGGTGCTCCTCTTGGGCCCAGTGCCATCGATCTGATCTTGGAAAAAAATCTCAGACCTCAGGACGATGGAAGACAGAATGAAAGACATCGATACACATGATACCCTCTACCTACTCACCAGGTGCCTGTCCATCCCAAAACTTACCTATTTCCTGAGATGCTCCCCAGCCTTCAGCAGTCCAAAACTCAGGGAATATGACTCTCCTTAAAACCATGGTAGAGAATATATTGAATCTTTCCCTCGAAGATGGACAGTGGTTGCAAGCCTCACTTCCAGTCAGTCTTGAGGGGCTTGGAGTACGCAAATCTTCCCAGATTGCTCTACCAGCTTTCCTATCCTCTTCCATTGCATCAAACGTGTTAATAAAACAAATTCTTCCAGATAACCTCAGTGACTCACTAGGAATACAGGACCCTAGCTACGCCAGTGGCGCTGCTCAAGCGCCAAAACCTAGTGCAGCACTGGCCTACAGACATTCAAGTTGGGATGGCCCCATCGCTGAAAAGGTGCTTGCCAACATGCTTAGGGCTGTAACATCAATCAGGGAGACTGGCCATCTCTAAGCCGTGAGTGCGCGTCACTCTGGGGACTTCTTCTAGTTCCCATTTCGGCAATGGGAACACGCCTCGACCCTAAGACCCTCCATATTGCAGCGGCTCTGCGCCTCGCTGCCCCAATTCACACGGAATATACGCGTATTTGCGGCGATGCGCAAGCCGACCAATATGGTTTACATGGTCTTAACTATTCCAAAACCAAGGGCTGGCATGCAAGACACAATGAAGCCAACGACATCGTAAAGAGAACCCTTGCTATAGCTGGATGCCCAGCCGAGAGCCTCGATCACTAGCAGCCGACAATACCCACAACCCAACAAACTGCCCCGATAGGGGTCACTATCTGTCTTTGTAAGAATGGTAAGCTCTTAGCATGGGACTATACCTGTGTGTCGACGCTGGCTGACACCTATATTCATCACAGTGTCGAGTGACAGGGAGGAGCTGCTGATCACAGGGAGTAGTACAAGATCAGCAAGTACAGGGACATAAGCCAACAGTATCAATTTGTCCCAAAAGGATCAGAGACCTTGGGATCATGGGGGAGAAATGCCACACGTTTCCTTAAAGAATTGGGTTCCAGACACCACCAGGGACCCAAGGGCAGTCACTTTCATGTTCGAGCCTCAACATGGCCATCCAGAGAGGAAATGCATGCAGCATACTGGGCTCTCGTCCGGCTTCGGAGGAGCTGGAGATCAATAATCTTTGATATATTGTACCAATGTATTCATGTTTGTGTTTTCTGTCAATGTATTCTGTCTAATAATAAAGTTCACTTAGAATATAAAATATAGGGGGTGGTAGGAGAAGAAAATATTCAAACAGCTCCGGGGAGAACCTTGAGTTTTCCCTGAGGTACGTTGTCTTCATTGAGGATGAGGGTCCCCATTATATATATATATATATATATATATATAATATATATTATATATATATATATATATATATTTGTGTGTGTGTGTGTGTGTGTGTGTGTGTGTGTGTGTGTGTGTGTGTGTGTGTGTGTGTGTGTGTGTTGCAATAAAATCACAGTAAACAGATATCACAATATGCAGAACAACCACCGTGAAAGAAAAGAGAAAATCCAAGTGCTTTCAACAGGACGGCATATAAGGGCAAGACTACACCTCACAGTCGCGTCACAACACCCGACTCTGTAGAATACAACTGATTCTTTACCCAAGCATTAAGATTTTGTACTTGTCTAATGCATCATTAAATTCTTCCTAAATTTTATTAATTATAAATGAATCCAATTTATATAAACCAAAAGAAATATTCATATTACTTTCAAAACTGCTTTTTTAATGAAACATGTTTGTATTATATTCATGTCGACCCTAGACTTCCTTGATAAAACTTTCTCAGGCTTTTAAAAATCAAATGGATGGTTAAAATCTCTCACATGAATAAACGGAGCATTAGAATATTGTCCACTTCTAATGCTATATTTATGTTATTTTAATCTTAGTTCAAGACTTTTACCAGTTGATGATAAGAAACAAAGAACTGTCGCAGTCATGGACTATAAGGGAATATTTTCAATTAAAGTAATTTAGTACGCTCCAAGACATACTAGTCATGGCTCATTTCGTTGCCAACACAAACCACTATTTGATTTTAAAGAAATTTAATTAGAAATTTCAGGCCCCTGAAATTTTCTACCACAGATAAAGCAGAAGGTTAATCAGAATGAAGACTAAGAGAAAGCCTGAGTCTAAAAACAATAGAAACTGATAACCTAAGCATCAAAATATACAGCAAAAAGCAGTCACCAGATTCAAGGGCGGCAAAAGATCAAATGTGCATCTTTTGTGAGTGTCAAATCTTACAAATAAGAACATAAATAAAGAAAGAAATGACTCAGGCAACACATCAGCAGTCTCTCAGCATGGTAGGTGACCAAACTTGAAGCATTTACCATCATTCAATCTATACTGTCTTGCCAGAAGTGGAAAAACACTTTAATTCAAATATATATATATATATATAATATTATATTATATAATATATATATATATATATATATATATATAATTATATATATATATATATATATATATATATAATATATATAAAATATATATATATATATATATATATATATATTATATTATATATATATATATAATATATATATATATATATATAATATATAATATATATATATATTATATATTATATATTATATATATATATAAGGAGGTTTTGTGGGTGAGGGGCTTGGACTTCCAGCAAGCGTGCATGAGCGTGTTAGATAGGAGTGAATGGAGACGAATGATACTTGGGACCTGACGATCTGTTGGAGTGTGAGCAGGGTAATATTTAGTGAAGGGATTCAGGGAAACCGGTTATTTTCATATAGTCGGACTTGAGTCCTGGAAATGGGAAGTACAATGCCTGCACTTTAAAGGAGGGGTTTGGGATATTGGCAGTTTGGAGGGATATGTTGTGTATCTCTATACGTATATGCTTCTAAACTGTTGTATTCTGAGCACCTCTGCAAAAGCAGTGATAATGTGTGAGTGTGGTGAAAGTGTTGAATGATGATGAAAGTATTTTCTTTTTGGGGATTTTCTTTCTTTTTTTTTTTTGGGTCACCCTGCCTCGGTGGGAGACGGCCGACTTGTTGAAAAAAAAAAAAAAAAAAAAAAAAAAAAAATATAATAATATATATATATATATATATATATAATATATATATATATATATATATATATATATATATATATGTATATAATATATATATATATATATATATATATATATATATATATATATATATATATATATATAATATATATATATATATATATATGTCGTGCCGAATATGTAAAACTGGTCAATTAGCAAGAACTCATTTAAAATTAAGTACTTTCTAAAAATTTTCTCTTATACGTTTAAACATATATTTTTTTCATTAATGTTGATGTAAAAATTTTTAATTTTGCACCAAAAGAATCTTGGAAAACTTACCTAACCTTATTATAACAAGAACAATTTATTTTAGCCTAGCCCAACTAAATATATTTTAGATTTGTTTACAATAATTTAATACTAAACAAACACAGTGAAATATATTTTTTTTCGTTAGGTTCAGAATGATTTTGGCGAAATTATTGCATACACAAATTTTCACTTGTCCTATATGGCAAGATGAGCGTTGCTATTTAAGCCAAGATCGCAAGTTCTGCCTATTCGGCACGAACACACACACACACACACATATATATATATATATATATATATATATATATATATATATATATATATATATATATATATATATATATATATATATATAAGGCGATTTGAGGCACATGTAGATAATTATATGCAAATGTGGCATATATTATTATAGAGTAGTGGCAGGTGGAGGTGAGGAGGAAGGGTTGAGCTTCAGTACACTATTAAAAGCAAATAATTACACCACACACTGGAGACCCGTCGCTCTGATGACCGCTCTCACCCACACGCCCTACACTCTCATTATGCAAACGCCTATTTGATTGGTCCTCGCTCCCATTAACACCATAACTTACCCCCCACAAGAAGCAGCGTTGTAATTAGGAGAAAAATTATGTTATGTCATAGATGCTTGAAGAACGTATTAATCTGGAGGCATCAGAAGGACAATGGTAATTATCAGTGCTCGTGGCTGACGTACTGTGCAAATACCAACCTCGGAACGACCCACCTATTCCATTCTTGTTCTAAAACGCGAAAGCAGAATATATATATATTTTCATTCTCGAGCAGCTAATTATGTTTGCATATAATTTACTGGGTGTGACAGACACTCGTTGCAAGAAGGGATGTAAATTACGAAATATTTTTCACCTAAATTCTGAAACCTTATATTGAAGACAAGTTCATTGTATATATATATATATATATATATATATATATATATATATATATATATATATATATATATATATATATATATATATATATATATATATATATATATGCATATATGTATATACGTTAAAGATGAGATCAAGTGATGTAGGGCGGAGTGAGGTAAAAGGGTCAGGTTGTGGAATTTTTCTTAATATACTTAGACAAAATGTGCATATATCCCACTGTTTTCTTTTATGTTAGTGTGACTGATAACGCATGCTGTTTACTTGATTACGAAATTTCAAGTGTTTCCAGTTCACAGTGTGAGATTGTGTCTTGTTGTGCATTATATATGCGTTGCGTGTGTCATCCACTTTGCATGCGTATTTCTATTAAGTCTAATATTTAAATACTTTGCTGTTTCGCCTACACAAACGATCACAACCACTGCAAGGTATGCTGTAGACTACTGCCGTGCCTGTATTCTTGTTACGGTGAGGCGTTTAGTAAATTCTTTGATAGTTTTTGTGGAGAGTACAGTGAAGCTAATGTTGGTTGTCTGGAGGAGGGAGGTTATAACTACTCTTTTTCAGCATTAGATAATGTGCAGGAAATCTGAGGGCGGAGAAGACTGTTTTTCTACATATATTTAATCGTCTACCAGGAATTCCCTGCTGCAGATCTGGAGTTCGCGCGAAGAAGAAAAAACGAAAACTACTTCTCGTTTAGTGCTGAGATCGTAGTGCGCAGTGAAATATATCAGGTCATTCTGATATAATAACTCATTCAAGGCGGAACTTAAAATGAGGTGCCATATATATGTAGGAAATTAATTGAGTAGAAATTCAGAGAACCACAGTTTATGATCTCTACTCTGAGCACCATTTCCAGCATGAGGTATAATGTTCATATTTTTTGCATATATATATATATATATATATATATATATATATATATATATATATATATATATATATATATATATATATTATATATATATATATATTATATATATATATGCGCAAAACAACCATTGTGAAAGAAAATTGAAATTCCAAGCGCATTCGTGACTTGTCACATTATCAAGGAACTATATAGTTCCTTGATAATGTGAGAAGCCACGAAAGCGCTTGGAATTTCACTATTCTTTCACAGTGGTTGTTTTGCATATTCTGATATCACTTGTTTACTGTGATCTTAATGCATATATATATATATATATATATAATATATATATATATATATATATATATATATATATATATATATATATATATATATATATACATATATATATATATATATATATATATAAAGTAAGGTATCCAACAGGCATGTGTGTGTCAGACAGAAGAGAGGACAAGTGGTTTTTATGATTTAACGTGCTATTAGAGTGTGAGCAAGGTTACAATTTTGAAAGGATTCAAAGGAAACAAGTTAGACAGACTTGAGTCCAGGAGGTGGGAAGTACAGTGCCTGCACTCCGAAGGAGGAGTGGAGCTGCAGCAATCTGGCGAGTCATCTGAGCTGTGATGTCAGTGTACTTCTGGCAACACTGAGTGAATGACTGATGGTGGAATTATTTTTCTATTTGTCGGATTACCCGACCTCGGTGAGAGTCGACCGGTTTATACATTTTACACACACACGCACACGCACACACACACACACACACACACACACACACTACTAAACAAACACAGTGAAATATATTTTTTTCGTTAGGTTCAGAATGATTTTGGCGAAATTATTGCATACACAAATTTTCACTTGTCCTATATGGCAAGATGAGCGTTGCTTTTTAAGCCAAGATCACAAGTTCTGCCTATTCGGCACGACATTATATATATATATATATATATATATATATATATATATATATATATATATATATATATATATATATATATATACATACACACACACACACACACACACACAGCCACACACACAGCCACACACACACTACCACACACTACCACACACACACACTACCACACACACTACCACACACACTACCACACACACTACCACACACACTAACACACACACTAACACACACACTAACACACACACACACACACGTATTCATATACAACAGGCCTAGTGTCTAATCGGCATGTGCCTAGGACAAAATGGTAACTAACACACACACAAACACACACACAC
This sequence comes from Cherax quadricarinatus, assembly GCF_026875155.1. NCBI lineage: Eukaryota > Metazoa > Arthropoda > Malacostraca > Decapoda > Parastacidae > Cherax > Cherax quadricarinatus. Next base: position 64,480,755 of record NC_069405.1, read on the forward strand.
ACACACACACACACACACACACACACACACACACACACACACACACACACACGTACTCATATTCAACAGGCCAAGTGTCTAATCGACATGTGCCTGGGACAAAATGGTAACTAACTAACACACACACACACGTACTCATATACAACAGGCCTAGTGTCTAATCGACATGTGCCTAGGACAAAATGGTAACTAACTAACTAACTAACACACACACACACACACAAGTCGTAGTGAACGAATGTCAGAGTATAAATAGAATAATGGGTGGGGACTCGAACCATGGTCCACAATAGCAGCAAGTCCCAACGCTGTAGTCACCCAGCCACTGAGTTTAAAATAGGATCATTTTACAACAGCATAACTGTGACATGGTTGTGTCAGCGGCACTAACTCTGAACCTACTGTCTCATCCCACAGCCCCAGAAACTTTCATGGTACATGTATTCCCATACCTCTCAAAGCCAGAGAGTCCATAAACCATGGACCCCCCAAGGGGGATCCCATGGAATGGCTTCAGGAAAGTCCATGATCCACGGGGGCAAAAATAGATTTTCCTCGAGCTAATTCCTGTTACTTTTGGATTATTACTATTATTATTATTATTAATTATTTGAATTCTTAAAAAATTTTGTATTCTGTGCGAAGGGAATCAATTTCCAGAATAATAAATTGTAATAATAATTAATTGAGATCCCCAGCTGCCGATGCCATTCTGCTGAGGCATTAACGTCAAGAATTTCTTTCAGTGATTCTGATACTTTTTTCCCCTGTATCGTTTAAATAATTCGATCCAATTCTTTGTTGTTATTTGTTGATGAAAGTATAATCACGATATGAAGTTGAGGTTGCCATTGTCAATCTGTTTTAAAATTAATTTTTATAATTTTCAGATTTTTTTTCAGTGAAAAGATGAGCAAAATGACTTAACAATATAGCCAGAGTACATAATTTTGTGCGTGTGTGTGTATGAACATATTTCTCTTTAAGGTCCATACCTATTTTCAAATTTTCAGAAGATTCTGTGACCGAAGGTTAAGAACACCCGTGATATTGAACAGTGTTTCCCGACCTTTGCTCAATGGTGACCTTATTCAGCTTCTTAAATGTAACACCTGATTCATAATGAAGTTTTTATTAAAACTAGACAACTATGGAAACTGCAGTTAACATATAAAAAAAATTAATTTTAAGAAATTATAATCCCCGAAAAAATCAGTAGTAAACTGTATATCGCTAATCAAGTAAATTTTAATTCCCAGATCAAGGAAAATTTTTAATTCTCTGTGTATAACACAGAGATACACACCTTTCCATATACTCTCGATTGATAGAATAAATATTTTGATGGCTTCACTATTCTCAGAAATTTTCCAGCAACCCCACTGGACGACGCGATCCAGGTGCTGTGCGTCCCTTAGCGTTACCTTTCAAATGCACTTATTATACTTACACGGAATTTAATTAAAAAATTTCCATACTTCAACAAGATAAAAAAAAATAATATGTAGGTACTCGAATTGTAAAAAAAAATTAGGAATAGAAGCAACAGGTTAAACAATAGACTTTAGTAGCTTGCCGTGGCTTGGCTGCTGCCTTGCAGACTTGGCTCACCCACCTGGAATCTTCTAACTTTGCTCCCTTCCTCCCGCCATACATCCAAACTTTTCTCACTCCCTGTCTCATCCTTCATGTACCTCTCTTCTTTTTCCTCTGTCTCTCATAGCGACTCTCGCCCCCCTATGCGTAGCGTCACTCCCACCACCTTCCTCCCAGGGGTGACGGGGGATGATATGTCGCGTCACCCATACCTCTCTCATGAGTGATAGGAAAGGATCGGGAGGGGGGTGGTTTGCCTTGCGCCCTTTCCGGAAAGAGATGCCGTCACCCATCTCTCCCAGGTGTAGCAGGGGAAGTGGTGTTGTGTCACCCATCCCTCTCCCTCTCAGAAGTAGCAAGAAAGGGTGTTGGGTTACCCTCCCACCTCTCAGCAGTAAGAGGAGAAAGGTGTTATTGCATTATACCCCCTTCTAGGAGAGTCAATGGAAAAGGGTATCACGTCCAACCTGGTCATTGATCAGTAAATCAGTAATTCAACACATCTGCATTATGTTGTTAGGTAAGACACATATGCAACAGTTAGGTATCTTTATTATGAAACGTTTCGCCTACACAGTAGGCTTCTTCAGTCAAGTACAGAAAAGTTGATAGAAGCAGAAGATACATGAAGACGATGTAATCAGTCCATCACCCTTAAAGTTTTGAGGTGGTCATATTGTTTCATACTATGGAACAATGCTCTTCTCCAGACTGAGGGACTGACCACCTCAAAACTTTAAGGGTGATGGACTGATTACATCGTCTTCATGTATCTTCTGCTTCTATCAACTTTTCTGTACTTGACTGAAGAAGCCTACTGTGTAGGCGAAACGTTTCATAATAAAGATACCTAACTGTTGCATGTGTGTCTTACCTAACAACCTGTCGGTATTTTATACCATTTTAATGTTCACATCTGCATTAGTAGGACTGCAACTTAAGTCAAAATGCAAAATATTACTGTAGTCTTGCCTCTAGACACAAGCCACAAAAGTACATATAGCATTATAATAAGCCGACTTTTTAAACAACTTATTCTTACATGTTCTCTACACACTCATTTAAGTCAACTCTGTTTTGTTTAGGTTAGGTTAAGTTAGATCTTGTTGGCTAGATCATCATTAATTCATGATAAGCATTTTAGGGACCAAGTACGACCTATGGAACATCGACAGTAAGCTGAAAATCCCATTTGTTATGGCATAAGTACGCATGGATCTTACGTCTAGGTACAAGGAAGGTATGTTGTTATTTATCATCCCGTGTGTGTGTGTGTGTGTGTGTGTGTCCTCGCTGGAGAAAAGGATTTTGCGTAGCCGGGAATCTTTATTACCGATACGACATTTCGTCCAGGGCTGCACTACAAGACCAACCGTGGACGAAACGTTGCAACAGTAATAAAGATTTCCATGCAGTATAGTGTCCTGGTGTCTCCAGGTGTCGGCTTACACCATCATTTACCATGGTGTCACACCGTCAGGTCATGAGAGAAGCAAACAATATCCTTGTGCAAAACCCGTTTTCTCTTGGAGAGTTATGTGTCAGAATGTCTCTACTGAACTGATAGTGAAGGACACTGTCTTCCCTATCGCTCTCCATGGTAGAATGCTGTCTTATTCTCTTAACGCTTGATGGGAGAGTGCTATCATCTTTTTCTTCTCTTGATGGGATAGTGCTATCTTCTTCTTTCCCTCTTGGTGGGACAGTGCTATCTTCTTCTTTCCCTCTTGGTGGGACAGTGCTATCTTCTTCTCTTTCCCCTCTTGATGAGACAATGCTGTTCTCCTTTATCCCCGCCTGTAGAAACAGTACTGCCTATTTTCTCTCTTCTCTCCGCCCTCTTGATGTAAATGTACTATGTTTCTCTTCTTGAGAATGTTGCTACGTTCTTCTCGCCCTTTCCTCTTGATGGGAAAGTGCTGCTAGTTCTCCTCTCTCCATTCCTGATGGAAATGTGCTGTTATGTCCTTTTTCTCCTCTCCTAATACGAGTGTGTTGATATTTCTCTCTCTCTCTCTCTCTCTCTCTCTCTCTCTCTCTCTCTCTCTCTCTCTCTCTCTCTCTCTCTCTCTCTCTCTCTCTCTCCCTCTCTCTCATTCACCTTCTGTTGTAAAAGTCAGAGAATAAAATAACCTTTCAAAATGAGTCCAGTGCTACAGATTACATGATACTGATATATTATAAACTACTGGTATGCTGTGTCCTTCCTAACACCTGTAATCTTCAGACCTTCAAGGAAACTTTAAACAGATATCTTCTTGACTATATATGATATTCCTTCATTCAGGCCAAGAATCGCTTTATTATCTTTTACATCTTCCTTATAAATTTATTTTACCTTTTTACATTATTATCTATTTTACGCCCGTCAGGTAAAGTACCGTTTCTACCAACGTAGATTATGTTCACCTCTATTTGATAATACGAGGTGAATTTTTAACAACTCTTAACTCCTGAGTTACTTGTGGATAGCTATTCTCTGGTTTTCATTATATAAAATTTATGACACTAAGTAAAGCCCGTTTAGCATTCAAATTATTTAGTCTTAGAAAAGTAATCACAGGCCACATTCAATTAAAAATTTAAGTGGGACGTATGGTTAAGGTAGCACCTTAGGCTCACAACCCAGGGGAAATGGGTTCGATCAAGGGCAAGTCTAGTTAATGGGAAAAGATCCCCCTTACAGCAGTTACCCTTGTTCACTTGGCAGTAACCACGTACCTAGGTGTTACCCGATTTTTACGGGTCGCATCCTGTGTGATCGGGGGGATGGTAGTGGTATACCTCACAGGTCTGGGTTTCGAAACGAACTGAGGTTTGGAGAGCTGGTCGAAGCCAGTAAATTCAACGGTGTAAAGAAAGCACCAATGACCTATCACACTCTCGATTAATAACTATCTCCAACAGTCTGATTGATCACACCGTCAAACCTGAAGCCTGGTCTGGGACCGAGCCGCGGGAGCGGTGACTCCCGGGGTTGACTGCAGGTACGGTTACCTACATCATAAATCTCCTGGCACGATTGAAGCAGAATTACCGACAATATGTTAGGTAAAACGACATGTGAAAGTAATGGAACATATTTATTTTGGCAACGTTTCCCTCTCCAAGGCTTGACAAAGCTCCTGAAGAGCGAAACGTTGCCACAATAAAAATGTCGCATTAGATGCACATGTATCCTTTTCCCTAACACGATTAAAGCACAACGAGCAGCAGCTACTAGGTCGGATGCGCGCTCCTCCCTTAAGTGACGTGACTGACCTAAGTAAAGGCGCTGGCTTAAGCCGGTGGGAGAATTGAACCTCCCTTGCATAGGCCAGTAGGCCTGTTGCAGTGTTCCTTCTTTCTTATGTTCTTATAAATCAGGCGAGCGAAAGGTCGATTTTTCTTTTATTAATTAGGAACTTGCACGCGACCATGATGCCCAGGAATAAGATAACTTGAGTCTACAATTCCCAGGAATAAAGGAACCAGAAGGGCCTGTGTGTACCTATAACTTCCAGGACTGGGAAGCCAGTGAATATCTAATTTCCAGTGCTGGGAAAGCCGGTGAATATCTATAATTCCCTGGGTTGGGGGAGCCAGTGAACATGTACAACTCCCAGGGCTGGAGAGCCAGCGAACATGTATAATTCCCAGGGCTGGAGAGCCTGTGAACATGTATAATTCCCAGGGCTGGAGAGCCAGTGAACATGTATAATTCCCAGGGCTGGAGAGCCAGTGTGCGTACATCTAACAGCCTAAACGCAAGAAATAAAATAAGCGAAGACTAATTACATGTACAATAAATATTCGCTGTTGGAATTCGAAGCGACGCTGTATCAGTTAATACGTTTTTACTAGGGATCATTCTTGGCCAGCATATTTACTGAAGAAATGGCGGACAATAATACAGAGAATATTCTTTTTTGTGTGTATCAAGAATAAAGCCTTTGACGGGGTTCCGAACAAGTGGAGGCACGCGGTACTGAAGCTCTGCTCTTAATAAAGGCGTAACTGACTGATAAATTCTATAAGCGCGTTTTCATAAAAGGAGAGAAATCGGAGGAGGTATTAATCGTTGGTGGGGTTCCGCATGGGGGTAAGCGTCTGGCTCTTTGAGGTTCAGAATCTACTTAAACGATGAACGGGAGGAAATAGATACCAGCATAAGTACTGTGACGACCACACACAAAAATACGATCCAACAAATACTGAGGCAGGCACCAGGAAGCTTCAAGAGGATCCAGACAGGTTTAATGTTGGGGTCGGAGAAATGGCCGGTGCAATTCAGTATGCACAATTGCACGTTTCTATTTCTAGTGAATGAAAATAACACCCATTGACTAAATGATATAAAGCTTCATTAAACCGAATGCGAAAAGATCTCAGAGTTGTGGAAAATGACTATCTTAATGGATGATTGAAGCCTCATTAAAGCTAAAACGTTGTGTAGTTTTAAAAATAGGTTAGAGAAATACATGAATGGATGGGGAGAAGAGTCGAGTGCAGAGACCTGGGTGAGCAACATAACAGGCTTAAAGTTTTACAACAAAAGCGATAATATCAGTGAGATGAAGCAAACCGTAAACTCGGGTAAATAAAATTTTGACAAAACTTTCATAAAAAAAAAAAAAAGTAAGTTCACATAAATAACAAAAAATTATATTTTTTTCGAGAACCTATTTTTTATGGCAATGTATTTTGCAAACAGTATTACAAACTATGTGTGTGTATATATATAAAAGAAAGAGATGATTGTGGACGTTATGAATGAGAAGAAGCTGGATGTCCTGGCTTTACGTGAAACAAAGCTGAAGGGGATGGGAGAGTTTCAGTGGAGAGGAATAAATGGGATTAGGTCAGGGGTTTCTAATAGAGCTAAAGAAGGAGTAGCAATAATGTTGAAGGATAAGCTATGGCAGGAAAAGAGGGAGTACAAATGTATTCATTCAAGGATTATGTGGAGTAAAATAAGGGCTGGATATGAAAAGTGGGTTATAGTAAGTATATATGCACCTGGAGAAGAGAGAAGTGTAAAGGAGAGAGAGAGAGATTTGGGGAAATGTTGAGTGAATGCGTGGGGAGTTTTGAACCAAGTGTGAGAGTACTTGTGGTTGGAGATTTCAATACTAAAGTGGGTAAAAATGTTGTGGAGGGGGTAGTAGGTAAATTTGGGGTGCCAGGGGTAAATGAAAATTGGGAGCCATGGATAAATGAAAACGGGGAGCCTTTAATTGAGCGATGTGTAGAAAGAGGTTTGGTAATAAGTAATACATGTTTTATGAAAAAGAGGATAAATAAATATACAAGGTATGATATAGCACGTAATGAAAGTAGTTTGTTAGATTATGTATTGGTGGATAAAAGATTGCTGGGTAGGTTTCAGGATGTACACGTTTATAGAGGGGCAACTGATATATTGGATCATTATGTAGTTGTAGCTACAGTTAGAGTAAGAGGTAGATGGGACAAGAGGAAAATGGCAACAACAAGTAAGAGGGAGGTGAAAGTGTATAAACTAAGGGAGGAGGAGGTTCGGGTGAGATATAAGCAACTATTGGCAGAGAGGTGGGCTGGTGCAAATATGAGTAGTGGGGGGGTTGAAGAGGGTTGGAATAGTTTTAAAAATGCAGTATTAGAATGTGGGACAGAAGTTTGTGGTTATAGGAGGGTGGGTGCAGAGGAAAGAGGAGTGATTCGTGGAATGAAGAAGTAAAGGGTGTGATAAAAGAGAAAAAGTTAGCTTATGAGAGGTTTTTACAAAGCAGAAGTGTTATAAGAAGAGTAGAGTATATGGAGAGTAAAAGAAAGGTGAAGAGAGTGGTGAGAGAGTGCAAAAGGAGAGCAGATGATAGAGTGGGAGAAGCACTGTCAAAAAATTTTAATGAAAATAAGAAAAAAATTTGGAGTCAAACGAGTTAAGAAAGCCTAGAGAACAAATGGATTTGTCAGTTAAAAACAGAGTAGGAGAGTTAGTAGATTGGGAGATGGAGGTATTGGGTAGATGGAGAGAATACTTTGAGGAACTTTTAAATGTCGACGAAGAAAGGGAGGCGGTAATTTCATGCACTGGCCAGGGAGGTATACCATCTCTCAGGAGTGAAGAAGAGCAGGATGTAAGTGTGGGGGAGGTACGTGAGGCATTACGTAGAATGAAATGGGGTAAAGCAGCTGGAACTGACGGCATCATGACAGAAATGTTAAAAGCAGGGGGTGATACAGTGTTGGAGTGGTTGGTATTTTTGTTTAATAAATGTATGAAAGAGGGGAAGGTACCTAGGGATTGGCAGAGAGCATGTATAGTCCCTTTATATAAAGGGAAGGGGACAAAAGAGATTGTAAAAATTATAGAGGAATTAGTTTATTGAGTATACCAGGAAAAGTGTACGGTAGGGTTATTGAAAGAATTAGAGGTAAGACAGAATGTAGGATTGCAGATGAGCAAGGAAGTTTTAGAGTGGGTAGGGGATGTGTAGATCAGGTGTTTACATTGAAGCATATATGTGAACAGTATCTAGATAAAGGTAGGGAAGTTTTTATTGCATTTATGGATTTAGAAAAGGCATATGATAGAGTGGATAGGGGAGCAATGTGGCAGATGTTGCAAGTATATGGAATAGGTGGTAAGTTACTAAATGCTGTAAAGAGTTTTTATGAGGACAGTGAGGCTCAGGTTAGGGTGTGTAGAAGAGAGGGAGACTACTTCCCGGTAAAAGTAGGTCTTAGACAGGGATGTGTAATGTCACCATGGTTGTTTAATATATTTATAGATGGGGTTATGAAAGAAGTAAATGCTAGGTAGTTCGGGAGAGGGGTGGCATTAAATTATGGGGAATCAAATACAAAATGGGAAGTGACACAGTTACTTTTTGCTGATGATACTGTGCTTATGGGTGATTCTAAAGAAAAATTGCAGAGGTTAGTGGACGAATTTGGGAGTATGTGTAATTGTAGAAAGTTGAAAGTGAACATAGAAAAGAGTAAGGTGATGAGGGTATCAAATGATTTAGATAAGAAAAATTGGATATCAAATTGGGGAAGAGGAGTATGGAAGAAGTGAATGTTTTCAGATATTTGGGAGTTGACGTATCAGCGGATGGATTTATGAAGGATGAGGTTAATCATAGAATTGATAAGGAAAAAAAGGTGAGTGGTGCGTTGAGGTATATGTGGAGACAAAGAACGTTAACTGTGGAGGCAAAGAAGGGAATGTATGAAAGTATAGTGGTACCAACATTCTTATATGGGTGTGAAGCTTGGGTTGTAAACGCTGCAGCGAGGAGGCGGTTGGAGGCAGTGGAGATGTCCTGTCTAAGGGCAATGTGTGGTGTAAATATTATGCAGAAAATTCGGAGTGTGGAAATTAGGAGAAGGTGTGGAGTTAAAAGTATTAGAGGGCTGAAGAGGGTTTGTTGAGGTGGTTTGGTCATTTAGAGAGAATGGATCAAAGTAGAATGACATGGAGAACGTATAAATCTGTAGGGGAAGGAAGGTGGGGTAGGGGTCGTCCTCGAAAGGGTTGGAGGGAGGGGGTAAAGGAGGTTGTGTGGGCGAGGGGCTTGGACTTCCAGCATGCATGCATGAGCGTGTTAGACAGGAGTGAATGGAGGCAAATGGTATTTGGGACCTGACGAGCTGTTGAAGTGTGAGCAGGGTAATATTTAGTGAAGGGATTCAGGGAAACCGGTTATTTTTACATAGCCGGACTTGAGTCCTGGAAATGGGAAGTACAGTTCCTGCACTTTAAAGAAGGGTTCGGGATATTAGCAGTTTGGAGGGATATTTCGTGTATCTTTATACGTATATACTTCCTGTTATATTCTGAGCACCTCTGCAAAAGCAGTGATTGTGTGTGAGGTGAAAGTGTTGAATGATGAAAGTATTTTGTTTTTTGGGGATTTTCTTTTTGGATCACCCTGCCTCGGTGGGAGACGGCCGACTTGTTAATATATATATATATATATATATATATATATATATATATATAATATATATATATATATATATAATATATATATATATATAATAATATACCGTCTCAATACATTGTGTTATGATTTTAAAACACGCACAAGACAACTACATCCTTGCAATATATAACCATTACTCGCATTACTCGCATGTTAATTTTTAAAAACGTGATGAAGTCTACATTTCTATGACAAATTACCGTACTCTTAGAGCAAGGAAGTTAAAAGCCTCAGGCACCACTCAAGCCGTACTGTTTACCTGAGTGGGGAGCGGGAAGAGGGGATCTAGGGAGGGGGGAAGGGGTAAGAGGTAGGAAAGACTTGCAGAAACGTTATGTGAATGAACGTAAGGGTTGTGTGGGAGGGAAGAAAGGAAAGAAGGTGAAGGAAGTAGAGGGAAGAGAGTGAAGTAAGAGAAATGAGTGAAGGGATGAAAGGGAGAAAAAGAGAAGGATGAGTTGAAAGTGAAGAAAATAAGAGGATGAGTCGAAAGGGAAAAAAGAGAAGGATGAGGGGAATGGGAGCGAGGAGGGATGAAAGGGATGGGAAAAAGATGCAGGAGAAGAGGGAGGATGCTTGGGGAGTGTGACACGAGAGGGTGTGACCCTGCGTGACACACTTCAGGTCACCCGGATTATAAGTTGACCTCGCCTTGACCTCAGCCTCACCCTCCCTCATGAAGGCCTTTATGACCCTGTTAAACACATGGAGAAAGTTTGTAATGCTACACCTCTTTTGTCTCCTAAAAATTTATGTGTAGGGCTTCAGCAATTTCTCTTCTTTGTAAGGTTCATTACAGCAATCTATATTCGTATTTCACACATGCACTATTATATTCCCTTTTGGCACTCCGCCGGGGAAGCAAAGCGAAGATAATTGAACATTTACACGAACATCGGTACGCTAACTAATTTTTAAAAAATACAAATATGTCAATTAATCTTACATTTGGTGGGTTGCCTGGGATAGCACGGTGGTGGAGCGCGTACAAAGACACACCATTAACACCACTACCCAAATTGGCCAGGTAGTGGCTTTACGGGGTGATTCCCAATTATAGCACGCTTCATTATACATTGAATTACACTGTACATTATGCGGGACTAGGCGACAAATTATTGGCCACGGAGCGGGAACACCCGACACGCCGTAATTGGCCGCCCCGCTTCAGATAGTTTGTTTCTGACACAAATATATACAGTCGGACTCCCCGGGAAATATTACACGCCACACCTGAATAGTATACAAGATTAATCCCCCGTGCAATATACTACATCATATACCACCGCCACTCGGGCCAAAACTGAACATATTTCTGAGTATCTCATTTACGCAGTCCGTCCCAGACATATGCAAGACGCAGTGCTGAAAGACTATGTCGCATTCATCGTTCGGGCGAGGAATAAACACACCTGACAAAAATAATAATTACATCGGTAGTTCGGCAAGGCTTCTTTACGGTCCTCATCTGTATATTTACCCTTCTTTATCGCCACATTCTAGAACCAAGACGCACCCCGTGGCCCCTTCCCCCATGAAAAATAGATTCTTAATACATGAAGTAAATAATTAATGCATGCAACGCTCCAACTTCTATTAAATACGGACCGAGCTTGCCGCCTGCGTTTAATTCCTCCATTAATCCATTAGTTGAGGCTTTCAGGCAAAACTCCAGCACCACGTAAATATTTAACTAGCGATACCCGCCTCATCTAATGTGGCGACGCAGTGCCGCGAGGGATCACCAAGTCGCGACGGTGATCCTCATCCTCCTCCCCTTGATGTGGTGGAGGCAGACACCGCAAGTGTGTGAGTACTACCACACCCTGGCAAGCCCCAAGAGTTATGGGGAAGTGAGTTAGCAAAGGAGGGAGTGGGCGACCGAGCAAAAGCGAATGAACACGCGCGCGGGGGATGAAAGAGCGAGATCAAGAGAGAGAAAGCGAGAGAGTAAGAGCGGAGGCGAGAGAGGTGGGGAGGGGAGGAGAAAAACAGAAATAAGAATTAAGATGTGGAAACTCCCACAGTCAGTCAGTCAGTGTTTCGCAACAAGTTTATATAGTACTTACGATTACGAGGTCCCATAAACTTACAACTACCATAACATTAATGGTATATAATTCCGACAAGCTGAAGAATTAAACACAACTGACCAGCTTGTGCTAGTAGGTCTGATGCCGTGCTCCTTCCATAAGTGGATGTGACCTGAACCTGACTAGGTTGAGTCAGTGGCATAAGCCGGTAGGCGACTTGGACCTGCCTCGCATGGGCCAGTAGGCCCGCTGCAGTATTCCTTCTTTCTTATGTGCTTATGTTCTTAACTAGATATATTTATTTTGTAGACGTTTCTCCAATCAGTAGCTTTATCAGTACAATACAGGGACAAAAAGAAATGACTGAAGAGGTTGAAGATGAGGTAATCGGTCCCTCAGCCTCGCAGCAGGTGCTCAGTAACATTGTCTAGATAAATCTCAACTGTCATTCCGCCATTACCATGAACCCACTACTACGACACTACCAAGAACCCACCTACAACTACCGTTGATCCACCATGACCACAACCCCCCCCCCTTTCACCATCACCACCACCAGCAACTCACAATGAGATACCGAACTAATACCACTATTACAGTACACGTCCAAACGAACCCAGCACCACCGGCCCCAACTCCTCCAGGTCAAGACCTACATTCGACCTCAGCATTAAATTAGTCTTTTTACAACACAACCGTGGAGCTGGTTGTGTGGTGGCCGCATCATCAGTCTCTGAGGTCGTGGGGAGAGGAGGAAGAAAGAAGCAGGAAAAAAGAGTGGAGGAAGAGGAGGTAGGCCACACTGTTGCCACAGATCATGTTTTGCAACGTTAGTCTCACCGCCACGTCGTGGCTAGTACAGTTCCTCGTTTACATGAGGTGAACTGGAACGAAGACCATAGATAAAAATAACAAAAAAGGCACAATACCCTGACTGGAAAAATACAACCAAAAACCCGCATATAGGAGAGAGGAGCTTACGACGACGTTTCGGTCCGAGTTGGACCGTCTTGTGAGACTTCGTAAATGGTCTAAGTCGCACCGAAACGTCGTCGTAAGCTCCTCTCTCCTATATGCGGGTTATTTGTTGACAAAGAAAACTAAAGATAAGCGAGGCACACGAATGTTTAGAAGAAATTCTTCCTTTTTTTCTTAACTGGTAAAATAGTGGAACGAGCTGAAAGATCCGGTGAAAGCAGTTTATATGAGCAGTTTATATGAACAGTTTCAAGCTCAAAACTTCATTAACATTAACCGTTAAGATACCATTGAAAACTTAAGGTTGCAAGGGATTTATTTTGGGACCTTACAGGGCTCCACCGAGAGGATCTCTCCATTACTAATAAATATAATCAAAGCGTTTAATACCCTCATCCACCCACCCCCCCCACATACCAAGAATCCACGCCGGTCGATTTAAGGTTGAGAGGTGGGGCCAAGGGCTGAGACTCGACCCAAGCAGCGACAGCTCGGCGAGTACTTACGTAGGTGTGTATGAACGTGTATGAAAACACACACACACACCACACACACACACACACACACACACACACACACACACACACACATACAATACCAGAGAACCAAACGAAAAGAGTACACCGACAGGTACTGGACACCATACTCACAAAACGGGAAGAGATGAAAATTTTTTGGTAAGCTGGTTACATCAAAGGCAATGGGACCTAACAGGGTTTCACCATAGATCCCGTGAGAGAGAGCAGAAGCACTGCTTCGACCATTAACTAAGACCTAAAAGGCAACGAGCACGGGACAGTTGCCAGAGGTATGAAAAACAGAGAATATAATCCTCACACTAACGAAAGGAAACAGGAAGCGTTCAACTGATTTGCACACCAAAGTAATGAAGATATCAGGAGAGTAATAGAGCGACTGCGGATAACTTTCATAAACAATTACCTGCAATGATTTAGAAATGCCAGATCGTGTCTTATTAATCTGTTTGTGTTCTAAGACAACGTGACAGGAGTTAGATAAGTGGATTGTCTGTTTTTGTACTGCAAGGAGGTATTTGATACTGTACCTCACAAGAGACTGGGGGCAAAAACTTGAGTAACCAGAAATGACAGAAAATATACTACGGTGGATGAAAGAATACCTTTGTAGAAAGAAACAATAACTCCTAGAAGAGATGCCAGAACGTGGAGAGGTAAGACGTGGGGAAGGTTCCTCGAGAATCGGAATTAGGATCAGAACTATTTCTTGTACATGTGAATGATATACCACATGGGATTGAATAATGTATTTCTGATCATATAAAACTAATGAGGAGAATGAAAATCGATACTGAAAAGTAGAGGATACAAATAGATCTAACCTGCAGGATGGGTTAGAGAAGTGTTTATTGAACAATTACAAATTAAATAACTGGGACAAATTAAAAAATGGGAAGGGAGGAAAAAAATAAGAATGGTTAACCAAGATCACTCAAACGAGCTAAAGAGCAAGATTTAGTGGTGAACCTTACAGAGCCAAGATGTCACCGAAGGTATACATCATTAACAATAATAACCAGTTCTATTCTAAATTATAGTTTCTAATTTAGGGAAGAAGAAGGAAATATGTACTTAGAACATTCATTCTATGAAGAATCAGCTTTCAAAGGAGAGCCTGATATATCATTATGTTATACAGGCGAGAGGAGACCCAACCCCATTTAGGGAATGAGATGTTAGAGTGTCTGGAGTTGGCATGCTAGGTAAAAACAGAAAGCAATTCTGAAATTAACGCTAGGGACCTGCAGGAAGCCAAGTGAACTGTTTGAGCCTAATAAATTTTACAATATTACAGTAATAGTTTTAAAACTAAATAGTTTCATTTGAATCCCTCCCATAACCTCATCTAAGTGGAAAATTTCATACTGGAAATGTGCCGACTTTGATGAGTTTAGGTTATTTTTATTGGTAAAATTGGTATTTCCCACAATTGCTGAGTATGCTTGTTCCCTCAAATTTCCCAGTAGACGACAGAGATATCCAAGACAACACCTTATATCAAGGCTACTACAAGACGTCGCACAACAGTACGCATCACACACTACAAAAAAGTACCCCAAGTACCCAGCGTTCATGATAGTTAGTGAATAACATAAACTACCACCAGCCGATGCCTACGAGTGAATTATCTATGTATACGGATGGTTGAGCCCGTGGTGGCACTTGACAACAACAACATAGTCATGATGGCACTAAGATGTCTGCCTGTCTTGAGTACTACATTACGAGGACGCATAAAACCCTAAGGGTCATCGCGCCTGGGGAAAAAGGGAGGTAATCAAGGTTGGATCCAAGACTTAGGGTGTGTTCCATTCCCTTGGATCAAAGCTTAAAGCCCAGGATAAGTTATTCGATCTCAGGGGAACGGCCGTTCTCGGATAGCTGACGAACTAGCTTGACTTCACATAATATTTCTGCAAATCGCAAACTCCTGTAGATGTCGGAATACACTGCCCGAAAGGCTAGCCATATTATCAATCCCTCCCGTGGTGCGTTTGGCATGATGTTTCTCATGCCGCGAAGAAAATGAGGAAAAATCATAGGTTGCAAATTTGGTCGGTTGGTAAACTGAAAAGACTGAAGAAAGCCTCAAGGATCTTAAGGGATAATGAAATTATGTAATGAAATTGGTGCTCAGATATTTCCGTCAATTGGATATGTGCACTAGCAGTAGTGTCGATATTCTGATGCGCTCAAAAAAACATTTCAGTCTGTTGACCATTCTAAAATGAAAGAAGACGTTTTTATATTCCGGGTGATGTAGGGAGCGCTATGGAAGGCAGCCATAGAGTCCAGACATGGATGGACTTCCTCCCATCAACTTTCCGCGGAGACGAAGCCTTTACTCAACGACTTATTCAGACTGGACCAAGGTTCCATTTCATCGAAAGTCGAGGCCAAAACTCCAGATCTTTACCCGAACGCTTTATATTCTCTTTGTGAATGTAGTGAGTGCTCAACCTCAGCTCCCACCAAGACTGAGCAGCCTTCAACAAGCTTCAGCCGGCTGTGACTAAGTTCCTTCTCCGAGTAATGCTGAGTTTCCAGGTAACCTACGATCCAAAGAGGCCCAAAACTTGCATTATCACGTTCGGGTACGGAGCCATAGGGTAAAAGGTGTCAGAGATGAAAGGGGGTTAGTGAAAGTGATTTGGGGGGTTTTTGTGCGGAAAAAATTTTAAACCCTGTGGGTGGCCCAATTGGAAAACGGTCGACTGCTGTGGAGGAAACTTAAGGAGGGCAGTCAGCGCCTGACAGGCAATAGCAAAAATATAAAAGAGTGTGCCAAAATTTGAGGAAGACTGAGGCCAAATCATTAAAAGAAGGAGAAAAAAAATGTTGTGTCAGACACTCCCCGGGGGAACCTTCGCTTGGCAAAATCGGGGAGGGGAGCACATATTAACCGAACAGGGGAAAAAGTGCAGTTAAAAAAATTTTTAAGGAAGGATGGGGAGATTTCCCCGAAGGCCTAAGGGTGGGTTTGGGCTAAAATATTATACCTCCAAATTGGTCTAGCTTTCAAGGTCAAAAAAAATGGCAAAACTGAGTGGGGTTTTTGCAAAGGATTACGAACTTTGTATCAGGCGTAAGGGGTCTTGGTGAAGTCCCACGAAAGCCATATTGAGAGTGGGGAGATGTTTTGTGTGTTCTAAAAACCCCCCCTAAAAATTATTTATAGGGCGTTCATTTCTTTTTAAAAAGCATGGTAAAAACAATGGGGGGTAGTGGGAGGTTTCTGTCCGTAGTGCTGGTTTGCGGAAAAGGGAGAAAAATGGGGATTTCCCCAAACGGGGAAAAACTCTTGTGACCAATTTTGTTGAAAGGTGTAATAGGACTGCAAGGGTGACTGATGTAAATGTTGTAGCTACGAAATTTAAGTGTGGCCCGCGCGATGATCGAAAATGAGAGTGTTTCCTCCGTTCTTGAAGTGTAAAAAAGGAAATTTACTGTTCTTTTCTGGAGGAAAAAAAAAGTCCAAAAGGGTGCTAATCTTGGCGACTTTGAGGAAAAAAATGAGGGGATAGATGGAGTCCCTGAAAAATCGGACAGATGATTGCCCCAAATTTCTTGGAACATCTAGTGGGTTTGCTATATCACACGGCAACCGCAGAACAGGGGCCGGGGTCAGGAGAAAATTTACCATCAGTTTTTTACTTTTTTCCAGACGCATCATAGAGGAAGCGGGGGGGGAGGGGGAGACTTAATTCGCCAGCAAGTCGTTTAGCGTCACGGAGCCGGCGGGCGATCGCACGTTTTGTTTAAAAACAAAAGGGGTCGCTCTGTGGTTCTATTTTACCGGTACCGCCCCCTGCAGCGGTTTCAAAGTATCACGAGCACAAGCAGGGGGACCCCCAAGGCAGCATTTCGAGAATGCCGCCCCAAGTTTTGGGGATAGAAAAGAAGTGCGGTAAACGGAGGAGAAAGGGTGTAAAAGCTATCGATGGAGGACGAAGAGGAACCCCTTTAAAAAAATCAGGTGTGGTAAAGGTTCCATTTGCCGATTAAATTGAAACGTGGGGTGCGAAGAGGTGGGGAAATGGGGGAAATAAAAAATGATTGGGAAATGATCCTGTATGTAAGTCGGGAGAAAAAGCCAATAAAGTCTAATGCGGCGGGGAAGAGCAAAAATGAGAGATCGATGCAAGAGGGTATGAGTCGGGATCAAAGGGTGTGAGTACTGTATTTAAAACATGGAGGGGGTGGGTGGCAAGAAAAGCCTCTAATGAATTCCACGGGAATCACTGGAGACCTCCCAGAGGAAATGGTGGGATTAAAATCCCAAGTAAAAGAATGGTGGGGGTTAATGCGAAACAAAGGAAGGCAAAATCCCGGAAAAGATAATGCCGGAAAGGGGGGATATAAAAACAGGCGTAAACCCCTATTAATGGATCGGTGTGGTATGCGGAAATATGAACAAAAAGCTGTGGTACGGAAAATCAGTGGGGAGAAGGGCCTTTTATTAAAGGGCATCAGGAAAAGGATTGAAAAATACAATAAAATTTAGTGAGTGTGAGAAAAAAACAGCGAGTGTAATTTTTGGGTTTCCCGAAGCAAACACCAACAGGGGGAAAAATGGGAAGTAAATCTGAAGCTCACCCGATTACCCTGAGGGCGGTATATTCCCCTGTAAAAAGGCCATGATTGGCAATGTAAAGAACTTGAAACCGCAGGTAAGGGTTCCCACGGACTGAAGGTTAGAAAAGTCCCCCTGCGGAGGCAGTGGAAAAAGTTCAAGCAGCGAAGGACGGTGCGCTGTGAAAGAAAGGAGTTGCGCGAGGAGCAGGGAGGGGAAAAAGGGGGAAGGTGGATTTAGTGTCCCCTTGATGGTTTGGTCCTGCAATATATTTGAGATTTTCTTCAGTGTTTGGAATTCAGAGATGTCGTATGGGAGACAAAATTGGGAAAAGGTGGGGGGAAAGAGTAAAGATTTGGGAATGTATTGGACTGTACCCAAGGGAAGGGGGGGGCGAAAGGGGGGGAGGGGAATGGAGAAAAAGTGGAGGGGGCAGAAAGCAGGGCTGGGAGGTGGCAGAAGGGTAGAAACTTGGGGGGAACAGGGGGGGAAGGTAATTTCGGGAGGAGGGTGGAAACCTCGCACTTGTAACTGACCAGTGGGGGGGAAGAACTAGGGACGAGAAAGGGAGGGTAAAATGAGGGGGTGGAAAGTGGGGGAGGTGTTACCGGACTTTTTTTTACTTTTTAGAAGTAGAGGGACGATTGGGAAGAGGTGTCGTACGAGGTTCGTCGATATGAGGTGTAGAGAGAATCGAAGAAGCGGATTGACGGGCGTTGGGAAATGGGCGTTTAGCCCGGGACGCAAAAGGATTAGATACGGAGTGATTTGGGAGAGGTAACCCCAAAAGGTGGGTTTGTAGAAGTGGGATACCCGAATGGGGGGGCGTTTGAAACACGGGAAAAAGAAACAAAATGGGAGTTCCCTTGGAGGGGAGATGAGAAACTGCCTGGCATAAAGGGGGACCTTTGTTTTTTGAGGTAAAGGATTTCCCCCTCGTTTAAAAAAGGGCCTGACAAAGGCGGGAGAACGAAGGGTGAGCCTCGCAGTTAAGGCAAGAGGGAGATCGATTGAGAGTATTGAATTTGGTCACGGCCACAGACTGGGCATTCGGCGATAGATCTGCAAAATTTTGTGGATGGCCAAATCGCCAGCAATTTCTACTGTTGGGTGTGGGGTCCCTTTCGAACTTGTAACCCATGTCCTGATAAAAAAACGGAGGGGGTGGGATTTCGGCTGGGGCAAAGTTAAAAAGGCCACATTGTAGGGGTTTGTTCCGCCCCCGGGGGAAGAACGAAGTGTTTTCCTTGGGGGTTGGGGGATCTTGGGTTCAGCTGTTTGAATGTGGTTTCCCCATGTTGGAAATTTTGTTGAACTTGGTATGGGGCGAATAACGGTACACTACAAAGAATTGGGGAATGTGTTTTTTAAGGGTGACAGGAAAAGTATCTAATGGGTAAGACGGGAAGCTCACGAGCCCGGGTAGATCGTACGGTAAATGTGCGCGTACGCTCTTAAGAGCATGAAAAAAAAATTCTTTCCAACATGGCTGGGTGCCTTGCCAATACTATGGGCAGAAAATAGGCGTGGGAAGTTGGTGTTTTAAAATGAAGAATTTAGTCACTGTTCGTCTGAAACTGAGCGTGGAAAAAGGTTTGTGAAGGAGGTCGTCGTTTTGAGAAGAAAAGAGAAGGGGAAGGTGGGGAAGTATCTCAAGGTAATTGTTTGAGTTTAGGCGTGGACCCGAGTGGTCCCACGTGGAAAGGGTCGGCGATTTGAAAATTGCCGCACCGTAGGGGAAGGCGGAAGCTAGTCAGAGGAGAGCGAAGGTTTGTAAAAAGAAGGGGGCAGTCGAGGCCCCGTACCTGAACGGGTGAGGGGAAAAAAACACCGGGAATAGGTACAGGGCATGGGAAGTTGAAAAGTGGTCCAAAGACGAGGGGGGTCGGGGAAGGGGTGCGGTATCAAAAGGGGGGGGGTACAGGTTATGGGTAGGCTGCCAGGGTTTGGGGTTTCTTCTTTTTTTTGTTTTTAAGAAAAAAAGAAAGAAGAAAGAAAATAAAATAAAAAAAAAAGAAAAAAAAAAAGGGGGGGGCCGGGGAGGGATAGTTCCCAGGAGGGATGAAAGGGCCCCAAATCTCCTCCCCCGCCCCGAGGATGACCCGCTGTAGCGCGATGCAGCATGGGAACCGTGCAAAAACCCTACCTTATGCCAGTAAACCCGCAAACGGGATAGCAACCACATCTGCCCGGGTACCTCGGGGACAAAAGAGAGGGCGGCCCGGGTATCCGCCAAAGCATACTCTTCAGCCCCCCCCGGAATCCGAAAAAGGGGGCTTCCCGAGTCACCGTCGCCCAAAAGAACCCAAAATATCCCGGGGTCGGAGAGGGGGTGGGAATCCCTAGGCAATTTCCCGATTCACGGCAAAATGCCCCCGCCAAGAAACCCAAAGGAAAGGGATGGCCCCCGGTTTTTTCCTTTCTCCCACCCAGGGCAGCGCGCCCGTGGGAGAAATCCCCAAAGGACAAAAAAAAGGGGAAGGGCAAAAGGGAGGGTGGGGAGGAGGAGGGGGGAAAGGAAAAAAGGGGGGGATGGGGTAGGGGAGGGGGGGTTTGGGGGGTAATTAGGTTTTGGTTGAGGAAAAAGCGATAGGTTAATTCCTCAGAAAGGCCTCTTCCCACGCCAAAGGGGCCCCCCTGAAAAGGTATTTAAGGGGGGAGCTTGATATTCATTTGTTAGTTAAGCGAGGCGAAACCTCAAACCCCCCTTTAGGAAGGGATTCAGTTAAAGAGTGTTGGATTGGCTAGTCTTATGAACATCAAAGGTAAAGTACTTTGAAATTTTAAAGTCGGGGGCCCGCAGGAAGCCCCAATGAACTGTTTGAGCCTAATTATTTGTGCATTCACGTATATATTTTTTATTCCCCGATAAGTTTCTTTCATTCCCCCCAAAAACCCATCTAAGTGGAATAATTCCCTACTGGAAATTTTCCCCTTTGATGGATTATTTGGTTACTTTTATTTTTTGTAAATTGGTAAATTTTTTCCCTTAATTCAGTTTGTATTTTTTCCCCCGTCAAATTTTTCCCGTATGACAAGACAAACACAACCAATTACCCTTTTATCAAGTTATACAAGGATCGCACAACAGTTCGATCACAACAAAAAAACAGTCACCCCAACGTGACTCCCCGCGACAGTCTGATAGTAGTGAATAACAATCACCACCACCAGCCCTGCTTTATAGAGTGAATTATCTATGTAACGGGGAGGTTGGCCGTTTTGGTGCTGACCACACACCACAAATTAAGGTGGCATTAAAAAAAAATATGGTCGTATTATTTCATTCCCGAGGACGCGTTTAAACCCCTAAGGGTCATGCAGGCCGGGGAAAAAAAAAAGGGAGGTAATTTGGGTTGGTCCAAGAAGGGTAGTTCCATTCCCCGGATCAAGGTTTCACCAGCATCAAGGTATATTCGTTCAGGGGAACGGCCGTTCCCTCGAACGAATCTACCTGGACTTCCTACTCATTTCTGCAACATCGCAAACTCCTGAAGATGTATCAACTGCAACACGAAAGGTCTAGAACTATTATTCAACTCCCCCCGTGGTTGTTTCGCATCTTGTTTCTCTTGTCCGCGATTACTGAATTATAGAAATATATTCATAGTGGGCAAAATTGGTTACGGTTGGCGAACTCTGACAAAGACACTGGAAGAAACGCCTTCAAGGATCTTAAGGTGAGTCATGACAAATTATGTAATTTATTCTTGCGCCCGATTTATTTCCGTCATATTGATACTGTGCACTATGTCAGTATCTCATATTCTTCGTGATCGCTCTCAAAAAAACATTTCAGTCCTGGGTTGTACGCAAATCTGAGACAAAGACGTTTTTATATTCCGGAGGTGATGGAGGGAGCGCGTGTGGAAGGCAGCCATAGAGTCCAGACATGATTGACTTGCACGCCCTTCAACGTTCTCCTCGAGTCCTTTCTCAACGTTTATTCAGACTGGACCAAAGACTTCCAATTTTCATCAAAGTCGAGCTCAAAACCTTCCAGGATCTTTACCCGACGCTTATATATTCTCTTTGTGAACCTCTACTTCCTCCTACACTACCTCCACCTACGCCACCTACGCCGCCTACACCACCTCCACAACTCTCTCCACCATCTATACTTTATTCACTTCTTCCTGCTCCACCACTTCAACTTAATCCACCCAACTCTCTACATTCTCCATCACTACAACAACAAAAATTCCTTCCACCTCCTTCACAACCGTTTTCCCCATCATCACAACGGCCATACCACCACCACTTCAAATACCACCTCTTATCTCCTACTCTCTCTTCCCCTTCCTCATCTCCCTCCTCTTCTTCCTCCGCTTTAATCTCCTCAGTACCTCACTCCATATTGTCTCTCCTTCACCCTCCTTCCCTTTTTCCCATGCCATATCGCTTTCTCTTCCGCCTATCCTTGGGGGTCTCTTCTCTGCCTCACCTTCACCATCATGATCTCTAAACATGTTGTTCAAACAGGTAATGTGATTATCAAATAATGTATATACATACAGATACATGTCAAAGTGTACAATTCACGTAAGGTATATGCTGACGGGAGGAGATGACGAGCTGCCTTGTGTGCGTAGTACATATCCACATGAACGCAAAAATGGACATACAGATACAGACAGACAGACAGACAGACAGACACACACACACACACACACACACACACACACACACACACACACACACACACACACACACACACACACACATATCCATCCAAATTTTTGAGCACTGTAAGAAGGTGACACCTCGAGGGGAAACAAAGACACAGAGGAAACTATCAAAAAGCTGGAAAATAATGAAGAAACGACAAGCTGCAAACCAAGTTTTTATTAAGATAACTTTTCGCTACCTGTAGATATTTATCAAGTCAAATCATGACCTAAAGAAGGAAACGTTGTCCCAGTGTAAACCTGTTCTGAACATGTCTCTTCTGTTGTCGCCAGTACGAGCGACATTTATATCCAGCTAGAAATAAGAAAATTAATAGATTTTCAACCAAAGTTGACATTCTTAAAATTAGACATTTTGATAAATGATGACAATCTCTGAGGTATAATTACGTTCTGTATTAACTAAGAATGATAAGTTAAATCTAATGATATTCCTTGCTTACAAAAAAAAAAAAAATATTAAAAAGAAAATAGAACAATCTGAAAATTACATTTAGTATAAAACAATTTTTTTCCAACTGCAATCCATCCAAGTTTTCAATCTTATTTTCAATTTCTGAACGTTTCCCTGTGAACATTCTTTTTAGTTAGATTACGTTACACAAAGCTATAAAAACGTACGAACCACGAATAAGCAATTAAAAAAATGATGCGATACGTCTGACAGCGCAGTGATCCGGTCAAGACAAGGAACGTTAAAATCATTACGTGTTGTGTATGGACATCACCAAGCAGTCTTCATATAATGCATTTTCATGTTATTTATATACCCTGACCAGGCCCTGATTCACCGGGAGGCCTGGTCAAGGACTGGTCCGCGGGAGCGTTGACCCCGGGAGCACCCTCCAAGTAGGCAGGTAGCTCCTCTGCTGTTTTCAGTTAAAGGTCACCTGTGCAGCTTGAACCAGATATAACCATAAGGACGAGAAAACTATGTATTTGCAGCTCAACAAAGGCAACAAATGAGCAGTTCAGTGCATCATGTGCCAAATCGCTCAGCAATATTTCTTACAGTTTCGTGGATTAAATGCTGCCATGACTGGTACGTAATTCACTTGACTATAATCTTTCAACAGGTTTTTTTTTATGTATTCAATCACTGTAGAATATTTCTTCTATTTCATCACGTACATCATTCAAGAAATCTCCTGCAAGATCTCTTGTTGTTGATAGTCAATACCTTGGTCTCAATATTTCATGTCGCTGCTACAAGAATGTGACATGATCACTAGTTTCAGGAGGTTAGGGAATAGAGTCAAACTGGTTTTTAAAGTAAAAGTCCATTTCTTAAATCCAAATATTTTTTTATCTCCTCGGAGCTTTGCTTTAATTTCATTTCAACAATTTTCGCCTGGATTCAGCTCGGAACAGGTCCTTGGCCACTGGATAACATTTATAGCGTTCTCTTTTAACTGTTTCTTGACCTCTTTTGACAAGTTTCACAGGACACTGTCTTGCAGAAACTGTGTACTGCCATGAACCTCGTGGAATGTGAGGAATTGTTTCTTCAGCACATCTAATGAATGTACAAACCCGGGAAATGATGTTTGGACGAAGTTTCTCATAATATATATATATATATATAATAAATAATATATATATATATATATATATATATATATATATAATATATATAATATATATATATATAAGCAGTTTGGAGAGATATGTTGTGTATCTTTATACGTATATGCTTCTAAACTGTTGTGTTCTGACACCTCTGCAAAAATAGTGATTATGTGTGAGTGAGGTGAAAGTGTTGAATGATGAAAGTATTTTCTTTTTGGGTCACCCTGCCTCGGTGGGAGACGGCCGACTTGTTTATATATATATATATATATATATATATATATATATATATATAATATATATATATAATATATATATAAATGTACAGCTCCGGGAAGAATCTTGAGCTTTCCCTGAAGAAAGTTTATTGCCTTCTCTGAGGATGAGGGTCCCCAGTCCAGTTCTGGAGGTAGTACCTCCTGATATTTTATATTTTAAAATTATCAGTCTCGTGATAAATTAACTATCAAAGAACCTCCAATCATTTTCACATTCCTAGAGGGTGTGTTACTGTATGGCATAATAACCTGCAAGAATAGTAACTCCGCTACAACTAATTCAGGTCTCCTCGAGCCATCCTTCACTTATGATATACTAAAGCTCTCTGCAAGGTTGGTGTTAATTCGGGTTTCAAACCAAGGCGTTACTTTCTGGTATTGTTCCATTAGAATGCACGCAATTCGTCGATAAATCTTACGCCATCTCTCGTGCAAGCACACTCACACTCGTATAAATTAAACCTGCCTTTTAAATAATGCGCCTCATAAAAGCGCCGTAAAATTTGCAGTGGTCAACAGCTGATGTTTTACACATCATTGATGTTATTAATAACTGCATCTTCCACATCCATTACCTCTACGGTTAATTTATGTCACCTAAAACTTTTATTTTTGAACTTTCTAGTAAGTTACAATCTCGTTGTTTTATTTTTTACTGAAACCCAATCTATTTTTTTTTAAATTAACTTATTGCCACTCAAGCTGAGAAATGAGGGAGGGATAAAAAGAATTATTTTTTCTCTGCACGTCGAGTATTTTCAATATATACTGTATCTTAATAGCTCTTATTTATAATTATAATCAGTAATTTTGAATATGATTAATTAGCAAAACTGAATTAGTGATCCCAACTCCGTTAGCAATTATTAGGGCTGAAGTGTACAGGTTGTACACAGGTTGTACACAGGTTGTACACAGGTTGTACACAGGTTGTACACAGGTTGTACACAGGTTGTACACAGGTTGTGCTATGCTTTTTCACTCACAGGATGTGTGCTTCCCAATAAACTACCCATCTGGGTGAAATTTTTAGAATCTTCTGTTTATAAAAATATTTTGACACTATGAAAAAAAAGTCACCAAAAGATAAGACAACCTGGTATTTAATATGTGTATTTAAAAGAACTCATCTTACATACAAATTCAGTATTAATATTTGCTACTAAAGCCAATGTTTATATTCATTCATAGTTAATTAGAACACTTTGGAATTTTTTAAGTCATGACACTGCCTTTAGTCCAAGGAGCTAAGTAAATTTAAGAAACTTGGTATAATCTTTACAGAGAAAGTGATCACAACTTTACACCTCAAAATTCAGAATATTGTGCCTAATTGAAAAATAATTAACCGGTCAAGTCAATCACACATGGTGCTTGCTTATACTCTGACACACCCAATTCGCTCCGACAGTTTCAGTTCTGATAGCCTTGACACACCATCCCACACTCACTCTTGTGTCCATCTGACAGACATCCAACTCATTCTAACATCCTTCCCAACAGCTCCAGCTCAATCCCGCACTCTTTCAACTCCCATGCAACCTCTCATTCCCACACCCACTTCCACTCTCCAACACCAATTTTTTATCACTACAACAATCTTACACCCATCCAACTTCCATATCCAATAACTCACTCCCACACCCATACAACTCACCCCTACACCTGTAACACTAATCCATCACCTGATAATACCTGTAATTCACTCCTTTAACTCACTGCCACGCTCCTCTAACACTAACTCAGACACTTCTAAGACGCGCCTTTTTTCACTGTTTACGAGTAGAAGAGGGAGAATTTATTTCACAGAGGGAACCCGTAGAGGTTATACTGCACCATGGGTGATGACAAGCAAGAAGATTCGATCCAAGAAAATGGAGGGTAGCTCTAATTCTTTTGATCAAAAGCCCTTCACAGTCAAGGCACCAGGAAACACAGGCAATTCCAACAAGAATTCCCGAAATTGTTTCTCTTGTACTACGTTGTGGTGAGGAGTGAAGGTTGTTGACAGCCCAGTTATACGGCTTCATCACGAGTCCATCGGCTAAAATAATTTCTCAAGCTCTGTACACACAAGAATAGAGAAAAATGTAACTAATTGTAGAGAGCACAGTGCAAGTAGTGTACTAGAGAATATCCTCATTGTTATATTTTTTATCTGCCAACCAAAGACGGTCACATCTTCTAGTCGATTACTATTTTTTGAAAATGTATCCGTTCATATAATCTCACAATCTTCTTTTTTTTTTTACTAAAGTAGAGTTTTCTGTTGTTCAGATATTCACAAGTCAGGGATACTCCACTGAATTAAAAAAAAAACCATCAGTCCCCTGAAATTTTATCTTTATAAGACATACATTATTAGACAACAGCTTAGTAAAGTTCTTCAGTCCGCAAAATATTTTAAATAATTCGCCTGTCATATTATAAATGTGCCCAAAAATCGTCTGAAATGTATACAGAAATAGAAAGACAATTAATATATACTATATACAAACTCGTAAAAAAATCACATTATATAATAAAGCGTCTATCTCGTATATCATAAGCAATATAACAAATATAGCAAATATTATCCAAAAAATCATCAAGCATATTAGAAAGTCTATAATGCACTTGCTATAATCTGGTGCTGACTCCCCTTTGCATCAGGACGCAGTCCGTTGCCCGAGTGGCCTTCCCATGAATCACGCTTCTGACTCCTAATCCATCAAAATTGTCAACAGATTAACTGCGCCACCTCTTGCCTTTTAAACTCAGTAAATCCTTCCTGCTGGCTATCCATATTCATCAGTCCAGATATCCACTCATCCATCAATCAGTTGCCGGATGAACAAGTCTACTGCTAGTGTCATTTGGGCTAGTGATGTGCTTTACATCGTGTGCACTCTTCAGAAATCTTAAAAATTACTCCAGACTAAGAAATCGGTGAATCTGTTTATAAAATCTTACCTGCACACTCTCTGTTCACCTTCCCATCCATGCCTTCACACTCAGGATTAAAGTGGGTAAACACAAATAAGGAGAATCAGCAAGAGGGGTTGTGGTAGGAAACAAAACCTACAGATGACACATAAGGATGTTAAGGAGTATATTTTCAGCATCAGCGTATATTAAAAACTAAACGGGGGAAAAAACATTATTTTCGTAGCAGAACAGTGATTACTGCAAAATAAAAAAGAGAAAAAAAGGTGGCAAACACAGAAACAACTAACAATGAAGTATTGCGCTTCCTGCAGGTTCTCAACACAAAGGCACTTAACAAACCTCCACCTTTGATACTGAAAGAAGTCAGAGTTCTGATCAAGTCACTTTCAAAGAACTTAAAAAAACACTAGAGACCGGAAAGAACAGCTAAATTAAACCTAAAATTCTAGAAGGATGAAGCTAGACTCCAGCCCAGTATCCATGACAAGTATTTTTTGCAAGATAATGGAGGAGATAACGACGACACTGGAAGAAGATATGAAGAATAGGGATTTCTTAGTGGAACACCAGCACGGGTTCTTCATTACAACCCCCCCCCCCCCCAACAAAAAAAATAGATAAGACATAACACAATATAGAAGGTTAAGCAAACTGCATATTCCTAAACAGCAAGAAATCCTTCGACATAGCATCAAATAGAAAAATGCTACAGAAGCTGGTGAAGCAGGTTGGAGAGTCAGATAGTATTTACACGGATTAATGAATACCGAAAATGCATTCACGGTGAAAGACGGAATAAAATGGCGAGTAAAACAAGCAGAGTTTCCTAAGGTTACTTTTAACCCTCCACATACTTCCGATTATTCGCAAATGACCAGTCACTGGGGACAGACATCTACACATTAATGCTCTAGACAATGTCAAAATTATGAAAGGGTTAAAATGAAACAAGGCTGGGAAAATGAAGTAAATTTTGGACAAACTGAAGGATTGACCTACCAAGTGGCAACTGAAGTACAGCTCCTTTAAGTGCAAAGTTAAGAAACTGAGTGTCAGAGAAATGCACATACGCATAATATCAGAAAAAGGTTAAACCACAACAGAGCAGATGTTGACTCCATTCGTAGACTCAAATATATATACGATAGAATAAAATCATCAGTTGACCATAAGCCAAGAATTGGCAAAATATCTGGATATTTTGGAAACGTAAAAAGAGGTTCTGTAATTACAAATAACTATTTCACACAGTACTTCCACTCATCATTTATGTATTCACAGAGTTGGCAGAGTCTGCGGGGAGCTGAGAGGGAGCTCTTTGCTGTATTATATAAGCTGATGTTGTCTGAAACAATCTTGTATGCATCGTGTTTTTAACAAGCTGTAAACTGTTTTAGCCTCCACTACTCAGTCTCCTAGTCCCTGCCACAGCTTTACTACTCTGACGTTATAATAGCGATTCCTCACGTCTAAGACTCACTTGTGTATTCGGTCTCCATACGTCTCTTGATCCTTCCCGTAGCAAACAGTCCATCATTAAATTCTCCTCTCCTCATCTATGCCCTGCAAGATTTGTGTGTCATGATCATGTCTCTTCTTTTCTTCCAGCATCTTGAAATCCACTCTGAGCTTTTGACATTCTCCGTAAATCTACAAATGTTAGTTACCCGTTGTCAAAGACACTTTTGCTTCAGCCACCTCAAAATTCAAGTTATACTGCATCCCATAAGCCGAGCCTCCCTATACCCGAACGTATTCTACCAAGAATTCCCGAATGTACTGAGTGGGGTATAAGTTTTAATGCAGTTAATTATCAGATTTAGAGTCAATCCAATAACGTATTCAAAATGGAAAAATAGATACAAATTCAGAATAATGCTACCATTTATTGACTACGTGTCAACCACACAATGGGCTTTATCAAGTCACAAACAGATCTACCTGAACAGAGAGTACATGATTATATATAGGGAGCAGAGTGACCTAAAGGGCTCAGGTGAGGAATGCTGAGAAGTTGCATTTAATAAGGACTTTCCCGAAATGGTCAATGTAGGATAACCATGAAGTTTCCTAGGAAGGTGTTCAGCTATGTTGTAAAAGCTGTTGGGTACTGAGTGTCTTCCCTGGCAATGAGTCGTGCCTCCTTGTAGTTCCTTAAATGATTGTGGAGGTTTTGGTGTAGAACGCAAGTGTTCCTTAAATAGTTCGTTCTACCTGAGTATTGGTCTTTTGAAATACGTATTTGGAGGTCTGGATGCGTCGCCCACGTATAATTGGTTGCAATTGTTGCAAGGAATTATGTACATCCCTGCAGAGGATTGAATCTTGTCGTGTCTCTTACTGGTGATGTCTTTGATGGTGGTGGATATGGAGGTAGATACTTGGGATACAATACTGGAAAAGATGCTGGATACGTGTTTTGGCAACGGAGTTAGTGGGGAGGACTATGTATCTCTTTTGGGCGGTATCTTGTCAGGGTGAATTGAAAGTGTTATATACACGTATACCCCTTCACTTCATTAGAGTCTGCAGATGCCGTTCATATAACATCATCGGTTTTCCTACGCAGAAATTTCATAATGGCCGCCTAGGCTTGTTTCACATAGCCCTCGCTAGGGGGAGGGGGAGAGAGATGGTACTTAGGAGAGCCCTCGTGGCCAGCCTACACAATCACTCTCTCTTGATAGCTGCCCTGAGGACAACACCTCTTTCCCTTGGTCTTGGCCCTTGGCTCACCATTACTCGTGTCTGCCTGGTGTAACTCATAGACAGTAAACCACGGTTTAGTCTACATTGGTTTATGCTGTCCTGCCTTGCTCCTATCTCGCCAGCTACCACGCCATTCAACCCAGCAACTACGGACAAGGTGGACTGTCCCATACCACCTACCTCTTCACACCGTCATTACACATGGTGTGAGAAAGTGTATTGCTTAACTATATAAATCCAATTTCACTGATTTTATATATATATATATATATATATATATTATATATATATATATATATATATATATATATATATATATAATCAATAACAACACTGCACTAGCCAAGGACTCGAACCCATACTGCTTTGGCCTGCCTCATGGTGGGTGAAAACACATGACGCCCTTATCCATTGGACCATACGTTCCGCTGGATGTGCTACTCTTAAGGATCTTATGGACCAATGGATAAGGGCATCATGTGTTTTCGCCCACCATGAAGCAGGCCAAAGCAGCATGGGTTCGAGTCCTTGGCTAGTGCAGTGTTGTTATTGATCAATACCACTTGTTCGTGGTCACAATAATATATATATATATATATATATATATATATATAATATATATATATATATATATATATATATATATATACGTATTTAATTTAGGATAGATACTACAGTGTAGTATCTGTCTTAAATCTGTATACTGAATCCTCTTCCATTTCCTAGCTTAGGAAATTTCACTCCCTGATCACCTTGGGGCAGTGGAACTGTTTCCTGACGACCCTGCAGTTTACTGGCGTCTTATACTTCCTTCTGGGCTCGTGTTCCCCTGATCACTGCCTTTTAGATCCATTTTTTTCTCTTGTTACACTGGGTCGAGTTGTTTTATTCTCTTAGTGTATACCAGTCGCCATAATTCCGGAATCACTCGCTTCATGAAGATTCTCCATCTTTTTCACCTTACAACATTTACTATATATTTTTATCGCTTATAGAAAGTTTAAAAAAAATAAATAAATAAATATCTCAACACATCACTTAATTTAAACTACGGAAAAATTCACGGTTGGGAAATCGTTACCTGTGAACCGTCTACCATATTTGACGTAAGCATACACTCCACTTGCTTGATCTACCAGATCAGTACACCCATCATCCCAGACTTCCACTCTCATCCACGTGTCACCCACTACTCGACTCCAATGCAGCGTATGCCATTACCGCAATCACCCGCCCATCTCTCTTCAAACCGTGAGGGATCATCATCTTGATCAAAGTCACCACCCACGCCTTACCCAACAGACGAGCAATGAAAATCTCCGCACGTAAGCGGATTGGACTTCATGTGACTGATTCAGCAGTCCTGCTAAAACCTGGTACCACTTGATGAGTAAAACACCTATGCAACACTTAAGATACCTTTATTGTCGATAGGCTTCGCCTGTGTAGCAAGCGAAGCGTTTTCTCCAGTTGAAAATATAACATTAAATAACACTGGAGACAGTAGAAGCGGAGATGATTTTTTTTAATGATTAGTCCCTCTGCCTTGAAAGAAAACTGAAAAAAAACATGCATCAGTCACCAACTTGTCGATACTACACACCGTTTACAATATGAGGAGTAACACCTGCCAACATTCCTTTCCATTGTATCAGTCGAAATAACACTGATTAGTAAATTGAGAGATAACTAATGGTTATAATTATAATCATAATTTTTAAGGGAGTGGACCAGTAAGCCAGGGAAAGGCCTAAGTTAAATGACCAAAAGCTCCAGCTACGGGTCATCACATGACTAAGACCCACGTCAGAAAACACTTGCCCTATTTTCTGATTTGTTTTCACAGACAAAATTATTATTCATAAAGTACAGAATGAGTTACAGCTGCTTAAGTCAGGATGGACTGGCCTAACTTTAGTTTAGTTTATGCTAGCACTCAGTAAGACAGAGATTAAAAACAAGTGTGAGATGACTAACATTCTCTACATACTGATGTAACAGTGTTGCACAGACTGGTAGTGGAGGCCTGGTCACAGACCGGGCCGCGGGGGCGTTGACCCCCGAAACTCTCTCCAGGTAAACTCTCTCTCCAGGAGTTATACAGTGTGCTGGTAATGTACAGTCTGTTGTTTTGTGCAGTCTATTATGTATTGTGCAGGTTGGTACTGATGTGCAGTCTGTTGGTGTTAACTTTTCTGTTGTACAGTCTAGCGTTTATGCACAGTATTGTGTTGTACAGTCTGGTGTTGCTTCACAATATAGTGCTGTACATTTTAACGTTTCTGCACAGTCTGGTGCTGTACATTTTCTCGTTGTTGTGTAGTCCTTTGTACAGCTTAGCTTTGCTCTACAGTCAGGTGTAGAACAGTCTGGCACTGCTGCACAATCTGCTCTACAGTCTGGTGTTATTTTAGTCTCGTGCTGTACAGTCTGGTAGTGTTGTACGATCTGTTGAACAGCACGGTTTTCTACAGAACGGTGCTGTACAGTACAGTGTTGAACAGCACGGTTTTTCTACAGAACGGTGCTGTACAGTACAGTGTTGTACGGTACGGTCTTGTACAGTATGTTGTACAATTCGGAGTTGTAAAGCATAGTGTTGTACAGTATGGTACACTACAGTAGTGTTGTACAGTACGGTGTTGTACGGTACGCTGTACAGTACGGCGTTGTACAGTACGGTGTTGTACGGTACGGTGTTATACAGTACGGTGATAGGGCAGGACTGGTTTGGTGACATGGCAGGACTATCTAAGTGACGGGGCAGGACTGGCAGGGTGATGGAACAGGACTGGTTGGGTGACGGGGAAGAGATGGCTGGGTGACGGGGAAGAGTTGGCTGTTTGACTGGGTTGTGGGGCAGGGCTGGCTGGGTGGCGGGGCAGGGCTGGCTGGGTGGCGGGGCAGGGCTGGCTGTTTGGCGGGGCAAGGCTACCTGGGTGACGAGTCAGGGCTGTCTGGGTGATGGGGTGGCGGGGCAGGGCTGACTGAATGACAG
This sequence comes from Cherax quadricarinatus, assembly GCF_026875155.1. NCBI lineage: Eukaryota > Metazoa > Arthropoda > Malacostraca > Decapoda > Parastacidae > Cherax > Cherax quadricarinatus. The sequence continues at coordinate 64,513,596 of NC_069405.1, forward strand.
GGTGGCGGGGCAGGGACGGCTGAATGACGGGGTGACAGGGTAGGGCTGGCTTGGTGACGGGGTGGCGGGGCAGGGCCGGACGGGTGGCGGGGTGACTGGGCAGAGCCGGCGGAGTGGCGGGGCACGGCCAGCAGGGTGACGGAGTGGCGATGCACTGCCGGTTGGGTGGTGGGGCAGGACTGGTAGGGTGGCGGGGTAGGGCTGGTGGAGTGGTGGGGCAGGGCTGCTGGGGTGGCGAGGGAGTTCTGGGGAGTTGACGGGCCCGGGCTGTTGGGGTGGCGGGGCAGGGTTGGTGGGGTGGGGGTCAGGGCTGGTGGGGTGCTGGTGCAGGGGTGGCGGGGCAGGGTTGGTTGGGTGGCGGGGCAGGGGTGGCAGGGAAGGGGTGGTGGGGCAGGGCTGGTAGGGTGGCAGGGCAGGGCTGGTGGAGTGGGGGGTCAGAGCTAGTGGGGTGGCAGGGCTGGTGGGGTGGCAGAGCAGGGCTGGTGGGGTGGCAGAGCAAGGCTGGTGGGGTGACAGAGAGGGGCCGGTGGGGTGGCGGAGTAGGGCTGCCGGGAAGGCGTGGCAGGCCCAGTGTGGTAGCGGGGCAGAGCTGGTAGGGGGGCGGGGCAGGGCTGGTGGGGTGGCAGTGCAGGGCTGGTGGGGTGGCAGAGAGGGGCTGGTGAGGGGGCGGGGTAGGGCTGCCAGGATGGAGTGGCAGGCCTGGTGGGTGGGCGGGGCAAAGCTGGTGGGGTGGCGGGGCAGGGCTGGTTGGATGGCAGGGCTGGTGGGGTGGCAGAGAGGGGCTGGTGAGGGGGCGGGTAGGGCTGCCAGGATGGAGTGGCAGGCCTGGTGTGGTGGCGGGGCAAAGCTGGTGGGGTGGCGGGGCAGGGCTGGTGGGGTGGCAGGGCTGGTGGGGTGGCGGGGCAGAGCTGGTAGGGTGGCGGGGCAGGGCTGGTGGGCTGGCGGGGCAGGGCTGGTGGGCTGGCGGGGCAGAGCTGGTGGGGTGGCGGGGCAGGGCTGGTGGGGTGGCAGGGCAGGGCTGGTGGGGTGGCAGAGCTGGTGGGGTGGTGGGGCAGGGCTGGTGGGGTGGCGGGGCAGAGATGGTAGGGTGCAGGGCAGGGCGGGTGGGGTGACGGAGAGGGGCTGGTGGGGTGGCGGGGTAGGGCTGCCGGGATGGCGTGGCAGGCCTAGTGTGGTGGCGGGGCAGAGCTGGTGGGGGGCGGGGCAGGGCTGGTGGGGTGGCGGGGTAGGGCTGCCGGGATGGCGTGGCAGGCCTGTGTGGTGGCGGGGCAGAGCTGGTGGGGGGCGGGGCAGGGCTGGTGGGGTGACAGTGCAGGGCTGGTGGGGTGACGGAGAGAGGCTGGTGAGGTGTCGGGGTAGGGCTGCCAGGATGGAGTGGGAGGCCTGATGTGGTGGCGGGGCAGAGCTGGTGGGGTGGTGGGGCAGGGCTGGTGGGGTAGCAGGGCAGGGCTAGTGGGGTGGCAGGGCAGGGCTGGTGGGGTGGCGGGGCAGAGCTGGTGGGGTGGCGGGGCAGGGCTGGTGGGGTGGCGGGGCAGGGCTGGTGGGGTGGCGGGGCAGAGCTGGTGGGGTGGCGGGGCAGGGCTGGTGGGGTGGCGGGGCAGGGCTGGTGGGGTGGCGGGGTAGGGCTGGTGGGGTGGCGGGGCATGGCTGGTGGGGTGGCGGGGCAGAGCTGGTGGGGTGGAGGGGCAGGGCTGGTGGGGTGGCGGGGCAGGACTAGTGGGGTGGCGGGGCAGGGCTGGTGGGGTAGCGGGGCAGAGCTGGTGGGGTAGCGGGGCAGGGCTGGTGGGGTGGCGGGGCAGGACTGGTGGGGTGGCGGGGCAGGGCTGGTGGGGTAGCGGGGCAGAGCTGGTGGGGTGGCGGGGCAGGGCTGGTGGGGTGGCGGGGCAGGGCTGGTGGGGTGGCGGGGCAGGGCGGCCGGGATGGCGTGGCAGGACTGGCCGTGTGTTACACGAGGCTTCACACATAAAGAACATAAAAACGAAGGAACACTGCAGAAGGCCTACTGGCCCATGCGAGGCAGGTCCAAGTCCCTACCGGCTTAAGCCAATGCACCCAACCTAGTCAGGTCAGGTCACACTGACTTAAGGGAGGAACACGGCAACCGACCTGTTAGCACAAGCTATCAGGTCTAACTCACACCCACCCACATCTACTCATGTATTTATCCAACCTATTTTTAAAGCTACACAACGTTCTGGCCTCTATAACGGTACTTGGGAGTTTGTTCCACTCATCCACAACTCTATTACCAAACCAGTACTTTCCTATATCCCTCCTGAATCTGAATTTTTCCAACTTAAAACCATTGCTGCGAGTCCTGTCTAGGCTAGATATTTTCAGCACACTATTTACATCCCCTTTATTTATTCCTGTCTTCCACTTATAAACCTCAATCATATCCCCCCTAATTCTACGTCTTTCTAGAGAGTGCAGTTTCAGGGCCCTTAGTCTATCCTCATAGGGAAGGTTTCTGATACATGGGATCATCTTTGTCATCCTCCTTTGTACATTTTCCAGAGAATTTATATCCATTCTGTAATACGGTGACCAAAACTGTGCAGCATAATCTAAATGAGGCCTAACCAAGGATGTATAGAGTTGAAGAACAACCTGAGGACTCCTATTATTTATGCTTCTTGATATGAAGCCAAGGATTCTATTAGCTTTATTGCGAACACTTATGCACTGTTGTCTTGGTTTCAGATTACTGCTAACCAGAACTCCTAAATCTTTTTCGCAATCCGTAATATTAAGATCTACATTATTTAGTTTATATGTGGCATGGTTATTGTCCTGTCCAACATTTAGAACTTTGCATTTGTCTATATTAAACTGCATCTGCCACTTCTCCGACCACTGCATCAGTCTATTCAAATCTTCCTGGAGTGCTCGAATGTCCTCGTCAGAATGAATTCGACGGCCTATTTTGGTGTCATCGGCAAACTTGCCGATGTCGCTCTTTATGCCCTCATCTATGTCGTTTATGTAGATTGTGAACAGCAGGGGGCCCAACACTGACCCCTGTGGAACACCGCTCGTGACGCTTCCCCACTCTGATTTCTCCCCATTTATGCAAACTCTCTGCTGCCTATTTGTCAACCATGCCTCTATCCAGGAAAAAATTTCTCCTCCTATTCCATGTGCTTTAATTTTCCTCAATAGTCTCTGATGTGGGACCCTGTCAAAAGCCTTACTGAAGTCCATATACACAATATCATATTCGTTACCATGATCTACCTCCTCAAATACCTTAGTGAAAAAAGTTAATAAATTCGTAAGGCAGGAACGTCCCTTTGTAAAACCATGCTGAGATTCGTTGATTAATTTATGCTTTTCAAGGTGGCTACGAACTGCCTCGGCAATTATTGATTCCATAAATTTTCCCACTATGGAGGTTAGGCTTATTGGTCTATAGTTCGAAGCTAAGGACCTGTCACCTGTTTTGAAAATAGGTATCACATTTGCCATTTTCCACTTATCTGGCACCATGCCAGTTTGTAGTGATATGTTGAAAAGATTAGCCAAAGGTGTGCTAAGCTCCTCTTTACATTCCTTTAGAACCCTTGCATACAGTTCATCAGGGCCTGGGGATTTGTTAGGTTTTAATTTATCTATTTGCCTAAGGACCATGTCACTTGTGACCCTAATAGTGCACAGTTTATTATCGTCCTGTTCTACATAATTTATCATTACTGGAATATCACTGGTATCCTCCTGTGTAAAAACTGAGAGGAAGTATGTGTTAAAAATTCTACACATTTCCTTATCACTGTCAGTGAGCTGACCCGAGGAACTTTTGAGTGGGCCTATCTTGTCCCTGATCTTACTTCTGTATACCTGAAAGAATCCTTTTGGGTTAGTCTTCGATTCTCTTGCAACTTTAACCTCATAATCTCTTTTTGCTTTTCTAATTCCCTTTTTTATTTCTCTCTTTAACTGAATATATCGATTTCTTAATTGCCCCTCTCCTCTTTTGATTTGCCTATATATGCCTCTCTTTTGACCAATCAGATATTTTAATCTATTGTTCATCCATTTAGGATCATTTTTGTTTGATCTGATTTCCCTATTTGGAACATAATTTGACTGAGCAGCTAGAACTATGCCCTGGAAAGCATCATATCGGCAACCATCACCACCTACCTGACCCCTAGTCAGGTCATTCCAGTTCAGCCCACCTAAGTAATTTTTCAGTCCTATGAAATCAGCCAAGCGAAAGTCAGGGACGGAGACTTGATTGCCATTATTAGGGGAATTCCATGATATGTTAAAACTGAGTGATTTGTGATCACTCTCCCCAAGCTCATCATTAACCTCAAGATTATTAATTAGTGTTTCCCTACTGGCAAGAACCAAGTCAAGGAGGTTATTTCCCCTAGTTGGCTCTGTCACAAACTGTTTTAAAAAACAATCCTGGATCGTATCAAGAAAGTCACCCGACTCTAAATTTCCTGTCAAATTGCTCCAGTCAATCTGTCTATAGTTGAAGTCTCCCATTAGCACAACATTTTCGTATGTAGATGCCTTACGAATTTCGTCCCATAGAAGTTTACTGCACTCCCTATCAAGATTTGGGGCCCTGTAAATCACACCCAAAATTAGTTTTTCTCGGCCCTCGAGAAGCTGTAACCAAACAGATTCAGTGGCTGACGCTTCTAATTTAATATCTTGTCTAACACAACAATTTAAATTGTCTCTGACATACATCGCTACTCCACCACCTTTCCTGTTGACCCTGTCAGTGTGGAATAATTTATAGCCTTGTATGTGACATTCAGATGGCATCTCTCTATCTTTCAGATTGAGCCAGGTCTCTGTTATAGCAATAATATCTATGAACAATCAATACCATCAACTCTAAGGTTTCATAGCGTACATTACCACATGTTCACCTCTGCCACCCTCTCTTAGCCTTCCACTTCATCAGCCTGCCTTCCAGTACCTCATCCTGCCTTCCAATACATAATTCTGCTTTCCAGTACAACAGTCTGCCGTTCAGTACATCAGTCTGCCTTCCAATACAACAGTCTGCCTTACAGTAAATCAGTCTACCTCCAAGTACCTCAGTCTGCCTTCTAATGCATCAGTTTGCTTTTCAGTACCTCGCAAGTCTGCCTTCCAGCACCTCAGTCTGCCTTTCATTTCTTAAATTAATCTTCCAGTACCTCATATGTCTACTTTCCAGTACCTTAATCTGTCTTCCAGTGCACCATAAGCCTGCCTTCCAGGACCTAGTAAGAATGCCCTCCTGGACCTAGTAACAATACCTCCCAGAACATGGCAAGACTGTCTTCTAGGACTTAGTAAGAATGTCTTCCAGGACCTAACAAGAGTGTCTTCCAGGACCTAACAAGAGTGTCTTCCAGGACCTAACAAGAGTGTCTTCCAGGACCTAACAAGAGTGTCTTCCGGGACCTAACAAGAGTGTCTTTCAGGATCTAGCAAGTGTGTTTTCCAGGACCTAGTAAGAATGCCTTCCAGAACCTAGCAAGAATGTCTTCCAAAAGCTAGTAAGAATGTCTTCCAGGACCTAGTAAGAATGTCTTCCGGGACCTAGCAAGAGTGTCTTAAGGACCTAGCAAGACTGCCTTCCAGTGCATCAGATTCCCATTCTCAGTATTCTATTCATCACCTCCTATTACTCCACGTATTCATTCTAGTACCTCACTTTCCCACCTAGTACCCCCACACCACAACAACCAGTACGTTACAGTCCCCTTACCAGTACTCCCTCCCTACCCATTATCCCACACTCCTCCCAGTACGTTAAACGCCACCTGCCAGAACCTCACAATTATCCATGAGTGCCTCACACTCCTCACAGTGCCTCGCACTCTTCCTCCCAGTGACTCGCACTCCTCCCAGTGACTCGCACTTTTCCTCCCAGTGACTCGCACTCTTCACCCCAGTGACTCGCACTCTTCCTACCAGTGACTCGCACTCTTCCTACCAGTGACTCGCACTCTTCCTCCCAGTGACTCGCACTCTTCCTCCCAGTGACTCGCACTCTTCCTCCCAGTGACTCGCACTCTTCCTCCCAGTGACTCGCACTCTTCCTCCCAGTGACTCGCACTCTTCCTCCCAGTGACTCGCACTCTTCCTCCCAGTGACTCGCACTCTTCCTCCCAGTGACTCGCACTCTTCCTCCCAGTGACTCGCACTCTTCCTCCCAGTGACTCGCACTCTTCCCCCCAGTCACTCGCACTCTTCCTCCCAGTCACTCGCACTCTTCCAGTGACTCGCATTCTTCCTCCCAGTGACTCGCACTCTTCCCCCCAGTCACTCGTACTCTTCCTCCCAGTCACTCGCACTCTTGCTCCCAGTGACTCGCACTCTTCCAGTAACTCGCACTCTTCCTCCCAGTGACTCGCACTCTTCCCCCCAGTCACTCGTACTCTTCCTCCCAGTCACTCGCACTCTTCCTCCCAGTCACTCGCACTCTTCCTCCCAGTGACTCGCACTCTTCCAGTGACTCGCACTCTTCCTTCCAGTGACTCGCATTCTTCCTCCCACATCATTGATCTAACCATCACTGGTCTTGTCCGGTAACTCGTATCGACCCCAAACTTTAATTTTTCTCAAAACTAATATGCAATCTTAGCTCACAAGTATCACACATTCATTCCAAACTTAAAAAAATTATGTTTTTCAAAACACACCTTAATCTTTAAAATATCGTTAAGCTTAAATTCGTTTACATAACTAATATTCCACTCTTCACCAAGGTTGCACGTAGCAAATCACCTCCTCCTTCCCCCAACCTCATCCACCTCATCAGAGCTCTTCATCATGGCAATTAACAAAGCTCCTCAATTCGTACTTAAAAACAAAAGGAGAAAACTTTATCCTCCTCAACCCATTTTCACTTCCCAACTTTGTCCACACTTACCAAAGCTTATCCTCATCCACATTAATAAACAGATCATATTCCACATCCACACTTGAATAAATAACAAAAAGGCACAATACCGTGACTGGAACGATACACAAATAACCCGCACATAAAAGACAGAAGCTTACGACGACGTTTCGGTCCAAGTCGGACCGAAACGTCGTCGTAAGCTTCTGTCTTTTATGTGCGGGTTATTTGTGTATCCACACTTGAAAAAGGCACATCCAGATCATCCACTACTAAAGTTCATCCTCCATATCATCTCATTTAACACAAGCAAACCTCATCTTCACTTCACACAAAACAAATGAATTTCAACACTTGAATTTCAAACAAATCTCGCTGTTTACAACTGAATATCCCTCAGGCATATATTCTCGTACTTAGTGCCCCTTATGCATATATATTCCCATACTTTATATCCTTCATGCATGTGTTCTCATTTATGTAGCTTATCACCATTCCTTAACATTAGCCACACTATGCTAGAACGATACCTAGCAGTGACACCTCACACTGTTAGAAAGATACGTATCAGTGACACCTCACACTGTTAGAACGATACCTAGCAGTGACACCTCACACTGTTAGAACGATACCTAGCAGTGACACCTCACACTGTTAGAACGATACCTAGCAATTAAATCCACATTAAACTAATACCATCGCCCTATTCTCACTTAATCAACTCCTTGTCATGTCACCCGCACTAGCTCACTTCCATACCCCAGACACTAAGCTAACAATCACACCTTATAGAATTATTATAATCAAGGGGGAAGCGCTAAACCCGGAGGATTATACAGCGCCTGGGGGGGGATGTGGAAGGCATTCAGGCTTAATTCGGGGAACTGGAGCACAGATCCAATTCCCTAAATCAAGAGCCCCTCACCAACATCAAGGAACCTATTCTCTAAATTATTCTCAGCGTCCTAATCTCGCCCAAAACCAAACTAATCTCCACACCCTAATCTCTACAAAGTCAGGTGAAAACTTTTCTCCCTATCTATTCCACATAAAGTTAATCTGAAGATTCAGATCGTGAGAGCGGGTAATCTCCAGCTTCTAATTACCGTAATTACGGTGAACCCCTTGATCCCAACTTGGGCTCTCCATTATGCAAATCACCAAGCCGTCTTCAAAATTTGTTAATGACCAGAGAGTCAACCAGCCAACCATCCAGTACGCCAGCTAGCTAGCCTCTTCTTGAGTCGACCATTCAACCATCCAGTACGCCAGCCAGCTAGCCTCTTCATCAGTCAGCCATCCAGAATGCCAGATATCCAACCGGCCAGGCAGTCAGCCTACTAACCAACCACTGGATAATTTAGCTTCTCTGAGAGCCAGCCAACCTCTCAGCCAGCCAGTTTGTACCCATGAGAGCCAGTCAGCCAGTTTGCACCCATGACAGCTAGCACCACAGCCAGCCAGTTTGTACCCATGAGTCAGCCAACCTCACAGCCAGCCAGTTTGTACCCACGAGAATCAGAACACACCCCAGCCAGCCAGTATATACCTCTCAGAGCGAGCCAGTCTGTACCCACGAGAGCAAGCAAACACCACAGAAAGCCAATTTGTAGGCCCATATTGGAGTATGCGGCACCAGTTTGGAACCCACACCTAGCCAAGCACGTAAAGAAACTAGAGAAAGTGCAAAGGTTTGCAACAAGACTAGTCCTAGAGCTAAGGGGTATGTCCTACAAGGAGAGGTTAAGGGATATCGACCTGACGACACTAGAGAACAGGAGGGATAGGGGGGACATAACGACATACAAAATACTGAGAGGAATTGACAAGGTGGACAAAGACAGGATGTTCCAGAGATGGGACAGAGCAACAAGGGGACACAGTTGGAAGTTGAAGACACAGATGAATCACAGGGATGTTAGGAAGTATTTCTTCAGCCACAGAGTAGTCAGGAAGTGGAATAGTTTGGGAAACGATGTAGTGGAGGCAGGATCCATACATAGCTTCAAGCAGAGGTATGATAAAGCTCACAATTCAGGGAGAGTGACCTAGTAGCGACCAGTGAAGAGGAGGGGCCAGGAGCTAGGACTCGACCCCTGCAACCTCAACTAGGTGAGTACAGTTTGAGGTCCAGTTACCCTGGCAGTTAACTCCTAATCAGGCAGCTAATATCCTACCAAGAAACAAGACCATGCTATAAACTCAGCATCTTAGTTGGCTTGCCAGGCAGCCAAGATGATGCTTCCCAGTCAGCAACCAAGCCAGTTAAGAATCCCAACCCACCTGGTCAATAGCTAACAACCCAGCTAGCCACTTATTAACTCGGTCACCCAGCCATTAAAAACTTCACCAGTCAAGCACCCTGTCAACATCCACAGTTTCGCCTGCCAGCCATCCAGTCAGCCAGACTGACATCAAGCATCCGCTCAGTCATTCAGGCAGTTAGCATCCGGCCAGCCAGCGAACCGAACCAATCAGCTTGTTATTCAGCTAGCCACACATTAGCCAAACAAGATCGTCCTTATTGACCAATTAGGCAATTTGATCCAGTTTGTCTTACTGATTCACTGAAAGTGGCTCACACACACACACACACACACACACACACACACACACACACATTTCGCCCAGCCGTGCTCATCGCGGTCCAAGGTCCCCTCAGGCCACGTTTCAATTGCAAAGTCGAGGAGACAAGACGATACGAGGTTTTGCAATTATAGTAATAAATCAGAGTGAGCGTGTCCTCCCCAAAACAGTGGAGGAGGAGGAGCCAGGGAGAGCGTCCGCCAATCCCGCGGCGCGCTCTCCCTACCCTCTCCTGGGTTTTCATCAGGCAAGCTCATTCGTTCTCTAATTACTGCACCAAATGGGGGGTGCAACATTGCAACACCCCCCTTCCCCACCCTCTCCCCCACTGACTCGACGGAGGGCGGGGCTAACACTCCGGCAAGCCCGACTGGCCAATCGGCTTATTCCATGGGCAGGCCCGGTTCACCGACAGCCAATCAATGAGCTACTTAGTAAGGTGGCTCCTCCCACCTCACACTTGTGCTGGGATATTTACATACTGAAAGTAACGGACAGGCTGGGAAGTTGAGGCTCTCAACTCCCTATCTAAACTTAATGGGATACTCTGGCCCACAGGCGCAGCAAGGCAACAAAAACACTATTTGCATACGCTAAAACCTCGCTAATTCGATGTCACACAGGCGACACGCCACGTAAACCGAACACTGGCTGCTTACACCCTGCCTAAGAGGGACAAGGTGGGCGCCCGACTTAAAGATGATGAGCATACACATTAACCGTACGATAACGTCGCGTTTAACAATAAATCTCGGCCAACTCGCAGGGTTTGTTTTATAAGTGAACTTCCTCCCTCTCCCCCCCCCCAGAGCCCGATGTAATCAAGCATAATCAACCCATATAAAGCACATCAAAAGTGGTTACTGAGGTGCACTGATTGATCATCACTTTTCCCATGACCACCACCGCCTCAAGCCGGACCAACCTCACTCCCTTAACCCCCCCCCCACTCCCTAATAACCCATCCAAGCCACCTGGCACCCGTGGCCAAACCTCTATTTTTCTGCTTTAGTAAGTTTATTTAGGTACAGGTTCACGTAAGCATAGTTATCATATACAAGAATGTATACAATGCCGACAGCATGAAGAATTAGACACATGTGCTACATGTGGCACATGGATGTAATTCTATAATTGTCATACTTGAAAACATGCTACGGTAATCCAAGAAATGTCAAAGTGAATTATTTCCACCGGGGAGCCTTCTTTTATACCCTTGTCTCGTACACATAGCACACGCCAATTCCTAACAGCCCATAATCTAGCCAAAAGCAGATAGTTCTCTTCAGCAGATAGCCTGGACGTGCGCAAGTCCTCTGCCGTCAGTTTCTGCCACGTACTGCGACGTGCGTAAGTTGTCTGCTGCTGTCAGCCTCTGTCACGCACTCCCTCGACTCACCAACCGCCAGCACCGTGCAAAACCATCCCCTCCTCCCGGGGCACTTGAACGAGGTGGTTCACCCGTGTGACGGGAGCTGAGGCAGGTCATTGTTGACCAGTGTTGGGGGCTGCTCTTCACGCCACCTCAATGCTTCTTTTATGTAGCGTGTCCTTCATATTCAAATTAATGATGAATTGGGTGCTTCCTCCATCCCGCTAGCGTTTAATAACAGACACCAGCTAAACACCAGCAGGGGAAGGAAGGGGGGAGATGAACGGGGAGAGGAGATGAAGGAGAATGAGGGACTTTCATGGGATAGCGGTGATGGGGAATGAGGTAGGGGTGATGGGGTGTTATTTAAGCATAACGGAGAATAGGGTGGGAGTGATGGGGAACGAGGTAAGGTTGACAGAGAATTAAAGGGCGGTGGAAAATTGGGTAGGGGTGAAGGATAATGAAGAAGGGGTGATGGTAACGGGGTGAAGTGGTAATAGGGAAAGTTTAACTGTGAAGAGAATAACGAGGCAATGAATGATGGGGTGAGGGAGGGAGGGAGGGAGGGAGGAGGGAGGAGGAGGGAGGGAGGGGGGGGAGGGAGAGAGAGAGGAGAGAGAGAGAGAGAGAGAGAGAGAGAGAGAGAGAGAGAGAGAGAGAGAGAGAGAGAGAGAGGAGAGAGAGAGAGAGAGAGAGAGAGAGAGAGAGAGAGAGAGAGATGAAGTTTTCTAAGATTATTTCCGGATTATCGTCCCTACGGCCTGATCTCAGACCAGGCCTTCAGGTAGACACCCCTAATCAACAAAACTGTTGGTGCTCGCTGCAGGAAAGCTCGACAGCAGCCTGGCTGGGGAGGCACTTTTCAGCTTCCCTCGGGAAGTGTGTTTAGAAGTCTATAATGTTGGACGAAAGGAAGTTGAAACCACTGTGGGTGAGGCGATGATGAAGAAGGTGCTATGAGGGAGTAATAAGGGAGGTGAGGAGACTGTGATGTGTAAGGGATGTGGGAAGGTGTGATGTGAAAGAGTAATGTGGGAGGGAAGGCTATGAAAGGTGTGATGATGGTGTAAGGAAAGATGTGTGAGGGTGTAGTGTGGGAATTATATTGGAGGGTGGGATGCAGGAGTGAGTGGCAGGGTATGATGTGGGAGGGGATGGTGTGGGAGTGATATGTGAGGGTGTGATGTGGAGGGTTGTAGGGTAGATAGAAGTGATGTGAGAAAGCGTAATGTGGGAAAGAGTGACTAATGTGGGAGGGGAGTGATGTGAGAGTGAAGAGGATGTGGGAGAGAGGGATCTGGGAGTGTTGTGTGAGAGGGAGTAAGAGATGTGGGGAGTAAGGGTGTGTCAGTGAGGAGTGATTTGGGAGGGAGTCTAGGTCGTTCCAGGGGTCAACACCCCCCGCGGTCCGGTCTTCGTCCAGGCCTCTCGGTAGATCAGGTCCTGATCAACCAGGCTGTTACTGCTGTTACGCAATCAAACGTACGAACCAAAGCCCTGATCGGCACTTTAGACATCTGTCCAGTTCTCTCTTGAAGATTGCCAGGAATCTATTGGTAATTTCCCATATGTATGATGGGAGGTTATTGAACAGTCTTGGGCCCCGGACACTTACTGCTTTCTTTCGATGTACTTATGGTACCCTTAATTTCTATTGGGTTTGCGTAAGGAGTGATTTCTGTGTGCAGATATGGGGCGGCTTTAACATTTAGTGGCTAATGCATCTTACGACCAAGATAGTGCCCATTCAGTTTAGTTTGCGTGTAGGCAAACATGTCAGTGTAATAATTTTTTCTAAACTTGGAATAATTGGAACATTTATCAATTTGGACTGATTAAAAAACACAAATTTCTGGTATTGCAGAGCGACTGACTTCTATTGTTATTAGTTACCGATATATATACATATATGTCGTGCCGAATAGGTAAAACTTGCTATTTGGGCTTAAATAGCAACGTTCTTCTTGCCAAATAAGGCAAGCGATAATTTGTGTATGCAGTAATTTCGTAAAACTCATTTTGAACGTAACGAAAAAAATATATTTCATTGTGTTTGTTTATTAATAAATTACTGTAAACTTATCTAAAATATATTTAATTCGATTAGGCTAAAATTAAACTGCTCTTGTTATAATAAGGTTAGGCAAGTTTCCTAAGGTTCTTTTGACACAGAATTTTTAATTTTTACATTAATATAAATGAAAAAATGTATCTGAAACGTATAAGAGAAAATTTTATAAAGGACTTAATTTTAAATGAGTTCTTGCTAATTGACCAATTTTTACCTATTCGGCACGAATTGTTTAATTTAATATATATAAAATATCTATAACTATATAATTATATAGATATTTATATATTTAATATAATTTATATATTATAATATATATATTATTATATATATATATATATATATATATTATATATATATATATATATTATGTGTGTGTGTATTGTGTGTGTGTGTGTGTGTGTGTGTGTGTAGTACTCACCTAATTGTGGTTGCAGGGGTCGAGACTCAGCTCCTGGCCCCGCCTCTTCACTGATCGCTACTGGATCCTCTCTCTGCTTCCTGAGCTTTGTCATACCACTTCTTAAAACTATGTATGGTTCCTGCCTCCACTACTTCACTTGCTAGGCTATTCCACTTGCTGACAACTCTATGACTGAAGAAATACTTCCTAACGTCCCTGTGACTCGTCTGAGTCTTCAGCTTCCAGTTGTGATCCCTTGTCCCTGTGTCCCCTCTCTGGAACATCCTATCTCTGTCCACCTTGTCTATTCCCCGCAGTATCTTGTATGTCGTTATCATGTCTCCCCTGACCCTTCTGTCCTCCAGTGTCGCCAGTCCGATTTCCCTTAACCTTTCCTCGTACGACATTCCCTTGAGCTCTGGGACTAGCCTTGTTGCAAACCTTTGTACTTTCTCTAACTTCTTGACGTGCTTGACCAGGTGTGGGTTCCAGACTGGTGCTGCATACTCCAGTATGGGCCTAACATACACAGTGTACAGTGTCTTGAACGATTCCTTATTAAGGTATCGGAACGCTATTCTCAGGTTTGCCAGGCGCCCGTATGCTGCAGCGGTGTGTGTGTGTGTGTGTGTGTGTGTGTGTGTGTGTGTGTGTGTGTGTGTGTGTGTGTGTGTGTGTTTAAGTACGTGTACAAATATATGTAAACATATTAAAGTGTAAATGCGTACAGAAATTAACATGAACAAAAGCATGTGTTTAATATACTGGAATATTATGACCTTTTGTATGCCTCGAGGTAGAGAGGTAGAGAGGGCTGGGCATATGGAATATTAGGATACCTTTCTCGGATCGCTCAGCGACCGAAATACATCTAGTTACAGACACAGTAGCGATAAGCGAAGAGGCGGTGCCAGGAGCTGTGAGTCGACCCCTCAAACCACAAATTGGCGAGTACATTACAGCCAGGTAGCACGCCTCTACATGACAATACACAATAACCCGCACATAGAAGAGAGGAGCTTACGACGACGTTTCGGTCCGACTTGGACCATGTGTGACTTTGTAAATGATTCAAGTCGGACCGAAACGTCGTCGTAAGCTCCTCTGTTCTCTGTGTGGGTTATTTGTGCATCGTTCCAGTCACGGTACTGTGCCTTTTTTTTTTTATATATACATGACAATGATTTTCAAGACTTCACTTATTTAGTCTCTCCACGTTTTTTTATCCTACAAATCTTTATTAACAATAAAAAATAAGTGGTCACTGTTTCTCTTTATTTACCAGAGGTGTCAAAAGTACTAGCGTGTGTAATGGTGTTCTGGTAATTTAATGGATTCCAAACCTTCATCCTGCCTCACTCTACAAGAGTGACCAATCATCCATGTGTAGAGGATAACTTCTGCTCGACCCTTCCCTAATCCTCAAGAAGGGTACTGGAGACAATTGGAGGGCAGCTGAGGGTTCCCAGGGTCGAAGGGTGGCAGGGGAAACCTTGTTGGCAGAGTCCCTCCTTCACGACGCCAAAATCCCCACTCTTAAGTAGCCACAACCTATGACCCACAGTATTGTATTACAGGGTGTGACGTTGCATCTGCTGCTGCTGTGGCTGTTGTTACTGCTTCTACAACTACACTTGTTGCTGCCACTGTTGTTTTTGTAGCTCCTACTGCTTTTGTTGCTGCTAATGTTTTTATTGTAGCTCCTACTGCTGCAGCTTATGTTGCTACTACTGTTGTTATTGTAGCTCCTACTGCTGCTGTTTTTTCTGCGGCTACTGTTGTTATTGTAGCATCTACTGCTGCTGTTTTTTGTAGATGCTACTGTTGTTATTGTAGCTTCTACTGCTGCTGCTTTTCTTGCTGCTACTGTTGTTATTGTAGCATCTACTGCTCCTGTTTTAGTTGCTGCTGCTGTTGTTATTGTAGCTCCTACTGCTGCTGCTTTTATTGTTGCTACTGCCGTTACTATCTCTGCTGCTTATTCTGTTGTTTCTGTTGCTAATACTGCTGCTGTTAATATGTTTTTTTTCCAGAGTTGCTTCTACTGGTTCTGTTGCTGCCGTTAATACTGCTGCTACTGATGCTGCAGCTACTTATTTTGCTGCAACTGCTAATAATATAATTACTGTTATTACTGCAGCTGTCGTTACTTTTGCTGGTGATGCTCATGTGATTGTTCAGTATCTTCATCTTGTAATGTCTGTGCAAGAAGTCAAGGCTCAGAGGATAAACAAACTTGCTCATCTAGCATGACTGATAAGCGCATCCTTCAGTTAGTCTATGGGTAAATAGTTTAAGTCGATTTCCGTCATAACTGGAAAAACAAACAGAAATGCAAGACTCGCAGAAATGGTTTTAAATTGGAAAAATTCAGATTTAGGAAGGATATAGGAAAGCACTGGTTTGGTAATAAAGTTGTGGATGAGTGGAACAAACTCCCGAGTACCGTCATAGAAGCTAAGACGTTGTGTAGTTTTAAAAAATAGGTTAGATAAATACATGAGTGGGTGTGGGTGGGTGTGAGTTGAACCTGACTAGCTTATGCTACTAGGTCAGATGCCTTGCTACTCCCTTAAGTGAATGTGACTGACCTGACTACGTCAAGGCTTAAGCCGGTGGGAGAATTGGACCTGACTCGAATGGGCCAGTAGGCCTGCTGCAGTGTTCCTTCTTTCTTTGGTTCTTATAAATGATCCCATTATACTGCATTTGTGTTTATTTTTCCATCGTGTCGGTATTTTATACCATTTATCTCCTTCTGTCTTAGCTAAGGAAAGCTTGATAATTCTCAAGCCTCGTCTCAGTTACGGATACAAGGTGAAAATTAATATCAAAACTCTAATCAAAATTACTTGGGACATAGTTGTCTTTCTCACAGCAGTGATAAAGTGAAACCATATGAACATATTGAGGTGATGAAGATAGCTGTTCGCTGTGGCCGATGCGGCTCACGCTAGGGAAGACTGAGGTACCAGCAGGTATGGCAACACTCGTGAACTTCTCTACGGATTTTCGACATCACAATTCACCACCGTGGATCCCGCACCTTACGAGCCCCTACGTGAGGAATATTGTTTTCTTTCCTTCCTTCATATTCCCTCCCGTCTGGCCCTCCCTCTGGCCTTGCCTCCCTCCCTCCCTCCGGATTACCAATATTCTGACTGATCAGAAACAGCGCTGCAGTTGTCGAACTGAGAATCGAGGCTCCATCACTCCTAGTGCTGTACAAACCACACTAGTTTGGTGCTTCACGAAATACTATCTACATTCCCCATTCTCATCCCCATCCCTATCCCTCTGACCCCCCCCCCTTCCTCTCTCTCTCTACCTCTCTCTCTCTCTCACTGTGTGTGTATTTCTCAGTTGCGCTCAACAAGAGTACAACGAGCAAGATTATTGTACGTACTCCCCAAAAATTTAGGGGTTTCACCGAATGATTACGGATAGTAAGATTTATTTATACATTTGCCAGCATTAAACGGGTCTGCTAGCGGAGAGAATTATTACAACAGAGAGAGAACACTAACATCAAAAGGTATCGCAAGCGGGTTTACACTTGTGCACTCTATCCTTTTCTAGCAGCTGTAATAATACCGTTTTTTTTTTCGTATATGAAAGAACTTCCGCCACTTACCCCAAGGCCTACATACAGCTATCTTCTGTTTTATATATTTTGCTTTTTTGCATTCTGCTCTGCTATTACGTAATATATTTTTCCTATAGCAAGAGTAGTTGGAAGTCATCGTCAACTTTAATGCTATTTTCACTGACCAACTGATACACTTGTTGCACAACCTGTGAGGTTTGTTGTGTCCTGGATGGCTGCCACAGTCAGTCAAGTTTGGTATTGTCTGCCAACTTTCCCTCATTTTGAATTTTTTTTTATGTAATCAGATACTCTGAAGTCAACCAATACCTGTATTGGTTAAGTTTTCATTGAAATTGGTCTTTGTAATTTCCTCTAATCTTTGTTGCTCTCATATTTCTTCTCTTCTGGTGTTTACTGATTCCACTGTGAAGAACACTGTTCTTGGCATGACTCTGTCATTCTTCATCAGTTCAGCTCCGTTTTTCTTAGTCGTGTTACCTGGTTCTTTACCGTCGTATTATGCATCATGGATCACCCTCAATTCTGTTTTAAATACTTGGTGTTTTTCTTTAGTTAATCTTCTCTCCAGACGCTCCATTGTTATTTCCTTACCATTTTCTCCACAGCATTTAATCATATATAATTATATCAATATTCTAGTTAATAACTCAGTAGCTTCTGCCTGTATGTGCATTCGTCTCCCTGTGTGTATGTGCACGACTACTTGTAGGAGAGAGAGAGAGAGAGAGAGAGAGAGAGAGAGAGAGAGAGAGAGAGAGAGAGAGAGAGAGAGAGAGAGAGAGAGAGAGAGAGAGAGAGAGAGAGAGAGAGAGAGAGAGAGGCAGGGAGGTATTATCCACAAACATTATATTCAAATTATCTCATGAAATATGATGGAAGATGTCTAGTAAACAAGCCATGACATTGTGTTGAAGGGTTTTCCCTGGGTCATCACTGAACCCCACACGTCCACGACACATTTTTATGAGGTTCTTGTCACCTCAACGACAAACAGGTCCTTGAGAAGGGGTTTGGTCCTTATACGATTATAGTACTTGAAGTGAACCTTCTAGCCACTTCCATCTTTATTCTCTTGGTTCCTACTGGTGATTAGAGTGGCCCCTGTGGAAATGGTGCATGTAGGGGTGGTACCCGTGGAAATGGTACGTGTTGGGGTACCAGTTGGGGTGGGTGCCAGTGGAAGTGGTACGTGGTGGGGTGATACCTGTGGAGAGGGTACGTGTGGGGGTGGTACCTGTGGAGGTGGTACGTGGTGGGGTGATACCTGTGGAGAGGGTACGTGTGGGGGTGGTACCTGTGGAGGTGGTACGTGGTAGGGTGGTACCTGTGGAAGTGGTACGTGGTAGGAGTGATATTCGTGAAGAGTACCCTTGTGTTGACCCTTGAGGACATCATAATAATTGTGAAGGATGTACTTATGGAGCAGACCCTTGTGGAGGAGGTCCTTGAAGAGGTAGTCTTCGAGGAGGTGAACCTTGTTGTGATCCTTGTTGAAGTAACTCTTGTAAAAGGTGTTTCTGGTGGAGTTGGTCTTGGAGAGGTGATTTGTGAACGTGACCCCCCCCCCCTTTACAAGGTGGTCCATATAGAGGTTGTACTTCTTGAGGTAACCCTCGTGAAAGTGGTCCTTGTGGAGGTAGTTCATGGGTATATAACGGTATGAGATACCGGCACGATGGTAAGGAAACAAATGCAGTGGTATGGAACCATTATTACCGACGTTTCGCCCGTGCAGTACACTCTATGACGTCTCCAACAGATACCCCCACCTTAAATAGGTTGAGTGAGGGTTAGGAGCTGTTGATCCAAGGAATCACACCTGATCCATCTTTCCATAAATCGAACCAGATTGCCCTGACAGGAGTACAACCCCTGTACCCCTTTTACAAGAGTTACCCTTGTCAGGCTTTGTACTTCACGCCATGCTGTCTAGGTCTGTTGCTGCCATCTCGTGAGCAGAGTTCATACCTAGAGCTGAGTCAACGAGATGCTGCATCTTCCTTACTTACTCGACAGACATGCAAACAGTAAAACTTCCCTCATCCCACTCTCTCGCTAGGCCTTAGGCCTGGCATGGCCTAGCAACCTACCACACTGCCGTACTGTACTATAACCAATGAATCCTAAGGCTCGCCTCCAAGGATTATCATCCCACCAGATATTTATTTCGATAAGTTTAGTGGCAGCGATAAAACCCTATCCTCACGAAATATTTGGTGATAGCGGTTGTCACAGTAGCTATGTTATGACGAGAGAGAGAGAGAGAGGAAGGCACTAAAGTCACATGGTACTTCATCGTCTCATACAAACAGCATCTGCTTTGCAGAAAGTTATTCCGTTAGCCACGTCACTGAAAGAAAGGTAGTAACGCATGATTTATGCCCAAATATGCTTAATTTCCTCGGGAATTTTTCTTAGCGTTAACTGGGTTTTTCTCAGCTCCTTTGTTGTCCCAAACCACATGTTCCGCGCACCTGAACCTTGCCGCCTGCTGCTACAGCTCCACAGAAGTGATTTTAGTAGTTTTCTCTATCGGAGTGTTCCCGGTGCTTGAGTTCAGTTGTTTGGAAGAACAATCAAAATAAATTATTTTCTGAATACTGACTGCTTTTTTTTTTTTTAGGATTTAAGCATATACGTCTAAAATTATCAATCTCCGTCCCATCATCCGGAACCGTATTACTAAAGAAGTTAATTCCACTAAAGCGTTTAATGTTTTTTTGCCAAAATTATCAAAATAAATTCAATTCTTACGTTACTTTGACAATCAGAAAGTGAGCAGACAGAGTAACGGAAGGAATGGCAAAGTAGGAGGCCCTCGAGTCTTGAGACATTGATAAGTGTGAATATAAATGAATAATTAGATTATTACTGGCGAAGCATAAAAAACTAGAACAACGATAACAAGCGTTCGAACCTTGAAGGCCTGGAAGACGACCAAGAGTAGATGAGGGGTGATACTTGCCTGGCTCGTTGATGTTTCTCTGGCTGGTCACTCTCCCCCTCGGCATGACTTACCTGCAAGAAAACACAAAATTACACGCATTATTTTACACACACAGAAATATAGCAGCAATAATGTTCTTAAGGAACAACATTATAAGGGAAGCAATACAACAATAACACTTAATTTTATACTCCTGTGTTACGAGACTGAGAGCAATTTATTGCACCAGAGTACAGAATACTGACTCCTATATTTACCTGTGTTGTTGTTGCCTAGGAAGTCTTGATGCAGCTCAAGACATTATGTTAGTATTGTTTGCTTGCAACATCAATATATTAATGGTATAATACGTAACGTTGGTGATTTTAAGACCATGCTTCAGGAATTAAAATATTTTTTTATAATTTAGAGCATCACATATGCAGGACCGATATATCAGGGTATATCATTTAGATTACTGTATTTAAAAAAAAATATGCTTAGTTTTACAGCTTTCTCATTTTTTTTTTCTCCTGGGATTATTTTGTAAGCCTAAAAATCTGTCGCAATCCCAAGGCACTGTACTGTGTCCAACGGATAATCAGGCCTTGGCTAGAATGGGATCAAAATGGAGGTAGTGTGTGCTACATCCGCTGGTACATGTTAAAACTGCAATGCCGTATCATCTAAACACTGACCACAGGACAAGACAAGCTTAACCCTCTTCCTGCATCTATAAATAGGCTATAACAAATAGTTTTTTTGACACACACACACACACACACATACGTACATTCATTTTCAAAACCATAGAAACAAATTTTAAAATATAAATTTCGAAGTCTTATGGCATCAGTGTTTTTTGCGTATCTTTTGCCTAACACGATAAATCACACACACACACACACACACACACACACACACGCACACACACACACACACACACACACACACACACACACACACACACATACACTTCCCACCATTCTTTCTTGTTAAAGCAATATTTTCTCTCTTCCTTTGCAATCATATATTTTTTCCGACGCAAAAAAAAAAAAAAAAAAAAAATCTCACGGAAATGAGGATAATCGACTACAGAATCCGGAATGAGAGAGGAGCGAAATAGCGCGAACTATATACAAACGGCCCAATTTAGAAGAGGACAAGCAGCAAGATCCGGGTTGAGCTGAGATGATTGAGCAAAACAATTATCATGCACTACTGAAGGTGATACCTTACTGGCACGAATCTTTGTTGTCATTTCGAATTGTCTCATTCACCTATTAAGAGGATACATTAGTGTATTAGGATATATAATACGATAATTAGCATGACTGATACGAGAGCATACACAGGGGCAGATTTACTGTGAAACTAATAAAGCTTAAGCGTCAGGGCCCTTAATCCCGGAGGAGCCCCAGACGCAACTTTAGTCCACAATACTTAAAAGTTTTGGGTCCAATGTATGAGAAGGGGTTTTTAAAAAATAATATTAATAATATAGTGTAAATTCAACGGTTAGCCGTTGCTGGTTGCCAAGGTGACCTCCATAAGAGTTCAGGCTTCAGGGCCGCAAAAATGTAGGTACGCCATAATGAAGTGAGTAACAGGGGTTGTTAGGACGTGTTGGGTGACGTGAAGGTTAGCATGTGGTGGATAGCGGCGATTTAAAGACATGGTTGATGGTAAGGATTTAGGAACGTGGTGGGGGTTGAAGGCCGTTGTGCGTAATAGGGGTGTATGGACGTGGTGTGTGGAAGGTGAAGATGGTCGAGGACATGATGGTTGGCAGGTGGTCAAGGTCATGATGATTGGCAGGTGGTCAAGGATGTGGTGAGTGGGTAAGGATGTGGTGGGTGGCAGGTAAGTAAGAATATGGTGGGTGGCAGGTGGGTAAGGATGTGGTGGGTGGCAGGTGGATAAGATGTAGTGGGCAACATGGAAACAAGTCGGTGGTGGGCAGTAGGGAAACAAATGGGTGGTGGGCAGCAGGGTCACAAGAGTTAAGGTAATGAGGGACGTAATGGAAGGAACATCATCAACATCCGGGTGTGAGGGAAGAGTGAGACACACTGGCTGGCCAGAAACTCTTCACTCACCTTTGATATTAATGTCTGCGATCAGAGATCTCAAAGTATTTTGCTTCCCAATTTTTACGAAACAAAAACAAACCAAAAAAAAAATCTGCTATTGAATTTGGAACTCAAAACAGAAAATATTTTGTAATAAAGTTGGTAGAATTACCGACAATATGTAAAGTAAAAGGACACAAGTGCAACTAATGTGACACAATAAATGTCACATTAGTTGCACTTGTGTCCTTTTACTTTACAGAAAATATTTTATTTTCAATATTGCCTATTCATACTTTTTCCGAACTCATCTAACTGAACTACGGTTTCTTGCAGTACGAGATCACTTTACTGATAATGATAAAATCTTAACTGACTCCAACAAGTGATTATTTCAGGGTTGGCTCCAATGAATGTCTGCTTAATCAATAGGCTAGGATAGATAAGGTTTGTCAGGAAACAGGACGAGTGTTTCCTGACGCGGGTCTCAGTCATATGATGACCCACAGCTGGAACTTCTGGTCATCTGACAGAGGCTTTCCTCTGGCTAACCGGTTCACCTCTTCAGAAATTATGGTTATGATTATAAGCATTTAGTTATGTCTCTTATCAATATACGGGTGACTTAGCAGTAAAAATATAGGCACCGCCGTGTGTGCTTTCCTTTATATTAATTTTATATTTATATTTATGCTTTCAGGATGGTTTGCAATGATTTATAAAGGTCAATTTATTAAGATCACTAAGAGGTAGGTCTGTTAGTAACTCATCGTATTCTTAAGAGGCGGTATTGAAGAGTTTGCCTCTTTCTTAGCTTTACAATGGGCTTCGATGTGCCGTCTACCACGCCTCCCACCCTTGTAAGTTAATAATGTGGGCAAATTTTAGTTCTTCTAGTATTTTCCGGGTGTATGATATGATTTACAATTTGATGGGATTTTAGGTGTGTCAAGTGACTGGCTGGAATGAATGCGCATCACAAATGCTCTTTTCCACATTTTGTAAATCATAAATATAACCAGCTGAAGCAGGTGATGTTCCAGCTGTCACAGTACAAGTGTCTTAACGAGTATCATCACTGACTGGTGTGCCATGTTTTTTTCTGCTGTTACGACAATGGTACTGTAGACGACTTTAAATGTAAGATGCCTTGGTAGGATGTTTCCCGTGGTCTTTAACATCTAATTCTTCTCTATATTACGGAATAATTCTGCTTTTTACGTTTTGATTTAAACATCTTGTTTTTTTTTTCATCGTACCAAAGGATCAGTAATGTATTTTAGTGGATCTGCAATGTTGTTCGTTGCTCAGTAGAAAGCTCGATTTATTTCGGGTTTGAGGTTTGCCGTGTTGTTAGTGATGTTGCCAGCGAGGGATGATATAACACTATGTCAACGTTAGATAAAAACGAGGAGAAAATTATTAGGGCGATTATCATGCATTGAGGCACAGATTACTAATATATATTAATTATTCATTATTCATTGTTATTAAGAAAAACATTCAACTCGTGAGAGTCAATCAGCGTAAGGAGTAGTGGAGGCTCGATCCTCCATCCGGTAATTATGGTGCCATCTTTGAAAAGCTCCGTGGCATAGAGCTTTTCAAGATGGAGGTCTCTTTTTTGGGTGCTTATAGCATCGTTTATGATTGGTGACCAGCTTAGTAGGAAGAAAACCTATCTGCTCACTTCTATAATTGCAACTGTTCCCGTTGTGATTGCACTGTGAAATTAATTTACACAATAATAACACTTATCAAAGACTTTCGAAAGTCTGCATTTATTTTTTTGCTTGTTTTCCTGGCGTAACGGTTCAGCAGGTGAGAGGCAGAAGCGTCTTGTTCTAAATTCACATTGTTGAGTGAATTTAGAAAAAGACGCTTCTGCCTCTCACCTCGTATTTTACCAAGGTGTGTTCATTAAGACATGGTAAATCATCTTTATTGCTGAACGTTTCGCCAACACAGCAGGCTTCTTCAGTCAAATATAGAGGCAGCAGGTGCAGTAATGATATGAAGATGTAATCAGTCTATCAACCTTAGAGGAATAGTATTTGAGATGGTCAGTCCCTCAGCTTGGAGAAGAGTTCAGCTCCATGGAGCTGAACTCTTCTCCAAGCAACAGTTCAGCTCCACAGAGTTGAACATATGTCTTAGTCATCAACTTGTCGGTATTTTACATCATTTTCAACACACCTTTCAGGTGTGTTTCGTAGATTGGTTGTTACCAAGTCTTTTCTTGCAGTTGTGTCCTGCCACATAACTTGTACAAGGGCTGAAGAATTGGGACACTTATGCAACATATGGGAATCTTTATTAAAGAAAAGTTTCGCCACACAGTGGCTTCATCAGTCTTATTCAAAGCAGGAGGGTATAAGGAGAGGAGGAGTTTGAGGTAATCAGTCCCTCAGCCTCGAGCCGATGTGTTCAGTCCATCAATCATGTAGAAAGTACAGAAAGTACAAAACCATTCATCACACTCACACATTGTACAGAGGTTATTTCAGCGACTTCTATAGCTCAGTTACTATCTTCTGTATCTAAAGTATATTTCCGTTGCATATTTTAGGATTTTAAAAATTATTTACTTCAAGTCTTGATGTAAATAGAAATTTTTAGGAGTCTCGGTTTGAGCATAGTAAACTAGTATGCTGTTAAGGACTTCGAAAATCTGACAAGTTATGAGCTGACCCTCTGAAAGTCTGGAGAGTTCACATCACTGAAGTATAAGCTGAAGTGTAAACTTACTGTACATTACATGTCCGCTGTGTTTAAAGTCGGCTCTACGGAAATGTTATAAGAGGTGGTCTGGCGTTTCACGTGTCGCAAAATCCTGTCAATAAAGGCTTTTGTGTTCTCCGAATACTCCCGAGAAATGATATGTGAACGCAACGTACAGTGAATATTTCAATTAGTCTCTTCTCAAAACGTTAAGTAACGAGCGAAAACATATGAATAAAAGTAAACATTCAGAAGAGAGCGTTCACACAGGAATATGCACACATACACAACATCACAGAAGTATATGGACGTAAACAGATATTACAAGAATAGTGAAATTCCAATCGCTTTCGTGATTTCTCACATTACCTCACATTATTACTTGATAAAGTGAGGAATGACGAATGCGCTTGGAATTTCACTATTTTTTCACTGGTTATTTTGTGTAAAGAAGAGGCAATGCAACAGGGCAACTGGCCCATGCTAGGCAGGTCCAAGTCACACACACCCACCCACACCCACTCATATACATGTCTAACCTATTTTTAAAGCTACACAAGGTTTCCACGTCATTGACGTTATTCGGGAGTTTGAGAGTGCAGATTCAGTGTTCTCAAGTTCCTCCTCGTAGGGGAGATTTCTGATGCATGGAATCAACTTTGTTATCTTTATTAGGTAAAAGCATATGCAAATAATGTGACATTTTATTGTGGCAACATTTCGCTCTCCTGGAGTTTTGCCAAGCTTGACAAAGTTCCTGGAGAGCGAAACGTTGCCAAAATAAAATGTCACGCTAGTTGCACGTGACCTTTTACCTAACATATTGTCTGTAATTCTAATATTTCAGTTTGTCATCCTTCCATGCATGTTTTGCAGGGTATTTATGTTTATTCCGTAATAAGGTGTCAAGAACTGCGCATCATAATGTAAACTAGGCCTTACCAACGATATACAGAGAAGTTATAACCTGAGGAATATTTTTTATTTATACTTCTTGATATACAGCCAAGAATTCTATTAGCTTTATTGCGAATATTTATGCACTGTCTAAGCTTTAGATTACTGGTAACAGAACTCCTAAGTCTTTCTCGCATTCAAAGTGAATAAGATCTGCATTGATAAGTTTATAAGTGCCATGGTTATTCTCCTTTACAAAGCTTAGAACCTTGTATTTGTCCACAAAGCTGCATCTGCCACTTCGACTACTTCATAAACCTATCCAGATCTTCCTGTTGTGCTCTAGTGCTCTTATCAGAATTAATCCGACGGCCTATTTTAGTGTCATCGGCAAACTTGCCTATGTCGCTATTCATTTTCCCATTTATATCGTTTATGTATACTGTGAACAACAAAGGGCCCAACACTGACCCCTGTGGAACACCGCTTGTGATGCGTCTCCACTCTTTCTCTTCATTTATGCTAACTGTTGCCCGTTTGTCAACCACGCCTCTGTCCAGGAAAAAAATTTCACCCCTATTCCGTGTGCCTCTACTTTCCTCAACAATCTCTGGTGAGGAACTTTATCAAAAACCTTATACACAACCTTATACACACTACCTTGATCTAACTCCTCAAATACTTTAGTGAAAAAGTTAGCAAATCTGTAAGGCAGGAACGCCCATTTGTAAAACCGTGCTGAGATTTTTTGACCAATTTTGCCTTTCAAGATGGCTTCGAATAGCCTCGGCAATTATTGATTCCATCTATTATCCCACAATGGAGGTTAGGCTAATTGGTCTATAATTCGAAGCTTATGACCTGTCTCCTGTTTTGTAGATAGGTATCACATTTGCCATTTTCAATTATCAGGCACTATGCCAGTTTGTAGTGATATGCTCAAAGGACTAACTACTAGTTTGCTAAGTTCTGACTTGCATTCCTTTATAACCCTTCCATTTTCAATACCTTATCAGTATTCCCAATATTTATAACTATCTTCTATCTTGACGTCTCAATAACTATCTTCCATCTTAACTATCTTCCATCTTAACTATCTTCCATCTCCCTGTACCGCAATGAACGTTGTTCATTGCGCTTCAGGAAGTCAATATTTGTACCAAGGTGAGACCACAATTTGGTATCAGTTGTTTAAGGTCAGGTTTCGTAAATTTAACCCTAATCTAAACTGCATTTATGTATAGTTAATTGACAATAATCAAAATCCTTATTAAACAAGAATGTCATGTCTAGCAGCTGGGAAGCAATGATAATTAAGTTTATTAAAGGAACGTTTCGCCAGTGGTAGGTGAAAGGTTTCCTTAATAAACATACCTTACACTGCACAAATGTCTCTTTCATACGTCGTTTAAAAAGTTGTAAACTTCATGCGCGATATTTACGCTGGAGGACGGGTTGGTTTACTACAGGCGTGGCAGAGATTGCTGTTAGGGCGATGACTGCTACACGAGTGACGTCAAGGTGCAGCTCTTTTGGGGTCACGCAAACCTACCTTCATTATTAACACATCTCCGAATCTTTAATATTATGCACACACATATACACACACACAGGGGCCAGGAGCTGAGTCTCGACCCCCGGAACCACAAATAGATGAGTGCACAAACACACACACACACACATATATATATATATATATATATATATATATATATATATATATATATATATATATATATATATATATATATATATATATATATATATATGTCGTGCCGAATAGGCAGAACTTGCGATCTTGGCTTAAATAGCAACGCTCATCTTGCCATATAGGACAAGTGAAAATTTGTGTATGCAATAATTTCGCCAAATTCATTCTGAACCTAACGAAAAAAATATATTTCACTGGGTTTGTTTAGTATCAAATTACTGTAAACAAATCTAAAATATATTTAGTTGGGTTTGGCTAAAATAAATTGCTCTTGTTATAATAAGGTTAGGTAAGTTTTCTAAGATTCTTTTGGTGCAAAATTAAAAAAATTTACATTAACATTAATGAAAAAAATATATCTTTAGGCTTATAAGAGAAAATTTCAGAAAGGACTTAATTTTAAACGAGTTGTTGCTAATTGACCAGTTTTACCTATTCGGCACGACAGGCTTCAGGTACTACCTAGCAATACTTATATAGCATCAATATGTGTACAGTAAAAAAGTCTTGGGTGCTACCAAGTGGGAGGTGTTCAACAAGAATGTATGGTGGAGAATTACAAGTGATCACTATACATCACATGTGTGACTGACACAAGAAGAGATACCCTTAAAAGTAAAATAAGAAGTAACTAATGGAGCCTAGGTGAGTAATGATTAAGTCTGTTCACCAAAACTTTCAATTTAAAGAGGAACCTTATAGCGGGTTGTTGGGCGGATTGTTCCAGCCACAGCACTGTGACTTTATTTTTTATTAAATTTCTTGACTGAACACTGACCTGGTCTATGAACTGCCTTACCAAATATGTGTATTGTGTTTCTGCTCTCACATTCCCATCCTCCCACAAACACTCACCAACACGCCTCCCAAATACACGCACAAGTACCTACTCAACCCACCCATGAAAAAAACACTACAAACTATCAGAAAGAAACAATAAGGCTTATTAGTGGCTGACAAGACAAGACCGTTTTTCGTATGAAAGTGAAATATAGGGGAGATTACTAGTAAAAATCATCATAAAAATAATCAAAGTGTGACGTACATAGCTTCCAAACGCTGGAAATAAGGTGATTATTTTTAATATGAGCCCCCGGGTAACCTGCCATACTACCCGTCTCTCACCTCCACTCACCGTCACCGGGTTTTTCTCTGTTTATGCGTTACTCATCCTTTCCGTCCGCTGCGCGCCTGTCTCCTACGCAGTAACCTACTCGTTCGTGCCTTGAATCATTTCCGTACTCCCAAATTTACTGTGGGTCCTCCCGCATATAAAATATTTTAATTCGGTACCTAAGAAGCGAGTTTATACATACATAATTTATATATATACATAATTATATATATATATATATATATATATATATATATATATATATATATATATATATATATATATATAGCGAATAAACAGTACATAAGAGACCATATTTTTTATTCATATTAGTAAGTAGGAGGGAGAGCGATGTGTAGATGAAAGTAGAGAAGTTGAAACAGTATTAAATAATGTCAAGTTCTTCGGGAAATCAAGGTAGTTACTTCAGGTTAGAGTATGTTTCTGAAATACAGAGTTAGGGTCACAAATACCAGGTGTGATCCACACACACACACACACACACACACAAACAAACACTGACAATATCTTTCGCTTTCATTAAATAATCAGCAAAAACTCTCTTAACTGTTTGATAAATTACGCTCTATACAATATTTAAAAAGTATGGTGATACCGACAAGATGCGGAGATGTGTTTAGTTTAGACGAAACGTTTCACCACATGTGGCTTCTTCAGTCACCACACGTGGCGAAACGTTTCCTGTAATAAATGTCCTGAACTGTATAAGTGCCTTTTTCACATTAGTCAAATAATCAGCTTAATTGCTATGTAACTAGCATCGTAACTGCTTGCTCTTACTGCCTTTATTAAGCTTAGCACTCGAAGCCGAGGTCTATCCCTATCTACAGTTTTTCTTAGTAATAATGATAGATGCAACTAGTGTGACGTTTTATTGTGGCAACGTTTCGCTCTTTAGGAACTTTGTCAAACCGTTACAAGCATTACAAGGGCACAGAGGATTCCTATACATATACCCTCTGTGTCCTTATAAAATTTGTTACAACTTGATAAAGCTCCTGGAGAGCAAAACGTTGCCACAATAAAATATAACATTACGTGTACCTGGGCCCTTTTACCTAAGTATTTTTCTTCCACGTTGCTTTGAACTCCGTTGCCTCAGCTTCAAGTGAATCATTTGACGACGAAATAAAGTTGTCAACTACTCGCCATAAATGCCATGATTTACCTGTATTTATCTAGTGTCACCTCATGACGTGAACATCCGGCTGTCTCTTGTGTCGCACAGCTAAGTCTGTCTCCTGCTGCTTTCCCCTCCACTCCACTATCACCACTACCTGCTGCCTGCCCTTCCACTATCACCACAACCTGCTGAATCCCACTCCATCATCACCACAACCTGCTGCCTCCCACTCCATCATCACCACAACCTGCTGCCTCCCACTCCACCATCACCATAACCTGCTGCACCTCACTCCACCATCACCATAACCTGCTGCACCTCACTCCACCAGTACCACTACCTGTTGCACCTCCACCAGCACCACAACCTGCTGCACCTCACTCCACCAGCACCACTACATGCTGCACCTCAATCCACCACTACGACTACCTGCTGCATCTCAATCCACCACTACCTGCTGCACCTCACTCCACCAGTACCACTACCTGCTGCACCTCACTCCACAAGTACCGCTACCTGCTGCCTCTCACTCCACCACTACCACTACCTGCTGCACCTCACTCTACCAGCACCACTACCTGCTGCACCTCAATCCACCACTACCACTACCTACTGCACCTCAATCCACCACTACCTGCTGCACCTCAATCCACCACTACCTGCTGCACCTCACTCCACCAGTACCACTACCTGCTGCACCTCACTCCAACAGTACCACTACCTGCTGCACCTCACTCCAACAGTACCACTACCTGCTGCACCTCACTCCAACAGTACCACTACCTGCTGCACCTCACTCCACCAGTACCACTACCTGCTGTCAGGAAAGACACATATGCAACAGTTAGGTATCTTTATTTCGAAACGTTTCGCCTACACAGGAGGTTTCTTCAGTCGAGTACAGAAAAGTTGATAAAAACAGAAGATACTTGAAGACGATGTAATCAGTCCATCACCCTTAAAGTTTTGAGGTGGTCAGTCCCTCAGTCTGGAGAAGAGTATAGTTCCATAGTCTGAAACAATATGGAGTTGAAGTAACGAACGAACGAAAGTTCAGGTAAGATCCCAAATGGGATGAGCGGGGAAGACGGGACAGACGAAGAATAGTGCTGGAGAGGAGTGTTCTTAGTTGTAGAAATAGAGCCAGGGCTTAACCCAGCAGCTAAGTCGATCGTGGGACAGACATTGAGAACACACACAGCAGGCTCTTCTGTTGGGACTCCGGTGGGTGAGTGGGGAAGTGTGGACAGACGATGAATAGTCGTGAGAGGAAGGTCTTGAGTTGTAGATGGAAGAGCCAGGGCTAAACCCAGCTGCGTAGCACTGCGAGGCAGTGTAGAGAGGGCATGTTGAGGACATAGAGGAGAGAGCAGACTGCAGACAGTGCTCGCTGGCTGATATGCTTCAGGCTGAGGTGAAGAGCTGGTTGGACGTCAGGTGTCGGGAGGTTCACGTTATGTGTTGCGGAAGTGTGTGTGTTTGGCTACACTTCGCTGGTGATGGAGCCACTCTTGAGTCTTTTGAAGTCTCTCTTGGACATGTGGAATAGTTGCATTCTGAGGTTGGAGCAGTTCAGATTCGTCACGAGGTAAGATAGTGCGTTTTCAAAAGGAATTTGGTGAGGTGAGGTTTGGTGAAGGTGCACTTAACAGCTCCTTCTTTCATTAAGTGGAGCCTATCAGCTGCGCTCATTTCGGTTGGGAGGTTGGGGGTGGTGTAGAAGGTTAAAGACCCATTAAAAGCTTGGCTTAGGTAACGGTTGCCTGTGGTTTCTTCTTTGACTACTACTTTGTCGTTGTCTGAGGGTTGTTCATAATGTTCTGGTACTATTTCGTCTTCTGTGACTGTGTTGAGAGGAAGCAGGGAGTGTTGGTCGGTTGTGGTTTGTTGGGCTGGTGGTGGGTGGTGAAAGGTGGCAGTAGACGGTGGTGTTGGTTCTGGAGTAGAGTCTTGGTCAGAGATACGAGTAGGACCAGGGGTTGAGGTGAAGCTAACAATGTCTGGAATTAGCTTGAGGAGGTCTTGTGATGGTGGCGAGTCTGGAAAGTTGAAGTTTGGCATGTTGTTAAGGCGAAACAGTTCATTGATTGTTGTGTTGAATGAGCCAGGGTTTGCAGCATTAGTGAGGTGTGCATACATCATACAGTATAGCACCTTGGATGGAGCAGCGTCAGGAAGAGCAGAGAGGGACTGGCTGGGTGGAGATGATTGTTGTGTAGCTTGAAGGAGTTCGGTGGTATCTGAATTTTTGCAATGGCGGCGTATGTTGGCGATTTAGGGTTGTTGTTCTTGGTTTCTTCAGTGATTTTCTTAGACAGGACTTCTTTACGTAGAGGGCATTTTGCTGCAAGGGTGTGGTGAGTACCCTTGCAGTTGAGGCAGGTAGGAGAGGTAGTGGTAGTAGAACATTCTTTGAAGTCATGGCCGTCTTTACCGCAGTTTGTGCAGTACTTCTTCCCTTTCAGAGGACAGTCAGGCGTTGAGTGGTGATAGGAGTAGCAGGCCCAGCATGGCGAGATGTGGGCGAAACGTTCGGGTTCTATGTGACTTGGATGGATATGATAGGCCGTCAGACAGTGCTCTAGTAGCCATATCGATGTTGGAGAAGGTTAGCTTGATCATTGTAGAGGCGTTGGGGATTTTGGTTGATATGTTCAATCGATGCCCAGGTATTTTGTTCCTCGATAGAGGTCTTGAGATTCTCAGTCGATAAAGAAGTGACGAGTTTGTCCAGCCGTTTGACGAAAACGGAACGTTTCGCCAGCAAAAAAGGTGTAGGGGAGATGGTGAACTGTCGGTCTCTGAGGGTTTTCATAGAGGTGTCGGCGATCAGCTTTGAGGCTTCATAATCGTCAGTACAGACGACGATGAATGAGTCTTTCGTCGAGTGGATGGCTGTAAATTTAACCTGTAGGCAAGTCTTTACAGCGGCAGCAAGGGCAAGTTTAGTAGTCATTTATTACTCCACTGTTGGGTTTGATCCTTACTCGGTTTGCAAGCATCATGAAGGAGTAAGGCAGGCGCTGGTACGATGATTATAGGTTCCCTTCCCCGACAGGGATCGAAGAAACACTTCTTGAGGTGAGGAGCGACTGTGAGAGTTGAAGTGACAGGATGGAGCCTTATATACCGCCAAGAGGTGAGATGTAGGCCACTAGTAGAGGTAAGAATGAAGTCGTTGGGAGGTCAGGTCCCTCTCAAATCCAGTCATTCTCACTAGTAGAAGTAGTCTAAGTTGATTTCAGGTCTGTACCAAGATACCCTTGTGTTGCAGTGTCTGAAAGAGTGAACATTAAAATGCAACAGTTTGGTATCTTTATTTCGAAACGTTTCGCCTACACAGTAGGCTTCTTCAGTACAGAAAAGTTGATAGAAGCAGAAGATACTTGAAGACGATGTAATCAGTCCATCACCCTTAAAGTTTTGAGGTGGTCAGTCACTCAGTCTTGAGAAGAGTATAGTTCCATAGTCTGAAACAATATGAAATAAAGATACCTAACTGTTGCATATGTGTCTTACCTAACAACCTGTCGGTATTTTATACATTTTAATGTTCACTCTGTCAGTCACTGCAACACAAGGGTATCTTGGTACAGACCTGAAATTCAACTTGGACTACTTCTACTAGTGAGAATGGCTGGATTTGAGAGGAACCTGACCTCCCAACGACTTCATTCTTACCTCTACTAGTGGCCTACATCTCACCTCTTGGCGGTATATAGGCTCCATCCTGTCACTCAACTCCATATTGTTTCAGACTATGGAACAATACTCTTCTCCAGACTGAGGGACTGACCACCTCAAAACTTTAAGGGTGATGGACTGATTACATCGTCTTCAAGTATCTTCTGCTTTTATCAACTTTTCTGTACTCGACTGAAGAAACCTCCTGTGTAGGCGAAACGTTTCGAAATAAAGATACCAAACTGTTGCATATGTGTCTTTCCTAACAACCTGTCGGTATTTTATACCATTTTAATGTTCACCACTACCTGCTGCATCTCGCTCCACTACCTGCTGCACCTCACTCCACCAGTACCACTACTTGCTGCACCTCACTCCACCAGTACCACTACCTGCTGCACTTCCTCCAGCACCACAACCTGCTGCACCTCACTCCGCCAGTACCACTACCTGCTGCATCTTACTCCACTACCTGCTGCACCTCACTTCACCAGTACCACTACCTGCTGCACCTCACTCCACCAGTACCACTACCTGCTGCAACTCCCTGCTGCACCTCACTCCACCAGTACCACTACCTGCTGCAACTCACTCCACCAGTGCCACTACCTGCTGCAACTCACTCCACCAGTACCACTACCTGCTGCATACCTGGCTTCTACCACCCACTACTCCACAAACTTGTGTCTCCTGCTGAACTCTCCTTCCGTCTTACTCAAGTACTAATAGATATATTTTTATTAGTATCTTTAATATCATTATTATATACCACTCGTATTTGCATTAGGACGACTACTACTACTAATAATAAACTATTTTAATTATAATTGCCTTTAAAATTTTAAATATGTACTTTTAAGCTTGCAGATATATGTAAAATCTTATTTTTGAGAACAAGTAAAGACGAAAAGATAGGATGTAGCAACGCTTCGTCTCTTGAAGTTCAGCAATGACAGAATAACTACAGTTTGTAGCGAATTTCTTAATTAAGTTAGATTAGGTTATGTGTTGTCCTCTGTCCAGTGCCGGATTAGGATAGTGGCTCTAGCACAGCGATTCTCAACCAGGGGTAAATTTACCCCTTGGGGGGTAAAAAATTACATGACATGGGGTAAATATTTGTGTGCTATTTCTGTGCAAAATATGAATAATTTATTTTTTTCTGACCTTGTTTTTGTCTCTTTATGATGGCGATAATTTTTTTTGTATGGAAGTGAGGGGGGTAAATGGAGAGATACATTAAGCAGAGGGGGTTCGTGATGGAGGAAATGAATCCCTGCTCTAGATTCTTCCACTTGGGAGGTTCCTCACAATCCCCCAACCACTAGAGGAAGATGGTAGAGTGTTTCAAACAAAATTCACTGAAGTGGAGGATGATGATGGGTGTTTAAAATTCCGCAATTCACAATTCCTCCTCTAAAGAACATAAGATGTTATTGTTAAATACCACAGTGATTGAAAAAACATAAATGTTAAAACTAACACTGTGAAAAACTTTTGCAATAACCGAACTTTGTTAAACATTTTGTGGAATAGGCAGGAATTTTTAGGAAAATGAAACTAAGTTAACTGTTATATTCTTTAAAATATATATTAAGAAATAAAGAAAGTACAATCATTAAATACAATAAGGCTAAAAAAAATTTTTTTTAGCCTTCCTCATACCAAAATCATCCAAAGTTCATCAAATTTTTTTGGTCTAGGTTTGTCACTTGTAATACAGAGAATGTTCAGTGGGACAACCTCTCTTGAGACACTATGGTCCTTAATTCATTTTTAGTTTTTTTGATGTTTGGAAAAAGACCTCCCGAGCAGTTAGTGACCATTAAGTTAAGAAACAATCAAAAGACTGCTTCCACAATAGGGTAGATCATCTATTTTTTTCCTTGTATATAATTTAATGAAGGTTTGTATGAGACAGTGACAACTCTTGTGTTGGGGGTATGATTTGGTCAACACTTCAACACCTTGCTGAATTTCTTGCTTAAATGTTGTCATGTGGAATAGTTGCATTCTGAGGTTGGAGCAGTTCAGATTCGTCACGAGGTAAGATAGTGCGTTTTCAAAAGGAATTTGGTGAGGTGAGGTTTGGTGAAGGTGCACTTACCAGCTCCTTCTTTCATTAAGTGGAGCCTATCAGCTGCGCTCATTTCGGTTGGGAGGTTGGGGGTGGTGTAGAAGGTTAAAGACCCATTAAAAGCTTGGCTTAGGTAACGGTTGCCTGTGGTTTCTTCTTCGGTTTCTTCTTCGACTACTACTTTGTCGTTGTCTGAGGGTTGTTCATAATGTTCTGGTACTATTTCGTCTTCTGTGACTGTGTTGAGAGGGAAACAGGGGGTGTTTTGGGCGGTTGTGGTTTGTTGGGCTTGGTGGTGGGTGGTGAAAGGTGGCAGTAGAAAGGTGGTGTTTTGGTTCTGGTTAGAGTCTGGTCAGAGATACGAGTAGGACCAGGGGTTTTAGGTGAAGCTAACAATGTCTGGAATTTAGCTTGAGGAGGTCTTGTGATGGTGGCGAGTCTGGAAAGTTGAAGTTTTGGGATGTTTGTTTAGGCGAAACAGTCATTGAGTGTTGTGTTGAATGAGCCAGGTTTGCAGCATTAGTGAGGTGTGCATACATCAAAACAGTATAGCACCTTGGATGGAGCAAACGTTCCCGGAAAAGCAGAGAGGGACTGGGTGGGTGGAGATGATTGTTGTGTAGCTTTAAGGAGTTCGGTGGTATCTGAATTTTTGCAATGGCGGCGTATGTTGGCGATTTAGGGTTGTTCTTCTTGGTTTCCTCAGTGATTTTCTTAGACAGGACTTCTTTACGTAGAGGGCATTTTGCTGCAAGGGTGTGGTGAGTACCCCTGCAGTTGAGGCAGGTAGGAGAGGTAGTGGTAGTAGAACATTCCTTGAAGTCATGGCCGTCTTTACCGCAGTTTGTGCAGTACTTCTTCCCTTTCAGAGGACAGTCAGGCGTTGAGTGGTGATAGGAGTAGCAGGTCCAGCATGGCGAGATGTGGGCGAAACGTTCGGGTTCTATGTGACTTGGATGGATATGATAGTAGGAGATGGCTAGGCCGTCAGACAGTGCTCTAGTAGCCATATCGATGATGGAGAAGGTTAGCTTGATCATTGTAGAGGCGTTGGGCATTTTGGTTGATATGTTCAATCGATGCCCAGGTATTTTGTTGCTCGATAGAGGTCTTGAGATCCTCAGTCGATAAAGAAGTGACGAGTTTGTCCAGGCGTTTGACGAAAACGGAACGTTTCGCCAGCAAAAAAGGTGTAGGGGAGATGGTGAACTGTCGGTCTCTGAGGGTTTTCATAGAAGTGTCGGCGATCAGCTTTGAGGCTTCAAAATCGTCAGTACAGACGACGATGAATGAGTCTTTCGTCGAGTGGATGGCTGTAAATTTAACCTGTAGGCAAGTCTTTACAGCGGCAGCAAGGGCAAGTTTAGTAGTCATTTATTACTCCACTGTTGGGTTTGATCCTTACTCGGTTTGCAAGCATCATGAAGGAGTAAGGCAGGCGCTGGTACGATGATTATAGGTTCCCCTCCCCGACAGGGATCGAAGAAACACTTCTTGAGGTGAGGAGCGACTGTGAGAGTTGAAGTGACAGGATGGAGCCTTATATACCGCCAAGAGGTGAGATGTAGGCCACTAGTAGAGGTAAGAATGAAGTCGTTGGGAGGTCAGGTCCCTCTCAAATCCAGTCATTCTCACTAGTAGAAGTAGTCTAAGTTGATTTCAGGTCTGTACCAAGATACCCTTGTGTTGCAGTGTCTGAAAGAGTGAACATTAAAATGCAACAGTTTGGTATCTTTATTTCGAAACGTTTCGCCTACACAGTAGGCTTCTTCAGTACAGAAAAGTTGATAGAAGCAGAAGATACTTGAAGACGATGTAATCAGTCCATCACCCTTAAAGTTTTGAGGTGGTCAGTCACTCAGTCTTGAGAAGAGTATAGTTCCATAGTCTGAAACAATATGAAATAAAGATACCTAACTGTTGCATATGTGTCTTACCTAACAACCTGTCTGTATTTTATACCATTTTAATGTTCACTCTGTCAGACACTGCAACACAAGGGTATCTTGGTACAGACCTGAAATTCAACTTGGACTACTTCTACTAGTGAGAATGGCTGGATTTGAGAGGGACCTGACCTCCCAACGACTTCATTCTTACCTCTACTAGTGGCCTACATCTCACCTCTTGGCGGTATATAGGCTCCATCCTGTCACTTCAACTCCATATTGTTTCAGACTATGGAACAATACTCTTCTCCAGACTGAGGGACTGACCACCTCAAAACTTTAAGGGTGATGGACTGATTACATCGTCTTCAAGTATCTTCTGCTTTTATCAACTTTTCTGTACTCGACTGAAGAAACCTCCTGTGTAGGCGAAACGTTTCGAATTAAAGATACCAAACTGTTGCATACGTGTCTTTCCTAACAACCTGTCGGTATTTTATACCATTTTAATGTTCACCACTACCTGCTGCATCTCGCTCCACTACCTGCTGCACCTCACTCCACCAGTACCACTACTTGCTGCACCTCACTCCACCAGTACCACTACCTGCTGCACTTCCACCAGCACCACAACCTGCTGCACCTCACTCCGCCAGTACCACTACCTGCTGCATCTTACTCCACTACCTGCTGCCTTAAATAAAAACCAACTTAAAAAACAAAAAAATTCCCAAAACCCAGGGCCGGTTCAAAGGGGAAAAAACAAAAAAAAAACCCAACCAACCAAAACCGCAAAAAAAAACCAAACCAAAAAACCCAAAAAAAAAAAAATATTTAAAAAAAAAAAACCCACCCAAAATTTTACCAAAAACCAAAAATAAATTCCAAAAATCTAAAAAAAAAAAAAACAAAAAACGGAAAAAAAAAAAACCCCAAAAAACCCCTTTAAAAACCCAAAAAAAAAAAAAAAACCCCAAAAACCAAAAAAAAAGGGAAAACAAAAAAAACCAAACAACAAAAAAAAAATTTAATAAAAATTTTTTAAAAACTCCCCCAAAAACCACAAAAAAAAAAAACCAAAACCCCCCAAAAAAATAAAAAACTCCCCCCAAAAAAACCAAAACATTTTTAAAAACAATAAAAAAAAATTTCCCAAAAAACCCCCCCAAAAAAATTTTAAAACAAATCCCAAAAAAAAATTTCCAAAAAAACCCCACAAAAATCCAAAAAAACCCAAAAAAAAAAAAAAAATAAACCCAAAAAAGGGCCAAAAAAAAAAAACCCAAAAACAAAAAAAAAAAAAACCCCCCCCAAAAAACCAAAAAAAAAAAAAAAAAAACCCCCCCAAAAAGAAAAAAAAAAAAAATTTAAAACCCCAAAAAAAACCCCAAAAGCCCAAAAAAAAACCCAAAACTAAAAACCCAATCCAAATTAAAAAAACCCAAAAAAAACCCAAATCCCAACAAACCCCCAAAAAAAACCCAAAAAAAATCTCCCCCAAAAAAAAAACCCAAAAAGCTCAAAAATCCCCAGAAAAAGCAAAAAAAAAACCAAAAAAAACAAATTCTCAAAAAAAAAAAAAAAAACCCAAAAAAAAAAACCCCTCCCCCACAACCCAAAAAAAAGGCCCCCCAAAAAAAAAACCCCAAAAAAAAAAAATTACAAAAAAAAAAATCAAAACAAAAAAAAAAAAAAACAAAAAAAAAAAAAAATTCTAAAAAAAAAATTTTTTTAAAAAACCAAAAAAAAAAGAAAAACAAAAAAAAAAAAAAAAAAATAAAAAAGAAAAAAAAAAAAAAACCCCAACACAAAAAAATAAAAAAAAACAAACAAAAAAAAATTTTTTCCCAAAACCCAAAAAAAGGGGAAAAAACCGGGGGTTTAAATTTCCCCCCTTGGGGGGGGTAAAAAATTACATGACATGGGGTTAATATTTGTGTGCAATTTCTTTTGCAAAAAAGAATAATTTATTTTTTTCTACCTTGTTTTTGTCCCCTTTATGTTTGGGCGAAAAAAATTTTTTTTATGGAAGTGAGGGGGGAAAAAATAGGGGAACATTAAGCAGGGGGGGTTTTCGGATGGGGGAAATAATCCCTGCTCTAGATTCTTCCACTTGGGGGGTTTTCCTCACAACCCCCCAAAACCCTAAAAGGAAAGGGTTAGAGGGGTTTAAAAAAAAAAATTTCCCACTGAAGGGGGAGGATGATGATGGGTGTTTAAAATTCCCAATTCACTTTTCCTCTTCTAAAGAACATGGGGGTTTGTTATTTTTTAAAAATACCACAGTAAATTGGAAAACAAAAATGTTAAAAAAACACGTGAAAACTTTTGCAATAACCAAAATTTGGGAAAAACTTTTTTGGGGGAAATGGGCGGGAAATTTTTTAGGAAAAGAAACTAAGTTAATGTTATTCTTTAAAAAAATATATTTAAGAAATAAAAAAAAGTACAATCTTTAAAAATACAATAAGGAAAAAAAAAAATTTTTTTTTAAGCCTTCCTCAACCCAAAATCACCCAAATTTTCCCATCAAAAAAATTTTGTCTGGGTTTTGTAAACTTGTAATCCCAGAAATGTTCAGGGGGAAAAAACCTCTCTTGGACACTAGGGCCCTTTAAATTTCTTTTGGGTTTTTTTTGATTTTTTAAAAAGGGGACCCCCGAGCGGGTTTAGTGACCATTAAGTTAAAAAAACAATCAAAAGACTGCTTCCACAATAGGGAAACCCAATTTTTTTTTTTCCTTGTATATTTTTTAAATTAAGGTTTTGAAAGGAGACAAAAAACCCCTCTTTTGTTGGGGGTATGTTTTGGGGAACATTTCAACCCCTTTCTAAAATTTTTTGTTTTAAAAATGTTTTTCATTTTTAGCAAGAAAGGAAAAAAAAAAATTTTGAAAACATCACTTTACACAGTAACTCTTTTTAAAACTGGCTTCAAGTGCACCCAGAAAAGGGGAAAAAAGGGTTTTTAAACCCTAAACTTATCTCGAAGAGATTTAATCAAGGAAAGGGGAAATCTGGCCCACTTCCTTCGTTTCCTTGCCTTTTTCCCGTACTTTTTTGGTCTTCTTGGAATTTTTGGTTTTAACATCTGAAAAGGGTTTAATTTGGGGGTTTTTTTTGCTCTGATCATCAAAAATTTCAAATTTTTTGTTTTAAAAAATTTCCCTGAATGAACTGTACAAAATGCAAAAAGGTGCTCTATAAACATTTCCCGGGTTTTTTTTCAATGGTTTTTTGCTGCCTTTTGTGAAAATGACCTAGTACAGGGTCCAAAAATGCAACAAACCCAAAAAATTCCAGTTCTTCCTTTGTCTAAAAAACACTTTTTGCTTGCTTGAAGACTGGATCAACCTTTCCCCTTAACATCAGACAAACAAATGACGGGGGGCATCATCAATTTTCTATCTCACAGCTTGACTGGAGGCCCCCTAGATTTTGAGGCCCAGGCTTAAAGCCTCCCCAACCCTACAGGTAAATCCGGCACGCCTCGGCCATTAAACAAAAATAACCGATTTTAAAAGCAACAAAAAGGGAAAGGGGAAAGAAAAAATGTTCGCTGACGCACGAACGGAAAATGAACCCCACTGATTTTTGGCTGTTGCACGGGCGAAAAGGACGGGCAGCAAAAGCAGAAAAGCAAAGCCGGAAAACAACGGGCATTATTTAGTATTAGCAGCATTTTCCCAATAGCGGGAGCAGAGCCCATAGAAAGTAGTTTTTGCAGCACAATGTAAAAAAA
This sequence comes from Cherax quadricarinatus, assembly GCF_026875155.1. Lineage (NCBI taxonomy): Eukaryota > Metazoa > Arthropoda > Malacostraca > Decapoda > Parastacidae > Cherax > Cherax quadricarinatus. The sequence goes on from NC_069405.1 coordinate 64,554,477, forward strand.
CCCAGTAAGAGCACAAAAAAACAAAAGGGCCGCCCCGAACAGGCGTAATAGAAGAGCAGTAGCAAAACACAGCAGAAACAAAAAGAAGGCAGCAAGGTAAGGCCATAAATAGTGCCCAAACCCTCTCATATCAACTTAAATTTTTTAGTAATGAAAAAAAAAATAAAAAAACAAAAAAAATTGTGATCCTCCCAATACCCCCTGTGGGGGGAACAATGGTGATATTAATGAAAAAAGTGACCCCGGGAAAATCTAAAAACACAAAACACACACACACACACACACACACCCACAAAACAACACACACACACACACCCCACACCCATACACAAAACACACATCACACATAACACACACACAAAACCCTGCCACACCCAAATTTGCCCCCACCCACTGCATTACAAACTCCACCCCACAGCAACCCCATATTTTCCTTATCAGGTCCCCCCCTTCCCCCAAACCCCAATATACCCCCCCAACCCCCAGTTTTTGGGAAAAAAAGTTAAAAGGTGGGGGTTTATAAAATGCAAAAGGGAATAACAAAAAAAGTATGGGGAGTGGCACGAAAGAAAAAAAAGGGGACATCCCCAGACAAAAAACACTCACAGAAAAAAAAACTCCCCCAAAAAATTAAAAAATTAAATTTTTCCTCCGGATATCAAACCTCGGGAAAGACAGAGGGAGGAGAGGGGGGAGGAGTTGCACTGCCCCTTTAAAAAAAACCAGTGGGTTTTGGGAAAATGGAAAAATTTGGTTTGGAGGGCAAAAGGGGACTACTTAGTAGGAACAATCCATCGGGAAGGGACATAAGGTGATAATTGCAGTAAGGTAAAACCCCCACAGAATGAGGGGGCCCAAAGAAAAGAATAGGGAGGGAAACAGCAAACAGAGCAAGGGGCGAAAACAGTAGCCGGGGGCCGGGAGAGCCCCACAAAAGGGGGGAGCAAAGTTACTATTTTAAGGGGTGATTTCAATAAACAAGGAGATTGATGGGAAAACCGGGAAAGGCCCCATGGGGGTCCCAAAACCCTTTGGAAGCCAAGATATGGATGTGGTACTGGAAAAACCCTATGCCCCAAACAGTTAGAGACCCCTACCAAGAGAAAAAGAGGGGATAAACCCCAGCAAGCCCGGGACCTTGTATTCACCTTGGTATTGGGAAAATCGAGGTTTGCCATTTTTGAAAGGCCCCGGGGAGTAATGATCATGGGGTTTCTGGCTTCGACTACATAGTTGAGCCCCCAAGTGGAGAGGTGGGGAAAATTTGGTTTGGGGGAAAAACCCAAACAAAAAAGGGGGGGAACTACTCAGGCATTAGGAATTTTCCCTTAAAGACTTTCAGTGGGGGAGAGGGAACTGACAAAAAAAAACCATTTACAAAAATTAAATGGACTAAGTGGCAAAAAAAGGGCAAGGAGCAGGGGAAAGAGGTTTTTTCCCCCAAGGGAAACAGAAATAATGGCAAGAACAAAAAGAGCCCTTTGGGTTTACCCAAAGGTGTAGGGAGGCAAAAACTAGGTGTACTAAGAATAAAAAAGGGTTCAGAAAAACAAAAGAATTTAGGAAAAAAAAAAGAGTTTTTAGCCGAAGAGCCAGAAAGGGAATTGCACAGAAAAAGGGAGGTTTAAAGCGACAATATAAAAAATGACATAGCTCAAAATTAAAAAAACTGACCCGAAGCTGTTGTACACCCAAAACAGGAGGAAAAAAAAACAGCCCAAGGCCCAGGAAATTTAGACTGGGGAAAGGTGGGGAAAATTAAACAAGAAACGCCCGGAAAAATATGTCAGGAGCAAAACCCACGATTTTTAAAAAAATTATTACAGGGAAACCGTAGACTCCAGGAAATCAAAACAGGGGGAATAAAACCGCAAGTGCTGGATGAGGTACTAAAACCCAAAGGGAGGAGGGGAAAGAAGTTGTATGCGAACTTGACACCTAAAAGGGGGGTGGGACGAACAAAATCTCCCCCGGGGGCCCTTTTAAAAGAGGGGGGCAGAGATATTGTGTGTCCCAAATTTAACCCAAAGATCTTCAACACATCATTTAAAAATGGGCAACTCCCGGGGTTTATGAAAAAGGGCAAATGTAGCCCCAAATTTTTTTAAAAAGGGAGACAGCATGAGGAACAAAACTCAGACCTGTTCTTTTAACGTGTAAGTAGCAAGGTCAGGGGAGATCATCATCAGGGGGAGATGGTGGGGCACCTGGAAAGAAACAATTTTTAAATTAAAAACCCGCACGGTTTCGGGGAAACCGAAAACCCTGGGGTAAACAAAAAAAATAGATTTTTAAATGAAAAGGTGACAGAATTTAAGCAAGAGAAAAGGGGGTGGACGACTGCTTTTTTTTTGGACTGCAAAAAGGCCTTCAAACACATTTCCCTCAAAAAAGGTTTTAACTCCCAAAAGTAGAGGATCAGGCACACATAAAAAAGGAAAGGACTCCCAATGGATCAGGAATACCTGACAGGGGGGCCCAACAACGAGTCATGGTACGTGAGGGAGGTGTCAAAGAAAGGCGCCTGTGAAAAGGGGGGTTTTCCACGGGGTCAGTCCTGGGCCTGTGCTGTTCTTGGGTTTATTGTGAACGACAAAAACTAAGAACATAAAACATAAAACAAAGGAACACTGCGGGAAGGGCCCCACGGGCCCATGCGAGGCAGGTCCGGGTCCCTCCCGGGGCTTAAGCCCTGCCCCCAAACCCTAGAGGTAGGTCACATGACTTAAGGGGGGAACACGGCAACCGACCTGTCAGCAAAAGGCTATCGGGTTTCTAACTCCCACCCCCCAAAAATTCTACTCATGTATTTATCCAACCTATTTTTAAAGCTACACAACGTTCTGGCCTCTATAACGTCCTTTTGGGGGTTTGTTCCACTCATCCACAACCCCTATTAAACCAAAAACCCGTACTTTCCTTATCCTTCCCGAATCGGGAAATTTTTTCCAAAATTTAAAAACCCTTGCTGGAGTCTGTCTAAAGGGTAGTATTTTTGCACCCCTATTTACATCCCCTTTATTTTTTCCTGTCTTCCACTTTTACACCCCAAACAATCCCCCCCAATTCTACTTTTTTCTAGGGGAGTGCAGTTTCAGGGGCCCCCCAGTCCCATCCTCAAAAGGGGAAAGGGTTTTTGATACTTTGGGGTTTATCTTTTTCATCCTCCCCTTTTTACATTTTCCAGAGAATTTTATCCATTCTGTAATACCGGGGGGACCAAAAAATGTGCAGGGATAATTAAATGAGGCCTAACCCAAAATGTTAGGGGTTGAAGGAAAAACCTTAGGCTCCTATTTAAATTTTTTTCTTCTTTTATATGAAGCCAAGGATTTATTGCTTTTTTTCGAAAACTTATCACTGTTGTTTTTGGGGTTTTAAAATTCTGCAACCAAAAATCCCAAATCTTTTTCGCAAACCCTAATATTAAGTTTCCCACATTATTTTGTTTTTTTGTGGCATGGTTATTGTCCTGTCCCAACCCTTTAGAACTTGCATTTGTCTATATTTAAAATGCATCTCCCACTTCTCCGAAACCCCTGGGATCAGTCTTTCAAAAACTTCCTGGAGTGTTTGAAGGGCCTCGGGCAGAATGAATTCCCCACGGGCCCATTTTTTGGGGTCCCTCGGCAAACTTGCCGATGTCGCTTTTTTATGCCCTCATCTATGTTGTTTCGTAGATTGTGAACAGCAGGGGGCCCAACACTGACCCCCGTGGGAAAACCGGGTCGTGGGGCGCTAAACCCCCCCCCTCGGGTTTCTCCCCCTTTTATTTCCCAAAATCTCTGCTGGCCCCTTTTTTCAACCATGGCCCCTATCCCCGGAAAAAAAAATTTTTCCCCCCATTCCATGTGGGTTTAATTTTCCCAATAGTCTCTGGGTGTTGGGGAACCCCGTCAAAAAAACCTTACTTAAGTCCAAAAACACCCCTATCATATTCATTTACCCTGAAACTACCTCCTCAAATACCTTAGTGAAAAGTTAATAAATTTGAAGGCAGGAATGCCCCCTTTTTTAAAACCATGGGAGATTTTTTGATTTAAATTTTTGCTTTTCCCAAAGGGGCTACGAACCGCCCCCGGCAATTATTTATTCCAAAAATTATTCCCACTATGGAGGTTGGGCCCTTTTTGGTCTATAGGTTTGAAACTTAAGGAAACCCGTCCCTGTTTTGAAAATAGGTAAAACATTTGCCAAATTTTCCCCCTTACTGGGACCCGCCAGTTTTTTATTTATTTGTTGAAAAAAATTAGCCCAAAAGGGGTGGGGAAAACTTCCCCTTTACATTCCTTTAGAACCCTTTTCAAAAACAAATTCCTCAGGGCCTGGGGGTTTGTTAGGTTTTTTTTAAATTTTTCTATTTTCCTAAGGACCCCCCTGCCCCTTTTGACCCTAAAAATTTCCCAGTTTTTACGTCCTGTTTCTACATAATTTTCATTACTGGAATATCGCTGGTACCCCCTGTTAAAAACTGGAGGAAGTATGTTTAAAAATTCTACCATTTTCCTTTTAAACACTGTCAGTGACTGGGCCCGAGGAACTTTTAGTGGGCCCATCTTGTCCCCCGATCTTATTCTGTATACCAAAAAAATCCTTTTGGGTTTGTCTTCGATTTTCCTTTTTAACTTTTAAACCCCCATAATCCCCTTTTTTCTTTTTTAATCCCCCTTTTTTATTTCTCCTTTAACGGGAAAAATCATTTTCCCTTTTTGCCCCTCTCCTCTTTTGATTTTTCCTTTTATATGCCTCTCTTTTTTACCAAACAGATATTTTTAAAACTATTGTTCATTCCATTTAGGGGTTTAAATTTTTTTTTTGATCTGATTTTCCCCCATTTGGAACATAATTTGACTGAGCAGCTAGAAAATATGCCCTGGAAAAAAATCCAAAACGGCAAAACCACACCACCTACCTGACCCCTTTAAAAGGTCTTCCAGTTCCCCCCCCACCTAAGTGGAATTTTTTTAGTCCTATGAAATCAGCCAAACGAAAAGTCCCGGGCCGGGGACTTGATTGCCCTTATTAGGGGAATTCCATGATTATTAAAACTGAGTGATTTGTGATCCCCCTCCCCCAAGTTTTATCAAATTCCCCCAAGAATTTTTAATTAGTGTTTTCCCCCACTGGGGAAGAAACCCAATTTAAGGAGGGTTTTTTCCCCTAGTTGGCTCTGTCACAAACTGTTTTTTAAAAAAACAATCCTGGTCGAAAACAAGAAAGTCCCCCCCGACTCTAAAATTTTCCCGTCAAAATTGGGTCCAGTCCCAAACTGTCTAAAAGGGTTTAAACCCCCCTTTTGAAAAACATTTTCGTATGTAGAAAGCCTTTGGGAAATTTTGTCCCATAGAAGTTTTTCTGGGATCCCTATCAAGTTTGGGGCCCCGTAAAAACACAACCCCAAAAATTTTTTTTTCTGGCCCTCGGGAAACGTAAAACCCAAAAAGATTCAGTGGCTGACGCTTCTAATTTAATTTTCTTGTCTAACACAACAATTTAAATTTTTCCCCTGACATAAAAATCGCTACTCCCCCCCACCTTTTTTGTTGACCCCCGTCATGTGGAATAATTTTTTAGCCTTTTATTTGACTTCAAAGGGGGGGGGAAAAAAAAAAAACATCTCCCCTATCTTTCAGATTGGGGGCCCGGTCTCTGTTATAGCAATAAAATCTAAAGTTTCCTCAAATTGCAATTAATTTACTCAACTATCTTAATTCTAACAAATCCGGGTATTAGTATAAAAACCTTAAGGGAGGGTAGTCCCTTGCTTTCCCTCTGCTGTCCCCCCCTTTTTTTGCTGACCCGTTCTATTTTCTTTAAATTTTTAACTTCCAAAGCCCGAATGCCTTTTTAAAAAATTTTCTGTTTTTCCCAAACCCCTTTTGTTGCAAACCCCGCTTGTTTCCCAAACACACCCATACCTCTATCTTCCCTCAGTTTAAAATCAAGGGATTTCACCAATGGCCTTCTCAATTTGAGTCTGCAAGTGCTCCACCCCTGCCCCCAAAAGATGTACCCCATCCCTTTCATACATATTTTTTGTTTGCCAAAAAAAGTTGGTTTTCCCTTGTCAATGGGAAAGGGATTGCAATTTTCCTTTCAGTATCGGGCTGCCAGCAATTTAAAAACCCCCAATTTCCCTAGAAACATTCATTTTTCCACTCCCCCCTTTTAGGCAAGAAGCTACAAGTTGGGATCCCTCCCTTAGACTTAAAGAAATCTATAGCTGACCTGTACTTAAACTTTGCAGCTCTTCTTCCCACCCCTTTCCCATATCATGGCCCCAGCACTGAGGGCAGATAATGGGCTTGTTCCCCTTTCCCGACCCTATATTAAACCAGCCTGTTGACAAGGGCCCAACACCCGCTCCAGGGGAAACACACTCTAAACTCTCAAACTTTCTTAAATTTCCCATTTTCAAAAAGCAGGTCCCAAAAAATTTACTGAGAGTCCCCCAACCACAAGAATGCCCCTTACCTTTATTAGCAGGGGCAGTATACCCTTACCTTCACTTTGGCCCTTTAAAATACATTCCCTCCCCGGGGAACAGAGAAGCGATTTCCCACCTTCAGATCTTCACTCTTAATTTTCCTTACTCTGATGCCCTTCCCTTTTCTGTGAACAACTCGCCACTTGTAGCAGGTGCTGGGCTGCACCTCACTGCTGGTAAAACCATTGCTACCTGCCCCAAATACAGCCTCCCCCACAGCGAAACAGCTGCACCTTTACTGCTAGAAGTCTCATTCCCCCCCAATTTCCCGCCACCTCACACTCTCTCCCCCAAAAAAATTTGGGTGGACCTTAGCCTCCTAATCTCCTCCTGGAGAAAAACAAGACCTTCCCCCTTCAAATCTCCAACCTCAGTTTTTTAAAAAACTGCAGAAAAAAAGCCAGCTTTGTAAAACCCCCACGCTAATCCCCAAAGAAATCAGGGTCCCGTGACCTCACGTGACGACTGACCCCCTGACCAAATGACGGAAAGGGTAGACTCAGAAGTTTTTCCCTTTTTTTGCAGATGAAGTGAAAATTAATGAGAAGAATTTAAATCGGGTGAGGATCAGGAGGGTACAAAGAGACCTGGACAGGCTACACCGCCGGTCCAGCAAAATGGCTCCTTGAGTTTAACCCTGCCAAAAAGCAAAGTCCCTGAAAGATTGGGGAAGGGCAAAGAAAAAACCCCAGGGCCAATTATTTAGGGTGGCCAAAAACTGCAAAAACCCAAAAAAATCAAAGGAAAAAAAGATCTGGGGGTTTAGGAATAAAACCGAGTTCTCCTGAGGCACACATCAATCAGATAAATGTTGGGAGCATGGGCGCCTGGGGAAACCTAAGGTTGCGGGTTCCCCAAAAACCTCAGTAAGGATTTTTCAAAACTCTGTATTTCCATTTTTTCGTAGGCCCCTTTCTGGAGTATGCAGCACCCCGTTTGGAATCCCCACCCAATTAAGCCGTCAAGAAAAATTTGAGAAAGTGCAAAAAGGGTTTTCAACAAGACTAGCCCAGGGGCTACGGGGATTGTCCCACCAAAAAAGGTTTTTTAGGGAAAACGGGCTGATGACACTGGGGGACAGGAGGGCAGGGGGGACATGAAAAAGACATATAAAATACTGCGCAGGGAAAAACAAGGGGACAAAAAACGGGGTGTTTTCCGAGAAGGGACCAGAAAACAAGAGTCACAATTGGAATTGGGAAAACTTTAATGAATCAAAGGGATGTTAGGAAGTATTTCTTCAAAACAAAAGAGTAGTTTAAGGGGCCCTGGAAAAAGGTAGAAAGTGACATAGTGGAAAGGGGGGAACCCTACATTTGTTTTAAGGTGAGGTATGATAAAGCTCATGGGGAGGGAGAGAGGGGGACCTAGTAGCAAAACAGCGAAGAGGGGGGGGCCCGGAACTTTTGAATCGGGCCCCTTTAACCACAAATTTGGTGAGTACAAATAGGTTTCGTACACACACACAAAACACACCCCTCTATGTATGCCCCTCTTCAATTTACTTTCCCTTTAAAAAATCCCCCTCCCAGGAATTTTACGGAAAATTGTTTCGTCCCCCCACCACGGGATTTTTCGACTTTGGAGGAGTGAGTGTGGGGGTTTTAGGGATGAAGGGGGGTGGTTGGGGGGGGGAGCCAGAAGGAGACGGGGGAAAATGAGGAGGGATGACGGGGAAAAATGAAAGGGGGGGAAAGAAGGGGAGGGTGAAGAGGAACGAGGGGATGAAGAGGGGGCGAGAAGGGGGGTTAGGAATACACAATAAATCAACATACAAGGCAATAAATATCAACATTCAGAATATCATATGTGAATGTCACGATATCGTAAAAATAAAAATTTGTGTATGGAATAATAGTGCCCAATCCGGCGGCCTCACTCACGCAAGTCTGGCATCGTACCGGCTAGGCCACCGCGTTCGCAGTAAGTAACATGGTCTACCAGGGAGGATTTAGTCATAGAGTCGATGTCTGAAAACGACGTGACATCAATGAGTAGGGAACGAAAATGAAGATAAACTGCAATGGAGCTTCTACAGACTGCATGAGTGGTGAATCAGCCTGAGACAATGTATTATCCGGGATTGCAACAACTACAGCTATTTTTAGTTTAATATCCTTATTATGCACCTCATACCCATCCTGTGGGCGGTAGTCAAAGGATTTCAGAGGTATATAATGGGTCCGGGGACTGGACCCCAAAGTTTGGATAGCTGAACAAGGTACAAAGGTAATGAATCATCTACACGTTTATACATGGTTACAATCATGAACAAATTATAAAATAATGAGCAACTGACACGTCCACACCCGGTCACAACTGTAATGAGTTATTAGTGCAGATATTAATTGGGTCACACACACACACACACAACTACAACAGCCAAATAAAACACCTGGGAGGGAGGAAGGGTAGAAGTCACGACGAACCTATCACCTACAGCAAATTGAGTAACATCGACGGCATATACAAGACTGACTACTGTAAAATTGAACAAAAAGTTATTCACGATTATTTAAACAAAATTAGATCAATGCTCAAATAGGTAATGACAGAATGAAGTTCTCGTTCAGTCAGACATGTAAAAAAAACTTTGAAAACGAAGGGCGGTTTGCCACTAAGAGTCGTGTCGGACCTGATGGACATGAAAAAGAGAAATGACAGATGAACGTAAAATTACTGAAAGTTGGGGAAGATTCAAAGATATGGTTACGTTGTGCAAGACGTGCGGGAGTTTACACAATACTAGATATTCTTTGTCATGGGAGGGACTAGAACGAGAAGACACAGAGGGACGTTATACACATCTTTTAAAGTGTAACGAAATGCACAACGTGTTATGGAGTCCTTAAAAAGTGTGGCAACCCAAGAAATTAAAGAATTACACCAGAGTCAAGAGCTAAAACTCAACCCTGTCAACTGTTGAATAAGAAAAATGCCTAAAGTAAGCAATTACTTGTGCCTCGACTTCCTGTCCTGATAAAAGTTAAAACCCAGAAATAAAACTATTTGAAAAATTCTTGAGTTGTCAAGTATATAAATCTATACTTGCTGACACACTTGACTTCCTTTACTTGAACTCGGTGATAAATGCGAATCCTTTCACATTCACAAAGGCATTTTTTTCCTCACTGTCATCTCCATTACTAATTTCTTCTAGGTATGTCGTTGGTTAGACCTTATGATGCATAAGGGGTTGTAAAACTGAGTTGTGAAATGTAGAAAGTAGCGAAGCTGCAGCGAGATGAGTGAGGTTGAGCAAGGAGTGAGTTAATGAGTGTAGAACTTGTAGTCACCTCGCCAACTTACTCTTCTTCCATTGGTCGCGGTTACATTGGTTATAATCAAAACCATAATAGGGGCGGATTGGTAAGCCAGCGGAATGCCACTATCATATGACCAAAATCTCCAGCTGTGGGTCATCACATGACCAAGACCCGCGTCTGGAAATACTTATCCTGTTTCCTGACAAACCTAACCTAACCTAACATGTCATCAGTGGCGTCTCTGGGTGTACATCTTGCTGGCAGTCAAGAAACGTATACTTCAGGAATATTTTTCCCCATAATGGTATTGAGATTGAGTTTCTTAGAGAAAGTTGAATCTCATGCTGATGTGTAATGGTGGAGAGGAAGAGATGGAAGCATTTTCCATAAAAGATTTTTAGAGATGACGTGATACTGTCCATGAGTCCACGAATTATGTGCCACTGTTTATGTGTGAGAGGAGGGGGCCAGGAACTGAGACTCGACCATCGTAACAATAACAAGATGACCACACACGAGCACTCGTATTCCCACAACCATGCACGCACGCACGCGCACGCACACACACACACACACACACACACACACACACACACACACACACACACACACACACACACACACACACACACACACAGTCCCTAAAATCTTATCCTAATACACGACCATAGACACCAACATCAATATCACCACCGCAAGGAAAAATAATAGGCTGTATAACTTGAACCTTCAAAACAAGAGATGGCAAACTAATGATGATACTCTTCAAGTCACTTGTTCTCTCAAGGCTGATGTACTACTGTAATCTAACAGCTCCCTTCAAGGTAGGCGATACAGCAGACGTGGAGAATGTGCAGAAAACCTTCACTGCTCAAATATATTCGATTAAATACAAAAAATTACTAGGAACGTTTAAAGTCCCTCGATCTGTACTCCTTGAAACGTAGGTGAAAGCGGTACCTTATAAATTACACATTATAATTTACACCTAGAGGAATTAGTCCTAAATCGGCTCACATATATTGTTCCCCTTATGAAAGTAAGAGGCTTGGCGGACGATGCTAAACACCCCTATGAAAGGCAGGAGTACAAAGAGTACATTAAAGGAAAGCTTAATAAGTGTGTAGAGACCAAGACTTATCAACGTCTTTCCTTCATACTTAATGGGGATCTTCAACAGACCCGTCGTCTTCAAAAATCAGTGCCTAATCAGACTTTGTGCGCTAGAGCCAAAAGCCTAGTTGATCAGGTCATCTACCAGGAGGCCTAGTCTGGAACTGGACCGCGGGGCAGTTGACGTTAGAAACACATTCCAGGTGGACTCTAGGAAAACTCCCCTTCCACCCTCCTGTCTTCAGCTATGTCACTCATTTCTCCCATGTATGGGATAGGCCATCCTGAGAGATGGTAATTCCCAAGTGGTAATAATTCCAGCTCTCCTGAAATTAATTATTTGAAGCTCCCGTAACTTATGAACCCTTAACGGAATGCTTGACGATTATCCTCGTTCCCTTACTGAAATCTCCCAGCTCAGACTTGCAGATTTCTACACTGCTTATGAAACATAACTTTTGTTCCCACCATGTAGTTAGAATAGGGTGGCAACACATTGCTGATATTTCCAATTTTGCTGAAATAAAAGGCAGTTACCATTCTGAGACCCTCTCCTGAGCCACTCGGGTCTGAGCCCCTGACCTAAGAGGCGGCCCCGGCTATAATTTCCGAGACGTCGAGGACAGGTAGAGTACACAAACTCATCGATGTGTTGGTCCAGCTGATTACTGATGCCATTAGCATATTGTTCTCCGCGTCTTGTTTGCTTCCATATGCGTGGGGGAAAAGGAGGGGTTAAAATGTGAGGGAGGAGGAGAAAGGTAGAAAGAAAAAGGGTAGAGGTAACGTAAAGGAAAATAGATGCAAATGTAACAGCCGGAAGGAGAGGGACAAGGAAGAGATGGACACTAGAGACAAGTAGAGTGAAAGGTGAGAAAGTTTGTGTAAAAAAATAAAGAATACGAAAGAAAAAAGAGAAAGTCTGCATAACAATGCGAGGCAGAGGAAGGAATGAGAGAAATGTAACAAGTGGCAGAGGAGAGAAGATCTGATCTGTCTTACACAAAAACAGTTTCAGTCACCCTGCCGGCCTTGCTGTGAACACCAGCACCTCACTGGGAGAAACTCACGTAAATGTTAAGATGAAAATTCAGGGAATGTTTTAGAGCTTTCAGTACTGACATTCATGCTTGTACATAATATGACATCTGGTATAATGGACAATACATGCTCTGCTGATGTACAGTTGACTCAATGACTTCCTTGTATTAGCCAAGAGGTCGTTGATTTCCGTGTGTCAGTCAATGGGTTGTTGACCTCCGAGTGTCAGTCAATGGGTTGTTGACCTCCGAGTGCCAGTCAATGGGTAGTTGACCTCCGAGTGTCAGTCAGTGGGTTGTTGACCTCCGAGTGTCAGTCAATGGGTTGTTGACCTCCGAGTGTCAGTCAATGGGTAGTTGACCTCCGAGTGTCAGTCAATGGATTGTTGACTTCCGTGTGTTAGTCAATGGACTGTTGATCGTTTCTGGCATAACAAAGAAATCCAAGAGATATATCAGATCGAGTTGACCGTTGTTGGTGAGAGAATGCCTATAAAACACTTGCCGTTGTCGTCGCCGCCTACAACACCTACCAATATTACCAGACATGAGGGGGCCAACATTCCATCGCTAGACAGAGACAATATAAGACAGTCAGAAAGGATTTCTTTAGTATCATCGTGGTGAAGTGGAATGAGTTAGATGAGGAGATGGAGACATATCTATCACAGATTCAGCGACAGGTATGACAGCCAGTTGTAGATAGTAATGCCAATATAAAAGGTGGATGGAAGTGATGTGGTGACGCCGACAAGTTGTAGGTCAAAGACAAGTATGCGCTCTAGATATTTATTAGGGGAACGTTTGGCCACAATTGGCTTCTTCTGTCTTAATGCCGAGAGAATATAGTCAGGTGGCAAACAATGAGGGGTAGCAGTTGTAGTAGTGGTTGTAATAGTGTTAGTAGTTGTTGTAGTAGTAATAGTTGTAGTTGTAGTAATAGTTGTAGTAGTAGTAATAGTTGTAGTAGTAGTAATAGTTTTAGTAGTATAGTAATAATAGTTGTAAACTAAGAAATGTGCAACATCTGGGTATCTTTATTGTAGACGTTTCGCCATCCAGTGGCTTTATCAATACAGATTCTAGGACATAATTTGAAGACAGTCGAACTATATACAAATGATGAGGTAATCAGTCATTCAGCCTTGGAGTTGGTGTGTAGAGTACCGTAGTCGTTAAGATTCTGGAGCACAGGCATGCAGGCTGGTGATTATATACTAACGTCAGGTGGAGAGTGACGGGTAGCAGACGAGGGCATAGTCACTGGTAGGCGGGATTCCCCAGTGGAAGTAGTCATACTCAAAGGGATGGGTAAGTTGTAGTAGTTGTAGCAGCCATGAAGAAGGTCACGTAGATGTCATCTGAACCAAGATTCCATGATGCTGCAGTGTCTAACAAGTTGTACAGGAATGGTATACAATACCGACAAGATGAAAACCGAGACTGCAAGGCCTTCTACAGTTCCTCACAAGAGATTAGTGCAAAAATTCTTGATTTTGATTGGAAATTCTTGACTGGGAATTTAGAATCATACGACTTCTTAGAAGTATTTCAGGATTGTTTTTTGAAGCAGTTTGTGACAGAACCTACAAGGGGAAATAACCTGCTTGACTTAGTTATGGCAAACAATGAATCCCTTGTTAATAATTTAGAAATTTCAGAGGAACTGGGTGCTAGCGACCACAAATCAATTACATTTAGCATTGAATGGAAGTACGATAGTAGCGATAACTCAGTAACAGTCCCAGATTTTCGCTTAGCAGATTACGATTTGGGCTTAGAGAACACTTATCATCTGTTGACTGGGGTAACGAAGAGAGCTATCAATATGACAGTTTTCTGAACACTATACATGCTGCTCAAAGAGCGTTTATCCCATGTAAAGAAATTAGATCAAATAGAAATGACCCAAAATGGATGAATAATAGGCTCAAATATCTACTAGGGCATAAGAAAGGAATTTATAGGTGTATCAAAAGAGGTGAGGGTCATCTTATAAATCAGTATATTGACATTAAGAGGGACATTAAAAAGGGGATAAGAAAAGCTAAAAGAGACTATGAAATTAAAGTTGCTAGGGATTCTAAAACTAACCCAAAAAGTTTTTTCCAGGTCTATAGAACAAAAGTTAGAGATAAGATAGGTCCCCTTAAAAATAACTATGGGCACCTTACTGACAAAGAGAATGAAATGTGCTTGATTTTAAATAATTATTTTCTCTCAGTTTTTAAACAGGAAGACACTAACAATATTCCAGTAATTAATTTTTACAGTGGGCTAGAAGAAGATAAATTATGTAACATCACAGTCACTAGTGAGATGGTTGTGAAGCAGATAGACAGACTGAAGCAAAATAAGTCGCCGGGTCCTGATGAGGTTTTTTCAAGGGTTCTTAAGGAATGCAAAATGGAACTCTGTGAACCATTAACTAATATTTTTAATTTATCTCTTCAAACAGGTGTAGTGTCTGATATGTGGAAGATGGCTAATGTAATTCCTATTTTTAAAACAGGGGACAAGTCGTTACCGTCAAATTACCGCCCAATAAGCCTGACCTCAATTGTAGGCAAATTACTAGAGTCAATTATAGCTGAGATTATAAGAAGCCATCTCGATAAGCATAGCCTGATTAATGATACTCAGCATGGATTCACAAGAGGCCGGTCTTGTCTAACTAATTTATTAACTTTCTTCAGTAAAGCTTTTGAGGCTGTTGACCACAATAAAGAATTTGATATTATTTACTTAGATTTTAGTAAGGCTTTTGATAGAGTTCCGCACCATAGACTGTTAATGAAAGTGGCAGCTCATGGCATTGGGGGAAAAGTGCTCTCGTGGATCGAGTCATGGCTCACTGACAGGAAGCAGAGAGTGTCCATAAATGGGGTTAAATCCGAGTGGGGATCTGTAACAAGTGGCGTTCCACAGGGATCAGTCTTGGGCCCGTTGTTGTTTATAATATATATCAATGATCTTGATGAGGGAATTACTAGTGATATGAGCAAATTCGCCGATGACACAAAGATAGGTAGGATAATTGATTCAAACGTAGATGTTATGGAACTTCAGGAGGATTTAAACAAACTCTATTCTTGGTCAGAAAAGTGGCAGATGCAGTTCAATGTAGATAAATGCAAGGTTCTGAAGCTTGGGAGTGCCCATAACCCTAGTACTTATAAGTTAAATGATGTAGAACTTAGCCATACAGATTGCGAAAAGGACTTGGGGGTTATGGTGAGCAGCAACCTTAAACCAAGACAGCAATGCCTAAGCGTACGTAATAAGGCAAATAGATTACTGGGATTTATATCAAGAAGTGTAAGCAACAGAAGTCCAGAGGTCATACTGCAGCTTTATACATCATTAGTAAGGCCTCACCTGGATTATGCAGCTCAGTTCTGGTCTCCGTATTACAAAATGGACATAAATTCGTTAGAAAACATTCAGCGTAGGATGACTAAATTAATACATAGCATTAGAAATCTTCCTTGTGAAGAAAGATTGAAGACTCTTAAGTTACATTCACTTGTTAGACGAAGAATGAGGGGAGACCTGATCGAAGTGTATAAGTGGAAGATAGGTATTAATAAAGGGGATATTAATAAGGTCTTGAGGATGTCTCTCCAAGAGAGAACCCGCAGTAATGGTTTTAAATTAGATAAGTTTAGATTCAGAAAGGACATAGGAAAGTATTGGTTTGGAAATAGGGTAGTTGATGAGTGGAACAGTCTACCTAGTTGGGTTATTGAGGCTGGGACTTTGGGTAGTTTCAAATCTAGGTTGGATAAGTACATGAGTGGGAGGGGTTGGATTTGAGTGGGACTTTCACATCAGAGCTTATTTCTTGGGTAGCATTGAACATTGGGTTGGGCAAATGTTTTGTTAGTGGGATGAATTGTAAAGGACCTGCCTAGTATGGGCCAACAGGCCTCCTGCAGTGTTCCTCCTTTATGTTCTTATGTCAAAAGCTAGAGGATCAGGCAGGCATAACAGGAAGGGCACTGCAATGGATCAGAGAATACCTGACAGGGAGACAACAACGAGTCATGTAAAGTGACGATGTGTCAGAGTGGACACCTGTGACGAGCAGGGTTTCACAGGAGTCAGTCTTAGGACCAGTGCTATTTTTGGTATATGTAAATGACATGATGTTACAAAAAACGCGATTCTAAAAGCTTAGAGATCCCCAGTGAATACTAGAAAGGACTGCCCTTCTAGCATCCAGCCTGTTACTGGGTTTTCGTAACAATTACTCAGTATCCTTGTCCAATTATCCATTAGAATTCAGTATGATTCAATAGTGCTTCAGGATTACAACTGGTAGGCTACTAACTAGAGAAAATAAAATTTAATAAATTTATTAAGTATCGTCTAGAGGTATATTATCAAATTAAATTAAATTAATCAATTCAAACAAATTAATAATAATCACTTCTCTCGTGTACAGTAGTATTGTGCTGAAACACATATCACATTTATAATTCTTAAGTACCGTCTGGTACATTAACATTTAATAAGATATTACAAATATATACAAGTTTGTGTGTAAGTGCTCTAAGTAGTTCGCTATGTCTCACGACTCGACTAGGCTTGAACAAGTGACTGACAAAGTCCTCAAATAAACTAACTTCTTAACCAACTGGCAATCAGAACAGTCTGCTTGAACAATAAAAAGAATGCAAAGTCCAATAGCAATATAACAAGCAACTGCGACATAATCAGGATCAAGGAAATAATATAACGACACTAAGTAGGGACCATCAGCAGATCCTCCACAAAAGTCACAAAATCACCGACTGTGATAGTACACAGATACCAGTACAAGTTAGGTCAGAAGCTACAGCTCAGGACCTGAGTTGCTCAGTGTCTAAGCGACACACAGCCTCAGTACAACGTCGAAAATCACTAAGTCTATACAATGTTCTGTGAACAGAGTCTCCAGAACTAACAACAATGAGACAAGAGACGATCTTCCAACAAGGGCCAATAAGGTAGACTTAGGCTCTTCTTGTCAAGAATACGTTCAACCACCAAGCGAGTCTAGACCAGACTGAATACTTCAGGCGAGGTGTGATCACCCAAATCCCCCTCGATCACGCGATAGCTCCGTGGACAGCTGCAGCTCAGCAACAGAAGCCGGCAGAATAACGAGCAAAGAGCGATAATTACAGTAGTTAGACAATCAAGACTTGAACTTTGAGCACATAATATATGTGTTACATCCTAACTAACAAAAGGAAACTAAGTCAAATAATATAAAGTCATATATTTACGATTTAGCTATTATCGCAAATATAAGCAATATAAAATTATATGAAAAGGTAATATACATGTATTATATATAAATAATATACATTGCAACCCATTCAGGGGTTGCAACACATGACGGAAGTGTCCCTGTTTGCAGATGATGTGAATTTAAATGAGGAGAATTAAATCGGATGAGGATCAGGCAGGACTACAGAGACCTGGACAGGCTACATGCCTGGTCCAGAAACTGGTTCCTCCAATTTAACCCCGCCAAATGTAAAGTCATGAAGATCGGGGAAGGGCAAAGAAGACTGCAGACAGAGTATGAGCTAGGTGGGTAAAGACTGCAAACCTCACTCAAAGAAAAAGATTTTGGGCTGAGTATAATACCGAGCACATCTCCTGAGGCGCACATCAACCAGATAACTGCTGCAGCATATGGGCGCCTAGCAAACCTGAGAATAGCGTTCCGATACCTCCGTAAGGAATCATTCAAAACTCTGTACACCGTGTACATCAGGCCCATACTGGAGTATGCTCATCAAGAAATTAGAGAAAGTGCTAAGGTTTGCAACAAGACTAGTTCCAGAGCTAAGAGGAATGTCCAACGAAGAAAGGTTAGGGGAAATTGGCCTGAGGACTCTGGAGGATAGGAGGGTTAGGGAAGACATGATAATTACATACAAAATACTGCGAGAAATTGACAAGGTAGGAAGAGGCAGGATGTTCCAGAGATGGGACACAGAAACAAGGGGTTACAACTGGAAGTTGAAGACTCAGACGAGTCAAAGGGATGTTAGGAAGTATTTCTCTAGTCACAGAGTTGTCAGGAAGTGGAATAGTCCGGCAAGTGGCGTAGTGGAGGCAGGAACTAGACATAGTTTTAAGACGAGGTTTGATAAAGCTCATGGAGCAGGGAGAGGACCTATTAGTGGTTAGTGAAGAGGCGGGGCCAGGAGCTTTGACTTTACCCCTGAAACCACAAATATGCGAGTACAAATAGGTGAATACATACACACACACACACACATACACACTCACATACACACACACATACACACACAGATACACACACATGCACACACACACACACACACACACACACACACACACACACACACACACACACACACACACACACACACACACACAGAAAGGCCTTAATTCAGTGGATTTTTTCTTAACATAATTCTGGGGAAAGTTCCGTGGCGCAGTTTTTGTTGGTTTCTCAGAGTGAAGGAGGTTGTGAGGATCTGTCACTCGAGGTGACATATGTAATAACAAAACTCACTAATGGCATGCTGGCACATATCAAAAGACCTGGAACACCACACATCATCGTAGTTTCAAGTGCGGGGTTGCCACAGCCTCACACACACACACACACACACACACACACACACACACACACACACACAAACACAATACAATTTATTTTATCCGTTCATTAAAGTGAGTGATTGTGTATAGAGTGTAACCTTGGGCCGTGCAGCAGCCCTCCTCCAGCATCCACTCACTCACCCTTTAGTAACGGGGACGCCTTGGGCCTAATTCATGTCCTCAAAAATTTTCAATCACCCTTGAAGGCATACACAGTAGAGTGGCCTTGTGATGCCCCCAGTGGAGACGCTATCCTCATCCACCGTCTCCCCTTCCACATCCTGACGTCACCACCTCAGTTACGATGCTCGATTCACATCGAAATCACAACAATAGCTTTGTACTTGAGCTGTTAATAATTTCTTCAGATATCTTTGTTTAATACTAGAAGAAAATGACAAACGCGAGGTTAATGTTTCGCTTGAACAACATAAGTATGTTTAGTAATACTGGCACACAAGTATTTCCAGTTCCGCAGAGGAAAGAGCCAAGTCTGAATTCTTCTCGTCGAAACGAGAAGTTGAACATCATACTTCAAAAATGCATAATATATTTTATAGGGTATTATAACCAAGTGGAGACGTGTCAGGTGGGTTCCAGGCAGCGGTGTTCGGACCACGACTCCCAGGGACCAGCTCAATGAAAATGTGTCGGGGTGGTCGCTATGGTCCGGGCGACTCTGGGACCCTGGCGTAAAAACTTGTCATTTGGCAGGTTTCTGACGTAACCACCAGATGGCTGTCTTTCTTTTGAATTGGTCATCAAAAATTAAACTTGGGGCGCGCAATAAAATAGTCGTTACTGAAGCTGGGCGGAGAGTTGACGTATAATGAAGACCTTGGAGGAGGGAGTCAGTCTCGTGTTTATTTTGTTAACTACTTGCCTACTTATTTCCTCAAGAAATTCACAACAGCTCACATTTTTACTTACTAAGTTTCTAACATCAATGTGTGTGTGTGTGTGTGTGTGTGTGTGTGTGTGTGTGTGTGTGTGTGTGTGTGTGTGTGTGTGTGTGTGTGCGCGCGAGCGCGGGCATGTTTGCTGGTGTTTATATAAATATGTGAATGAAAAGAAGAGAGAAACGTGTGAAGGAGTTGGGCAAAGATTGGAAAGAAAACGGGTTGGGATAAAGAGTACAGGATAGTATTCAATCCTCCAACATCCTTTCCCTTTCTTTCCCAGTGAGATATCGACGACAGGTTCCAGGTTACTGCCTAACCTAGTGTCCCACTCGAACATTGCCCTCAGCACACTGATTGGCTCCTCCACTCCCTTCTCGAGTATCTGCTAGTAAAATAATAAAGAACAAGTCTTCCAAGCCATAACCACTATTATATAGTCGTAAGGACTGGCATTATGGCTTATCTGAAGCTAATTATAAATCTAGGGTGGAGGGAAAATAATTTAGGGGGTCATCTAAAGAGAAGTTGCAGGGTGTGAAAGAAGCATCGAAAGAATATGCATGAGCATTTAGGAGGCATGTGTGAGGGTGATCTATTGGTCTGAATTTAACGTTTTGCTGGAGTGGTAAGGTAATATGTTTTAATGGACTCAGAAGAAGTCTACGGTAGATATCCACTTTTGAAAGATTGGGAAGAAAGTGTCTACACTCTGAAGTGTGGCTGGGAAATCGTGGATTAAGTGGTAAATACTACATTGCAACATCCATGCCCTTCATGAAAAGGTAGCTGGAGAATAAGTTATGTTAAATATATTCTTCATTGAGTAACAATGGCTAGGTGGAAAACGTCCAACGAATTTTAACAAATACAATCAACCCCACGAAAACCTGGGACTCCTGGCAGTTTCTCTTTCACCCTTATTAATGCCAAAGCCGATTTCCAATTAATTTCAAGCTTAAACAGTTCAAGATCCTCGGATAATACTGAATTCAGGGATTTCTGTTATTTTATACAATTTTTCTAATATTAAATAGGTTGTGCAATAAGCAGATATTTTGGGCCAGTGAAAAACAAGTAACTCGACCTAAGCCCAATCCACCATAGTATAATATTTATCTTCTAATCTAGGTTTCGTTAGGTTAGGTTGGGTTCGTTAAGTTAGGTTTTGTTACCGAGAAAACTTTCCCGTAGGCGCAAAATATAACTGTCCATTGCACAACTCACTTAAGAAAGGCCTAATTTACATGTATCGACAAGCTCATAAAATAGCCCCTGAACTCAATATTGACCGGATCCTCTTTGCCCGAACAAAGTTAAATATTTCATTTGCCAGAGTTGGTTCTGTAACAATGATACTTGACTACTAAGAATTCTTCCACCCCGACACTTCCCTTTTATTTCAGTTAATTTAACTAAAATTAATGCCTTACACAACACAGGAGTTACTGTGCCTTGATGCTTCATTACATCTGTAGAAACATGATCTACCCTTTCATTTTCTAAAGGTACCGTAGCCTACATGTTACTTTTATTAATAGGTTCTCATGTCTTTCACTTCTATATAAACAGTTGTATTTTATACCTTATACTTAATTTCCTGTCTAACAATGATTGTGAAATTTTCTCCAGGAAAAAGTGACTCACACTCTTCATCTTTTGTTATTCTGTCAATTAAATAATTTATATATTTTAATTTAGTTAACAGTTATAGTTATCTGTTTTTTGTGAATGCGATTATAAATCTACTTTCTGCACATATGTCTTATTATTTGCTTCCAACTTTATACTATTAGTGCAGTTAACTTTAAAGTTGTTATCATTGCTTTCCTAAACTATTATGGGTATTTTTCTTAACTGTGTGAAACAATTATAGGCTGGTTCATATCTATTTTAAAGTAGTGAGATCGACACCTGTCGATTTAAGTATCATTCCGTTATGAGAGAACACCTCATCCAAGGTCCAAGTCGGAGGGAAACGTCGTCGTAACTTTCATTCTCTTATGTTCGGGTTGCCTGTGTATCGTTCGAATTGTGCCTTTTATTCTTTATTCGAAGAAAATCATCAAATATTTTGCCAGGTCACCAACTGGAAAAGACCCTGGCCGGGACAACATCGGCGAACCCATGTTAATCAAACATTTAGATAATACTGACACTCGGCTTAAGCTTCGCTACAAATTTGTCTGGGAGTTTACACCGCCTGTTTTTGTGGATCTGACTAAATATAAACATTGGTCGACATATTTATGTACTTCAGTGTACTTCAATGTACTTCATTGTAGTATGAGCCAATGATTTAAGAAAACGTCCTTCCCATATATTCAAAAAATATGAATATATTTTCTGTACAGTTATTTATTCGAAATTTGGTCTTGTAGTCTGTCAGTTACCACTACTTTTTTTTAACCAAAGTTTACAGGTTATAGCTTAAAATGCATCGTTAAAAGAACGTCGGAGTTCGGCTTCTAAACTCTTCATGTGCCTCTGTAACACTTCTGCTGCGGGCTACAAGATGGGTTCGGTGGAGCACAATACAAGTATCAAATCCAATGTGACGCGAGGTGCGGCAACCATGATGACATGATGGTTCAGTCCTCAGAGAGGCAGCTACCACCAGGGTAATCTGGCCTAATATTCTAGGCTGTTTTTTGGGGGTCTAACTTCCTCTTTACTACCGCCCAAACCCATCTCCATATTATTCGACTCGCGTTCAGATACACTGAATCCAGGAAATAACGAGATAAAAACAGGAGGGAAAAGGTGACAAAGAAATCACGTACGAAATGGAGCAGGCAGACATCATGTGGGCGTCTTTGTCCCAGGTGGCGGACTAACCATTCAAACCCACACTCCCCCCCCCCCCACCTACCATTCTCCCACCCAATCTTTCCTTTTTTTTCTGCTCTCAGTTCCATGCCCTTTTATACTTGTGCATTTCCTAAGAAGGACACATTTATGGAACTTTTCATCCGGCGTCTCCTCCTGACCCTCATCCCTCTCCAATACCCCCCCCTCCCACCTCCACCTCCCCTCCCCTTATATTCTTTAGAATACATTCTTTATTTACATTCTGTCCCCCAAGAAATGTGTCGTCCATCACCTTCCCTCACACCTCACTCTTTCTTTATTAATCTCTTTTCTCTAAGACCCGAGTATAAAGTACGTATTACGGCCTTGTGCAAGACTGTATAAATCACACGTTTTATAGCTTAAACTGACATCCCTTCGCCTGTTTGAAAATATTTTGAGTTTAATCTTAGTCACATGTTCCTTATTCCATCCCTTTTGATGATGT
Source organism: Cherax quadricarinatus (assembly GCF_026875155.1). Lineage (NCBI taxonomy): Eukaryota > Metazoa > Arthropoda > Malacostraca > Decapoda > Parastacidae > Cherax > Cherax quadricarinatus. The sequence goes on from NC_069405.1 coordinate 64,577,210, forward strand.
TTCTTCACATACATACTTCCATTACCAGACGATAATAAACTATGATTGCCGCTCAGGAATCTTGTTAAAAATACAATTTAATATGAGAGACTGGACATGACACTACGGGATGCCGAACCCTCCGGTGGGGTAAGGGCCAGGGACGGCTCGTTCATAGCAGCCCGATGTCGCTTGGTTACATGAAGCACAAAGGCTCACCAAGGGATTAATTCTGTATTATTCCATCCATCCAGCCTGCTTCAACAAAGACCGGAGGACGGTCCCAGGGAAGAAAAACAGGGCCCAGGGCAACACTTGGATGGGACGACCACTGAAGCTGGGGAAATGGAAAATAAATATAACACGATGTGCGAGTTAATGGAAATTAGAAACTGTACAATCGAATTCTTCAAGTTTTACTATTTTACACTTGAATGATTTAAAAAAAATCAACGTAGGAATCTCTCTCAACGCCGATTCCGCCCGATACATAAAAATGGGAGTTGACCGTAACACGAAATTGTTATTGCAGAGCAATAACCCCATGTTTTGGAATATATCATGGGTTCATTTTAATTTTTTATATGTAAGGAAAGACGTTGGCGAGGTTGATAGAGAACATTCCAAGTCTTCAAACACAACAGATGTTAAGATTGTGACTTCCACACACATAGTTTGGTCTTATCGCGCTACCCACTCAGTTATCCGTCTATGTGTAATTATATATAATGTATATATATATATATATATATATATATATATATATATATATATATATATATATATATATATATATATATATATATATATATATATATATATATATAATCTGTGTGTGTGTGTGCACTCACCTGTGTGTGGTTGCAGGCGTCGAGTCTTTTTCTGTGTGAATAATATGTAGGAATTCGAAGTTTAGAGATTAGGAAGTGTGTAGTTTAGAAACTTATTATCCAGATGGCTGAGGAGGGGTTGTGGAAGTGGTCTGGACATTTAGAGAGGATGGAGAAAAAAAAAGGGTGACTAAGAGGGTATACAAATCTTGGGAGAAGGGAATTAGGGGTAAGTGACATCGTAGGAAAGATCGGAGGGAGAGGGTAAAGGTTTTGAGTGCTAGGGGCTTGTACATCCAACAGGCTTGAGTGATGGCATTAAACAAGAATGGAGGCAAGTGGCTTTTATGACCTGACGTGCTGTTGAAGTGTGAGCAAGGAAACACATGAAGGGATTCAGAGAAACCGGTTAGCCGGACTTGAGTCCTGAAGGTTAAAGGGGCAGTGAGTGCACTCTGAAGGAGAGGTGGGAATATTCCAGTCGGAAGGTAACGGAGACTGAATGAATGATGGTGGGTTTGTGTCCTTTGGGTCACTCTGCCTTGGTGGGAGACCACCCTTGAGTTAAATAATAATATAATACACATTCACACAATTATAATATATATACATATATATATATTGTGCCGAATAGGTAAAACTGCTCATTTAGCAAAATCTTATTTAAATTAAGTCCCTTTTAAAATTTTCTCTTTTATGTTTAAAGATATATTTTTTTCATTTATGTTAATGTAAACATTATTAATATTGTACCAAAAGAACCTTAGAAAACTTACCTAACCTTATTATAACAAGCCCAATTTAATTTAGCCTAAGCCAACTAAATATATTTTAGATAAGTTAACAAAAATTTAATAATAAGCAAATACATTGAAATATTTTTTCGTTAAGTTCAGAATGATTTTTGCGAAATTATTGCATACACAAATTTTCGCTTATCATATTCGGCAAGAAGAGAGTTGCTATTTAAGCCAAAATCGTAAGTTTTACCTATTTGGCAAGACATATTATAATATATATATATATATATATATATATATATATATATATATATATATATATATATATATATATATATATATATATATATATGTCGTGCCGAATATGTAAAACTGGTCAATTAGCAAGAACTCATTTAAAATTAAGTCCTTTCTGAAATTTTCTCTTATACGTTTGAAGATATATTTTTTCATTAATGTTAATGTAAATTTTTTTAATTTTGCACCAAAAGAATCTTAGAAAACTTACCTAACCTTATTATAACAAGAACAATTTATTTTAGCCTAACCCAACTAAATATATTTTAGATTTGTTTACAGTAATTTAATACTAAACAAACACAGTGAAATATATTTTTTTCGTTAGGTTCAGAATGATTTTGGCGAAAATACTGCATACACAAATTTTCACTTGTCCTATATGGCAAGATGAACGTTGCTATTTAAGCCAAGATCGCAAGTTTTGCCTATTCGGCACGACATATATATATATATATATATATATATATATATATATATATATATATATATATATATATATATTATTGTACCCAGGAAACGAGTGGTATTGATCAATAACAACACTGCACTAGGATTGTGTGGTCTAGTGGTCTAAAGCATCATGCGTTTTCGCTCACCATGAGGCGGGCCAAAGCAGCATGGGTTCGAGGCCTTGGCTAGTGCAATATATATACATACATACATATATATATATATATATATATATATATATATATATATATATATATATATATATATATATATATATATATATATATATATATATATATATATATATTTTTTTTTTTATTATCACACCGGCCGATTCCCACCAAGGCAGGGTGGCCCGAAAAAGAAAAACTTTCACCATCATTCACTCCATCACTGTCTTGCCAGAAGGGTGCTTTACACTACAGTTTTTAAACTGCAACATTAACACCCCTCCTTCAGAGTGCAGGCACTGTACTTCCCATCTCCAGGACTCAAGTCCGGCCTGCCGGTTTCCCTGAATCCCTTCATAAATGTTACTTTGCTCACACTCCAACAGCACGTCAAGTATTAAAAACCATTTGTCTCCATTCACTCCTATCAAACACGCTCACGCATGCCTGCTGGAAGTCCAAGCCCCTCGCACACAAAACCTCCTTTACCCCCTCCCTCCAACCCTTCCTAGGCCGACCCCTACCCCGCCTTCCTTCCACTACAGACTGATACACTCTTGAAGTCATTCTGTTTCGCTCCATTCTCTCTACATGTCCAAACCACCTCAACAACCCTTCCTCAGCCCTCTGGACAACAGTTTTGGTAATCCCGCACCTATACATATATATGTTCTAATACGTGCCTAATTATTTACAGACAATTTACAGAATAGACGACCAGTGTATGGCGTCTAACACTTCACGCAGGTAGAGAATTAAGATACCACATATAGGTTCGAAAAAAATTATACTTGCGTTGTCGGATTTTTAAGAATTTTCAGTACCTGTGTATAGGAGGAAAAGATAAAATAGCTGATGCCCTTTCGTGTAGCTGTGGTTCGCCCAGGCTTGGAAAACAACGGCTACGCATCCCACACTTACGTGGTGTCTTGGCTGAATGGTTTCAACATTCTGTACTTGACTCTCTACCTGAGTGGAGTGTTAGGTGGCGAATGCTTGAATCCAGTACTAGTCTGTTAGAAATTGCTTACACACACACACATTATAAAGGCAATAGAGCATGAATAAATTAAGTAACCCAACACTCAGAACACATGATGTAGAGCTGACTGGATGACCTAGAGAAGCCCCGCCCTAGCCCACACTAAAGGTCTTGGCACGATATTTGCAACACATTCAGACCATGGAAGAAAACTCATGTGCAACTTTAAAGTATATTTATTGCCAAGATGTTTTACCTACTCGGCAGGTTTTTTTCAGTCGAATAAAGGCAAATGGAAACCAGAGACTGTAGCAGCAGCAGCAACAGCAGCAGAACCAGCAGCAGAACCAGCAGTAGAACCAGCAGAACCAACAGCAGACAGCACCAGAAGCAGCCCCTGTTGCCACTGCTGCTGCTGCTGCTGCTGTTATCAGTTTCTCAGCCTTGGTAGGTGGTGGTTAGTTCCTCAGTTATATGAGGTCTGGAGCAGAAGTGAGGTATGTTTGCTGGAAGTGACATCACAAGTAAGCGTGGCTAACTAGTGGAAGAAGGTCCTGTTATATACCATTATTAATATGATACTTGTCTAACACAGCATCACCATGGTATCGCGGTACAGGATAAGTGTTCTGCGATTCCTTTCTTAAACAACTATTTAGCATGGCCTACTTCTACAGGCAGGTCATTTGTGACGTCACCTCCAGTTTCTACACCTCACTTCTACCCGAGTATAGAAGATCTGGCAGCAAGCCAACGCTTCATGAGATAATAAAGATATCCTAATGTTGCACGTGAGTCTTACTTAAACTTCTCGTTATTGTATAAAATCATCAACATGATAGTACTGAGTTCGACTGATAAGGAAACAGTCACTCGGTCTTTGCCCACCATGGGGACCGTGATAGCGCCACCTTCACGTGTGTCAAATGCCTAGCCATGCTAAGCGTTCTAGTGGTACACTCTGTAATCACAATTTTACTACATATAACCCAAACAATAACCAAATTTCTGTAAACTCAGCATTGTAATCCTTATAGAGAATAAACTTTGAATTTGAATTGAATTTGAATATAATTGATTTCAACACACTGTTGACGTATCAGCGTACGAGTTCCCCAACGGGGAGCCTCAGACGGATCGCCATCTGAGGGAATGATTCTCTCGAAACTTCAACCTCTACTGTTTCCGGGCGAAACGTTTCGGCAATAAAGATATCCTAATGTTGCACGTGAGTCTTACTTAAACTTCTCGTTATTGTATAAAATCATCAACATGATAGTACTGAGTTCGACTGATAAGGAAGCAGTCACTCGGTCTTTGCCCACCATGGGGACCGTGATAGCGCCACCTTCACGTGTGTCAATGGTCACCATCATGGTCGAGTCTCCGCTATGGTGCCAACACCAGTACGTGCGTCTCCTCATGACAAAGACCCGTGTTTTTTCAATAACGATTAAATCAACCACACGGGCCTACTAATTACCGAGAACAACCGAGATGAACCGAGAACAACCAAGAACAACCGGGAACAATCTTGGATTTACCGAGAACAAGTGGGTCCTACCAAGTACCGAGAAGAACCAAGATGAACCGAGGACAACCAAGAACAAGCAACCTATCTATCCCTACACGTCCAACTCCCAATACCACCTCATTGCCTCCACCCGTCTATATCCATTATCTCCCCAACACTCCACATCCAGCCCGTCCCAACACACACCACAGCTATTCCCACTCAACACACTCCAGCATAGGTTCTTTGGCAGAGCTGGAGTTCTTTGGGAGAGTCTATGATCAGTGTTAGACGTGGTTATCAAAAGTTCTCTTTTTCAACTTTCAAGGCATATATATATATATATATATATATATATATATATATATATATATATATATATATATATATATATATATATATATATATATATATTAGTGTATATGTATACACGCTTGGAGTGTGAAATGTGTGTGTGTGTGTGTGTGTGTATAAACACTGCTTACAACAACGATAGGAGAGAATTGTGTTTTACATGAATGTGTGTATATGTCTGATACAGAGTATTTTGTGTGTTTATGTATGAATGCATATATGTTTGATGCAAAGAATTGTGTGTTTTTTGTATGAACGTATGACTACGTTTGATTCAGATAATTATGGGTTTGTTGCTGAATTTATTCGTGTATGTGTATGTTTAGAATGTATTTATGGAAATTCTGAAGTGTGTGTGTACAGAGAGAGAGAGAGAGAGAGAGAGAGAGAGAGAGAGAGAGAGAGAGAGAGAGAGAGAGAGAGAGAGAGAGAGAGAGAGAGAGAGAGAGAATGTACTTGTGAATCTTCGCGTATCATGCAGAAACAAGAGATGAAAAAGGTAAATGATAACAATTAATTACAGTTTCCTTGCGTAAACTTGTAGGTTTACTCAAGGACACTAATTAATATATCAAAAAAACGTTGACAAATACACTCACACAGCTAAATAATCGAAAAAAATAATAACTAATAGGGATGTAATATGAAATATAAACAGAAGTTCGAAATTTTTACTTAGTGGTCAGGGCTTCGTGGGCTGACTGGGTGAGTGAGGTCTCTCATCCAGGTAGTCTACGGTCATGGCTGTTCAGGAGGATGTTACTACAGGGCGCAGATTTCTGCGTGTCCTCCCCTGTAATAACACCTAACTCTTCTCGTTGTTCTGTTGTGTAGTTGTCTTGTCTATCGGTTGTTGTCCTGTCCTTGTATTGTTGTCTGGTCCTTGTGTTGTGTTGTTGTCTGATCCTTGTGTTGTCCTTGTGTTATTGTCCGGTCCTTGTGTTGTGTTGTTGTCTGGTCCTTGTGTTGTTGCCTGGTCCTTGTGTTTTTGTCTAAGGTGGGACTGCTGACTTCGGGGAAGTGGTGAATGGTGAATATCTGAAGGGACAAGGATGGACACCTGAAACCATGGACCTGAGTGAGGTGTTCATAACTTAATGATCTTCCCTTTCAGAACTTCAAGGCCTTGAAGAACATCAAGACCTTCAAAAACTTCAAGAACTTCACCCATCACCCTCACCACCAGTCCATCTCCCTCACCACCAGTCCATCACCCTCACCACCAGTCCATCACCCTCACCACCAGTCCATCACCTTCACCACCAGTCCATCTCCCTCACCACCAGTCCATCACCCTCACCACCAGTCCATCACCTTCACCACCAGTCCATCTCCCTCACCACCAGTCCATCACCCTCACCACCAGTCCATCACCTTCACCACCAGTCCATCTCCCTCACCACCAGTCCATCACCCTCACCACCAGTCCATCACCTTCACCACCAGTCCATCTCCCTCACCACCAGTCCATCACCCTCACCACCAGTCCATCACCCTCACCACCAGTCCATCTCCCTCACCACCAGTCCATCTCCCTCACCACCAGTCCATCACCCTCACCACCAGTCCATCACCTTCACCACCAGTCCATCACCCTCACCACCAGTCCATCACCCTCACCACCAGTCCATCACCTTCACCACCAGTCCATCTCCCTCACCACCAGTCCATCACCCTCACCACCAGTCCATCACCCTCACCACCAGTCCATCACCTTCACCACCAGTCCATCTCCCTCACCACCAGTCCATCACCCTCACCACCAGTCCATCGCCCTCACCACCAGTCCATCGCCCTCACCACCAGTCCATCACCCTCACCACCAGTCCATCACCCTCACCACCAGTCCATCACCCTCACCACCAGTCCATCACCCTCACCACCAGTCCATCACCCTCACCACCAGTCCATCACCTTCACCACCAGTCCATCACCCTCACCACCAGTCCATCACCTTCACCACCAGTCCATCACCCTCACCACCAGTCCATCACCTTCACCACCAGTCCATCGCCCTCACCACCAGTCCATCGCCCTCACCACCAGTCCATCGCCCTCACCACCAGTCCATCACCCTCACCACCAGTCCATCACCCTCACCACCAGTCCATCACCCTCACCACCAGTCCATCACCCTCACCACCAGTCCATCACCCTCACCACCAGTCCATCACCCTCACCACCAGTCCATCACCCTCACCACCAGTCCCTCATCCTCACCACCAGACCATCACCCTCACCACCAGTCCATCACCCTCACCACCAGTCCATCACCCTCACCACCAGACCATCACCCTCACCACCAGTCCATCACCTTCACCACCAATCCATCACCCTCACCACCAGTCCATCACCCTCACCACCAGTCCATCACCCTCACCACCAGACCATCACCCTCACCACCAGTCCGTCACCCTCACCACCAGTCCATCACCCTCACCACCAGTCCATCACCCTCACCACCAGTCCACCCTCACCACCAGTCCATCACCCTCACCACCAGTCCATCACCCTCACCACCAGTCCATCACCCTCACCACCAGTCCATCACCCTCACCACCAGTCCATCACCCTCACCACCAGTCCATCACCCTCACCACCAGTCCATCACCCTCACACCCAGTCCATCACCCTCACCACCAGTCCATCACCCTCACCACCAGTCCATCACCCTCACCACCAGTCCATCACCCTCACCACCAGTCCATCACCCTCACCACCAGTCCATCACCCTCACCACCAGTCGTTCATCACAATCGTCAGTCGTTCATCGCAATCGTCAGTCGTTCATCACAATCGTCAGTCGTTCATCATACTCGTCAGTCGTTCATCACAATCGTCAGAGGTCCATCACCCTCACCACCAGACCATCCCCCTCACCACCAGACCATCACCCTCACCACCAGACCATCACCCTCACCACCAGTCCTTCACTTTCACCACCAGTCCTTCACCCTCACCACCAGTCCTTCACCCTCACCACCAGTCCTTCACCCTCACCACCAGTCCATCACCCTCACCACCAGACCATCACCCTCTCACCACCAGTCCTTCACCCTTACCATCAGACCATCACCCTCACCACCAGTCGTTCATCACAATCGTCAGTCGTTCAACACAAGCGTCAGTAGTTCATCACAACTGTCAGTCGTTCGTCATAAGCGTCAGTCGTTCATCACAACTCGCAGTCGTTCGTCACAAGCGTCAGTCGTTCATCACAACTGTCAGTCGTTCATCACAACTGTCAGTCGTTCGTCATAAGCGTCAGTCGTTCATCACAACTGTCAGTCGTTCGTCATAAGCGTCAGTCGTTCATCACAACTGTCAGTCGTTCGTCATAAGCGTCAGTCGTTCATCACAACTGTCAGTCGTTCGTCATAAGCGCCAGTCGTTCGCCATAAGCGTCAGTCGTTCATCACAACTGTCAGTCGTTCGTCATAAGCGTCAGTCGTTCATCACAACTGTCAGTCGTTCGTCATAAGCGTCAGTCGTTCATCACAACTGTCAGTCGTTCGTCATAAGCGTCAGTCGTTCATCACAACTGTCAGTCGTTCGTCATAAGCGTCAGTCGTTTATCACAACTGGCAGTCGTTCGTCATAAGCGTCAGTCGTTCATCACAACTGTTAGTCGTTCGTCATAAGCGTCAGTCGTTCATCACAACTGTCAGCCGTTCGTCATAAGCGTCAGTCGTTCATCACAACTGTCAGCCGTTCGTCATAAGCGTCAGTCGTTCATCACAACCGTCAGTCGTTCGTCATAAGCGTCAGTCGTTCATCACAACTGTTAGTCGTTCGTCATAAGCGTCAGTCGTTCATCACAACTGTCAGTCGTTCGTCATAAGCGTCAGTCGTTCATCACAACTGTCAGCCGTTCGTCATAAGCGTCAGTCGTTCATCACAACTGTCAGTCGTTCGTCATAAGCGTCAGTCGTTCATCACAACTGTCAGTCGTTCGTCATAAGCGTCAGTCGTTCATCACAACTGTCAGCCGTTCGCCATAAGCGTCAGTCGTTCATCACAACTGTCAGCCGTTCGCCATAAGCGTCAGTCGTTCATCACAACTGTCAGTCGTTCGCCATAAGCGTCAGTCGTTCATCACAACTGTCAGTCGTTCGTCATAAGCGTCAGTCGTTCATCACAACTGGCAGTCGTTCGTCATAAGCGTCAGTCGTTCATCACAACTGGCAGTCGTTCGTCATAAGCGTCAGTCGTTCATCACAACTGGCAGTCGTTCGTCATAAGCGTCAGTCGTTCATCACAACTGGCAGTCGTTCGTCATAAGCGTCAGTCGTTCATCACAACTGTCAGTCGTTCATCACAACTGTCAGTCGTTCGTCATAAGCGTCAGTCGTTCATCACAACTGGCAGTCGTTCGTCATAAGCGTCAGTCGTTCATCACAACTGGCAGTCGTTCGTCATAAGCGTCAGTCGTTCATCACAACTGGCAGTCGTTCGTCATAAGCGTCAGTCGTTCATCACAACTGTCAGTCGTTCGTCATAAGCGTCAGTCGTTCATCACAACTGTCAGTCGTTCATCACAACTGTCAGTCGTTCGTCATAAGCGTCAGTCGTTCATCACAACTGGCAGTCGTTCGTCATAAGCGTCAGTCGTTCATCACAACTGGCAGTCGTTCATCACAACTGTCAGTCGTTCATCACAACTGTCAGTCGTTCATCACAACTGTCAGTCGTTCATCACAACTGTCAGTCGTTCATCACAACTGTCAGTCGTTCATCATTCTCATTTATTTAAAATTTTCTCGAAATACATAAAACATTTTTAGTTTTCTTTATTTACCTATATTTAATTTTAACGTCTGTGTGACAGCAGGTAGACAGTGTGTGTGTGTGTGTGTGTGTGTGTGTGTGTGTGTGTGTGTGTGTGTGTGTGTGTGTGTGTGTGAGAGAGAGAGAGAGAGAGAGAGAGAGAGAGAGAGAGAGAGAGAGAGATATTGTGCATAATGTGTTTACGGTGTCTGAGTGGAGAATCATTAATGTGTGGAAGAATGTGTGTTCACTTGTGAATGTTTCTCTGCCACAGAAGTGCAAAAAAAGATTCACAAAAATAAAAAAAAATAATATTTATGAAAGTTTTCATGAGGGTTGACATTACAACACACACTAATCTACATGCAATTAAACGTTAACAAGAAACCTTATACAAAATTGCAACTTTCATTGTAGCTGTGTTGGTGGGCGCCATTACAGGACGCAGATTTCTCTCTCTCCTCCTGATTCAAATTTCTGTCTCTCTCCTCCTGATTCAAATTTCTGTCTCTCTCCTCCTCATTCAAATTTCCGTCTCTCTCCTCCTGATTCAAATTTCTGTCTCTCTCCTCCTGATTCAGATTTCTGTCTCTCCTCCTGATTCAAATTTGTCTCTCCTCCTGATTCAAATTTCTGTCTCCCCTCCTGATTCAAATTTCTGTCTCTCCTCCTGATTCAAATTTGTCTCTCCTCCTGAGGTAAATTTCTGTCTCTCTCCTGATGCAAATTTCTGTCTCTCCTCCTAACGCAAATTTGTCTCTCTCTCCTCCTGATGGAAATTTCTGTCTCTCCTCCTGACGCAAATTTGTGTTACTCCTGACGAAAATTTCTGTATCTCTCCTGACGCAAATTTCTGTGTCCCTCTCCTGACGCAAATTTTGTGTGTCCTCTCCTGTAATTCCACCCACCTGAACAGTCCCAACTGTAGACCAGCTAGACAAGACCAAGTTTACACTGGGCGACTCCAGATTCACTTGAGCCATCATTCTCCCTTCCAGTGCTCCACCCTGAGTACCTGCCAGTCCCAACACCTGTCATTACCTATTTGTAGTAACAGAAAAAGCATTGCTCGTGGTGTCCCGCCTTCCAAATTATATAATACACTTGATTTTAATCCCTGTGGCATTAATCCACAACGGTTGACTAAACCCCAGGTACCTACTTCCAACTACGTAAACAGGTGCATGTGCACAGTTGGGTATCTTTGTTACTGAAACGTTTTCGCCTACCATTTATTCATTGTGAATAAACTGTTTACAAATGAGACGCTCTTGTAGCATTTGGGGATCTTTATTCCGGAAACGTTTCACCCCACAGTGGCTTCTGCAGTCCAATGCAGAAAAAGGTGAAATAAGAGGAGGAGTTTGAGATAATTATTGTCTCATTCTTCATTTCACTACTATACTGAAGAAGCCTACTGCGTAGGCGAAACGTTTCAATAATAAAGATGCCCAACTGTTACACACGTGTCGTAATCGTCACCTTGTCAGTATTGTACAGCATTTTCAACGTAAACAGGTGCAGTATGGGTTAGAAAATTTGCCCTTACAGCTTTTAAATGTGGGTAATTAAGTTAAACATCAGGATGATTGTAGGAAAAGACACTTGAGTACAGTTCAGGACATTCATTAGAGGAAATCATTTCGCCACGAGTGGCTTCTGTACACTTCAGGACACTTCTGCTGCCTATAATCCATTCTCTGTATTTGACTGAAGAAGCTTACCCGCGTAGGCGAAACATTTCAATAGTAAAGATACCCAACTGTTGAACATGTGTCCTACTCATCAACTTATTAATGGAAACGTTTCGCTCGTGACGAAACGTTCTCCTCTAATGTCTTGACCAGTACATGAATGTCTTTCTCCACGTCTTGTAGGTATCACTATACCATTTACTATTAAATCGTCTTCCTTCATGTCAACACAAATAATGAAATCACTGAAATGAATTAATGAATTTTAAATAGTATCCTTCGAATGTTTTTTTTATTAACACATCAGCCGTTTCCCACCAAGGCAGGGTGGCCCGAAAAAGAAAAACTTTCATCACTCACTCCATCACTGTCTTGCCAGAGGCGTGCTTACACTACAGTTATAAAACTGCAACATTAACACTCCTCCTTCAGAGTGCCGACACTGTACTTCCCATCTTCAGGACTCAAGTCCGGCCTGCCGGTGTCCCTGACTCCCTTCATAAATGTTACCTTGCTCACACTCCAACAGCACGTCAAGCACTTCTTACAATCCACTTTTCACATCCGACTCTTATTTTAATCCACATAATCCTTGAATCTATACATTTATATTCCCTTTTCTCTCTCCATAACTGATCCTTCAACATTATTGCCACCCCTTCCTTAGCTCTAACTCTCTCAGATACTCCTGACTTAATCCATTTATTTCTCCCCACTGAAACTCGCCTACCCCCTTCAGCTTTGTTTCGCTTGGGGTCAGGATATCCAACTTCTTTTCATTCATAACATTAGCAATCATCTCTTTCTTATCATCCACACTACATCCACACACATTCAAACATTCCGATTTCATAAAGCTTTTCTTTTCCTTGTTTTTAGTAATTTACACAGAAGGGGTTACTAGCCTATTGTTTCCGGCATTTAGTCGCTTCTTACGGCACGCATGGCTTGAGGAGGAAGAATTCTGTTCCACTTCCTCATGGAGATAAGCAGAAATAAACAATAACAAGAACTAGGAAGAAAATAGAAGAAAACCCAGAGGGGTTAGTATGTTTTTATTACCTAAAGTGTGAAGGCCGACACAACCGCATATTGTGAAAGTTACCAGGACACTTGATGACCCTTGTACAGGAGGTCATCGAAGTTACTGGCACACTGGATGATCTCAGTATGTGAGGTTATGAAAGTTGCTAATACAGGAGATGACCTCGGTATACGAGGTCATAGAAATTACTGGGGCACTAGATGACCTCAGTGTACTAGGTTATGAAAGTTGTTGGTACCGATGATCTCCCTGTACGAGGTCATTAAAGTTGCTGCTGGTACTCTAGATGACTACATAGTACGAACATCAAGATGAAAATGTCCTCACTACCCTGACCTGATGCTTACCTCTCACTTTTCACAACAAAACACAACTACCTGGCAAATTTGATCGTCCTCGGACAAAAGTACTGTATACTGTGTCCAACATAAAACAGAGTAGTGCTAGAATTTAAATGAACGCTGTTAGGGTGTATGTATTTGTATGTATATATCCTTGGCTGCAAGGATCGAGTCTCATCTCCTGACCCCTCCTCTCCACTGACCACTACTGCATTACCTCTCTCCTGATTGTGTGAAGTCGTAGAAACATGATCCATTACACAGCTTTTAAGAGAAAAGGGTTCACGAAGCCAGTAGAGAGTAAATCCAGTAACGGCCGTTTGAGAAGTAGACCCAAACTTCTCCCGTTCATTCACCAGTAGGTAAGTAGACGCTTACACGCGTACACACACATACACACACACACACACACACACACACACACACACACACACACACACACACACACACACACACACACACACACACACAAATCAAACAATACTAGGCTTTGAGTACATGGTGAAGAGGGGAAAACGGAGGAAGAAAGGGAAGAAGCGAGTAACAGAAAATGGGACTGCAGAAGGCGGGATTACGATGACATGAGATATTTTCGCGAGTCATGACAAATTTTCTGAGGAAAGTGGAAAGGGATGTGGAAAGCAGAATCGCACAAGAAATGGTGGAGGTAATAGAGTCAAAATGCCAAGAGGCAAAGGAGAGAGTCATACCAAGGATGAAAATAAGCAGGAAAAACAGAGTCCATGGTTTAATCAAGAATTCATAGGGGCCAAGGTTGGCAGGAGCAAGCAGGCTTATGAGAAAAATATAGAGCAAATCAAAATGCAGAAAACCAAGAGACAAGCAGGACATCTAGAAACAAATATGGAAAAATAAGAAGGGGAAGAGATGAAGGATAGATAGAATTAACAATGACGACTATGAAGAAACAAGCGATAAAAACCTGACGAAGAGGCTCTTACAGAGAATGACACGTATATGTGCTTAGGAAAATATTCAATTAAGTATTTACAGAAGAGTTTGGAGAACTAGTGGAAGGCACGGTAGTCAGAACAGACCAACAGGTAATGAAGAGTCGACATAACAAAAGAAGGATCATGAGACTACTGCATGAACTGGGTGTAACAAAAACAATGAACCAGACAGCATATCTTCAGGGATGCTGACAGAAGGATCAAAATTGTGTGACCCAATAGCAAAGGTATTCAACAAATCTCTAATCAGGATTTTAGATTAGATTTTGCCACCGAAGTGGCTAGTTTATTGTGCACCCCATATCCATCCTGTGGACGGTAGCGCGAGAGCATATGGATACACAAAAGGCCTAGGAACTAGGCCCCAAAGGGTTAACAGGAATACATATGGATTTATATCTACATATCTATAGTTCACTTATCTGTTACAAGCAAATTTAGGAAATTTGCTTAGTATATCTGGTATCTTATTTTCATTAATAAGATATCTTGACATGTCACATAGGTTATTATACTGTCTGTCTCTGTATTCCTCAATAAGTGGACAATTAAGCACATAGTGTTCAAGAGAGTGACCATATGCCTGATCACATAATTTACATTTAGTTTGATCATCATCTGTGTCTCTCCCAAACTGCCAGAAGTACTTATAACCAAGCCTAAGCCTGGCCACTACAACATCAGTCAGTCTGTTCACATTGCAAGTTGCTCCATAAACATACTTATCTACGTTCATGTTATCATAGTGGGTTATAGATCTACTCAGGCTTCTAACTGCATTCCTATAACAATCATTTTCATTATTTACTTCTCTCCTAATATTATTCCTAATGCTAGACACAGTTATACCAAAGTTATATTCTACATTCTCCTTCTCGATACTCTTCTTGGCTAACATATCAACTTTATCATGAAGGAGTAAGCCAATGTGTGATGGGATCCATAGCAATTGTACATTAATTCCTTTGTCCCTAATTTTTGAGTATCTATACCTGGCTTCCCCAATGAGCATGTTGTTGGAGTCATTATATGAGCCAAGAGCCTTCAATGATGACATAGAATCAGTAATGATGATAGAGTCAAGCTCAGTGTCATAGGTTAGCTTTAGCGCCATTAGGATTGCAAACAATTCAGTTTGCAGTGTAGACGCCCAGTTGTTAATTCTTATGCCTAACTCAAATTTATTATCGTTCTTAACTAGGGAGGTGGCAACAAGAGCAGATGCAGCCCTGCCAGAAGACTCCTGTTTAGATCCATCAGTGTATATAACTTGTGATAACTTGTTACTACCAGCTAGGTGAGAAATTTCTTCTTGAGCAGTTGCTCTAACAAGAGATTTAAGGAAGGGATTACTAGCAATGAGCTTCTTGGGAGGAACTTGTAGGTATGTGATATTAAATGAACACATCTTCCATGGAGGGGTGAAATGCTCTTGTTGCCTACAGT
The DNA here is from genome assembly GCF_026875155.1 of Cherax quadricarinatus. Taxonomy (NCBI): domain Eukaryota; kingdom Metazoa; phylum Arthropoda; class Malacostraca; order Decapoda; family Parastacidae; genus Cherax; species Cherax quadricarinatus. Next base: position 64,592,795 of record NC_069405.1, read on the forward strand.
GATACAGTTCATGCAGGTTATAAAACTTAATGCAATTGCACGTTTTCACAATCCATTTAGATCTGTGTGTATTTACCTCTAGACACTTGGTAAGATTCACTGTGACAGTGTCTGGTTCGTTTCTCAACATTCTAATACCGAGTACAGTGTTAATTTCAACAATCCTATCACTGATACTAGAAATAACAAGCTCCTTCCTCATGTTAAGAACTTTTGTAGATCTGGGACAGCCAAGAATAATCCTGAGAGCTTCATTTTGCATTAACTCCAAGGGTCGGAGAGAACTTTCTCTAGCTAATATCAACATGGGAGCAGCATAATCAATTAAGGACCTAACATAGGCTATGTACATCATTCTCACGATTCTCACATTTGCACCATAGTTGGGATTGTAGCCAGCAACAGCTTTGAGAGCATTTAGCCTAGCTTTACATTTCTTGTTTAGTTGTGGTATAGTGGATTTGTTAAAGGGTACATCTACACCAAGATATCTGTAGAACTGCCAGAAAATTTAAAAAAATGCAAATATAATTTCTGTTTATATACAGACACACGAGAGGCACTGAATTACAAGTGTCTCTAATATGCATACTGTTAAATGATCTAGAGAAAATAGTAAGAAAATGCATATCGACACATTTGGAGAGAAAACTCTTTACAGAAAACCAGCATGGATTTAAATACAGAAAATCCTTTTTTTTTTTTGTAAATCTGCTGGAATTCCAAGAGTCACAGAGATAAAATAAAAAAAAAAACAGGCTGGGCGGATTTCATTTTCTTGGGCTGTAGAAAAGCATATAATGCAGTACTTCACCAAAGGTTACTCCAGAACTTAGAAGAATAAGGGTTAAAAGGGAGTATCTAAACGATATAAGACAGAGAGTAACAGTAAAATATGTGACTCACAAGTAGAAGAGAGGAACGAGTGGGGTTTCGCATGGATCAATGTTAAGACTACTGCTGTTCATAACGTAAGTGAATGACCTAACAGAGGGAGTCTAGTCATGTGTATCACTATTTGCTTGCGATGTAACACTGATGAGAATCATAACAAGCGAAGACAGTGATAAACCTCAGAGATACCTCAACAGATTGCGAATGTGATCAAACAAGTGGCTATTCGAGTTCAACTCCAAAAAATGCAAGGTTCTTGCGTTTTGGAGATGGCAAACCAGACACAGAGTACAGCATGAAGCTGTAAATATCAGAGTGAAAAAGACCTTGGGGTGAGTATAACACCTAGCATATCGCCAGAATTGCACAAAACTATAAAAACAAAGACAAATGTAAGATTAGGAAATCTCAGTATAAAATTCAGGAACTTGAATAAAGAATCCTTCAGAATCTTTATGCATGACATATGTTAGGCCAGGCATTGAGTACTTGGCCCAGCATGAAGTCCACACCTGGTCAAACACGTGAAGAAACCTTAAAAGCTCCAATGGTTAGAAACCACGCTTGTAGCAAAACTAAGACGAATGCACTATGAGGAGAGACTTAAGGAACAGAACCTGACGACCTGAGAGGGAAAGACCAAGGGTGTACATGATTACAACAAACAAAATCTTAAAAGGAATTGATACGGTAGATAAGAGATAGATTGTTTGACTAAGAGAACCAGGATTAAGGTAACTCTGATGGTAGCTGAATACGAAGTTGAGCCATACGAATGTAACGAAGTATTTCTTTAACCTCAGCGTAGTTGAGAAGTGGAATGACTTTGACGAGGTGCTGGCGAAAGGAAACTCAAAACAGAGCCTCAAAAATGAATGTGATTAAGCCCATGTGGCCATAAGTAAGTGAACTAGGAGGCGGAGTTAGGAGCTAAGTATTGACCTTCACAAGCACAAAACGGTGAATACAAATCGGTGAGTACACCACACACACACACACACACACACACACACACACACACACACACACACAGGATGTTTCAGAACTGGGACACAGCAACAAAGGGTCACAACTGAAAGCTGAAGACTTAGATGAGTCACAGGGATGTTAGAAAGTATTTCTTCAATCATAGAGTTGTTAGGAAGTGGAACAATCTGGAGAGTGATGTAGTGGAAGCAGGATCCATACATAGTTTTAAAAAGAGATACGATAAAGTTTAAGCAGCAGGGATAGAGTGGACTTAGTAGCGACCAGCGAGGAGGCGGGGCCAGGAACTGTACTCGACACCCTGCAACTACAAACAGCTAGGTACAAATAGGTAAGTACATACACACACACACACACGCGCACACACACACACACACACACACACACACACACACACACACACACACACACACACACACACACACACACACACACACACATTTTGTCCTAGGCACATGTCGATTAGACACTAGGCCTGTTGTGTGTGTAGGTGTGTAGGTTAGTTACCATTTTGCCTAGGACAAAATGGTAACTAACCTACACACCTACACACACAACAGGCCTAGTGTCTAATCGACATGTGCCTAGGACAAAATGGTAACTAACAGACACACACACACACAGACACACACACACACAGACACACACACACACTACACACACACTACACACACGCACACACACACACTAGCATATACAGCAGGCCTAGTGTCTAATCGACATGTGCCTAGGACAAAATGGTAACTAACACACACACACACCATTGATTATTAATTTTTCTTACGTTTAAAACTTCATGATCCTAACTTACAAACTTATAATTCTATGGGCGACTTACGATAAAAACGGAATTTAAGCAAATACGGAGAATAAAGTCAAGAATCAGCAGCGAGCAATTCATATCATCCAGGAGTAACGCAGGAGATGAGCTTCACAATGATGCCATCTCAAGAACTCGGCCAGAAAATAGGCCAAAATTCCTGACATTATGTGAGGCCCAGACACGAACTCTAGCCAGTGATGAAGACCCTGACACTCTTCCCTCATTTATTAGGCGCCAGCCTCAGCAAGCTCTAAGATATTCCCATCTTCATCCCAAGTTGAAGTCATTTTGGAAGTTTACTATTCCACCTGTCACCATAACATCAACCATACTGCAAATCACAATACCAGCATCAATCATACCACCAGTCACTATACCAGCATCACCCATATTACTAGTCACCATACCAGCATCAACCACACTACCAGTCAGCATACCAGCATCAACCACACTACCAGTCACCATACCAGCACCAACCATACTACCAGTCACTATACCAGAATCAACCATACAAGTCACATACTAGTATCTAAGATACTACCAGTCACCATGCGAGCAACTGTCACACTAAGTAACCATCTGTTACACCATCAATCATCACACACATGTTACTGTCAGAGGATCTATTTCAGCACAAGTCACCATGCCAGGGGATATCAGGCCTCCACCAACCTTTCCACCAAATACCATGCCAGAAACTACCATACCACCAGATAAAATACCAGCAGATGCAGCATCACAAGTAACATGCCAGATGCTGCCAAGTAAAACTAAATGAGAAAGATTTCAACATAAGTGGACGGGAAAATCATCAAGACGGCTAAAACAGGCTGCAGTCGTGGTACAGGAACTGGCTTCTAGAACTTAATCCTGATAAATGATAGGGAGGGAGAAAACCGGAAATGGAATATAGTCTGGCAGGATAGGCAATACAAGCTTCTTAGAAGGCGAAAAGTTTTGGAGTAAGCATCACACCAATCATAGAATGTAAATATCAACTACATAACTTTAGTGGTATATGTAGCATCACTTAACGTTAAAAATATTTCAAAACCGTAGATAACTCTCTTGTGGAACTATATACTCCACATACATTAGGTAGATATTTTAGTATTTGGCACCAGCATGAGACAAGATTTGTACAGGATCTAAGGTGAGTTTTAATACTAGGAAATATTAAAAGAATTCACTAGCAACCCTCGAGACCTGATTATAACTTACGAAACATGCGGAAGACTGTGCCTATTGGGTAGTGATGACAGGATATGATGCGAAGACCCAGGTTGGGCAAAGACGGCAGATACAGAAGGAAATAAACCACAGGGAGGTTCGAAAAATGCTCTCTCATTTTCAGGCTATTGATTAAGTAGCATTTAGACGAAGAGGTAGTGAGGGCAAACCTCATAAACAGTTTGATTGAGAGGTATGGTAACGCCCTGGATGCCAGGGACTTGTAAAGCCAGCTGTCATCAGTATAGAGGCTCATGTACTAGCAATTAACTCTTTTAAACAACTACCGGGTAGCTGAGTACAACTGAGTACGTAGTTGAGTTACTGACATCAGGAAAAATTCAGAGTGGGTAGAATAGAGTTGGTCACAGTAGGGACTAAAACACTTTACGGGATTTTAAAATAATGTGACAAGTGAGATATCACGTTAGCCAATAGAAAGGTAAGAGGGAGGCCCAAGAACTGGGGCTCAGCACCCGCAAACACTGTTAGGTAGATACTTGCGAAGTGAACACACACATTCTCACCATTCGACAAAGTTCCTTCTCCATCGCCTACACTATTTCATAACTTCCCACCTTGCCTCCAACGCTCTCACACTGCTCCATAACTTCCCACCTTGCCTCCAACGCTCTCACACTGCTCCATAACTTCCCACCTTGCCTCCAACACTCTCACATTGCTCCATAACTTCCTACCTTGTCTCCAACACCCCCCACACTGCTCCATACCTTCCTACCTTGCCTCCAATACACTGACACTGCTCAATAACTTCACACCTTGCCTTCAACACTCTCACACCACTCCATAACTTCTTACTCTACTCCACATTTTTCACACACCTTTCTTTTCCCCTCACTGGCCTCCCCTCACCCCACCCAGTTATTTGACGAGCGTCCCCTCTCCTTCCGTTGTAGAGCGGCAGGCTTCGATGAGGCGGATAATCTCCCCAGTACAAGCTGTGTGTACTGTTACTGTATGTGTTTGGTTACTGGTACCCGGCCACAATGAACCAGGTCCCTGGCTGGCATTCATCAAACGAGTATATATATGTTAATAATGAAGCTGTTGCAGTCGTAAATGTTTGCTTTGTAGTCACTTATAATATGTAATCACTGATCTTAATATAGGCATGTAATCTCCGATCTTAACATATGCAATCACTGATTATTTCGTTGTGGATTCATCTGTATCCTCGTCAAAGCCTACTTAATGTAAATTTGTGACAAAAGGTCTGTATGTTGTAAACGAATAATATACGATTTTACCGTAAAAAAAATAGCATGATTACTATGATGTAAATACATTGCAGTCTATAATTTGTAAATTTGTTACTGTGTAAATGCTTCAGTATTTAATGTGTTATTTGGGGTGTCCACTTCCAAGGGAACGTTTCGGGCAAAAGATTTGTTCTCTCGTGGTCCCAAATCTATTAATAAATTATGAAGAAAAGTGCTGAATTCATTTAAAATTTTAATTTAAGTATTATGAAAATATTTACAATTTATTCTATATTTACACCAATTTATTCTTAATACGAAAATCATATCAATAATTTCGGTGAGAGGGATTAAAAATTTATTTTCTACTTACTCATCGGGAAGACTGAATTAATTCATTATTTTCATTCACCTCTGATTGAGACGTAATTCAAAATAATGAAAACACAGAACATACAGCAATCCTTTACTTTAGACGTTTCGCCCAAGACTGAGTTTTATCCAGTGTTCAGCTACCATTCACGTATTTGCCTAAGTGTGGCCCTGAGCGAACTTAAAACAATCATAGGAATCTAATTCCATAATTTTTAAAAGGGGTGGACCGGTAAGCCAGCGGAAGGCTTCTTGCAGATAATCAAAATCTCCAGCTGTGGGTCATCATATGACTTAGACTCCCGACAGGGAAACATTAGTCCAGTTTCCTGACAAACTTTACCTAACCTAACCCAGGAAACTTATACCACGATTAACTAAGTGACAAAAACCACTCCCTTAAAACTCATCCAAAGTGGTCAGGCCACTTAACCTTTCTTACCCTTCTCTTCCTGTTTACCCACAACCCTTTTCACTACTCCCTCCTGCCACAGACCTTCCATTCCCCTTTCTTATTATCCCCCTTCACGCAAAAAATAAAAAAAAACGCAAAAAACCTCAGTAATACGTTTATACATTTTCTCTCATTCAAACCACAATTTGAATAATGTTATATAAAATCATGAAGCAACGTATCGCTCAACTTCACCAATGTATCGCTCAACTTAATACTTAATTGAAATTTGTGGAGTAGATTGCATGGTATTTACTTCGTTCCACCTGCGGCTTTTCATTGTTTTCTTTTAGTTAATTTATCTCTATGCCTAAATCATTACTGTCCTCTACCTTATATTCATTTTCTTCATAAGTATCGCTTGATCGATGAATATTATGGGGTCGGTGGATCGAGGTGTTACTGAAGGTAGTTACGCCGGGAGTAAGCAAGTGTAAATACTCCCTTTGTGATTAACATCGTCTTTATATGTACACTCAGTTGGTTAATTGGGTTTAAAGCTTATCGACAACACAAATGGTCGCTGGGCTGCTTGTAGCCTTTTTTCCAGCACCAGTCAAGGTTACTTCAATTCTTAATTGGAAGGATAATGGAAATTAATTGATTAAAAGATCTCAGATAGAACTAGACTTCGTAAAAAAAAAAGGTGAGATAGCTTTTTAGCAGTAAATCAATTGTATAAATAAAATTATTATTACTTAATATATGGGGAGCGCTAAACCCGTATGAGTCATACGACGCTTGGAGGAGGGGGATGAATGGAAGGTATTTAGACTCGATTCAAGGGACCAGAGAGATAATAAAAAGAGTAAATTACCTGGAGAGGATTTCGGAGCTCAATGCCCCCGCGGCTCGGTCTGAGACCATGCATCGTGGTGGACCAGCCTATGACCACCCAGGCTGTTACTGCAGGCCACATGCAAACTGACGTACGAACCACTCTCACGAAATCGTAATGACACGATTGCAAACAAACCATACCACGGGTGGGGATAGAGCCGGCGATCACAGAGTCTCAAAACTCCAGACCGTCGCGTTAACCACTGGACCAGCTAGCCACAATAAGATTCGTCCAACTAGGTATATTTCTACACCATAGGAAGGTTAGCATAGGCACCACTGTGACCACAAATGCAAGTTTTTACAGACGAATCTCCAGCTAGCGTGGCCATGACGAACTCTAGCTCAAGTCCCCTCAAATCCGTTAACATGACTCACGAAATCGTAATGACACGATTCCAAACAAACCATAACACGGGCCGGGATAGAACCCGCTAGAGTTCGTCACGGCCACGCTAGCTGGAGATTCGTCTGTAAAAACTTGCATTTGTGGTCACAGTGGTGCCTATGCTAACCTTCCTATGGTGTAGAAATATACCTAGTTGGACGAATCTTATAGTGGCTAGCTGGTCCAGTAGTTAACGCGACGGTCTGGAGTTTTGAGACTCTCTGATCACGGGTTCTATCCCCACCCGTGGTATGGTTTGTACGAACCAAAGCCCGGCTGCTCAGGTACTGACTTTAGGTGCCTGTCCAGTGCCTTCTTGAAGACAGCCAGGGGTCTATTGGTAATCCCCCTTATGTATGCTGGGAGGCAGTTGAACAATCTTGGGCCCCAGACACTTATTGTGTTCTCTCTCAATGTACTCGTGGCACCCCTGCTTTTCATTGGGGGAATGCTGCACCTCCTGTCGAGTCTTCTGCTTTCATAGGGAGTGATTTTCGTGTGCAAGTTCGGTACTAATCTCTCTAGGATTTTCCAAGTGTGTATTATCATGTCTCTCTCTCGCCTGCATTCCAGGGAATGCAAATCAAGGGACTTCAACCGTTCCCAGTAATTTAAGAACATAAGAAAGAAGGAACACTTGAACAGGCCTACTGACCCATGTGGAGCAGGTCCATATCCCCCCCACCCGGATTAGCCCAATGACCCACCCAGTCTGGTCACCTCCACTCAAGGAAGGAGCACGGCACCAGACCCAGCAGCACAAGCTAGTCAGGTCCAACTCACACCCACCCACACCCACTCAAAAACAGCAGTTATTCCCGGGATACGTCAGGGATATGTTTAAAAGAAAATATTCAAAATAAAGTTGCTAGTAATGGCAAATCAATTGATCAACAAACAAAGATAGTAGAGGGCAACGAGTGACTAGCTCTCTTAAGGTTTACTATACAAATAGTAGGAGTCTAAGAAATAAGATAGATGAGCTAAGATTACTCGCAAGTGCAGGTAATATAGATATTATTGGTATAACAGAGACCTGGTTCTACCTGAAAGATAGAGAAATGCCTTCTGAATGCAACATACAGGGTTATAAACTATTCCACACTGATAGGGTCAACAGGAAGGGTGGTGGAGTGGCGATGTATGTCAGAGAAAATTTAAATTGTTGTCTTAGACATGATATAAGATTAGAAACATCGAACACAGAATCTGTTTGGCTACAGTTTCTCGAGGGACGTGACAAATTAATTTTGGGTGTGATTTATAGGCCCCCAAACCTTGATAGGGAGTGCAGTAAGCTGTTAGGGGACGAAATTCATAAGGCATCTAGATATGAAAATGTTGTGATAATGGGAGATTTTAACTTTAGACAAATTGAGTGGAACAATATGACAGGAAATCTTGAGTCTAGTGACTTTCTTGATACGGTTCAGGATTGCTTCTTAGAACAGGTTGTGACAGAACCAACTAGAGGAAACAATCTGCTTGACTTGGTTCTTGCCAACAAAGATTAACTAATTAATAATCTTGAGGTTAATGATGAGCTTGGGGAAAGTGATCACAAATCACTTAGTTTTAATATATCATGGAATTACCCAGATAACTGCAATCAAATCTCTGTCCCAGATTTTCGCTTGGCCGACTTCATGGGACTGAAAAATTACCTGGGTGGGCTAAATTGGGATGTCCTGACTATGGGTCAGGTAGGTGATCTTGGTTGCCAATATGACGTTTTTCAGAGCATAGTTCTAGCTGCTCAGACAACTTTTGTTCTGAGTAGGGAAATTAGATCTAACAAAAATGATCCCAAATGGATGAACAAAAGATTAAAACATCTCATTGGTCAAAAGAGAGGCATATATAGGTGTATCAAAAGAGGGGATGGGCAGTTAAGAAATCAATATATTCAGTTAAAGAGAGAAATAAAGAAAGGAATAAGAAAAGCAAAAAGGGATTATGAGGCTAAGGTCGCAAGGGATTCAAAGACTAACCCAAAAGGGTTCTTTCAGGTATACAAAAGTAAGATTAGGGACAAGATTGGCTCACTTAAGAGTAACTCTGGTCAGATCCCTGACAGTGATAAGGATATGTGTGAAATTCTCAATACCTACTTCCTCTCAGTTTTCACCCAGGAAAATACTAGCGATATTCCTGAAATAATAGATTATGTAGAACAGAATAATAAACTATGTACGATTGCGGTAACTAGTGACATGGTCCTCAGACAAATAGAGAAACTAAAACCTAACACATCCCCAGGCCCTGATGAACTGTTTGCAAGAGTGTTAAAGGAATGTAAAGGGGAACTTAGCATACCTTTGGCTAATCTTTTTAACATATCACTACAAACTGGCATAGTGCATGATAAGTGGAAAATGGCAAATGTAATACCTATTTACAAGGTAGGTGACAGGTCCTTGGCTTCGAAGTATAGGCCAGTAAGCCTTGCCTCCATAGTGGGAAAATTTATGGAATCAATAATTAATTGCAGAAGCAATTCGTAGCCATCTTGATAGGCACAGATTGATTAATGAATCTCAACACGGATTTACAAAGGGGCGTTCTTGTCTCACGAATTTACTAACTTTTTTCACTAAGGTGTTTGAGGAGGTAGATCATGGTAATGAATATGATATTGTGTATGTGGACATCAGTAAGGCTTTCGATAGAGTTCCACATCAGAGGCTATTGAGGAAACTTAAGGCACACGGAGTAGGCTCATTTTTTTCCTTGGTAGAGGCATGGCTGACAAATAGGCAGCAGAGAGTTTGCATAAATGGGGAGAAATAAGAATGGGGGCGCGTCACAAGCGGTGTTCCTCAGGGGTCAGTGCTGGGCCCGTTGCTGTTCACAATTTACATAAACGACACAGATGAGGGAATAAATAGCGACATACGCAAATTTGCTGATGACACCAAAATAGGCCGTCCAATTCATTCTAATGAGGACACTAGAGCACTCCAGGATTTGAATAGACTGATGCAATGGTCGGAGAAGTGGCAGATGCAGTTTAATATTGACAAATGCAAAGTTCTAAATTTTGGACAGTTAAATAACCATGCTACATATAAACTAAATAATGTAGATCTTAATACTATTGATTGCGAAAAGGATTTAGGAGTTCTGGTTAGCAGTAATCTAAAACCTAGACAACAGTGCATTAGTGTTCGCAATAAAGCTAACAGAATTCTTGGCTTCATATCTAGAAGTATAAATAATAGAAGTCCTCAGGTTATTCTTTAACTCTATATATCCTTGGTTAGGCCTCATTTAGACTATGCTGCTCAGTTCTGGTCACCGTATTACAGAATGGATATAAATGCTCTGGAAAACGTACAGAGGAGGATGACAAAGATGATACCATGTATCAGAAATCTTGTAAAGTAAAAGGACACAAGTGCAACTAATGTGACATTTTATTGTGGCAACGTTTCGCTCTCCAGGAGCTTTATCAAGCCATGGCTTGGTAAATGGCTTGATAAAGCTCCTGGAGAGCGAAACGTTGCCACAATAAAATGTCACATTAGTTGCACTTGTGTCCTTTTACTTTACATATTGTCGGTAATTCTACCAACTTTATTACTATCAGAAATCTTCCCTATGAGGATAGACTGAGGGCCCTGAATCTGTACTCTCTAGAAAGGCGTAGAATTAGGGGGGATATGATCGAGGTGTATAAATGGAAAACAGGAATAAATAAAGGGGATGTAAAGAGCGTGCTGAAAATTTCCAGCCAAGACAGGACTCGCAGCAATGGTTTCAAGTTGGAAAATTTCAGATTCAAGAAGGATATAGGAAAGCACTGGTTTGGTAATAGAGTCGTGGATGAGTGGAACAAACTCCCGAGTACAGTTATTGAGGCTAAAACGTTGTGTAGTTTTAAAAATAGGTTAGATAAATACACGAGTGGGTGTGGGTGGGTGTGAGTTGGACCTGACTAGCTTGTGCTGCTGGGTCTGGTGCAGTGCTCCATCCTTGAGTGGAGGTGACCAGACTGGGGGGGTCATTGGGCTAATCCAGGGGGGGGGACATGGACCTGCTCCGCATGGGTCAGTAGGCCTGTTGCAGTGTTCCTTTTTTCTTATGTTATGTTCTTAAAACTACACAACGTTTTAGCCTCAATAACTGTACTCGGGAGTTTGTTCCACTCATCCACAACTCTATTACCAAACCAGTGCTTTCCTATATCCTTCCTGAATCTGAATTTTTCCAACTTGAAGCCATTGCTGCGAGTCCTGTCTTGGCTGGAAATTTTCAGCACGCTTTTTACATCCCCTTTATTTATTCCTGTTTTCCATTTATACACCTCGATCATATCCCACCTAATTCTACGCCTTTAGGTGCCTTATCGTACTTATGTGTGCCGTGAAAGGTATTTGTACACTCATGGTCAGCAATTTCGCCTTGATACATACATACTATACACTATATACTATACTATATACTATTCACTATCCTCAAAGTGTACATACACTATTGCTCTCACTACACACATTGTGATACACACAAAAATGTGTGTGTGTGTAATATTTTGTATACATTATATGTGAGCATTTTCTTTTTTTTTTTTTGCCTGTTCTGTGTCATTTTCGTCGCCGTCATTTTTTTCTTCTTTCTTTACCTCTTCCTGCTCTAACTTCTCCACTGTCTTAAGTAGTCTTCTTTATTTTCTGAAGTCTTCATCTTAATTTGTATTTTACTTTTAATTTATTTTAATTCACACAAATTTTCTTTATTTCCTTTTTGGTGTTCAGACAAAACCAGTTTGTCTTCATTTTATTTTCCTAAGTCACCAGTAGTATGATATGAGCATGGTATGGTATGGTATCATCCATTTGGACGCCTTCCCTCCCTCCCTATTACACTTTTCTTGCTTTAAGCAAATTTAGACACGCCGGCAATATGGTGTTAACATTTTCCCTATGAAGTTACTTGGCGGTAACAGAAGCTAGCTATGTTTCCCTGTCAGCTTCCATCAAACAGGATTGGCTGCATACGTGAAGTAATGAAATTTGTCAGCCTAAGCTGTAAGAATTTAGTAAGGCAATGAGGATAACTTTGTGTGTTCGACTATGGCTTCAGTAGCCCCGGCAGCTTCTGAGGCTACCTTACAGCTGGGCTGGAGATATCACTTGGAAATTACGGTCTCTTAAACTAGCGTATCCCAAACACAAGGGAAGATGAGTTAATAACACACACACACACACACACACACACACACACACACACACACACACACACACACACACACACACACACCTACTGGAGTTCTATGACATGGTGACAGCAGTAAGACAAGAGAGAGAGGGGTGGGTGGATTGCATTTTCTTGGACTGCAAGAAGGCTTTTGACACAGTACCACACAAGAGATTAGTGCAAAAACTGGAGGACCAAGCAGGGATAACAGGGAAGGCACTGCAATGGATCAGGGAATACTTGTGAGGAAGACAGCAGCGAGTAATGGTACGTGGCGAGGTGTCAGAGTGGGCACCTGTGACCAGCGGGGTCCCACAGGGGTCAGTCCTAGGACCAGTGCTGTTTCTGGTATTTGTGAACGACATGACGGAAGGAATAAACTCCGAGGTGTCCCTGTTTGCAGATGACGTGAAGTTGATGAGAAGAGTTCATTCGATCGAAGACCAGGCAGAACTACAAAGGGATCTGGACAGGCTGCAGACCTGGTCCAGCAACTGGCTCCTGGAGTTCAATCCCACCAAGTGCAAAGTCATGAGGATTGGGGAAGGGCAAAGAAGACCGCAGACGGAGTACAGTGTAGGGGGCCAGAGACTACAAACATCACTCAAGGAAAAAGATCTTGGGGTGAGTATAACACCAGGCACATCTCCTGAAGCGCACATCAACCAAATAACTGCCGCAGCACATGGGCGCCTAGCAAACCTCAGAACAGCATTCCGACATCTTAATAAGGAATCGTTCAGGACCCTGTACACCGTGTACGTTAGGCCCATATTGGAGTATGCGGCACCAGTTTGGAACCCACACCTAGCCAAGCATGTAAAGAAACTAGAGAAAGTGCAAAGGTTAGCAACAAGACTAGTCCCAGAGTTAAGAGTTATGTCCTACGAGGAGAGGTTAAGGGAAATCAACCTGACGACACTGGAGGACAGGAGAGATAGGGGGGACATGATAACGACTTACAAAATACTGAGAGGAATTGACAAGGTGGACAAAGACAGGATGTTCCAGAGACTGGACACAGCAACACGGGGACACAGTTGGAAGCTGAAGACACAGATGAATCAAAGGGATGTTAGGAAGTATTTCTTCAGCCACAGAGTAGTCAGGAAGTGGAATAGTTTGGGAAGCGATGTAGTGGAGGCAGGATCCATACATAGCTTTAAGCAGAGGTACGATAAAGCTCATGGTTCAGGGAGAGTGACCTAGTAGCGACCAGTGAAGAGGCGGGGCCAGGAGCTTGGACTCGACCCCTGCAACCTCAACTAGGCGAGTACAACTAGGTGAGTACACACACACACACACACACACACACACAATGGTAACTAAGCAAAGCCGAAGAGCCAGAAACGAATGTACGAGAATGACAATGTATCGAAAGCTAGTTCTAACTCAGAGCTGTTGTACAGCCACATCATGAGGAAAACAGTAAAGGAACAGGTGATCAGGGCGAGGAAGGAGGGGAGCGAGATCACAAGAAACGACCAAAAAGTATGTCAGGAGCTGAACACGAGATTTAGGGAGATATTTTCAGTGGAGACAAAGGCTTTCAGCAAACCAGGCTGGTAAGGTACACCAGCAAGTGCTGGGCACACTACACACAACCAAAGAAAAGGTGAACAGACTTAAGCGAGCTAGATACCTCAAAGGCGGTGGACCCAGACAAGATCTCTCCATGGATCCTGTGAGAGGGAGCAGACGCACTAAGTATGCTACTAACTACAGTCTAACACATCTATCGCAACAGGGTAACCACCTGAGGTGTGGAAGACAGCAAATGTAGTCCCAGTTTTTAAGAAAGAAGACAGAAGGCATTAAACCACAGACAAGAGTCACTGACATGTTCAGTATGCAAAGTCATATAGAAGCTTATCAGGAGAGAGTGATTGAGCACCTTGAAAGGAACAAGCTTATACAGAATAACCAGCACGGTTTCAGGGAGGGACAATCCTATGTCACAAACATACTGGAGTTTTACTACACGGTAACAGGAGTAAGACAGGAGAGTGAAGGGTAAGTATACTGCAATTTCTTGGACTGTAAGAAGGCTATCGACACAGTTCCCCCAAAAAACTAGAGGATCAGGCAGGAATAGGAGGGAAAGTACTGCAATGGATCAGGGAATACCTGACAGGAAGGAAACAACGAATGATGATACATGACGAGGTGTCAGAGTAGGCCCCTGTGACGAGTGGGGTTCCACAAGAGTTACTCCTAGGGCCGGTGCTGTTTCTGATATTTATGAATGACATGACGGAAGGGAGAGATTCAGAGGTGTCCCTGTTTACAAACAATGTGAAGCTAATGCGGAGAATGCAAGCAGATGAGTATCATGTAGAACTACAGAGGGATCTGCACAGGCTGCAAACTTGGTCTAACAAATGGCTTGATAAAGCTCCTGCAGAGCGAAACGTTGCCACAATAAAATGTCACATTAGTTGCACTTGTGTCCTTTTACTTTACATATTGTCGGTAATTCTACCAACTTTATTACAATTACGTTGTTGTACGTCAGACCTGCTTGCGTATTGATGTTCTGAAATACGTGTTTGGAGGTCCCTTGATGTTTCACCCACGTATAATTTGTTGCAGTCATTACAAGGGATTATGTATACCCCTGCAGAGGGTGGAAGCTTGTCCTGTCTGTCACTGGTAATGTCCTTGATGGTCGTGGTTGTGGAGGTAGATGCTTGGAATGAGGTATTGGAAAAGATGTTGGAAACGTGTTTGGCAATGGAGTTGATATTTTATACCATTTATTTACATCCAGTAGATGTCTTCAACAAATTCAACAATGAATGCATTAACTGAGATCAAACAAATCATGAACTTCCTGAAATGTGGTGAGAAGATAGTACGAGTTACATGAATTTATGCCGTGCTCCTTCCTTAAGTGGAAGTGACCTGACTAGGTGGGTCATTGGGCTAATCCAGGGGGAGACATGAACCTGCTTCGCATGGGTCAGTAGGCCTGCTGCAGTGTTCCTTCTTTCTTATGTTCTTGTGTGTGGGTGTGAAATGGATCTGACTAGCTACTAGGTCGGACGCAGTGCTCCTCCGTTAAGTGACATGTCTGGCCTCACTAGGTCAAGACATTGGCTTAAGCCGGTGGGGAGAATTGGAGCTGCCTTGCATAGACCAGTAGGCCTGTTGCAGTGTTCCTTATTTCTTATGTTCTTATGAGGGCACATATTCTATTAGTGGGATGGATCCGTGAAGGACCTGCCTAGTATGGGCCAGCAGGCCCGCTGCAGTGTTCCTCCTTTCTTATGTTCTTATGTATACGTCAGGCCCATATTGGAGTATGCAGTACCACTATGGAAACCACACCTGGTCAAACTTGACAAGAAATTAGAGACAGTGCAAAGGTTTGCAACAAGACTAGTCCTGGAGCTAAGGGGTATGTCCTATGAGAAGAATTTAAGGCAAATCAACATGACTACACTGAAGATTGAGACACTTAAGCAGCATATGGGAATCTTTATTCAGGAAACGTTTCTCCACACAGTGGCTTCATCAGTCCAATACAAAGAGGAAGGCGTAAGGAGAGGAGGAGAATGAGGTAATCAGTCCCTCAACCTGGAGTCGATGTGTTCAGTCCATCAATCTTGTAGAATGTACAGCATAGGGCCGTAGACGTGGCTTATATACTGCAGTGAGGTGAGGTGAAGCAGGCGGAGGCGGGGTCATAGTGGTACCATCCACTAGTCGAAGTAGGTCTTCGTCCAAAGGTTGAACAAGTGTTGAAGAATTCTTGCTGCATAAGTGTCTCAATCTTCAACTTGTCGGTTTTTCAAACCATTCATCACATGACTACACTGGGAGGACAGGAGGGATACGGACACCATAATGACGACATGTAAAACATTAAGAGGAACTGACAAGGTGGATAGGGACAGGATGTTTCAGAGATAGGACAGTAACAAGGGGTCACAAATGGAAGTTGAAAACTCAGATAGATGTGTCACAGGGATGTTAGGAAGTACTTCTTCAGTGATAGTGTTGTCAGTGAAACAGTTTGTACAGGGATGCAGTGGAAGCAGAATCCATATACTGCTTTAAGAAGAGGTACGATAAAGCTCATGGATCAGAGAGTGAGAATAGTAGCAAGCAACGAAGAAGCGGGGCCAGAATTTTTTTAATCGAACCACAAATAGGCGAGTACACACACAGGTGAGGACATGGAAACGGTGTAAATAGATATAGACAAACTGAAGGGTTAGTCAGATAAGTGGTGGCTTAATTCAATCCCCGCAAATGCAAGGTTGTGAAAATTGGGGAAGGGGTCAGAAGACCGGACACGGAGTATAGACTCGGGGGACAGAGACTGCAGACTTCGGTTAAAGAGAAGTACCTGGGAGTAAACATAGTGCCTAGCATATCACTAGAGGATCACACCAGCCGAGTTACATCTGCATCCAATGCTCTCTTGGCAAAGCTGAAAGAGGTCTTCAGGAAGACAGAGCACCAGTATAGGAGCCAGACCTGAGGAAACATGTTAAGAAACTGGAGAAAGTGCAGATTAGTTCCAGAGTTAAGGTTCCTCAACCATCTTAAATGTTCACGATACAGAGAGAAAGCATCAGTAATCTTGCCCAAGTGTTAAACATTGAACAGGACTCCAATTCACCCTCAGATGATACAATGATACCTGTCTTTCTAAACCAGCAATGGCTAATGCCTACTAACCTACCTAGTGGTATTGGCGACGGCGGCAGTGGTAAGAACGAAACGGTGGCGGCGGTGGTATGGAAGAAATGGTGGGGGTGGCAGGGTTGGAGAAAGGTGAAGCAGAAGGTAACTGCGTTAGCGCTGCGGGCGACCATCAGCGCCGCTACACTGGAGAACAATAAATCTCTCATTCAACTCTCTTACTGCCCACAGTCACGTAACACACACACACACTGCCCCCGTGACACACTCCTGGCTGGGTCCAAAAACTTCCAGCGTCAGTGATTACGTGGGGTCACATAGTCAAACCATTTGTGATTGGCTGGGTCTACAAATCACAGATTTAGTGATCGGCTGGGGACTCACACAGCCACCTGATTAACTATTGGCTCGGGTAAGAAAATCATCTTTTAAATGAGAGGAGTTGGAAATGAATGGTTGTCCAGGGCAACTGGTGTCAATTGTTGGCTGGACAAATACTGTAAGGAAAATGCAGTAACATTCATTGACAACTGGGACCTGAAATTAAGACACATGTGCAACATCTGGGTATCTTTATTGTAGACGTTTCGAAATCCAGTGGCTTTATCAATACTTGAAGACAGTAGAACTATGTACAGAAGATGAGGTAATCAGTCCCTCAACCTTGGAGTAGGTGCGAAGAGCACCGTAGTCGTGGAGATTCTGAAGCAGAAGCAAGGCGCCTGACGCTTATATACTGACGTCAGGTGGAAATGGGACGGGTAGCAGACGAGGGCATAGTCACTGGTAGGCGGGATTGCCTAGTGGAAGTAGGTCCTACCCTAGGTTGAGGGGCTGATTACCTCATCTTCTGTACATAGTTCTACTGTCTTCAAGTTATGTCCTGGAATTTGTATTGATAAAGCCACTGGATGGCGAAACGTCTACAATAAAGATACCCAGATGTTGCACATGTGTCTTAATTTCATCTTGTCGGTATTGTATACCATTCTTGTACAACTTGTCAGACACTGCAACATCATGGAATCTTGATTCTGAGGACATGTATATAACCTTCACAACTACTACTACGACTAACCCATCTCTTTGGGTAGGACCTACTTCCACTGGGGAATCCCGCCTACCAGTGACTAGGCCCTCGTCTGCTACCCATGCCATTTCCAACTGACGTCAGTATATAAGTGTCAGGTGCTTTGCTTCTGCTTCAGAATCTCCATGACTATGGTGCTTCCACTTCCTCATTCCTTACCATAGCTTCCACTTCCTCATCCCCTACCAAAGCTTCCACTTCCTCTGCATCTACCTTCGCCCACTCATCCACCACAACCAAAACTTCATCCAGGTCCAACTCCACCTCCTCCAGACAAAATCCACTCAAACCTAAACCTGCCCCAACTTCTGACAGACAGACCAAAGAACATAAAAACAGATCCATCTCTTTCTCCCCCTCCAGGAAACAGGTCCGTAACACCTACAAATACACATCCACCGATGGCACCACTATCACGGGCTTTAATCCAAACTCCTCCCCCGACATTAACTTTGCTTTGACGAAACCATAAAATCATGTTTAAAGTGATTCAGTTCAACGTATGTTTTACTATACAATTAGACACTTACTGGCCGAGCTCCTTGAAGCAGAGAGGCCAGATATTGTTTTGCTAAACAGTACCTGCCTCAAAGCCCCTCAACGTATCCGCCATTATGATTATACTGTACTACATCATCCCTATGATCCCCACGATGCGGTTGCCATCCTTGTCAAATCCAACATAAAACACGAATTTCTCCCAATCCCTTTTATTCACCAACACTGTCTTGCAGTTAGAATACACACCCACCTTGGCCCCTTTATCTTTTTCACCACCTATGCTCGCCCAAACACTATTCTCAACATACACGACCTCTCCTTAGTCTTCAACTACACCAACATACCTACTAGCAGACATGAATGCCAAACACACCGCCTTTCATCACACCAGTAACAACCAACTTGGTCACCAATTACTCAACTTCACAAACCATAAACACCTAATTCATCTCGGCCCAGACTTCAACACCTACAACCACACGGGCCAAGGCAAACCAGACATCATTCTGGCAAACCAAGCCAGCTCTCTATTTCAGCACTACATCTCACCTGGCCCTATTACAGGCTCTGATCACATCCCAGTCATCTTACACATCTCCTCCAACCCTATCCTCAGTCCAACCACACCTTCCTTCTCCTACAAGAACGCTGACTGGGATGCTTTCAAACAACACATAGACAATATTAAACCTCACCTGTGACTACAACAACAAACCTATCTCTGACATTGACACTCAACTTGAGACACGACACGACTACTGGACCTCTCTCCTTGACGAAGACATTCGCAGACCCACAAACCAACACAACCTTTTCTACTCCTTGTATGATCCTGCTCCTAACCTTATTTACAAATAACCTTGGATTCTCTGACAGGTACCATTCTCTGACCCGCTTTCGCCTTAGCTTTAGGGTTAAGACATGGCTCAATTCTACACTCCTCTAGCGCTAATCTTTGCCTGTCCCGTCCTTCCCGCTCACCCCACCGGAGTCCCAATAGAAGAGTCTGAATTTCTCTTCTCAATATCTGTCCCACGATCGCCTTCGCTGCTGGGTTAAGCCCTGGCTCTGTTTGAAGATCAAGCGAACTAACAAACGAACGATAGTACAGGTAAGATCCCAAATGGGATGAGCGGGGAAGACGGGACAGACGAAGACTAGTGCTGGAGAGGAGTGTCCTTAGTCGTAGAAATAGAGCCAGCCCTTAACTCAGCAGCGAAGGCGATCGTGGGACAGATATTGAAAAGAGAAATTCAGGCTCTTCTATTGGGACTCCAGTGGGGTGAGCGGGAAGGACGGGACAGGCAAAGATTAGCGCTAGAGGAGTGTAGAATTGAGCCATGTCTTAAACATGATTTAATGGTTTCGTCAAAGCAAAGTTAATGTCGGGGGAGGAGTTTGGATTAAAGCCCATGATAGTGGTGCCATCGGTGGATGTGTGTAGGTGTTACGGACCCGTTTCCTGGAGGGGGAGGAATAGATGGATCTGTTTTTATGTTCTTTGGTCTGTCTGCCAGAAGTTGGGGAAGGTTTAGGTTTGAGTGGATTTTCTCAGTGGGATACCAGTCTTGTGAGTTTTTGGCAGGCCGTACATTCTGGCAGGTCTGGGGTTGCTGGGCATGGTGTGCAGAAGTTTCTTCCCTTGTTCTGAGCACTATCAGTCCAGCACATCTCAAACACTCGGGTGATCTTCTCAATCACATTCGCAACACCAACATCAGGAACAAGAAACTTTCCAGCCTTGACGTGACTTCCCTATTCACCAAAGTACCTACTACACAAGCCATCGATCTCTTGCGCAGGAAAATTGACGATTCACTTGATCTTCCCATTCCAGCCAGCGATTTCATCGACCATGTTGAACTATGTGTTGGCTTTACGTGTTTCTCTTTCGAAAATCACCTCTTTCAGCAGACTTTTGGATTACCCATGGATTCGTCACTCAGTGCGGTCCTGGCGAACCTATACATGGAACATCTAGAAGCCGAACGTTTCTCCACCATTATTCCTTCGTCTGTCACCTGGCACCGTTATGTTGACGACATTCTCCTCATAACTCCTAGACGCTTCAACGTTCAAGCTCTCCAAGACAAGCTCAACCAGGTCGAGCCCTCAATCCAGTTCACACTTGAAGAAGAAGTCGACAACACTCTTCCTTTCCTTGATGTTCTTCTCTGCAAAGCTGACCACGAACTTCGTTTTAAAGTCTATCGAAAACCCACCAACCAAAACGATCTTCTCCACTTCTACTCTCACCACGACACCAAAACTAAACGTGGTGTAATTATAGGCTTCTTCCTACGTGCACTCAGAATCTGCAGCAATGAGTTTCTTGAGGAAGAATGCACTATAATTGAACAAGTATTTTCTAAACTCCACTATCCTCGTCACTTCATCAGAGACTGCAGACGACGGGCATTAAACATCAACACACCCAGAGAAGACACTGCCGAGAAGAGATACATAGTTCTCCCCACCAACTCCATTGCCAAACACGTTTCCAACATCTTTTCCAATACCTCATTCCAAGTATCTACCTCCACAACCACGACCATCAAGGACATTACCAGTGATAGACAGGACAAGCTTCCACCCTCTGCAGGGGTATACATAATCCCTTGTAATGACTGCAACAAATTATACGTGGACGAAACATCAAGGGACCTCTAAACGCGTATTTCAGAACACCAATACGCAAGCAGGTCTGACGATACAAGGAATGCCTGTGTACAACACCGTAATTCACACAACCACTTGATAAACTACAGAAACTCATGGGTAGACCAAAAGTCTGTTGAAAGAGGTGATTTTCGAAAGAGAAACACGTAAAGCCGACACATAGCTCAACGAGGTCGATGAAATCGCTGGCTAGAATAGGAAGATCAAGTGAATCGTCAATTTTTCTGCGCAGGAGATCGATGGCTTGTGTAGTAGGTACTTTGGTGAATAGGGAAGTTACGTTAAGGCTGGAAAGTTTCTTGTTCCTGATGTTGATGTTGCGAATGCGACTGAGAAGATCACCCGAGTGTTTGAGATGTGCTGGACTGACAGTGCCCAAGAGTTTGGAGAGGCGTTTTTGCGAGAATTCCTGAGAGTTGGTGGGGAGCACTGCCTATTCCCGAAGATATGGGCCTCAATGGGATATCAGGCTTGTGAGTTTTTGGTAGGCCGTACATTCTGGCAGGTCTGGGGTTGCTGGGTATGGTGTGCAGAAGTTTCTTCCCTTGTTCTGAGTTCCTCAGAATGCGGAGAGTCCTTTGAAGAAAAGTTTTAGTAAGGTTGTCCACTTGGTTAGTTGTGAGGAGTTTGTAGGTATCTGGGTCATTAAGTAGATTGAGCATTTTGTTCCTGTAGTCGTCAGTGTTCATGATAACATCACCTCCTTTATCAGCGGTGGTGACCCTGATGGTCGTGTCTTCTGCTAAACCTTTAAGTGCAATGATGTAACGTCGAGGTATGACTGGGGAGCTGCGTGTAGAGATGGCTGCTGAGATGATGCCTTGAAGAAAATCTTTTTGGAAGTCGGAGTCATTGTGTCTGTAGTTTTTGGCGATGAAATTGAGGTCTTGTTTTGGTTTCGTAATCCTGTTGCGAATTTGGGGCCCAAAAATGGGTTTTCGGTTTCTGTGGTTGCGTGGACGAGATGAACAATTTGAAAATTTCAGGTTTTCCTAAATTTTTCCCAAAGACTTTTATCGCAGGAGTTTGTAGTTTTCTAGCAAGTCTGATCTTTGTTGAACATTCGCTGTGGTAACTCGCGCGAGATTCGGGGGTGTGTTGTCTGTTCCCCCGAAGTGCTTGGTGTTCGGGCTTGGAAAAAAGTTTTCCCTTTTAAACACTGTTTAAGTTTTGACACTCTTAAAGGGTTTTGGTCCGAAGTAGGGAGAAAGGTTTGATTTGGGCAATTGGGGGATATAATCTTGGAAAGCCCTTTTTCGGGTGCAGCACAAAAGAAAATTGTCTTTTGCGAAGTGGTAAGCTTTTAGAAGAAGGTCCGGGTATTCTCTTGTGAAGGATCCATTTCTAGCAGTTTTTGACACGATAAAATAAATGGTATAAATACCGACACAAGGGAAAACTAAAAAAAATATGCAGTTTAAGTGATCCTTTATTGACAGTTCGCCCAAACATGGGTTTTTTCAAGTACAAACTGTGTGGGCGAAAACGTTGTCAATAAAGGATCACATTAAACGCATATGTTTTATTTTCCAAAAAGAACACGCACAGGCCTATGGCCCATACGGGCGGGCCCAATCTCCACCGCTTAAGCCAATCCCCCAAACCTAGTCGGTCAGGTCAAATTCGGAACACGGCAACGACCTAGTAACACAAGCTAAGGGACCCATCTCACCCCCACCCAACCCACTCAGTATTTATCTAACCTTTTTTAAAAACTACAAAACGTTTTTTGCCTCTAAACTGTACTTGGGTTGGGGGTCCCCTCATCCACAACTCTTTTTTCAAACCGGGTTTTTTCCATACCTTTCCTAAATCAAATTTTTAAACTTAAAACCATTGCGTGACCCTTTTTGGCTAGATTTTTCAGCACGTTTTTTACACCCTTTTTTTTTTCCCTGTCTTCCTTTTTACCCCCAAATCATACCCCCAAATTTCTACCCTTTCTAGAGGGTGCAGATTCGGGGGCCCCCATCTACCCCCAGGGGGAAGTTTTTCTGATACAGAGATAATTTGTCATTCTCCTTTGTTGTTTTCCAGAGCATTTATGTCCATTCTGTTGGTTTAAAAGACACGTAAGCAAACACGACATATTTTTTAAAAAAACGTTCTCACCAAACGAACCCTCGCCCCGCGGTCCCTAGAAATTTTATAATCCCGCACCGCCTTAGAACGTAACACGGAAACTAAAAAATTTCAAAAATTGCTATTAATTTAAACAACCCCAAACCCCAACAACACAGGGTCACATGATTTCATGTTACATCCTCACCCAAAACTTGAATTTTTTAATCCCCGTGCGTCACTCAACCCACTCTCCCCCTATTATAATGTCTTTCTATCTTGTATGTTAACTTTCCC
The DNA here is from genome assembly GCF_026875155.1 of Cherax quadricarinatus. Lineage (NCBI taxonomy): Eukaryota > Metazoa > Arthropoda > Malacostraca > Decapoda > Parastacidae > Cherax > Cherax quadricarinatus. The sequence goes on from NC_069405.1 coordinate 64,616,480, forward strand.
AACACTCACGGACTCATTTACACACCATTTTCACGGAGTTCATCCCTTATCACAAGATAGGCCATGGCTTCTGCCGAAAAAGAAGAGGCCACGATGTCCATAACACACGGGGGACTCGGTTTTGGGAAATGTGGGGCGCAATTCTAGCGAAGAAGTTGCGACAGAAGAGGAAAACCCGCTACTTTGTAGCAGATTGACAGTTCCAACCAGGGCCGCGAAATAAAACAGGGGGGAAATAAACATCCCACCCCCAAAAACCAAGAGGGATGGAACACTGTGGACAACAAAAGAACGCCGCCCCGTCCAAAGGAGCAGGCAAACCACTAACCCGACCTGGAAAAATTTAAAGGTAAAGTCTTAGGGGGACCACAAAACCCATAGGGCTTGTTTCACCCCGGAATCACGAACAACCTAAGTTCAAGATATGGTAAATTGAGGGGAGAAAAATTTTGACCCCTCTCAAAAAGGGGAAATGATCCCATTGAAGAGAGTCGTGGGACAATCGCTTTTTTAACCTGGGGGAATGGATCTGGGCAGAAGATCACAAGGGTGTGTGATTGCCCCGTATGATGCCCATCGGGCATTAGCGCCCCCCAGGTGGTATCGTCAATGTCCAAGGCAAGACGGGGGCAAACGCACCAACCCGACGGGTCCTCATTCGCTGTTGGCCACTGCCCCATGGACCCGGGTTTTTTTGGAGGGTACGATGTCAGGACCTTCACAGCAAAAAACCTTTCGCTGTTTCAAGTTCACGTTATGGCACCGGTGCACTCTGTCCGAACAGAGTAATTGCGGTGTCGCAGCCGCACCACCTACCGAGAATGCATCACCAAGCTGAAAAATGCATCGCCCCCACTCCACAACCCCCGGAATGCAGGGAAACACCATGCCTGGAATCTCGTGCCCGAGGGGTCGCCAAATTAAGGGATCTGGAAAGACGCCAAAAAATCGGAAACAGGGTACAGGTCATCACTCTCACAAACGTGGGTACAGAGAACCCTGCCATACCGATACTTCAGAGTAACCCAAATCAATGCCCCGGAATTCCCAACCTCGAAGCCCAACCCGGCGTCAAAATAAGAAAACCCCCTGCACCCCACCTCAACGAAGAAAAAAGAAAAAGGGAACAGGGGTAAAAAGGGTACATCTGGTCAATGCATCGCAGGCGGCAAAAAACAGCCCCCCGGCCCTCACGACAACGAGGGACTCCTTACCCGGCACGGCGCTTTACAGACTCAAATGGGACCTCCCACAGATTTCCCGGGTACCCAACCCGGTATACAGCAACAGACCACGGTGCATAAAAAAAAAAAACAACCCCCAGCATCCCCAAGACCACAAAAGCCCAGATAAAATCCACTGTTTCGAACCCAACCCCAAAGAGGCCCCCCACCAGGGGGGATCTCGTAGCACTCATCAAAGGGGTTCACGGTCTTTTTGCAACACAACAACTCCACGGAAAAAAGAGCACATTCGGCAAAGGTCAGTACGCCCGAGGTGTGTTTGCCCAAAGGGGAAAAGTGGATGTCATGAATTTTTCAGGTTTAGAGGGGCAGGGGCTCAGTCTCCAACTCAGGAAACACGCGATGGGAAAAACCTCGGTACCCAAATCCACCCTCAAGGTCCTACAAGGAACATTCAGGGGGTGGGGGCAAACCACCCTTACTGGGGAGTAATTTGGGGTCGGGGGACATGTTTTGCTAAGAAACCTGCCGTCCCGACTATGGCCCCAAACTACCCCGGGTTTTGCTGGGTATTTCGGGACAGGGCCCGGGGGTTTACTGCAGAGCAAGCTGTATTTTTTATCCAAAACAAAACCCACGAGGTTATAGCCAACCCGTGGATTGTGGGAGGATTCGAGGGACGGCCATCCCTTTTGCACATATTGGGGGGCCCCTTACCCTCTAAAACATTACAAGAACCCAAGACACTCCCCCGACATTGCCGAGCCCTGACTGCCCAAAACCCGAGTGTATTTTGTGGGGGGGATTTTTTAAAGACATCACCCCAAAGCTGCATGTATCGAACCAATTTTTGGGCAGAACATGCAATGCCCTACACGTATTCCCGAGGGAAAGTTGTAAAAAAGGGACTCCCCACCTGTTGGGGGTGCCTCGACCTACCTTTGGGTAGACAACTCGCACAGGGGCCAAGGGGAAATCTTCCCCACCTTGTCGTGACCACTTTGGCAGTGAACACCACCTTCAACACAACGGGCCTCCCACAGTTTTGGGTGCCTCCCAGATGGGGACTAAAGAGGGGCCCAAATGGAAGGTGTTCCAGGATATCTTTATGATGGGGTCCCAAAAAACTCTCTATCTGAAGACTGTGATCGGTGAAAGGAGCTAATTATGTTCTCTCCCGGCAGCAGAGTGCGCAATTTTCCCAAAAAAAGCCGCAGGGCCCTCAAAAAGAGACTGGTGGGTTTTACAACGACATGGGGGAGCAGAACCACCGCATCCTCTTTTTTGGAAGCTTAAAAGGCGTAACCCACGGGAGGAACAGGGAAAACTCTGAACCATTGGGGGGCATGCCCCCAGGGCTCTCCCAGATAAAAAACTGAGAAATGGCTGGTGGTGCTCAACATTTGGCATCACACCCCCTTACTAGATATGGGCAAACCCAAAATAGCAACTGGGCCGACCCCCAGCACACCCAAACCCCTCCCGGGAAACGAGAAAAACCCTTTGAGCTTTTTACTTTTCCCGGGGGGCCCCACTCAGCCCCACGGGCATCAGAAATACAGACGGGTCTTTTGCCCGAGCGCCCCTAACATACAAGCGCATGGGAGCGGAAAATGGACTGTGAAGACCCCACGGGCTTGGAACTCCCCACGTGCATTAAGAACACAGGTGACACTGCCCCGGGACGATGGGTTTCGACTCCGATTGCACGGGGTGGGCAGAGTGGATGGGAGGGCCCTATAGACGTCATTAACAAGTGGGAGGGCCAGGACACTCCCAGCACTTGGGAAAAAGCTACCCTCGTACCAATTCCAACCCAAGGACCCAGGCAGTATGAGCCCATATCGTGACCCCTCTTAGCCAAGACTGCAAAGATGTTCAAGGGACCAATTGTGAATAGATTACGTATTAGGATATAGAACTTAGTGGCAGGGTCCACCTTACTTGAGAATTACATTTATAAAAAATACCTTTTAGAAACACCGGTTTGTAGGGCACGTGCTCTCTCGATACGCCCTGAGAGCATGCGGCACCCTGCAGGGCAAAAAAAAGTGTACTTGCTTGTCATTACAAGCTATACGTCGCTCATTTACTAAGGGGCACCGGGGTTTGCCCCTCCCTTCCCCCAAAAGGGGGAAGGGGGGAGGCGTACAAAACAGGCGTTTTAAAAAACTTGCTGGGCCCCCCCTGGCCAACACAATGTCTCAACTGAGGCCCGGTTCCTTCCCTTTGGGGGACAAGAAGATCATAAAAAGCCTGAAAGTGGTCACATTCTCACCGGGAGCAAGGACCCACAAGGAACGGGTATTTAAACCTGACAAACCCCATCTTCACGGACTACTCCGGATTTGTTCGTTTTTTGGGGCCCGGGGGGAAGCGCTGCCTATCAAATACTCCCGAAAAGTTGTGACCCCTTCCCGTTGCGGGGGACCCCCACCCTCCCTGGCGCCCCGATCGCCCATGTTTGCATCATGCAGCTACCTCTTAGCATTCGCATGAGGCACCTCACAAACATGCTGAACAAGCGGCACTGGAAGGGGGGCAATGTGCAGTGTATTTCACAGATGGTTCTGTCGACCCCGACAGGAAGACCGCAGCTGGACTGTACCCCAATGGCCACAAGGCTGGGGACTCCCCCGACCATGCACGATCCCTTTAAAACTGGCTGGGGCGATTCAGCAGGGATTGTCACATGCCACCATCGACTCCCACCCATACATGTTGATTCCACCCCTTTCAATCAAAGCCCTCTCCCCCTCCCCAACCCCAGGGCAATTTTACCTCTCCATCGTCCGACTAATGACAGCCTTAAAATTCAGGGTAACAATCGACATTGAACTGGTTCCCAGCCCTGCTCTCCGGGGGAAAGAGGCGGCAGATGATGCAGTCAAGGCGCAACAGACTATCCACTGTTGGAATTACGTCCCCAAACAGCGTACGACGACCAAACGGTGGCTCCCCAAACCATGAAAAAATTTTGGGGAGGTTTTGGGGGTACCCCCTCTCAACAGTGGTACCGAGCAGCGGGGGTCAGGGAGAACCCCCCCCCCAAAAGATAGAAAATGGTTCCCGAGCCCCAGTGGGTTTCCCCCATCCATCGGGTTCGTTTGGGCTTTCCCCCAGCCCCAAAGGGGGAAAATTTTGGGGAGACAAGTGAGGAGATGTGCCCGACTGTCGCACGTTGTCCAGTGCCCTACACACTATTTTTCTGGAGTGCGGGAAATTACTGAGGGCACTCCAGGCAAAATAGGAGTGAAATTTTCCCCCCCGAAGGGGGACCGGAGGACGCGGCCCCCCATTGGTACCATGGAGTCAACGAACCAAAACAAGTGTTTTCCCCTGATAAAAGAGTTTCCTCCTCCTTGTTGTGTCCTAGGGTTTGGAGTACCTTTGGGGTTGTCGCTTATGGATGCACCGTTGGGAAATTGGGGGAAGAAAAGTGGTTGAGGGAGCATTACGTCGGATCATTGTAGAAAAAATTTCTATCTCGGAAGGGCCGAGACGGGTTTTTCGCAAGGGAAATTTTGGGGGCCCCCTGCAGGGGCTACGGTTCCCTTTTGGGGAACAATTTTACATCAACTTTTGTATGTTTGGAGGGGTCAAAGGCCCCGGAAAAGAAAGTTTTATAATAAAAATGCCCTAGTGTTTTCTTTCGTGTCTTTCTAAACCAACTTGTCGGTATTTATTACCAAGGTTTATACCATATCCATTCTGTAATACGGTGACCAAAATGTGCAGCATAATCTCAATGAGGTCTAACCAAGGTATATAGAGTTGAAGAACAACCTGAGGACTCCTATTATTTATGCTTCTTTATATGAAGCCAAGGATTCTGTTGCTTTATTGCGAACACTTATGCACTGTTGTCTTGGTTTCAGTTTTACTGCTAACCAGAACTCCTAAATCTTTTTCGCAATCCGTAATATTAAGATCTACATTATTTAGTTTATATGTGGCATGGTTATTTTCCTGTCCAACATTTAGAACTTTGCATTTGTCTATATTAAATTGCATCTGCCACTTCTCCAACCACTGCACCAGTCTATTCAAATCTTCCTGGAGTGCTCTAATGTCTCGTCAGAATGAATTCGACGGCCTATTTTGGTGTCATCATTTATGTAGATTGTGAACAACGGGGGGCCCAACACTGACCTCTGCGGAACACCGCTCGTGACGCTTCCCACTCTGATTTCTCCCCATTTATGCAAAACCTCTGCTGCCTGTTTGTCAACCATGCCTCTATCCCGGAAAAAAAAAATTCCTCCAATTCCATGTGCCTTAATTTTCCTCAATAGTCTCTGACCGGAATCATCTATTTAGTGATTTGCTGGGGCCACATTCACCTGTGTGGTTGGTCACTAGTGTGACTGGTCACCGTGTGACTAAAGGTCACCTATGTGGTGGTGATTTGTATGACTGTTGGTCACCTGGGTGATGAAAAGTGGGGTCACCTGGCTGATGACAAGCTGGGGTCACAGAGCCCAAACATTATCTGTGATGATCATGTGCAGTCAATATCTATCGGTTGGTAGCGCACCTATCTCACATACAGAGGGTCCGAGGCTCGATGCCCGACCCGAGTGGAAATGTTGGTCAGGTTACCTTACACCTGCTGCCCCTATTCACCTAGCAATAAGTAGGTTTCCTGGGTGTTAGTGGGTTGCATCCCAAGGGTGTGTTAGCATACCTTAGTAATGAGCCCAGGTAATATAACAACTCTTAGCCTGTAAAAATTAATGTGTAAAAAATCTCTGATAGATTATTACCTATGAGCTATAATCACTATGTAATTATTACGTTTATCATAATGTAGTTGTAATAAAGTTGGTAGAATTACCGACAATATGTAAAGTAAAAGGACACAAGTGCAACTAATGTGACATTTTTTTTGTGGCAACTTTTCGCTCTCCAGGAGCTTTTTTCAAGCTTGATAAAGCTCCTGGAGAGCGAAACGTTGCCACAATAAATGTCACATTAGTTGCACTTGTGTCCTACTTTACATAATGTAGTTATAAGCATCAAAGTGTTACACTCACTACACACACTATTTCCTGCTATACGTGAAGGAAGTCCACCTCTAGCACATACAAAAACTGTGTACATTATGTGACACTGCGCTGAAGTTAATTCTTTGCTAATTTTTATACTATTTTGTAAAACCACCAAAACCCCTTCATTAAATAAGAAGCCCCTGTAAACAACCCCAGGAAACCATGCGCCCTTTAGCAATAAACAGCTTAAAAACACCCCTAGTTAGCACACCTCCGAAAGCAGCCAAGCGCCCTTTAAAAATAAACAGCTTAAGATCACCCCAAGTAATTAAAAGCCCCCGAAAACATACAAATTAAATCTGCAGGTGACAAAACTTGCTAGGTCAGCAGTTTGAACAAAAAAGCATCGAGCACATCATCTAGTATGATGGACTGTGTGTAGCTAAGTTACTCTGTACAAATTATTATTAACACATTCAGACAGTCGATTTTAGCATCAGTTGCAATGAGGGGTGACAGCTAATGTTGAACAAAGATACCTATAGTAGAGTAAGCTTCACTTTCGCTCTATTGTGAGATAATGATTGTACACATAAATGCTGGCTGTGGTATGACGTTGTTCAACCCAGTCTGTCTTACGGTATCTGTCTTTCATGGCATACTTGGCAGAGAACCGACTTTTTCCCCTCGGCTACTGTATGTTAATGTCATTTCTGCAAAAAATCTGATATAAATATTATTCCAGGAAGAGTCAAAACATATTTAAAACATGTTTTGTGTGTGTGTGTGTGTGTGTTTCTGAAGAGTTGTAAGATTGGATTTTCACTGCATTCACACAGACAAGTGTTTGTCCGCCAATTTCAAAGCTCACTATTTATAATGAGATTTGAGAGTAAGTAAATTTGCTTACGTGTAAAGCTTGTCTTAATGGAGTCTTATGTGTTTTTTATATGAGAATAATAACAGAGTCAACGCGCTATAGTTTTCATACCTCTATATATTTAATACAGATAATCATTTTGTTTACCCCTTTCGGTCTAAATAGTCAAAGTATATATACATATATATATATACATATATATATATATATAATATATATATATTATATATATATATATATATATATATATATATATATATTACGCACAAGGGGTCAGCAGTCACCCAGGGAAGTAATGCAAGAAAGGTACTAAAGAATGTTAAATGTTTTACACTGGTGGAACTGTTTGTCTTTTATCTCATAAATACCTAAGAAGATATGTAAATCTAACAGCTGATCAATAAAATGGTTATAACTATAACCATAATTTTTGAAGGGGTGGACCGGTAAGCCAGCAGAAGGACTCGGTCAGATGACCAAAAGTTCCAACGGTGGGTCATCATCTAAGACCCGCGTCAGGAAACACTTGCCCCTTTTTTCCGACGAACGCACCTAACCCACAACTGATAATTAAATCCATTTTTAAAAATAATATTTTTAAATATATATATATTTTATAATATATATATTATATAAAATTTATTATTAATGCAAAACACCATCTGAAAGAAAAAGGGAAATTTCCAAGCGCTTTCGGACTAATCACATTATCATAGTTCCTTGTTTGTAGTAGTCACGAAAGCGTTGGGAAATTCTTATTTTTTCAAGTGGTTTTTTGCATATTTTTGAAATACCTTTTTACGTGATCTTATTCATATATAATAAAATAAATTATATAAAAAATATATATATATAATTATGTATGTATAATATTAAAAAAAATTAAAAAATGAGTAATCTATGCGAGGTGTGTACAATCATCTAAAATTTTTTTCGAATTTCGCCCTAGTTTCCAGTATGTTTCTTTCAAATTCTACTTGAAATGGTTGAGAATCCTTCTTTTGTAAAAAAAATAAAGTCGTAGGGGGGAAAAAGGGAGACCAAATGCCAAAGTGGCTCCCTGGAGGTTACCGGGAAGGGTTCCGGGGGTCAACGCCCTCTCGGCCCAGTCCCGACTAAGCGTCCGGTGGATCAGTGCTTGAAAACCAGGCGTTAGTGCTGGCCGCACTACCCCAACTTACAAACCCACAGCCCCCGGCTGTTTGGGCTGTAACCTTTTTTTTTCGGTATCGCTACTAAAAAAATGAAATAAGGAAATTTTAAAAGCTGGGTTACTGGAAAGTGCGACGCCAAAAATTAAAAAGAAATTATTTTTAATGTAAAAATGAAAAAAAAACGGTATAAAAGCACATGCTTTATAAAAAAAGGGGAAAAGGGACAAACGAGAGAGTAACAATTTTTGTTTATTATTTATTATTTTTATAGGGGAGCTAAGCCCGAAAGGATTGTATAACACCTGTGGGGGGGGATAAAAAACATTGAGTCACTTTAGGGAATGCAGCACAGATTAATTTCCCCGCATCAAGACCCCCCATCGCATAAAGGAGCCTCCCTTCAGGGGGGTAACAATTATTTAGGGGGTAAATGTGTCGTAGTTATTACTAAAACGAATTTTAAAAAGTAGATCGAAGGAAAAAGGATGGGGTTTTAGAGGGGTAGGGGGGAGTTAGACCATTGGTTACAATAACCCCTTTTGGGGTTTTTTTAATGTAAATGGATAAAATTTAACCCCACATTTTGGGGGAAAAAAGCAAAATAAAACAAAAATAAAAAAACTTCTCCAACTGAGGGACCCGACCACCTCAAAACTTCAAGGGTGATGGGGCGATTAATGTTTCAAGTAACTTCTGTTCACAACTTTTCTGTACTGACTAAGAAGCCTATGTGTAGGGGAAACTTTCGAAATAAAGATACCAAATGTTTACTGGTCTTACCTAACAAACTTAGATCGGGTAAGGAAATTTTATATTGTTACATTTACAGACATCTGACAGGTGGATGGGGGTGCAGTGTAGCAGATGTTCATATGGGGGAATAAGTAATAGGTTACAAAGGGGGGTACTTAAAAGGGTTTTTTTACAGAAAAAAGGAGAGAGGTTATTGGATTGGATTGTAACTTTTTCCCCTAAAAGTGGGGGTTAGGCCCGGGGAAAAATTTTCAACAGGTAGCCTCAGTGTTTAAATTTAAGTCGTCTGCTGCTGTCTTCCCCCATGTACCCAATGTACAAGTGGGTCCCCCCCCTGTTTATCCATTTACAACCAGTAAAAAGGTTTTAAAATCGGTTTGCACACAAAACAAAATAAAATTAAGGGTTTTACCTGGGACTATCCCTAAGATGATTGACCCCTGTTTTTGGATCCATGAACTATTCAAGTACCAAGACAGCTACAACAAACCAACCCCCCACATTTCCCCTACAATACACTGCTGGTTTTTATATGGAGGGGTGTCTCTGGCACCGGTCCCCGGCCCCCCATTGCTTTGTTGCTGCCCTCGTACATATGCCTTCGCTGCCTTTTCCCACACTCCCCCTTTTTACTTTTCACCTTTCGTTAAATAGTAATTGTCGGTTGTAATCCTCCAAACGTTCTTTCGTGTTTTCACCCTCCAAAACATAAAAAAAAAAAATTTTCGTGCGAAATTTACCAGACTTTACTCCTTCCGGGGCATCTAAATTCTGATTTTTGGGGGTTTCGTAATCTAAAATTGAATTTATTAGCTTCAAGTGAAAAGGAAAAATTTTATTTTTTTAATTCAAAGGATTTAAATGTCTGTTATTTGCTTCAAGTGGATATGTGTTTTAATTTTGCTTCAAGTGGGTATAAATGGGGCTGAATTTATTTTTTCAAAGAATATAACTGTATTCAGAAAGACAGCGGAAGCCTTATTATAAACGATTAAAAACATAAAACGTTAAAAAAGAAGGAACACTGCAAAAGGCCTACTGCCCATGCGAAGCAGGCCCTGTCACCCCCCCGGGTCAGCCCCCAAGACCCACCTAATCAGGGCACTCCACTTAGGAAGGGCCCCCGCATCAGACCAGTAGCCAAACGTCGGTCCAAACTCACACCCACTCACATCTACTCATGTATTTTTTCTAACCCCATTTTTAAAAAAACACAACGTTTTAGCCTCAATAACTGTACTCGGGAGTTTGTTCCACTCATCCACGACTCATTATCAAACCAGTGCTTTCCTATATCCTTCTGAATCTGAATTTTTCCAACTTGAAACCCATTCCTGCGAATCCTGTGTTGGCTGGAAATATTCAGCACGCTATTTACATCCCCTTTATTTATTCCTGTTTTCCATTATACACCTCGATCATATCCTCCCTAATTCTACGCCTTTCGTGAGAGTGCAGATTCAGGGCCCTCAGTCTATCCTCATAGGGAAGATTTCTGATACATGGGATCATCTTTGTCATCCTCTGCTCAGTGAGAGTAAAACTCTACTAATAAAGACTTGCTCAATTTCTTTGGTTTACTTTGATACAATATCAGCTAAAACACAGCTGTACACAGATTATTGTGAAGGTAACACCAACACTGAAGGTTACTGCTGCTTCCATGTGTCGACTACAGGGGGAGGGGAAAGAAAAACCTTAAGCTATGTGATTCAAAAGAAGCCAAGAGAAGATGGAATTCAATGCCTCGAAAGGAAATACTACAAACTCGAATTCAAAGCTCTGAGAAGCAGCGTTAGTTTCGAATTCAATGCTCCGAGACGGAGCAATGCGAGTCGAAGGTATTTTAATGATGTGAGCAGGAGACCCAGGTGGATATCAATAAGGGCGAGACTTGTATATGTATATAACGCGGCCTCTTTCACAGAACACAAACTTAAGGATTTCCCCGAATAGAAGACCATAAGTGAAAATTAGGACGAAAGGATGAAAAAAGAAAAGTTATAACGATTAATGTGTAATTTAATGGAAAAAAAGGAAACGTGTGTTATTTGGGAATGTACATAATGAGACTCGTATATCGGCATTAACTTAGTGTGATAAAGGATTTGGTTGGCTTGTTATTGGGGCTTAAATCCTATCGACTACATGAGGGCCATAAAGGCTACATGTCACCTGGCAGCGCTGTATGACCCTTATGGGTTTAGCGCTTAGTTATGATTACAATAATAATAATAATAATAATAATAATAATAATAATAATAATAATAATAATGCACGTCACCTGTTCAAGGCAATTCAAAAATATTTTAATTCCTTAAAAGACAGGGGAATTATAATACACTCTTAACATACCCTGAGAGAATATTACCTCTCGTCGTGTATTTCCTATGAGGCGTTTGTATAGCAGCAGTTGATTATATAGGCCTTGAACTGGTGCCTCGAGGGTGAAAGATAAGCAAGCAGGTTATCTCTGGTGACCCCCAAGGGTCACCTAGCAGTCAGTAGGTACCTGGGTGTTAGTTGACTGGTGTGGGTTGCATTATAGGGGACAAGACTCAAGGACCCCAATGGAAATAAGACAGACAGTCCTCGATGACGTACCGACTTTCTTGGGTTATACAGGGTGGCTAACCCTCCGGGTAAAAATTCGATAAAATCTTACCTTTGATACAAGCAAGAACGTTATCTGTGGTGACCCCGAGGGTGAGAGACAAGCAAGAACGTTATCTATACTGACCCCAAGGGTGAGAGACAAGTAAGAACGTTATCTGTGGTGACCCCGAGGGTGAGATACAAGCAAGAACGTTATCTATGGTGACCCCGAGGGTGAGAGACAATCAAGAACGTTGAAGATTGAGACACTTATGCAGCATATGGGAATCTTTATTCAGGAAACGTTTCGCCACACAGTGGCTTCATCAGTCCAATACAAAGAGGAAGGCGTAAGGAGAGGAGGAGAATGAGGTAATCAGTCCCTCAACCTGGAGTCGATGTGTTCAGTCCATCAATCTTGTAGAATGTACAGCATAGGGCCGTAGACGTGGCTTATATACTGTAGTGAGGTGAGGTGAAGCAGGCGGAGGCGGGGTCATAGTGGTACCATCCACTAGTCGAAGTAGGTCTTCGCCCAAAGGTTGAACAAGTGTTGAAGAATTCTTTGTAACAAGATCCCATGATGCTGCAGTGTCTGACAGTTGTGATGAATGGTTTGAAAAACCGACAAGTTGAAGATTGAGACACTTATGCAGCATATGAGAATCTTTATTCAGGAAACGTTTCGCCACACAGTGGCTTCATCAGCCACGTCTACGGCCCTATGCAGTACATTCTACAAGATTGATGGACTGAACACATCGACTCCAGGTTGAGGGACTGATTACCTCATTCTCCTCCTCTCCTTACGCCTTCCTCTTTGTATTGGACTGATGAAGCCACTGTGTGGCGAAACGTTTCCTGAATAAAGATTCCCATATGCTGCATAAGTGTCTCAATCTTCAACTTGTCGGTTTTTCAAACCATTCATCACAATCAAGAACGTTATCTATGGTGACCCCGAGAGAGACAAGCAAGAACGTTATCTATGTGACCCCAAGGGTGAGAGACAAGCAAGAACGTTATCTATGGTGGCCCCGAGAGAGACAAGCAAGAACGTTATCTATAGTGACCCCGAGAGTGAGAGACAAGCAAGAATGTTATCTATGGTGATCCCGAGGGTGAGAGACAAGCAAGAACGTTATCTATGGTGACCCCGAGGGTGAGAGACAAGCAAGAACGTTATCTATGGTGATCCCGAGGGTGAGAGACAAGCAAGAACGTTATCTATGGTGACCCCGAGGGTAAGAGACAAGCAAGAATGTTATCTATGGTGATCCCGAGGGTGAGAGACAAGCAAGAACGTTATCTATGGTGATCCCGAGGGTGAGACAAGCAAGAACGTTATCTATGGTGATCCCGAGGGTGAGAGACAAGCAAGAACGTTATCTATGGTGACCCCAAGGGTGAGAGACAAGCAAGAACGTTATCTATGGTGATCCCGAGGGTGAGAGACAAGCAAGAACGTTATCTATGGTGACCCCGACAAGCAAGAACGTTATCTATGGTGATCCCGAGGGTAAGAGACAAGCAAGAACGTTATCTATGGTGACCCCGAGGGTGAGAAACAAACAAGAACGTTATCTATGGTGTCCCCGAGGGTGAGAGACAAGCAAGAACGTTATCTATGGTGACACCGAGGGTGAGAAACAAGCAAGAACGTTATCTATGGTGACCCCGAGGGTGAGAAACAAGCAAGAACGTTATCTATGGTGACCCCGAGGGTGAGAGACAAGCAAGAATGTTATCTATGGTGATCCCGAGGGTGAGAGACAAGCAAGAATGTTATCTATGGTGATCCCGAGGGTGAGAGACAAGCAAGAACGTTATCTATGGTGACCCCGAGGGTGAGAGACAAGCAAGAACGTTATCTATGGTGACCCCGAGGGTGAGAGACAAGCAAGAACGTTATCTATGGTGATCCCGAGGGTGAGAGACAAGCAAGAATGTTATCTATGGTGATCCCGAGGGTGAGAGACAAGCAAGAATGTTATCTATGGTGATCCCGAGGGTGAGAGACAAGCAAGAACGTTATCTATGGTGACCCCGAGGGTGAGAGACAAGCAAGAACGTTATCTATGGTGACCCCGAGGGTGAGAAACAAACAAGAACGTTATCTATAGTGACCCCCGAGAGTGAGAGACAAGCAAGAATGTTATCTATGGTGATCCCGAGGGTGAGAGACAAGCAAGAACGTTATCTATGGTGACCCCGAGGGTGAGAAACAAACAAGAACGTTATCTATAGTGACCCCCGAGAGTGAGAGACAAGCAAGAATGTTATCTATGGTGACCCCGAGGGTGAGAGACAAGCAAGAACGTTATCTATGGAGACCCCGAGGGTGAGAGGCAATCAAGAACGTTATCTATGGTGATCCCGAGGGTGAGAGACAAGCAAGAACGTTATCTATAGTGACCCCCGAGAGTGAGAGACAAGCAAGAATGTTATCTATGGTGATCCCGAGGGTGAGAGACAAGCAAGAACGTTATCTATAGTGACCCCCGAGAGTGAGAGACAAGCAAGAATGTTATCTATGGTGACCCCGAGGGTGAGAGACAAGCAAGAACGTTATCTATGGTGATCCCGAGGGTGAGACAAGCAAGAACGTTATCTATGGTGATCCCGAGGGTGAGAGACAAGCAAGAACGTTATCTATGGTGATCCCGAGGGTGAGAGACAAGCAAGAACGTTATCTATGGTGACCCCAAGGGTGAGAGACAAGCAAGAACGTTATCTATGGTGATCCCGAGGGTGAGAGACAAGCAAGAACGTTATCTATGGTGACCCCGACAAGCAAGAACGTTATCTATGGTGATCCCGAGGGTAAGAGACAAGCAAGAACGTTATCTATGGTGACCCCGAGGGTGAGAAACAAACAAGAACGTTATCTATGGTGTCCCCGAGGGTGAGAGACAAGCAAGAACGTTATCTATGGTGACACCGAGGGTGAGAAACAAGCAAGAACGTTATCTATGGTGACCCCGAGGGTGAGAAACAAGCAAGAACGTTATCTATGGTGATCCCGAGGGTGAGAGACAAGCAAGAACGTTATCTATGGTGACCCCGAGGGTGAGAGACAAGCAAGAACGTTATCTATGGTGACCCCGAGGGTGAGAGACAAGCAAGAACGTTATCTATAGTGACCCCCGAGAGTGAGAGACAAGCAAGAATGTTATCTATGGTGACCCCGAGGGTGAGAGACAAGCAAGAATGTTATCTATGGTGATCCCGAGGGTGAGAGACAAGCAAGAACGTTATCTATGGTGACCCCGAGGGTGAGAGACAAGCAAGAATGTTATCTATGGTGATCCCGAGGGTGAGAGACAAGCAAGAACGTTATCTATGGTGACCCCGAGGGTGAGAAACAAACAAGAACGTTATCTATAGTGACCCCCGAGAGTGAGAGACAAGCAAGAATGTTATCTATGGTGACCCCGAGGGTGAGAGACAAGCAAGAACGTTATCTATGGAGACCCCGAGGGTGAGAGGCAATCAAGAACGTTATCTATGGTGATCCCGAGGGTGAGAAACAATCAAGAACGTTATCTATGGTGATCCCGAGGGTGAGAGACAAGCAAGAACGTTATCTATAGTGATCCCGAGAGTGAGAGACAAGCAAGAACGTTATCTATGGTGATCCCGAGGGTGAGAGACAAGCAAGAACGTTATCTATGGTGACCCCGAGGGTGAGAGACAAGCCACCAATGTTAACAGAATCATAACAAGAACTGTCAAGATTATGTGTATGGCGTAATAATAGTAAGTGTAATGAAGGAGGGAGTAAAAATTAGGAGGAAAAAAAAATAGGGAATAATAATAGAGAAAATTAAAGGAAACGACATGTACGCCAAGAATGAGGACAAGGAGAAAGATGAAGTAAAATAAGCACAAAAGGTAGAGGAAAAAAAAAGAATTTAACTGGAAAACATTAAAATGAGCTATAGATGAAGGGAGAAAGCAATTAGAAAAGGGAAACTTGGCAGAGAAGGGCAGTGCTATAAACGGAGAAGGGAGAAAATCAACAAAAAAAAAAAAAGGGTCTTGGAAGGGAAGCCCAATAAAGGAAAGACGGAAAGGGACATGGAAAGGAATCTAAATAATAAAAAGAAGGGATCCACGGAAAGAAAGTAAACCTCGGGCAGAGTATAGAAGAGAAAAGGTTTTCGAATGGCGAAAGAAAGAAAGCAGGACACGAAAGAGTAAGAAAAGCCCAGTTATTATAAAAATGTCTCGCGGGGTAAATATATGGCCAAAGAAAAGGAAAACTGACACTAATACCACAAAAGTTGGTGAACAGACGACGTACAAAGGTCGCCTGAAAGGGACTGATAGAGACGGTGACAGACGGAGGAGACAGAGGCCCAGGACAAAGAAAAAAGTACCATAGAACTGACAGAAATGGGCGAAGGGAGAGAGAGAAATGGTAATGCAAACGAAAGACAGAAATATGCAATGGGAATGGTTGCCGGAAACGGATAATGGGATAACGGATATTGGCGAAGGGAAGGGGGGCTGGCCCATGACGCAGGGCTGGCTGAGAAGGGGCTGGGCTGCCGGAGGAGGCTCTTGGGAAGAGGGCTGACAAAAAGGGGAAATTGAAGATTTAAGAAGAGGAAGGTGACTCGCCCACCGCGACACGCTGTTCCTTACAACCAGCCCACCCGTGTGTGAGATATTAATGAGAGCTCCCATTACCTCTTGATAGTAGGCGGAGGTGCACTGTACGGCGGAGCTCACCACTGTGGGAGTTGTTGGGGGAGGCATGATGGGGAGTGTTGGAGGAGGAAGAGGGGAGGGCGCGAGGTGGTGGTTGTGGGGGAGGATGTGATGGGTGGGGGGAAGACGTGGAAGTTGTGGGGGTGAGAAGTATGAGGCGAAGTGGGGGTTGTTGAAGCGAGAAGGGGGATTGTTAACTCGGGGAGGGGGGTTGTTGAAGTCTGGAAGGGGGGGTTAAATTAGTATGTGGTATTTAAGGAAGGAAGGAGATGGTTGGAGAAGAGGAGGAGGCAATGAAGGGGTTGCTGAGACGAGGAGGGAGGTTGATGAGACGAGGAGGGGAGATTATTCAGGTGAGGAGTTGTTAAGGAGAGGAGGGGATTGACGGGGTGGAGGCACTCGCACAGTCCAGTCAGTCATATACAAAATAATGTCTGAAAGTCTCTGGCGAGCGCCAGTCACAGCTGCAACAAGCTTCTAATAAGATCATTGAGCTTTAAATAAAAGCAACGCAAACAGTCATGCTCTGAACACGACAGAATCAAACACACCATAACAAGGTGTCATTCTTTTCATAGTCACGGTCATAATGAAATTAAAAAATGAAGCTAAGTGACAAACCTACTAATTAAACTTTTGATTAGTAGGTTTCGAACCTCCTTAGGAGAATGTGAACACTTAATGAGCTTCTCCCCCTTTAGCCTTTCTAAATCCACTCTGTTCCGCATGCCTAGGTCATACCTACTTATGCCATTTAGGTTAAATTAACGCCAAATTCGATCACTTATAGCATGCATAGATACTAACAAATATAATAATATTCGTAAAGAAACTATATTTTGATGCTCAGACAGAGAACGAGAGATCACTATCAAAAGTCACGCTAATAAAATACACTTGCTTAGTAGGGTAAGTATGTCCTCTTGTCTTTATGAGAGGGCATTCTTACCTCTTAGTCATGTGAATAAGAATTCTAGACACGACAAAGGTATTCGGGAGGCAGGTAAAGTAGCAATAGGACAAATTAATAACAGTAATGATAATACATACTACTACTACTATTACTACCACCACCACTAATAATAATAATAATAATAATAATAATAATAATAATAATAATAATATAAAAATAATCTTTATTTCTACAAGTACATGATGCAACTATTACAGACCTAGCTGACATTATAGACATACTGTATTGAAAAATCCTGGTTATGCAAAGCATTTCGGCCAACTTCTAACTGCTAGGTGAACAGGGGCAGCAGGTGTAAGGAAACATGGCCAACGTTTTACTCGTGCCGGGATCGATCCCGGACTCCCCAGTATATTAACAGAGGACGCTGTCAACCCAGCCACGAACACCTGCTACATTAAGTTGGAAGCAACTCATGGAATAGCCCAGGTATGTTAGAGAAGGTAGAAACGCAGAAAAAAATATGTTTGCGATGACGAAGGTTTTATGAATGATGGGTAAGTAGTCGTAATGAGTTTAATATGGTATGGATAGTATCGTGTAACCCAGACTACAGACTGTGTATGTTGATTAGCTGAGTCTATAAACTATTGATGGTAAATAACTGTTTACAGCCCCATCAACACTATGGACGAGGTTGTGTAGTTGAGGTTCCAGACTATGGATTGAAACATCGGTCATGGAGGCGATTATATAGATAACACCTTCCTAACACCGTGTTTTCTATATAAAATAACACACAGAGTATACATTTTATGACATCGCTGTAAGCGATGCACTTTCCCTACACTAACTGCTCCAATTAATGTACAAGTTACAGAGTAAAGTACACGATAACTCTCCTCGTGCCAGGGAGCAGTGACTGTGACAACGCCAGAATAAACATGAGATGATCTTGTGCTAATGCTACGTTGAGTGTATGAAAGCTGGAGGATTAAGGAACTTGAGTAAAAGATCGCGTTGCATGGCAGTAACTTAGAGTCACAAGGACGACACGCAATGAGCAACTTGCTGAGCGGTACAGAGAAGGATACGCTATGTGAGGGTACTGCTGTGTTGCATGGTGCAAAGACAGGAATTATACCCAAAGGATCAAAACTGTGTTGTTGAAGACGACAATCAGTAAATGGAAGAGAGGTGCAGGATTAACCAAGAACTTTGACTAACAAGGTTATTCAGCTCTTATGACTAAACATTAAATGCAATCACACTCACTAACAATCACAAGACACAAATGTAGTGCCCAAGTAAAATATTGGTGATATAATAACAATAAAAAGGCAGGTGAATCTGGTAGATCTTACAATCAATAGGTTTTTGTTAAAAATCACCGGAACGGAAGACAGCGCGAGGCAACCAAAGATACACCTTATAGAGTGAATACACTATGTAATATCTAACTGCGAAGGAAGTTATACTTTCCACGATGGTGTGAAGATTTAGCACTGATGAATAGCTCCTAAAGTCAGTGCCGGATCAGCCGGGCTGTGGGTCGTACGTTGGACTACGTGCGCCCAGCAGTAACAGCCTAGTTGATCAGGTCCTGCTCCACCAGGAGGCCTGGTCATGGACCAGGCCGCGAGGGCCTTGATCCTTGGAATACCCTCCAGGTAGACAGAACAAGATCTCCCGATCACACAACACTGTAGCTGAAAGACGATTAAAAAAAAAAAAAGCTTACGAGATGGATATTTTTACCGATCTATAAAGTGCTGAATAACTCAACTTTTCCATAATAACAAGTCATAATAAAATATTCCTTCCCGATACCAAAGATCTCGTGTATTTCACCAAACAAGAGCGTTAGGACTCACGAAATCGTAATGACATGATTGTAAACAAACCATACCATGGGCCAGCGAGCTGGTCCAGTGGCTAACGCGACGGTTTGGAGTTTTGAGATTCTCTGACCACGGGTTCAAATCCTTCCGCCCGTGGTATTTTTTTTTTTTTAAGAGCGTTAGGACGACGGGGCACAGAGTAAATTCATCACTTTTATTATTTTATTCAAAGGGATCAAAGTGTCAAGCAAGAATACTACAGTAATAACAGCTCACTACCTTTGACTTTTACATATATATTATTGATATTCAGACTTATACACCAAAATAAAACATCGAGTGCAAATAAAACATTGTATTAAGCGGGATATAGCATCTGGGTATAACAATATTCGATGGCTAAATCATTATACCGAGCGACGCTTTTCAATAACTGAGTGAAATACGAATGCAACCCCGCATCGTCCTCAAGGTTGAGTTTCCGGACTCAACGAAGGCAGAAATGACCTCTAGTGACTTCCTCCACCGAGGCCCGAGAGAGGAGCTTGTTATGGTGTTATATCCGGCGGTAATGGTTGTTAATTATGAGTATTTATGTGGGTGGGTTGATTTAGCTCTGTAAGGTGCGGATATACCCCGGGTCAGGCGAGAGAGCCGTTGACAGTTGTTTATAAGTTTGGTAATCCTCCAGATGTGGCAGTAATCGCGGCAGACACAGCAAAAACCTACCGGGCCACCCCAATCGGGCTTTATTGCACAATTCAAGATACAGGGACACCATTATTATGTGCGGATTTGTCCCAATTTCGCCCGCTGAGCTGCCTGACTCGAGACAATGGCCAGAGTTAATTCACCTCGTAAAGAGGTGGTAATGCGGTGCGACTTTCCTTTGTTTCACTCGAACACAGTAATCAACCACAAATTAACAGTATTATCTCTAAGATCATGTTGCGAAAACTGTGACACACGACGAATAAATAGCATTCAAGCAATACTGGTAATTTAAAAGTTAACATCTGTTTTCAGTACAAAGGAAATTCGTGATTGGAAAATGGGAATCAGTCTCGTTCCCTGAATTCACATTATGATTCGCTGAAGACAGCGAGCGAGTGCACCGTCCACAGCGGTGAACTCTTAACAATGTTGAGTTCCCGGGTCTCTGGTACCGGATGGAAATGGTTTTGGCCGTATTACCGTATAAAACATGAACCATATAATGCTCATTACGTCTTTCTCATAAGCAATTTGCAACCTGTTATGGTTTTTAAGACAGGGAGAAAAACGCTGGCATAATTTCACCCTGCAGCCAGCTGATGGCTCCATAAATTTTCATGTGAGCGCTACAGTAGTTCATTTTAACTTTATATTTATTATTAATTTCACAAACAGTTGAGAAGAGTTTCTGATGAACAGTTTATCCACAAACTCAAATATTTATATATTGCGTATTTGACCGTGAAAGAATAATAGATAAAATTACATGAAAACGGGAAGTAAAAACGAAAAATATCCATAATAACACAAATTTATTTCATAAAAAATTTCTCAAGCATTTTCAGAATCATATATGAAAGGGGATGTGTGAGTCTCCGAGAAATTATTATTATTATTATAATCAAGGGGGAAGCGCTAAACCCGGAGGATTATACAGCGCCTGGGGGGGGGATGTGGAAGGCATTCAGGCTTAATTCGGGGAACTGGAGCACAGATCCAATTCCCTAAATCAAGAGCCCCTCACCAACATCAAGGAACCTTCCTTGAGGGGAGTCTCCGAGAAAGGGATGGAATAAGAGTGAGAAAGGATTTTTGTAAGGTAGAGGCTTGATACACCAGCAGGTATGTGTAAGTATAACTGGTAGTACTGAAGAAGTGAAGGATTTATGGGATTTGAGATGCTGTTAAAAGTAACCATGGTAATTTCCATGAA
>NC_069405.1:64639933-64679933 GCF_026875155.1 Cherax quadricarinatus
ACAATCTTCTTGACTAGTGCACTGGAAGCCAAACACAAAGACAGAAAAGCAGGTAAAGCTACATACGTTGCTTTGCGCACCCCTATACCTCCCAGTCGCACTGGGAGGGTTGCCTGATCCCATTGTTGATCCTCTAGTAACAGGTTCAGAGCCTTCTTAAAGGTTGATCTCAGGTGTGCGTCATATTCGTCGAGGTTGTCAAAAGAAGGTGCACAACTCAGGAAGCGAGTCTTGGCATAGTAAGGCACCTTGTGAGGAGATACAGAGCATCATGGACATCAAGATCGCTTATTCTCTCCTCCATTCTCATCAGGTCATTAAATTTTTCTTGAGGACAGTGTCGATGGCCTGGTGACCCAGCGGTGCTCCCGGTGCTTCCACGGAGTGGAAGTAGAGACTTCCGGGATGATTCTTCGCACGGCATTGATTATTACCTGGTTCGCTGTGATAATTTCACACTTGGAGGGATTGAGGATGAGTCCCAGGTCTTCTCCCTGTGTTTTCACCAGTTGTAGGGCCTCTAACAGGGACTCTTCAGTACCTGCCAGAGTGCCATCATCCAGGTACCAGATGTTGAGCTCGCTGCGTAGGCTGGAAGTTAGTTCTCTTACTGTCAAACAGAAGAGAAGTGGAGCGAGTGGGTCACCCTGCTGAACACCCTCTGATGAGAGAATTTCATGTTCTCCAAACAAAAGAATTGAGGGGTTGCTGTAGCCGGATGAAATGAAGGGAAAAAGGCTGGGGAACCGATCCCGAACAGCCGGCAAGACAACATCTCTCTTATTTTATTTTATTTCAGTTTCATCACTTTCAATAAAGAAAAGTCTTAAATGCTTTTAGTACTGAAATTAAATGAAAATTATCAATGGAAAACCACCACCTTAGTTCACAAGAGTAATGAAAATGTGCTGTTACTTGTGTATACATTATGACTGATGATTTACCATACAATTCCAATGACAAGAGACACGATTATTCGGAGAAACAGTTATAGTATATCTTATATGTGTGTGCGAGTTGTTACTGTGACGCACAGCTGTGGCTGAGTCCCAGCATGTACACACCCGTCATCAACTGGTACTGCCTTCCTTCAAGTACCCTTGGATGGCTAAGCACTCCTGGAGTACCGATACCATGGCGGAGACTCAAGTACCAGCGTGGTGCTCAGGGATGCTCCAAGCTCACTAAATGAAGGGAGAGAAAAAAGAAACATTCACGGTTTAATGCAATTTACTGACAACGTTTCGCCCACACAGTGGGCCTTATCAAGTCACAAACCGGAATCACGTTATATTTTTTTTTCATCGTGTCGGTATTTTATATCATTTCTCTCTGTCTTGCCATATGAATGTGACCCAATAAATATCTTGCATATGACTGATGCCCACCACTTGGAGCCCTTCTCTTTCTTCCTTCCCTCCACTTAACACTTCTCACTATGAGCGTTCCTCTACGATAGCCCACTGCCACCTCTTCCACTCAAAAAATTGCCTCTCATCAAAGCCTCTTCTCTTCAAGCATCTTCTCACTCCTCTTCCTCTACTATTGGTAAGGAATTTCTTATTACCTATACTGTCTCACAGCCTGTATCACTTCCTTCACTCTCTCACAACTTGCTTCTCCCTTTTGTCTTCCATAAGCTCCCTCTTTCTTCCGTCTCTCATAAACTGCCTCCTCTTCCTCTGTTCCCCTGTTTCTCACAACATGCCTCTCTTCTCTACCCCTCGAAACTTGTCTCTCGCAACTTGTCTTAGCACCACAAAACCTGCTTTCCATTTCCTCTACTTCTCCAAGCCTTCCTCTCACTTCCTCTACCTCTGCAAACCTGCCTGTCACGTCCTCTACCTCTCCAGACCT
This sequence comes from Cherax quadricarinatus, assembly GCF_026875155.1. Lineage (NCBI taxonomy): Eukaryota > Metazoa > Arthropoda > Malacostraca > Decapoda > Parastacidae > Cherax > Cherax quadricarinatus. Next base: position 64,641,791 of record NC_069405.1, read on the forward strand.
ATCTTCCACTTCCTCTACCTCTCCAAACCTTCCTCTCACTTCCTCTACCTCTCCAGACCTATCTTCCACTTCCTCTACCTCTCCAAACTTTCCTCTCACTTCCTCTACCTCTCCAGACCTATCTTCAATTTCCTCTACTTCTCCAATCCTTCCTCTCATTTCCTCTACTTCTCCAAACCTGTCATTCACTTCTACCCCTCGCAACCTGCCTCTCACTCCCTCACTCTTCGTAACCTTCCTTCTCCCTTCCTCTCTTCCTCTAACTTTTACTACCTGTTTATCTTTTCCTTCACCTCTTTAAACCTCCTCGTCTGTCTCTGCTTCCCACCTCTCCTCCGTCTCTCACACTTGTCCCTTTCGATGGTTTCACTTTCGTCTCTTTTCTGTTACTCCTGCTCCTTCTCCCTACTCCTACTCCTGTACGATTTCCTCCCTCACCTCTTTTTCCCTTGCCACAAGAGTCTCCAGATCACTTGATTAACCTACCCTCGAGTGCCCATCAGCTTCCTGTACAAGTCTTTGTCTCTCACCAGGTATTTCCTCATAGCATCATTGTGTTAAAATGAGCAGTTTGAGTGAGTGTCTCGACGCTCCCGTTACATTAACACCATGAACCAGTGTTTCTCTGGTTACTGAAGTTCTTGTTAGCGTTGCTCTTGTTCGGTAACAAACTAAACTTTATAAATTAGACACACATGGAACACTTGGGTATCTTTACTCTGGAAACGTTTCGCCACACAGTGTCTTCATCAGTCCAATACCAAGATCACAAGGAGTTTGAGGTAATCAGTCCCTCAGCCTGGAGTCGATATAATCAGTCCATCAACCTTGAAAAGAAGAAAAGAATCAACTTGTCGGTTCTCTGAACCATTTATCTACTAACTAATCTTGGCACGAAAATTTCGTACTGCGCTATTTACTGTTTATTATGAAGCATTTAATCAAGACACTCCAGGTTCATCTAATTTTTTCATTTTTTTAGAGACAATGCTAGTAGTGTTTGGAGAAAGGTATCTCACGTATTTGTGTAATTATGTAAATGTGTTTATTTACCGAGCATATAATCAGCAAGGGATGGATGTATATAATGTAACCTTCATGTAGCTGCCTGGTATATAATAATACGAACCTAACACAGCAACCGGCTCCGATATTGATTCAACCTAATGTAGCAGCTGGATACTAGGTACGTTGAGAGCAATGTACCTGCTGACTGCTATATAATATCGGCATGTGTATCAGACATCGGTTCTTATAAACACTGGTTCTTCCCTATAGAACTGCTTGATTACTATACCCGAGTTCTATAAGAAAGACATTTCCCCATTCATTATGAAGATCGTTTAAGCTTTACTCTCTTATTCATTACTGAATAATAAGCATTAATCATCATGGAGAGAAGAAAAAGTTAGAAAATCGAGTGTGTCCTCTGAGAGGAAAACTGCTAGATGTTGTACTTGAACTTTTAACCTCCAATTTAAATGATTCATGAGTGAATGGAGAATAATATGATTGAAAATATACGAGGCTGAATTTCTCTCGAGTAACTGTGTGCTTAACATTTTATGCTTATCTGTTGCTTTAAGATTAAGTATCATACTGGACCAATTTGCATACAAGGGCTAATTTAGAGACTTGTTGATCATATAGTTATTAGCACAAACGTTGCATGAGGGAAAATGATAAAGGTAGAGTAAAAAAATCGTGCTAGAAAATCAAGTGTGTGCATACAAATAGTACGCCGCTGAGTGGATCACTGGATGGGGCGTCCACAGACGTGTACGAGGAATGCCGGGCCAGGTAGAGGTCGGCGTCTCCACCCTCGACCAACCAAGCAGCTGCAGTCTTGGTGTCTGCCTCTGACCCCGAGACCTCAATTTATGCGACTGATCTCTAAATGATAAGAAACTGAGCCCTTAATTTCAATTCGAAACCTGTTTAAAGTGTCCACGAAACTCTGGGGAATATCTAGCTATAAGAATCTGCAAAGCTGCCATATACAAAAAATGATAGTTGAGATATATGAAGGAGATCGCGCTTATTACAGCATTCGTTCTGAGAACTTTCCTCATAAGAAAGTGGGCGGATCAAGTACAAAGTGAGCAACAGGTCGGATGTGTCTACCTGAGACGAGGCCAGAGAGATAAATTACTTGTATCAAATATATAAAACCAGCCACTTCAACCCCAATAATCAACACCTACAAACTTTTATTTTTTCTCTTACCGTAAACTTGACTTTATTAACTACACCGTCGAATATCTGAAACTAAACCTTAACACCCTGTAGATAAGGACCACTGCCTGTTTTAGTACACTCGGCAGACGAGGACCACTACCTGTTATAATACACCCGGTGGTCTGGTGGCTAAAGCTCCCGCTTCACACACGGAGGGCCCGGGTTCGATTCCCGGCGGGTGGAAATTCCGACACGTTTCCTTACACCAATTGTCCTGTTCACCTAGCAGCAAATAGGTACCTGGGTGTTAGTCGACTGGTGTGGGTCGCATCCTGGGGGACAAGATTAAGGACCCCAATGGAAATAAGTTAGACAGTCCTCGATGACGCACTGACTTTCTTGGGTTATCCTGGGTGGCTAACCCTCCGGGGTTAAAAATCCGAACAAAATCTTATCTTAACCAAGAACGGTGACACATTACAGTACTGTTAGCAAATAACGACAGACAGTGCCACATTGCGGTATTCTTGGCATCTTGCCAGGGAGAGTGCCACATAATACTGGTAGCAGGTGTCATAAATCCATCCCTCTAGCTGCTTTTGTGTATGATCAAAATGTAACCAAACTTGGTATAATATCACAAGAACAGGTTTATCTCTAGTATATTTTAACTAATTGTAGTGTTCAGCTGAGAAGCCTGATTGCTAACAACTTGCTTAACTACAGTGAACGAAACTTAGCCTCGGGGCTACCTGCTAGGTGAAGAATTAGATACAGTACAAGGACATATTGTGAAGACTGTAGAGACGAGGTAATCAGTCCCTCAGGCGTTGCACTGTACTTCACCACTGATGTGTACATCACCCATCGAGAGGCGTATGTCTCTCAGTGTCCGTACACCGAGAGTTTATTCCAGTCCCTGTTTTAGGGACTGAAGTATTCCTATCTGGTAGTGAAAAGGTTACGTGCAGTCTTAATTTCTCAAGTGTAGTCGATGGTGGATTTCTTCAGTCTTAATACAGAGATAACTAAGAAACGAGTATATATAGTGGCGGGAGTCAGGTGGAAAGCTGCGCGGGTAGTAGTAGTGGCAGTGATGCTGCTATTAGCGAGTATAATAGCAGCAGCCACTACTACTACCCGCGCAGCTTTCCACCTGACTCCCGCCACTATATATACTCGTTTCTTAGTTATCTCTGTACTGAGACTAAAGCAGTCCACTAATGGCGAAACGTTTCCTCTAATATATGTCCTGAACTGTGCGTGAAGTCCTTTTCCACATCTCGTCGGTATCAACATACCATTTCTCATAATATGAACTCTCTCAGAACTTGGTCTTTGGTCTACACTAATTTCTGTGGAGACTTGTGGACTTTGATCCTAGCTGGTATTAAAGTTTCTTACATAGGCAGAATAAACCCCACTGATGATTGGTTGGTTGGTAAGGTTTGTCAGAAAACAGGACAAGTGTTTCCTGACGCGGGTCTTAGTCATATGATGACTCACAGTTGGAGCTTTTGGTCATCTGACCGAGACCTTTTTCTGGCTTACCTGTCCACCCCTTTAAAAGTTATGGTTATGATTATAACCACTTATCTCCACACTACCACTGGTGAGTATATAAGCATCTAGCATCTATCACCATTAAGTTCGAACATGTGTCATTGTTTTTCAACTTCTTCACTCACCAGTTTGTTAATTGTCCAATTCCATAGTTGTTACAAACAACTGGCGGGCAGTCCTGTCTCCCAGTGTTTTATGCATTTTACTGCAAGTGGTCGCAGAGGCTTACCTCTACTAGCGCTCATAAATCCATCATTACCTAAGTTGCAACTACGTGATATCTGGTTGATTGTAAGTTGGTCACGTGAGGGATGACTGCTGTTCTGTACGTTAGCTTGATCAATTCACCTCTTTAGTGTCTACAGTACGTCGTTCACTTGTCGGAAAATGTCGCCAACGATCGTAATGAACGATCCTTCTACGTTTGGATCGTTGATTACGTTCTTGGTAGTCAGGCTACCAAATCGAAACCTAACTTGGAGCCGTTGCTTTCCGGAATGGGTAATTCTGAGAGCAGCGTATGCGTAATCATCTGTTGACAAGACTGTCATCTTGGCAGACGATGCAACATCCCCCCAATGAAAAGCAGGGGTGTCACTAGCACGTTAAGAGACCATACAATAAGTGTCAGGGGCCCGAGACTGTTCAACTGCCTCCCAGCATACATAAGGGGGATTACCAACAGACCCCTGGCAGTCTTCAAGCTGGCACTGGACAAGCACCTAAAGTCGGTTCCTGACCAGCCGGGCTGTGGCTCGTACGTTGGTTTGCGTGCAGCCAGCAGTAACAGCCTGGTTGATCAGGCTCTGATCCACCAGGAGGCCTGGTCACAGACCGGGCCGCGGGGGCGTTGACCCCCGGAACTCTCTCCAGGTAAACTCCAGGTAAGAGAAGCGCTCCTCCCTGCACGTGGTGTCCCACCCATCAATAGCGACTCATTATCTTTAGTTGGTTTCTAGCGCCTGTGGAACACTGCATTCATCTCATTCAACTAGTTACTCCACATCCTAACTTGTGCAGTCATCGAGAGAAGGAACATCTCAGCAAACTGCACGTATCCTGAAGCAGCAGCTCGCTAGCTTCCTCACCGGGTACGTCTCTCCTCAGTATTAACACCTTGCTTATCAGGCCTTGCAGATGCTCCATTGTGGACTGTTGATCATCTTTTAGTTATCGAGGCTTCCTGGATTTCCTAACTAATATAATGATTCTGTACTTGAGTTTCATCACTCACGTTTTCCTTAAGTGTTGACAAATTGTTGATAGTCGTGCATGTGAAGATAGAAAGATCTATGTTGTCTCGTGCAAGAGGACAAGCATCATGCCCATAGAAGAGTCAGATATCTTGTGTTTCTTCCTTGGTATCCTGAATCCGTTCTTGAGACAGCAGTCATCATAAAACACATCACGTGCTGTCATAATGGACGACTCATCACAGTAAGCACAAATACTCTTCACCATATCATCACGCACCACTAATGTTGCATCACAGTGCACACAATATATCATTAATCAGAGACCCTGCAAAACATTCGCATTTATTTATATTATTTTCCAGTAAAAAAAAAAAACAGCCACTAGACAGGAATGTGTAATGTCACCTTCGCTGTTTAATGTATTTATACATGGGGTTATATAAGTGAACGATAGGATGTTGGGGAGAGGTGTGTGACTGAAAGATAGTGAATCGGGTACGGAGTGGGAGTTGTCGCAGTTGTTTTTTGTCGATGATACTGGAAAATTCTGAAGAGAAGTTGTAAAGACTCGCAAACGAATTTGTGAGGTCATGTACAAGATGAAATGAAAAGCGAACACAGGAGAAAGCAAAGTAATGAGAGTATCAAAAGCTATATAGGCAATGAAAGATTGTATCAAACTGGAGGGAAGGAGTATACAGGAAGTAAATGTATTCAGATATCTGAAAGTGGACTTGTCGACGGACGGTTCAATGAGACAAGAGGTGACCATAGAACTGATGAATGGGAAAAAGGTGGGTGATGCATTGAGGTATCGGTGGAGACAAAGAAATTTATCAATGGAGAAGCATGGGTTTTTAATGTTGCAAAAAGTAGGAGGCTGGAGGCAGTGGAGACGTCGTGTTTGAGGCCAATGTGTGGTGTGAATATTATGCAGAGAGTTCGTAGTTTGGAGATTAAGAGGTATGGAGTTATCAAAAGTATTATTCAGAAGACTGAGGAGTTCTTTAAGTGGTTAGGACATTTAGAGAGGATGGAGAGAATAGGATGACTGGAGGACGTATAAATCTGGGATAGAGGGAAGGGGGGTAGGGGTAGTCTTAAAGTCGAACAGAAAGTATACAGGTTTTGAGTGCTAGGTTCTTGGACATCCAACAGGCTTGTGTGAGCGTGTTAGGAGTGGAGACAAATAGTTATCATGATTTGACGTGCAGTTGGAGTGTGAGCAAGGTAACATTTATGAAATGGATTCATGTAAACTGGTTAGCCAGGTTCGAGTCCTGAAGGTAGGAAGTATAGTGTCTGCACTTTGAAGGAGGGAACGAGGATGCTGCGGTTTGAAGGGCCATCTGAACTGTGATGTCAGTGCCCTTCTGGCAAGACAGTGATTGAATGAATGACAGTGAAAGTGTTTTCTTCTTTATCGGATCACCCTACATTAGTTAGAGGCGGCTAGACTGTCAAAAAAAAAAATACTTAGAATAAGCCAATAATCAAGTAGTACGGCTGTGTTTTTACTAAAATAAAAGCCCATCTCCTCTCCACTCCCAGGTGTTGCTTTACTAAGCGAAAGTTAGATCACATTCATGAGGTAAATTACTCCGAGTCAAACATAGCAAGAGATTTAAAAAAATGACTAATACGTCAAAGCCTGTCTGGGAACAGAGTTCCAGTCCTTTCGATTAAGTGGAGTATTTTACCACTGAGGTATAGGTCATAATGTCTCTTCGAGCTGGCTAATTGCTCAGTCTTTGTAAGATAAGAGGATCAGTGTGGCTAATGAAAGGATTTGCCTCAGGAGTCTTTAGAGGCACACATACAAGACGGAAACAGAGACTAACACTACATACGAATAGGGAAGAACAGAGAGACACGGAAGGAGACAGGTCACACACGGGAGACAGGTTGCATACGGAAGGACACAGATTGAACAAGGAACCAGACAGGTTGCACTCGGAAGAAGACAATACACATACAGAAGCCGACAGCTCACACACGGAAGCAGACACCACAAAGAGACTAGAACTAGCGAACGTGTGATCACATTATCACACAAGTCAAGCTTGAGCTAGTCTCCCACTCCTCAATTAAATATAATTAAGAGCCATGAACATTCGCCAGCAGGATTTCTCCCACGCAATGATCCAGAAAGCTGTGTTAGAGGCTTGCTGCATAATTACACCCCATCGCCAAGAGAACGTTCATTACCAGCAATTTCGAGCTGGGGAAGAATCAGCTGGAGCCGCGACTGGTTTCTCTCACAGCCACTGGGCTTGCCCGCCAACAATTATTCTACAACCGCAAGTATAATTTAACAGGCATAATTAGCGCCCACTATGCTTCAAGAGGGTAATAGTAATAATTAATTGGTGGGTGGAAGACGCGGCAGTACATGTATGAGGTACTGTAATAAATAATGAAAGTCACACGCCTGCAGCTTTATTTTCCAGTACTCACTATTTTATTTTCATTTATCTTCTGTGGACTGCTAAACCCCCGTGTTGGCGGAGGCTCGATACTACATCCGCTAATTACCAGGCAAGTTGATTCCTCCGACGTGTACTGCTGAGCACCATCGTCACCCCACCATCAACGGTGATACCAGATACGTTAGCCTTGGAATGTTAGTTAGCGAATGAAAAAAAAATAGTATGTTATAAATAAAGAATAAATGACCGCAGGTGCTTGTGCATAATCACTTTCTACGTTACGTGTTCATAGCTTTCAAAATATGTTGAAAAATAAGGGCTCTGTTAATGAAATTTTTATGATTTAACTTTTGTGAATAATAGTCACGCAGAAGTTTGCAATTGTAATCTCAATATTGTCTTTCCCCAATAGCAATAATGTCATTGTTTTGGTACCTCAACTGCGTTGGTACCTCACCTGTTTTGGTACCTCACCTGTTTTGGTACCTCACCTGTTTTGGTACCTGACCTATTTTGGTACCTGACCTATTTTGGTACCTGACCTGTTTGGTACCTCACCTGCTTTGGTACCTCACCTGTTTTGGTACCTGATCTGTTTTGGTACCTGACCTATTTTGGTACCTGACCTGTTTTGGTACCTCACCTGTTTTGGTACCTGACCTATTTTGGTACCTGACCTGTTTTGGTACCTCACCTGCTTTGGTACCTCACCTGTTTTGGAACCTGATCTGTTTTGGTACCTGACCTATTTTGGTACCTGACCTGTTTGGTACCTCACCTGCTTTGGTACCTCACCTGTTTTGGTACCTGATCTGTTTTGGTACCTGACCTATTTTGGTACCTGACCTGTTTTGGTACCTCACCTGTTTTGGTACCTGACCTATTTTGGTATCTGACCTGTTTTGGTACCTCACCTGCTTTGGTACCTCACCTGTTTTGGAACCTGATCTGTTTTGGTACCTGACCTATTTTGGTACCTGACCTATTTTGGTACCTGACCTATTTTGGTACCTGACCTAGGTTAGCATAATCAAGTGAGATATATACACTGGAATTGCTGTTTATAATAGAGAAAATGTATTCATAACTTAAATTATTTCCTTACTAACTGTTGAGGTCTGTTCAGGCATCTTGATCTTAGTAAACTCTCTCGTAGTTCAAGTGTCCGCTGAAACGACGTGTAATCGTCAGCTGAAAACTTTGGTCTAAATCAGGTTTGATCTGAGGAAGGGAGGGTAGCTTCAGTTTCTTGGTTCAAGAGCTCTTGAACAGGGATATTGTAACACCCCTTCCTCTTCTTGAAAGGCTGGAAGTGAAAAGACGGCAGCGTTTCGACTCATCATCATCATCATCATCATCATCATCATCATCATCATCATCATCATCATCATCATCATCATCATCATCATCATCATCAAGCAGCAGCTTGATATGCTTCAGGAATGACCGAAATGTTTTCTCGTTTCCATCCATTCTAGTTTGTTAATTCTGAATTATTTCGGCTACTGTGTTGTGATCTCCCTTTGTCTTCCTGAAATTCTATACAACCTACACATCTGTGGCAGCGAAAATAATCTTCGAGTCTTCCTTAAACTATACACAGTTACTCAGTTCCTTCACTTCGTCGAGGCTGCGGTAGATTGTGAGGCTGCCAGCGATGGAGGCTTCCTGAAGCTTCAAGTACTAGAGCATTACGTTTACGTACTCACAGACTACACTTATTACCAAGTAAGTGGCATTTCTACTTCCTGATACGCATACTCAAGTTGCAGATGGAAGAGATAGACTGAATGTGATGTAAGTTTCTATTCCATCAATGGTGAACTCGGTAATTTACTACGTATACGTTGCAAAACAACCACGGGGGGGGGGGGGGAGTTGAATGATAGCTCTAGGCCTTTCGTTCAAGGGAACGACTCTAGCTAGAATATAATGAATCTTACGAGGAGAATCAATAACCCCCACAGGAAACAATCAAGATAAAATGTCCTTAAACTGGTTCAGTGAGAAAAACTAAAGTGTCAGTACACAAATAATTAGCACATAAGAAAAACAAACTTGTCTCTTGTGCCACTACTACTCCCACCTGCTTACTACTACCCCTACTACTTCTGCTACTACTCCCACTCCCGGCATTATCTCTACCACTACTTCTCCACTTCCTTCTTCCTCTTTTGCCCCGTCCCTGTCCCCTTCCCCTATACATACTGGCCCTCACTTTCGTGTGTTATTGCGACTTGCACATAGTCCAAGTCGGACCGAAACGTCGTAAGCTCCTCTCTTCTATGTGCGGGTTATTTGTGTATTGTTCCAGTCACGGTATTGTGCCTTATTGTTCTTTAAAGTGTCAGAGCAGGCACGGAAATTTGTGGGTTGAGAAAGTGTCGTGAAGCAAGATATAAAAATAATGCAGTGAGCAGCAGCAGCAGCAGCAGCAGCAGCAGCAGCAGCAGCAGCAGCAGCAGCAGCAGCAGCAGCAGCAGCAGCAGCAGCAGCAGCAGACCTTGAAGCGGCAGAAATCAGAGTGAGATGTAAAAACAAAATATAAAAGGTATGAGAGGTTCATGTGTATGCTGATAGATTTATATGAGACGTTCCACTTATTTAGCAGCATAAATTTTAGGGGAAACGTCTACGAGGACCAATGAAAGAAGAATTAAGCCTTTTGAATTCACATGACTTTAATATTTGTTCAAAAGGATTCATTATTTTTCTATTTTAGAAAATAAAAGATTTAAAGTACTAGAGATACAGAAGTGTCAGACGCAGCAAATTGATTTAGGAAATAAGGAAATACAGACACACTAATAATCCTCATATAGGAGAAACTTACAACGACGTTTCGGTCCGACTTGGACCATTTACAAGTCACAGTAATACACGAGAGTGAGGGTTATTGGTGTATTTTTCCAGTGACTTTTTTGTTCTTTGGGAAAAACAGATCCTGAGGTAAACTATAGTTCAGTGACTCGAGATCGCAGTGTTGAGTGGCTGCAGTACAAGACTGAGCAGAAGTACGAGCTTCACATGGTTTAATGAGTGAAGGAAAATGGGTCAGCGGAAACACTGGAGAGGTTAGTTTCAGAGCAGAGGTGAATAATAGAGGAAGATCGTAGGTGATAATCTAGAGAAAGGTTAGAAAGAGAATTTTCCTTGGAACAAATAATGAGGAATGTAAATATTACTACTACTACTAATGCTGCTACTACTACTACTACTATTACGACGACTGCTACTACTGCTACTTATGCTACGACTACTGCTGATACGGCTATTACTACTACTACTGCTACTACAACCAGAGTTTCCTTACTAAAAAAGGCAGAGTCGGCTACAGGCCAGGAGATCCCTAGCAGTCCCATATGCTGAGAATGTGACCTGAACGCCATCTAAAGTGTGTGTGTGTGTGTGTGTGTGTGTGTGTGTGTGTGTGTGTGTGTGTGTGTGTGTGTGTGTGTGTGTGTGTGTGTGTGTGTGTGTCAGTAACTTAAGCAAAGATGTATGCGAAATAGCCGTCGTGGACATACCATGTTCACATATTAACTACAGCAAAGATCGAAGGAGGTAACTGGAGTTTACCTGGAGAGAGTTCCGGGGGTCAATGCCCCCGCGGCCCGGTCTGTGACCAGGCCTCCTGGTGGATCAGAGTCTGATCAACCAGGCTGTTACTACTGGCTGCACGCAAACCAACGTACGAGCCACAGCCCGGCTGATCAGGAACCGACTTTAGGTGCTTGTCCAGTGCCAGCTTGAAGACTGCCAGGGGTCTGTTGGTAATCCCCCTTATGTATGCTGGGAGGAAGCTGAACAGTCTCGGGCCCCTGACACTTATTGTGTTGTCTCTTAACGTGCTAGTGACACCCCTGCTTTTCATTGGGGGGATGCTGCATCGTCTGCCAAGTCTTTTGCTTTCATAGTGAGTGATTTTCGTGTGCAAGTTCGGTACTAGTCCCTCTAGGATTTTCCAGGTGTATATAATCATGTATCTCTCCCTCCTGCGTACCAGGGAATACAGGTTCAGGAACCTCAAGCGCTCCCAGTAATTGAGGTGTTTTATCTCCGTTATGCGCGCCGTGAAGGTTCTCTGTACATTTTCTAGGTCAGCAATTTCACCTGCCTTGAAAGGTGCTGTTAGTGTGCAGCAATATTCCAGCCTAGATAGAACAAGTGACCTGAAGAGTGTCATCATGGGCTTGGCATCCCTAGTTTTGAAGGTTCTCATTATCCATCCTGTCATTTTTCTAGCAGATGCGATTGATACAATGTTATGGTCCTTGAAGGTGAGATCCTCCGACATGATCACTCCCAGGTCTTTGACGTTGGTGTTACGCTCTATTTTGTGGCCAGAATTTGTTTTGTACTCTGATGAAGATTTAATTTCCTCGTGTTTACCATATCTGAGTAATTGAAATTTCTCATCGTTGAACTGCTCGTAGGGTTGACCTATCATGCTGCATCAGAATGCTACATATATGTACTCTCTCATCAAACGTCTGGTGCTATGGGTTATCCTCCTTGCACTTCGCAAATGACGTTTCTCCTTGATATCTCCTATCATATTTGGTAAGTGACGCTCACTCGTCAAGTTGAATGTTATTCACACTCGATCCCAGGAGCCAGAGGTCGACCCCGGAAACCCAGCTAGGTAATTACGTGAGCGCACGCTCACACCTAAAGAAAAAAGATATACCAGCACTTAAATGCGCGTGTATGAGCACTCACACACACATGCACTCACGCACACACTTGAAAAGCAACACCGCTTGTACTATACACGATTATTACGTCATTTATCGTGAATTCTAAGAACCACCTGGGATATTAGCGAACCAAACATTTTGTATAGCCAAGATTAATTATACAGGAATGAAATACAAGTTAAATGTCCACGAATCAAATTAGAGAAAGAATTTTCCCATATTGATTCGACATTGCGGATCCCAGGGTCAGAGATCAAGGGTCAGGGGTGAGGAAGTAAAATACCCCTGAAGCTCAAGCGACCCGCAGTAATAACAAGGTTGTAAACCCATACACTCTGAACTTCCTGCTGCAAGACACACGTTACGAAGACAACCATATCAGACTTATAACGCAAAGTGTATTACACCCTTTAGAGTGTGAAACTTGGCACGTCTCCAGCACTGGACTGTACAACCAGCAATGCTAGGGACAAGAGACGTCCACTAGAGGGTCCAGGTGAAAAAGATAACGTTTCTTGCATTCCTAGCATATAACGCTGCATCTGGCGAATTAGTGGATGAGACAACTTGGAAGAGTTCACGACTCCTCAACAAGCAATCTCATCCATGCATACTCCAGTACTGTAGAACATCGTCTCAAAAATAAATGAGAATGTCAAGAAAGGAATGAGCCTGCTTTCTAACTGTTCATAATTAGTTATGCTCAAGGTTTCACATAATTGCTACTTAGGCACTCGCCTCGAATCTATGGTTTACTAATTTACATTACCGGCCCTATGATCCCCGACCACGTGTGTATCGGCAACTGAGTATCAGCTGGGTAGTACAGTGTCTTCTCTCTGAAGGAGACGTGTGGATGTTACTGTACGGAAAATCAAATGAACTACAATGTCCTCACTTCTGGAAAAACAGTTATTGAATAAACAGTGTTGAATGTGTTTCTTTCTTTTGACTGCCCCTACCTTGATGGGAAACACCCGATGTGGTAAACACAACACAACACAACACTCACAAATACATATTATTGATTCAACCCCCGCCACATTTTTCTTTTACCCTAACCTGCATAACTAAGGCACATTTTAAGATTTTGTAAGAATACATAGTATTTTCAATCAGTGGCTCAGTGGTTTCGGTTCCGTGTGTATGAGCTTTGTCTGGTTTGTTTAAGGTTTTATATCAATATAATCAAGCGACAATTTCGTATCCACGAGACAGCACAGGAAGCACACACACTCATTAATTTATTCTCAGTTTTTCAAATGCACTCTAGCAATCTGAGAGGTCTTATATATTCACCGACTCTCAGTGTTTGACATTAACTCATGAACGTGTCTTTTATGATTTCATTCACTCTCAGATTGTTAACCTCTTGAAGTCTTGGAATTGCGACTTTTGTCTGATCATTCTATTAGTTTTGGCTAGGTGCTTTTCAATCCTCCATTGTTTATTGTTGCATTTATGTCTTGTATACGTGCTGGCAGTTCTGCCGGATTTGACGCACATAACATGTTATCAAAATAATCTCAGGGGTTTAAATCGGGGGCATCCGATATTTAAGCTGGTCTTCTCTCAAGGAAGTGACATGAAAACTCTTTCCAATATTGCTATAAAGAGCTTTAGATGAATGGCGGTATCTCGAGGCACTGTTTCACAAGGAGCTTCTATCAATGACGGTGAGCAAGTAACCCAGGAGAGGAAGCAATCCTTTTAAATATTACTAATAATGTTAATGCAAGCTTTTCAAGTTCGTTGGTTTCATAGAGTCCCGAGAGCAGGCACTTCCTTCAGTGAATCAAAGGCCTCTGTATAATCACTAAACCCTTCAAGCACAAAATTGTTTATAATTACTGTATGTCTAGGCTAAGACTTGGACAACTTGAAGATGTGCTGCTCTCTTGGATGACTAAAAATGAAGTATAGATTATAAGGTGACCTAATACAAATCCCACAGGAATATAAGAGTTATATATATATATATATATATATATATATATATATATATATATATATATATATATATATATATATATATATATATATATATATATAGAGAGAGAGAGAGAGAGAGAGAGAGAGAGAGAGAGAGATGTCAAGAAATCGTTGTGGTTTATGAAAAAGTGGCAACAAGTAAAATGGTATAAAACTAAGGGTACACAAATACATTACAAATGTGGTAAAGAGCGTTTGCACTTAGTCATAGAAAACTTGTGGTGGATAAGCAACTTCCTGTAAAGAGAAGACTGTGATGCATGATGTCGGAAAACCTCCTGATCATTCAGAGAGTTAACACTGCACAATGGATTCTATTTCTCCCTTGCATCTTGAGCATCTAAGCACTCATAATTCAAATATGGTGGTAATGGCAGTGGTGGCAGCAGTGGACACTGAGGTGGTGGCAGCAGAGGACACTGAGGTGGTAGCAGCAGAGGACACTGAGGTGGTAGCAGCAGAGGACGCTGAGGTGGTGATGTTGATGTTTGTGGCGCTAGTAGTTAGTGACTTGGGGTCATACTGTTCATTGTTGTTGATAAAAGAGAGATGCTGATATCCTGCATGGAGCTGGGAGAAATCATATATATTACAATTAAAAAAGAGGGTGATGTGAGTGTGGGAAAAATGCGTAAAGTAATGGTAGAATATAAAGGGTCAAAGCATCTTGGACAGATGGATTATTCTGAGATGATGAAAGCAGGTGGGGATATAGTTTTGGAGTGGGTGATGTATTTATTCAATATATGAGTGAAAGATGGGACGGTAAAAATGGAGAACATGCTTAGTTCCTTTGTATAAGGGAAAAAGAATTATAGGCACAGTCCTGTCGAGTGTACAGGATAATGAGGACGTCGGATGCATAGATCAAGTGTAACACTGAAACATATGAGCTAACATTACCTAGACAAGTGTAAGGAACTGCTTGTCGCATTCATAGATTAAGAAAAGAAATATGATAAGGATGACTGAGCAGCAGTGTGGAAGATGTACATTTATTAAATAGGCAGTAGATTACTAAAATCAATGAAGAGTTCTCATAAAAACAGTGTTGGTCAGATTATTTTATGTAGAAAAGAACGGGACTACATGATGTTATCATGTTTTTTAAATATAATTATAAATAGG
Source organism: Cherax quadricarinatus (assembly GCF_026875155.1). Lineage (NCBI taxonomy): Eukaryota > Metazoa > Arthropoda > Malacostraca > Decapoda > Parastacidae > Cherax > Cherax quadricarinatus. Next base: position 64,656,977 of record NC_069405.1, read on the forward strand.
GTTGTAAAAGAAGTTGTTGAGAAATGGTTTACCAGCTAAGGTTAAAGATTAAATATAAGGGGTACTTAGCTGATAAGACAGCTCATCGCCTGCACAGCCACCCCTGCAGGCGAGGTCTTGAGAAGCTATCATATCCACTACACAACGGGCTGTAATAGAGTATATTATGTTAATAATAATTTACCCCTAGGGGGTGTTATGTCAGCATATTTCATTCACTGATTGCTGACGAACTCACTTGTGTGGACTCAAAAGTCCGCACATCACTGCCGACTATAGGTTGATTACAAACTCCTTGCGACACAAGAACTGCACAGTCCCCCGTACAACAAATCTGCAACTCACCTTGCTCTTGTAGCGTGAGCTATGGTGTTCTTTACACCCTCGACAGGTATCGGTGACTTGATATAAGCTGAAGTGTCCTTGGATGTCCACGTCTTCCATAGTCTAGGAATACGCACACTGATACACTATGTTCTACAAGGTTTGTCTTTATTGTTCACAATCTTATCACTAAAGAAGCTGATCATACTTCTCTGTAATCGTTTATCGTGTTTTGTGAGACACTTTGCTCACACTAATGCAGGGATCAGTGTTCTTTGTTGGTTATCCTGGTGTCAGTGTGACTCCCAGTAGGGTGAAAAGTAATCTGACCTCACAGCCTCCTACGCCGCTGCAGTGCCCCTCGAACATAAAGAAAAAGCTGACCTAGTACTTTTTTCTTCCTTGCCAAACTTCCTCCATGAAGCAAGGCAGAATGCTTGATTCTTGCTGTCTTAAGCATAGACAACAATGTCCACTATCTTTACCATGGTAATAAAGTGGGAACAGGATTTTCCTTGTCCTGCTAAGGTAAGAGATGGACTGTCTTTTATTAAACTACACTTTGCAACACTGGACTCTTGCAAGGAGCGGCTCGCTTGACCACGTCACATACTCGTACTGCATCTGGGATCAATTACTCACTGTAGCAGTAAACAAGATGCTTGCCCCTTCTGAGAGGGCTTGGCCCCTCAGGGCTGAAAGGGGCTGAAAGGGACTGAAGGGGGCTATCCCCCTCCTGGAGAAAATTTTTCCACAGAAGCGAAGGTGTTGGGAAGAAATGCGTGATTAAATGATAATGAATTTGATGTACATAACGGGGAAACTCTCACATTTGAACTTTGCCAATGACCGTTATTTTCGAAGAGAAAGGAAAATCTATATTTACTGTCTTGTAACATTAACAAGCACAGTCTTTGCTCTGGCAACCTTGATCTGTGCAGCGATGTAATGGAAATCCGTATGCCCTTACCAGGTTAATCTGTGGCCATCATTGCAAGTCTTCTCCACAAACTTCAGCGACTCGAGTTTGAAGAAGAGCCTTACACAAACTACACTCGGGAAGTTACAACAGTTGCTGGAAGAGTTTGGCTGTGTAAAAAGAGGCAAATTAAAAGTGAATATTGAAAATAGGATGGTGATGACAGCAGCAAAGTGCCTAGCCAATAAAAAAATAGATATGAGAGTGACGGGAGGAGATTTTAGAAAATGTTGTATTATGGTTATTTAAGAGTGAACATGTGGGCAAATAGGTCTATAAAATTATTATTCCATTCATAGGGGAAGGGGGAGCAGTAAACACGTAAGGGTCATTCACTGCCTTGGAGATATGGAAGGCATTTAGACTCGATTCAAGGATTGGAACACAGGTCCAATTCCTTTGATCAAGAGCCCCTCACCAGCATCAAGGAACCTCCGTCGAGGTGTGGGTCTATAAAAGTTGAGGTGAACCATGTATTAGAACCGAAGGGAAAGAGGTGTATAGAGTGATGAGAAGTTAGTGGAGAGAATGATGTATACATCCCCTGGGGTGGAAAGAAGGGAAGGGGAGTGGGGGGGAGGGGTTATCAGTGAGGGTTGTTAGAGTGAAAAAGAGGTTTTTAAGGTAACACCCAGCCCAGTGGTTAACTCACAAAATACATAAATTGCTGGCAACTTCTGCTGGTTGTGGTAGGGGAGTTAGAGAAAGTTGAGGGTGTAGGGTGGTTAAGGTGGAGAAGGAAGATGGTGATGGAGGGGTAATAGAAGAGGTCGTGATAGAAACATGGTAGAAGTGATGGTAGAATGGTAATGGAGGAGGGTTGATTATATAGATGGGTGACTATGAGTAGTTTAAGGATGAGAAGTGTAGAATAATGAAGGACTCTAGTTGAAGTTGAAGAACAGTGGAGGTACATAGTGTGTGAGTAATTGGATTAGTGACAGACAAAACAGGCAACAAGGAGGGGGAGGGGGGTTGACCTGTACGTCACAGAGTCGCTCATTTGCTCATGACTACTAAATACCTCAAATGATGTAGTTGAAATATTGGCTGTAAAGACTGAAAAGCAAAATCTTGTCATTGTGGTTGTACAAGAGAAAATTTTAGAAAGGACTTAATTTTAAATGTGCTCATGCTAATTGACCAGGTTTATATATTCGGCATGACTCACACAACACTCACACAACACTCACACAACACTCACACACACACACACACAAACGGCATGACTCACACAACACTCACACAACACACACACACACACACACACACACAAACGGCATGACTCACACAACACTCACACAACACTCACACAACACTCACACAACACACACACACACACACACACACACACACACACACACAGTACAATCAGTTACCCGGTTACCCGGCCAAGGGTTCTGGAGGTGGGAAGCAGGTGCCTGCACCCGGAAAGAGAGGTAGGGACGATTTGGTTAAGATGGCCATTTAAGTCATATCTGCGCACTTCTGACAAGACAACTATTTAATGAATGAAGAATTTTACCTGGTTAATTTAACAGTACAGATACTGTGACTTTATGATGTATAAGACACTTGTGCAACACTTGGGTATCTTCATGCCCCTCAAAATATACCCAAATGTTGCATAAGTGTCGTCAGTCATCAATTTGTCGGTATTCTAAATCATTTATATAATAATTAATGATGACTTATAAAAGAATATAGATATCTGTAGAACGTAATTCTTAAACAACTATACACAAACTGTCATTACCTTATACGCACATCTGTCCTCACGCATATTATTACCCGCACAAACTCCAAGTTAAAGAATATTTTACGCGTGAAAATTATATAATTTGGCGTCTCAACTTTCGTCATAATTTTATTTATTTTGTATATAATTAATCACTTAAGCATTTGCGAAAAATGACGGTGTGTCTCTACTTATATTTATTGTTTAGCCTTAAAAGTGACTGCTGGACTCGGTTAAAGTTATCAGTGTCAGCTTTTTAAAATTGGTTCCTCCCTCTCGACAGTCTTACTCAAGAACGCAAGCGTGAAAACACACACACACACACAGAAATGCACACTCGCTCGCGCAAACATGTTTGTAATGTTCCTTAGTAATGAAATTCATTTGTGTGAGGAAGGTGTCTCCTCAGTGTTTAACATTTAAATTGTGCTTCTCTTGCCTTTTTTTTTTTCCTATACATCTGAAGATGTGTGTGTAAGCACATGAAAGCGTTCAGTTTTTCCTTATTTTCACTGTAGCATTTTTACATATTTGTAATCAAGCGTTTTAATGTGATTTACACACACACACACACACACACACACACACACAAACACACACACACACACACATACAAACATATACACACATACATCAACACATTCATACACATATGTGTGTGTGTGTGTGTGTGTGTGTGTGTGTGTGTGTGTGTGTGTGTAAGAAACATTAAAACGAAACTGGTGCGCTTCAACTTTCCAAGGAAAATAGCAGGTTTTGGGAGTATCAGAAGCAAAGCAGCACTTGGTAATCCGCCTCATCATGACTAACTCTCAAAGAGCAGCTCTGAGTCCAGAAATCTCACAGACGCTCCAGCACCACAAGCCGCGGAAATCTGCCCAAGATGGGAATGTAATAGCTGCATTTTTTGTAACCAGCTTAAGTGGATTAAAAAGTTCGGCTTTAAATTCCTCTCATGCAGTCGTGAGGCGTCTAAAATTCCTCGCTGGAAATTTCACATTGCTTAAAGGTAAACAAGTCAAGGTATTTATTCTTTGTTTTCATTTAGTTAGTGGGTGAAGTTTATTCTCAACCCCCGTCTTGTCGGCACCTGTGCAGTGAACGTAAATATTCTGCTGGAAATAAATTCTCTTCCTAAAAATGTGGTCAGTTTTATGACCATATTTGAGTGTATTACGTGTTAGGCAAAATCTAGACGAACTTGTGAGAGGCTCTTGATCCAGGAATCAAGACATAACTTCTTACTTTTGATTCCCTTCTATTATCTCTCCCCCTTCCCGGTCGCTGTAAGGCCCGTACGGTCGCTGCTCCTCCCTCCCCCACACCCTTGAGAGACGTCATAACATTCTGCTCTGATATTAGCAACAAACAACAAACGAAACCGATTTTTCAGTGAATCGTTTAGAGCGATAATACGCTGATAATATATAAATAGAAAAAGGAGGTTTAATGGTCAGGTATAACGAGAAAAATGAAAGACACTTTACAAGAAATCTGTTTAGTAACTGAAAGGATATAGCGAAACAAATACACATGTATATTGGTATGAAGATATTACTATTAATACACAGCGGTATTACGTTGCTTTCAAATATATACTAGGACAGTGGAAATTATTAATTAATGAAGAGCTGAACGGTAAAATCTAGGAAATAGTACTCACAAGATTCTCCATTGTCCTGTAGTGACGATTATTAGTCACAGCCCAGGACTACTCCCTGATCCTGCCACCAGGATAGTCACAACCCCTTGATCACTTCAGACCATATGTGGTCTGAAGCGATCAATAATGACCTTCCCGCACCCAAAACTGATTAATGGAGGGTGATCTCACAAGGTCTAAAAAAAATACTAAGTCTTATTTACAGTATTACAATTCCTAATTGATGAGGCATCCATCACATCTGTATACTGAGTATACCTTATACACAGAGGTATTCATCCCATTCCCCTGTCTCTCCCTAAACAGTAACTGAGAGCTAGGGAAATCTATTGTTATCCTTAGCTATCTTTTTTTTTCTAGCCCTTAACTCCTAACAAGACTCGGCATTATGTTTTTTAGACCTACTTGTGAGATCACCCATTCTGTTTCGGGTATGAGGTCATTGATCTCTTTAGATCATGTGGGGTTGTAGTAAGGCAGAGGAGGTCAGATCAGAGTTCCTGTGGTGGGAGAGAGAACTCTTGGTGTGAAATAAAGAGACAGAGTCCCAGAGTCTTGTGGTGGAGTGTTGCAACAATTGGAGGAATCATATTACGTACCTTGTAAGTGTATTTCTCTGTACTTGGTTCTCCATTTCCCAGCCTTTCCTGAGAGTTCCTTCCTTATAAATTAAATTAGGGTTGATAACCCAGTAACCAGTATTAAATGAGACTTGATATTATGTACTAAACTTACTCGAATCTCAGTATTAATAAATAATTTTGTATACCCCTTTATTGTGATTTGGAGTTAACCCTAAGAAAGGCTTAATTATAAGTGGTTTGTTCACACCCCTTGGTAACTTAAGTGAGTTTCAGAAGTGTCAGTCTGTAAGTGGCCACATGAACGGTGGTGGCTAAGTAGAATGTTTATCTATTAATTAATTCTTCCGAGGGTAATGTGTGTCATACTTGTCAACCACCGGTATGACAATGTGCGTAGACACACACACACACACACACACACACACACACACACACACACCACACACACACACACACACATCACACACATGCACACATACACACACACATACACATACACACACATACACACATACACACACATACACACACATACACACACATACACACACATACACACACATACACACACATACACACACACACACACACACACACACACACACACGCACACATACACACGCACACATACACACACATACACACACACGCACACACACACACACACACACACACACACACACACACGTACTCATATACAACAGGCCTAGTGTCTAATCGACATGTGCCTAGGACAAAATGGTAACTAACACACAGTTTCCATCCTATGATGGCCGCTGATGTGCACACACAAACCTACTTAAACAAACAAGAGAGTGTACAGAGAAGGACCAGTCTCGACCTGTCAAAACAACGTTCACCAGCTGTGCAAACAATGTGGTAATCGGACGCCCAAATTATAGAATAAATGGTATTGACCTAATACATACACCATTAAAAATAGATCCGTAATATCGCGCGCATGCGTGTATTTCCTTATATGTGGTTTCATGGGTTGATTCTCCCGTCATGGGAGGTTCCTTGATGCTGGTGAGGGGCTCTTGATCTAGGGAATTGGATCCGTGCTCCAGTTCCCTGAACTGAGCCTGAATGACTTTCATCCTCCCTACGAGTTTAGCGCTCCCCATGATAATGATAATAATAATAATAATAATAATAAACGGGTTGATTCTCAGCTCCTGTTCTTGCCTCCTAAGTTGCTGCTTGCCAGGTTTGTTCCCATTAGCCTCGTGGGCCCTGCCATGCATGTTCTTAAAACTATGTATGGAGCCTGCCTTCACCACTATGTCGACCATCTTACAGCTGAACAACTATTTCCTGACATCTCTCTGATTCATTTATGTCTTTAACACTTCAACCATGCTCGTTTCTAGCCTCTCGAACAGTTGATCCTTGTCCACCTCATTAGGTCTTCTAAGTATTTTGTATGTCACTCCTGGTTCTTCTGTCCTCCAGTGTGGTCTTGTTTATTTCTTTGTTTCCCCTGTTGTTTATTGTCCTTAGCTCCGGGACTAGTCTCATTGCTGTGTTTTTATATTGATTATCAAGTGCTGGTTTCATACTGGTTGCTACAAACTATAAAATGTGCCTGATAGATGTTACAAAGATTGGGTACTGAATGTTTTTTTGTCTAGATTCCTGAATGCTGTTCACAGATTCGCCAAATGAGCATTTGCTTCATATGTTCATCTATTGATGTGAACCTCTGACGATATACTTGACTCTATGCTGTCCTCCCAGTCTTTCTTCTTGTGTGAAGTTTTCAGCCTTTGCCCCTTGAGTGTATACTCGGGTTTCTGATCTTTTCCTTCCCCAGTTTTAACAATCATGAGTTGTTTGACCAATCTTTTAGTTGCCCAGGTTCCTTTGTAACTTTTCCATGTCTTTATCTTGTTCATTCTTCTCAATAATTTCACATAATCTGTAAACCGGGATACATCTATCTGCTCTGGTGTCTGACACTGCAACACAAGGGTATCTTGGTACAGACCTGAAATCAACTTCGACAACCTCTACTAGTGAGAACGGCTGGATTTGAGAGGGACCTGACCTCCCAAAGTGACCTACGTCTCACCTCCTGGCGCTATATAAGGCTCCATCCTGTCACTTCAACTCCATATTGTTTCATACTACGGAACAATGCTCTTCTCCTGGAGTTTACCTGGAGAGAGTTTCGGGGGTCAACGCCCCCGCGGCCCGGTCTGTGACCAGGCCTCCTGGTGGATCAGCGCCTGATCAACCAGGCTGTTGCTGCTGGCTGCACGCAAACCAACGTACGAGCCACAGCCCGGCTGATCAGGAACTGACTTTAGGTGCTTGTCCAGTGCCAGCTTGAAGACTGCCAGGGGTCTGTTGGTAATCCCCCTTATGTGTGCTGGGAGGCAGTTGAACAGTCTCGGGCCCCTGACACTTATTGTATGGTCTCTTAACGTGCTAGTGACACCCCTGCTTTTCATTGGGGGGATGGTGCATCGTCTGCCAAGTCTTTTGCTTTCGTAGTGAGTAATTTTCGTGTGCAAGTTCGGTACTAGTCCCTCTAGGATTTTCCAGGTGTATATAATCATGTATCTCTCCCTCCTGCGTTCCAGGGAATACAGGTTTTTGAAACCTCAAGCGCTCCCAGTAATGAGGTGTTTTATCTCCGTTATGCGCGCCGTGAAAGTTTTTCTGTACATTTTCTAGGTCGGCAATTTCACCTGCCTTGAAAGGTGCTGTTAGAGTGCAGCAATATTCCAGCCTAGATAGAACAAGTGACCTGAAGAGTGTCATCATGGGCTTGGCCTCCCTAGTTTTGAAGGTTCTCATTATCCATCCTGTCATTTTTCTAGCAGATGCGATTGATACAATGTTATGGTCCTTGAAGGTGAGATCCTCCGACATAATCACTCCCAGGTCTTTGACGTTGGTGTTTTCGCTCTATTTTGTGGCCAGAATTTGTTTTGTACTCTGATGAAGATTTAAATTTCCTCATGTTTCCAATCTAGTAATTAAAATTTCTCATCGTTAAACTTCCATTTTTTTCCCTGCACCCCACGAAAGTTTTGGTTTTGTCCGCCTGGAGCCTTGCAGTGTCTGAAATGGAAACACTGTCACAGTTTCGGGGGTGTCATCCGAAAAGGGAAAAGACACGGGGCTTGGCTACATCCTTTCTATTGGGATAAGAATGGGAACAAATGGAGCTAGTACGGGCCTTGGGGAACGAGTTTTTCCCACCGTACTCCTGGGACTTTACTCTGTTGACGACTCCTCTGTGTTCTGTATGAGGAAATTAAGATCCCCGACCGACTTTTCCTGTTTTTCCCCCTTTAGCGCGCATTTTGTGCCTATTACCCCATGGTCAACTTGTCAAAGGGATTTTGCAAAGTCTGTATTTTTTACACTGCATTCTTTTTGTCTTCTAGTGCTTTGGGACCTTTCGTAGTGACCCAAATATTTTTGAGAAACAGGGCGACCGTTCTAAACCCATGTTCCCGGGTTTGTAACTGATGGTTTCTAGAGGGGGGTGATCTTGCTTTTTAGGACCCTTTCAAAATTTTTATAAGGGGATGTTAGTGCTATTGGTCTGTTTTTTGCTTTTTTTAAACTGCCCCCTTTGGGGATGGGCTATGCTGTTGTTTTTAAACTGAGGGACGACCCCGTGTCCATGCTCCCTCTCCAAGGAGGGAAAAGGCTCGTGATAGGCTTTTTGCATTTCTTGTGACACAGATTTCCCCATGATCTGGCCCTGGGGCAGAGTGCATGGGATTCATTTATCGCCCGTTTGAACAATTTTTGGGGTCAGGATAACACGGATAGGGTTTTGTTAATAAATTTGTGGCCTCTCTAAAAAAAATTTATTTTGATCTTCGACCTCAGTCTGGGTTAGCGGGGTTTCTAAAAACGAGTCATATTGGGACTTGAGTACTCACTCATTCCTTCGTCATCTGTGTAGACCATCTTGTTTAAGTAGGGGCCCAAAACTGGACGTTGTTCTCGATTTTTTATTGGCATAGGAAAAAATACTTTTGGGGTTTCTTTCGATTTCATTTTAGCTTTTAGTTCTTCCCGCGATTCCGACCCTAAAGGTTTTTTTAAAACTTAAGTTCGAGCTTGCTATTTCCTTTTTGACCAGTGTCTCCCTGGCCCTTTCAATAATTGACCTCTTTTAGCCGCCTGTTATTCTTTTCCGTCCCGTAAAGGGGGGCGCCTGTCTCTTTTTATTTTACATCTCTCCTCCTTTTTTAAGGGAAAAAGCCTTGGCATACATCGAGTGCCCCGAGTTAATCTGCTAGGGATAATTTGGGGCTGTGTTTTCTTTAGTAGTCTTCCCACTTTTTATCGGTTAGGGCTTGGTTTACTTTGGTCCCACTTTTAGTTTTTGTTATTTTGAAATTTTGGGGAATGCCCCTCCCCCCCCTGAAGTCTCTTTTGTCGGTCTGGGGCTCCACGCATACATTCGAAACCCCAATTTGTTTGATCTGAGTATATTGTTTTTGTATGGGGACATTTTCTTATCAGAACATATTGAAAAGGGAAATGAGGTCTAGTGTATTCCCATCTGTAGGGTCTATTATTTGCTGTTTTTAAAGAATTTTTGTGCAGAGAAATTTTTAAAACTCGGTAGTGTGATTTTCATCAGAGTGCCTCCTGGGGTTATTACGCAACAAATTTTTTGCTATATTTTCCCCCTTTTTTGGGCCTTAAGTTTAAATCCCCCCGGACAAATGTTGGGGGCAGGGCTGGGGAAAATTTTCCGACATGGTCAATTTTTTAACAGCTGTTCCTGAATTGCTGGATGTTGCTCCGAGGTTGTAGACTACCACAATGACAGGTTTTTTTCTCGACCTTTACTGCAAAACTTCCCTACGCTTTGAGGCATTAAGCAGTTCTGTGCAAACAATACTCGTAATGTACAGGCCAAACCCCCCCCTTTTGCCCTTTTACTCTTTCCCACCCCCCCCCCCGTATAGGTTTTAACCTGGGGTCCAATTTCGTTGTCCAATATCCTTTTTGGGGTCCAGTGAAACCCCGAACATTGCCCTTTTCCCCTGCAAACATCCCAAAGGGAAAGGTATTTTTTTTGTTTGTTGCTGGCTTTAGACCCTGTATTTTTCAAAAAAAATTTAACGGGCTGGTGGTATTGTTGGTACTGGGGGGGGATTTTTTTTCCGGCATTTGTACGATCCCCGTTGGTTTGGTGTGGAGGCCATCGACTGGGTTCCACCCAGAATACTGGATTGGGGAAAGATTTCTGCCATTTCCTCCGTTTTTTTTTCCTTTCCCGGCACTAAAAAACCTCTCCCCTTGAGTGGCGGGCTACCCGGGGTTTCCCATGGCCTGGATGTTTTGTATCTTTTTGCCCCCCTTTAGATGGTATCCCTGGAAATTTTAAAGTTATAGCACAGTTTTTTCCTGTACTAAAAGGGGTACAAAATTCGGTGAAAAAGTTACAGGAAGGGAGTTTGCTTTTTTCCTGTTGCTAGGGCATGGCATTTTCTAGGGTGTCATAGTTGCATGTCCCATCTTTTTTTTTCCAATTTCCCATCCCAGCAGATCCCAAAGTGCATTATGGCACAGGTTTGGGTTTCCGCTTCCCTTGGTTTCTTGACTGTATTCCCTGTTGGTGCTGTTTCCCTGTTTTACTTCTACCTCCCACACCAACAAGGAGCTCCACCAGTTGTTTTTGGAAAATTTATCCTCACTTTGCTATTGGAGTCCTCTTTTTGCTATTTCCTGCGATTTTCTAGTTTGCAATTTTGGTTTTTATTTTATCTTTGACTACACTTTTTCCCCTACTATGGCCCGTCCCCTATAGGCATTTATATGTTTTTCCTTCCTGCTAAAATTCCCGACTACCTGGACAAAATCCCCAGCTTCACCATTACTGTCCCCAGGACAGTATCTCCAGCTTCACCTTTTCTGTCCCCCAACAGCACCCCAGCTTCACCATTACGCTCCCAGGACAGCACCCCACTTTACTTTTACGTCTCCCAGGACATCACCTCCGGGCCTTTTTTGGACTACATGGCCAGTATCAAGGAACCATTCAGCCCAGACTTTTTTGTTCCCATCTGTTGTAGAAAGCTTCCAGGTTTTCTAGAAAGAGCTTTGATGTTGCCTCTTTTTAATACCCTTGTGATTTAAAGGGCCCAATTTCCTCATTTGGCATACCCAAAACACTTCTCTTTTTTTAAAACTGCTTGTAGCTAGTTCTTTGGGTATCTGCACAAGGGGGGACACCAATTTCCCAAAAAAAGACAAAATTTCCATGGGAAGCCCTTTTTTTGACTCCCAGACTACACACGCTTCATAAAAATTGAATGGTTTTATTTATGCAGTTCTACTAGCAAACCCCTTAATATTATTAAAAACCTTTAAAAAAAAACTCTACTATTTGTATTTCTGTTTCTAATCTTTTTGTATATTGGACAGCTTACCGTCACGTTCCGATTTTTAAGTTTTTGTTTATAAGGGGGCCTACAAACCCCCTTTCCCTTTTTAAATCTGCTTTTTTGCCCAACAAAAATGTTTGAAACCCTCCCGGTTCGGGCCAGTAAGGGTTCGGACCCGTCAAGGGTTTTGGACCAGTCGATCTGCTCTGACATGGCACTTATTTAAAACTACTGTTCGGTGATTTGAGCTAACAATGAAGGATTTTGGAAAATTATCACCCCAGTAAAATGGTTTGACTGATTACAAAAGTAAAACTTGCGTGTGAAGAGCCGGTGAACTGGGAGCTCCTATAATGACGAACGGTCGACCTCCTGTTTATCAATCGCTGATCTGGGTTTTCTATTTTTTTTTTTTTTTTTTCCCCTCTCCACCACAAAAAAGCATATTTCATAAGTTACTGGTGCAAATTTTTGGGGGAAGGCGCTTTTTCTGTGTATAATTGCTTCTCGTTGTGTAATTTCACCGTGGAAAATAAAGGTTTTAGAAATCCATAACGTCTCGTATTTTAAGAAAAAAAAACTAAGAAAAATCACTCCACTCCAACAAGTACCATTAAATAAGGGAGTTTTCTACAAAAACACTCTAATCTCTTTCACTGTATCACTAGAATTATAGCGGTACACTAGCAAGCCAGGAAAAAATTTTTAAAAACAGCTGACCTGTGGTAATTTCGGCGCTTCTGGGACCTGCCCATAGGCTTACACTTTTATTTACAAATTCACCTGTTTTCAAATGACACTTTAGCCTTTATCATCAATATACTAGGGAGCCACTGTAGTATACACTATACACTAACATAAGAACATAAGAACGTAGGAACACTGCAGAAGGCCTACTGGCCCATGCGAGGCAGGTCCAAGTCCCTACCGCCTAGCCAATGCTCCAACCTAGTCAGGTCAGGTCACATTGACTTAAAGGGAGGAACACGGCAACCGACCTGTTAGCACAAGCTATCAGGTCTAACTCACACCCACCCACATCTACTCATGTATTTATCCAACCTATTATTAAAGCTACACAAAGAACGTTTCTGGCCTCTATAACGGTACTTGAGTTTTTCCACTCATCCACAAACTCTATTACCAAACCAGTACATCCTATATCCCCCTGAATCTGAATTTTTGTCCAACCTTAAAACCATTGCTGCGAGTCCTGTCTAGCTAGATATTTTCAGCACACTATTTACATCCCCTTATTTATTCCTGCTTCTTCCATTTATAACCTCAATAATATCCCCCTAATTCTACGTCTTTCTTAGAGAGTGCAGTTTCAGGCCTTAGTCTGAACCTCATAGGAGAGGTTTCCTGAACATGGATCACTTTGTCATCCTCCTTTGTACATTTCAGAGAATTTTATATCCATTCTGTAATAAACGGTGACCAAAACTGTGCAGCATAATCTAATGAGCTAACCAAGGGATGTATAGAAGTTGAAGAACAAACCTAGTACTCTATTATTTATGCTTCTTGAATATAAGCCAAGGATGCTATTAGGCTTAATTGCGAACACTTAAGCACTGTTGTCTGGTTTCAGATAACTGCTAACAGAACCTCCTAAAATCTTTTCGCAATCGTATATTTCAGATCCCTAAATTAATTAAGTTTATATGTTGGCATGGTGTATTGTCCTGTCCAACATTAAACTTTGCATTTGTCTATATTAAACTGCATCTGCCACTTCTCCGACCACTGCATCAGTCTATCAAAATCTTCCTGGAGTGCTCGAATGCCCTCGTCAAATACTTCGACGGCCTATTTTGGTGTCCATCGGCAAACTTGCCGATGTCGCTCTTTTATGCCCTCATCAATGTCGTTTATGTAGATTGTGAACAGCAGGGGCCCAACACTGACCCCTGTGAACACCGCTCGTGACGCTTCGCTTCCCCACTCGTGATATCTCCCCCATTTATGCATAACTCTCTGCTGCCTATTTGACAACCATGCCTCTATCCAGAAAAAATTTCCTCCTCCTATTCCATTGTGCTTTTAATTTTCCTCATAGTTCTCTGATGTGGGACCCTGTCAAAAGCACCTTACTGAAGTCCATATACACAATATCATTAGTTCATTACCATGAATCACCTCCTCAAGTACCTTTGTGAAAAAAAGTTAATAAATTCGTAAGGCAGGAAAACGCCCTTTGAAAAACCATGCTGAGATCGTTGATTAATTTATGCTTTTCAAGGTGGCTACGAACTGCTCGGCAATTATTGATTCCATAAATTTTCCCACTAAGGGAGTATGAGGCTTATTGGTCCTATAGTTCGAAAAGCTAAGGCCTGTCACCTGTTTTTGAAGCTATAGGTATCACATTTGCCATTTTCCACTTATCTGGCACATGCAGTTTGTATGATATGTTGAAAGATTAGCCAAAGGTGTGCTAAGCTCTCTTTACATTCCTTTAGAACCCTGCAATACAGTTCATCAGGCCAGGGGAATTTGTTTTAGGATTTAATTTTCTATTTGTCCTAAGGACCATGTCACTTGTGACCCTAAATATGGCACATTTATAATCGTCCTGTTCTAACATAATTTATCATTACTGAATATCGCTTGTAATCCACCTGTGTAAAAACTGAGAGGAAGTATGTGTTAAAAATTCTACACATTTCCTTATGTGTGTGTGTGTGTGATGAATGGTTTGAAAACCGACAAGTTGAAGATTGAGACACTTATGCAGCATATGGGAATCTTTATTCAGGAAACGTTTCGCCACACAGTGGCTTCATCAGTCCAAAAACAAAGAGGAAGGCGTAAGGAGAGGAGGAGAATGAGGTAATCAGTCCCTCAACCTGGAGTCGATGTGTTCAGTCCATCAATCTTGTAGAATGTACAGCATAGGGCCGTAGACGTGGCTTATATACTGTAGTGAGGTGACGTGAAACAGATGGAGGCGGGGTCATAGTGGTACCATCCACTAGTCGAAGTAGGTCTTCGTCCAAAGGTTGAACAAGTGTTGAAGAATCTTTGTAACAAACCCCCTGATGGGTGCCGTGTCTGACAGTTTTTGATGAATGGTTTGAAAACCGACAAGTTGAAGATTGAGACACTTATGCAGCATATGGGAATCTTTATTCAGGAAAAGTTTCGCCACACAGTGGCTTCATCATCCAATACAAAGAGGAAGGCGTAAGGAGAGGAGGAGAAAGAGGTAATCAGTCCCTCAACCTGGAGTCGATGTGTTCAGTCCATCAATCTTGTAGAATGTACAGCATAGGCCGTAGACGTGGCTTATATACTGTAGTGAGGGGAGTGAAGCAGATGGAGGCGGGTCATAGTGGTACCACCACTAGTCGAAGTAGGGCTTCGTCCAAAGGTTGAACAAGTGTTGAAGAATTTTTTGTAACAAGACCCCATGATGCTGCCGTGTCTGACAGTTGTGATGAATGGTTGAAAACCCGACAAATTGAAGATTGAGCCCCCTTTGCAGCATTGGGAATCTTTATTCGAACGTTTTCGCCACACATGGCTTCATCAGTCCATACAAAAAGGAAGGTAAGGAGAGGAGGGGAATAGTAATCAGTCCCTCAACCTGGAGTCGATGTGTTCAGTCCTTCAAATCTTTTAGAATGTACAGCCCTAGGGCCGTGACGTGGCTTATATACCGTAGTGAGGTGACGTGAAGCAGGTGGAGGCGGGGTCATAGTGGTACCATCCACTAGTCGAAGTAGGTCTTCGTCCAAAGGTTGAACAAGTGTTGAAGAATTCTTTGTAACAAGACCCCATGATGCTGCCGTGTCTGACAGTTGTGATGAATGGTTTGAAAACCGACAAGTTGAAGATTGAGACACTTATGCAGCATATGGGAATCTTTATTCAGGAAACGTTTCGCCACACAGTGGCTTCATCAGTCCAATACAAAGAGGAAGGCGTAAGGAGAGGAGGAGAATGAGGTAATCAGTCCCTCAACCTGGAGTCGATGTGTTCAGTCCATCAATCTTGTAGAATGTACAGCATAGGGCCGTAGACGTGGCTTATATACTGTAGTGAGGTGACGTGAAGCAGATGGAGGCGGGGTCATAGTGGTACCATCCACTAGTCGAAGTAGGTCTTCGTCCAAAGGTTGAACAAGTGTTGAAGAATTCTTTGTAACAAGACCCCATGATGCTGCCGTGTCTGACAGTTGTGATGAATGGTTTGAAAACCGACAAGTTGAAGATTGAGACACTTATGCAGCATATGGGAATCTTTATTCAGGAAACGTTTCGCCACACAGTGGCTTCATCAGTCCAATACAAAGAGGAAGGCGTAAGGAGAGGAGGAGAATGAGGTAATCAGTCCCTCAACCTGGAGTCGATGTGTTCAGTCCATCAATCTTGTAGAATGGACGAAGACCTACTTCGACTAGTGGATGGTACCACTATGACCCCGCCTCCATCTGCTTCACGTCACCTCACTACAGTATATAAGCCACGTCTACGGCCTATGCTGTACATTCTACAAGATTGATGGACTGAACACATCGACTCCAGGTTGAGGGACTGATTACCTCATTCTCCTCCTCTCCTTACGCCTTCCTCTTTGTATTGGACTGATGAAGCCACTGTGTGGCGAAACGTTTCCTGAATAAAGATTCCCATATGCTGCATAAGTGTCTCAATCTTCAACTTGTCGGTTTTCAAACCATTCATCACAACTGTCAGACACGGCAGCATCATGGGGTCTTGTTACAAAGAATTCTTCAACACTTGTTCAACCTTTGGACGAAGACCTACTTCGACTAGTGGATGGTACCACTATGACCCCGCCTCCATCTGCTTCACGTCACCTCACTACAGTATATAAGCCACGTCTACGGCCCTATGCTGTACATTCTACAAGATTGATGGACTGAACACATCGACTCCAGGTTGAGGGACTGATTACCTCATTCTCCTCCTCTCCTTACGCCTTCCTCTTTGTATTGGACTGATGAAGCCACTGTGTGGGGAAACGTTTCCTGAATAAAGATTCCCATATGCTGCATAAATGTCTCAATCTTCAACTTGTCGGTTTTCAAACCATTCATCACAAATGTCCCGACACGGCAGCATCATGGGGTCTTGTTACAAAGAATTCTTCAACACTTGTTCAACCTTTGGACGAAGACCTACTTCGACTAGTGGATGGTACCACTATGACCCCGCCTCCATCTGCTTCACGTCACCTCACTACAGTATATAAGCCACGTCTACGGCCCTATGCTGTACATTCTACAAGATTGATGGACTGAACACATCGACTCCAGGTTGAGGGACTGATTACCTCATTCTCCTCCTCTCCTTACGCCTTCCTCTTTGTATTGGACTGATGAAGCCACTGTGTGGCGAAACGTTTCCTGAATAAAGATTCCCATATGCTGCATAAGTGTCTCAATCTTCAACATTTCCTTATCACTGTCAGTGAGCTGACCCGAGGAACTTTTGAGTGGGCCTATCTTGTCCCTGATCTTACTTCTGTATACCTGAAAGAATCCTTTTGGGTTAGTCTTCGATTCTCTTGCAACTTTAACCTCATAATCTCTTTTGCTTTTCTAATTCCCTTTTTTATTTCTCTCTTTAACTGAATATATCGATTTCTTAATTGCCCCTCTCCTCTTTTGATTTGCCTATATATGCCTCTCTTTTGACCAATCAGATATTTTAATCTATTGTTCATCCATTTAGGATCATTTTTGTTTGATCTGATTTCCCTATTTGGAACATAATTTGACTGAGCAGCTAGAACTATGCCCTGGAAAGCATCATATCGGCAACCATCACCACCTACCTGACCCCTAGTCAGGTCATTCCAGTTCAGCCCACCTAAGTAATTTTTCAGTCCTATGAAATCAGCCAAGCGAAAGTCAGGGACGGAGACTTGATTGCCATTATTAGGGGAATTCCATGATATGTTAAAACTGAGTGATTTGTGATCACTCTCCCCAAGCTCATCATTAACCTCAAGATTATTAATTAGTGTTTCCCTACTGGCAAGAACCAAGTCAAGGAGGTTATTTCCCCTAGTTGGCTCTGTCACAAACTGTTTTAAAAAACAATCCTGGATCGTATCAAGAAAGTCACCCGACTCTAAATTTCCTGTCAAATTGCTCCAGTCAATCTGTCTATAGTTGAAATCTCCCATTAGCACAACATTTTCGTATGTAGATGCCTTACGAATTTCGTCCCATAGAAGTTTACTGCACTCCCTATCAAGATTTGGGGCCCTGTAAATCACACCCAAAATTAGTTTTTCTCGGCCCTCGAGAAGCTGTAACCAAACAGATTCAGTGGCTGACGCTTCTAATTTAATATCTTGTCTAACACAACAATTTAAATTGTCTCTGACATACATCGCTACTCCACCACCTTTCCTGTTGACCCTGTCAGTGTGGAATAATTTATAGCCTTGTATGTGACATTCAGAGGGCATCTCTCTATCTTTCAGATTGAGCCAGGTCTCTGTTATAGCAATAATATCTATGTTTCCTGCACTTGCAATTAATCTTAGCTCATCTATCTTATTTCTAACACTCCTGCTATTAGTATAGTAAACCTTAAGGGAGCTAGTCCCTTGCTGCCCTCTGCTGTGTCCCCCTTTGTTTGCTGACCTGTTCTATTGTCTTTATTTATAACTTCATGCTGAATGCCTTTTATACATTTACTGTTTCCAACCCTAGTGTTGCAACCTGCTTGTTTCCCACACACACCCATACCTCTATCTTCCATCAGTTTAAAATCATAGGCATTTCACCAATGGCCTTCTCAATCGAGTCTGCAAGTGCTACCACCCCTGCCCCAGAGAGATGAACCCCATCCCTTGCATACATATCATGTTTGCCATAAAAGTTGTTCCAGTTGTCAATGAATGGGATTGCAAGTTCCTTGCAGTATCTGTCTAGCCAGCAATTTACACCAATTGCCCTAGACAACCATTCATTTCCTACTCCCCTTCTAGGCAAGATGCTACATATGATTGGGATCCCTCCCTTAGACTTAATGAAATCTATAGCTGACCTATTTTTTTCCACACGGGACACAGGCCTATGATTCCCCTCTGGCAGTAAACTCTGCTAGGTAGTGCACACTAATTCTCCTTTTTTTGACTCAGTATATAATGTTTTCCGCCCAAGATTGGTTCCAGGCGCTAGAGGGATGTATCGTATAGGATTGATGACACAAATTAAAGTTCTAGCACGTAAGAGCGACCGTGAAAACACGAGATAACCCGGAGCACAACGAGGTACGCTGACACGCTGACACACACGTACAAACACTGAGGGACTGACCACCTCAAACTTCAAGGGTGATGGACTGATTACATCGTCTTCAAGTCTCTTCTGCTTCTATCAACTTTTCTGTACTCGACTGAAGAAGCCTACTGTGTAGGCGAAACGTTTCGAAATAAAGATACCTAACTGTTGCATATGTGTCTTACCTAACAACGAGAAACAGTACCTGCCCTTATACTAATCCTGATGGACTCCCTCTTGTTACACTTGCCCATTCTAACACCTTTTCTGAGACACTTACCCTTTATCTCCTGTTAAAGAGATGTTTGTGACGTAATGGTTTAGAAAAGCGACAAGCTGAAGAATGAGACACTTGTCCAGCATTTGGATATCTTTACTGAAGTAACGTTTCGCCAGCCAGTGGCTCCTTCAGTCCAGTACAGAGAAGAACGGCGAAAGATGAGGAGAATAAGGTAATCAGTCCAACAGTCTGGAGTCGATGTGTCCAGTCCATCAGTCCTGATACTGATGGACCGGACACATCGACTCCAGGCTGAGGGACTGATTACCTCATTCTCTTCCTCATATTTCACTGTTCTTATTTGTTTTCGACTGAAGAGGCCATTGGCTGGCGAAACGTTTCCTCAATAAAATTTCCCAAATGTTCCACAAGTGCCTAATTCTTCAAAAAGCTATTTCCTGACCCACTGTAGCACATTCCCTCTTACTCCTACATGCTCATCACGTTTCCGTCCCATTTTTTTTTTTTTTGTGATGAACAGTGTCAAATGTTTTATTTGCAATCTAATAGTATGTTCGCCTCTCATCCTACTCTCTCTCTCCTGCCTCAACAGGTTTGTGAGATATAATCTGCCATCTCTAGACCCGTGCTGGTTGTCTATTAAACCACTTTTCTCCAAGTGTTTCATCACTCTCATTCTGATTACCCATTCCATTACCTTACACAGAATGCATGTCGATGATACTGGGTTTTAGTTTAACACTGACTATCTTTCTCTTCAACACTGGGACTGCATTTGCGGCCTACCAGTTATCTCTGTTAATTGCCACATACCCACTGACTTGCACAGGATGTTTCACTCGTAGAAGGCCCCCGAGTGATCGTTTACTACAGACATAATGTACAAACAAGACGGTTTCAACTACGGGAGTGCCAACTCGGGGCCTCCTACGAGTGAAACATCCTGTAGATCTTAGATATCGATTCGGAGAGTTTCTCTTCCCTGCTTCTGCTATATTTTGTGTCTTCTCCGCCGGTGACTCATTTTAATCAATGAATATTTGTGATTCCCATCGCAACGAATTATGTTTCATTTCTAGCAATTTTTTTTTATTTCTGTCTTGCAATTTATACCTCGTTTAAATCATTCTGACCTTGTAATCCGTAACAAGTAGGCAGTAATTCACATTTTCTCTTACAACAAGCTTACACTATTTTCCATTTTCTCTTATAACAGTTCTACATTATTTACAATCTTCTCTTAGGAAACGACTATATTACTTCCCATCTTCTGGAATAGCAAACTATTACTATCTGTCATATTCTAATTTAAGAACATTTCTTTTATTTTTAAGTCTCTTATGGCCGCTCGCATGATATCCCGTCTTCCATACAAAGGATACGTTTTTTTTTTCCTAAACCTTCAGTAGCAAGCCAACATTATCTGTTTTTGATTCGCAATAATCACAATAACACAACCTTAACTCAGAGAATGGTGGAGTTCGAACCCATGTCTAGGCTGTCTTCAGGCCAGTACGTTCACCACTAAATCAGCCAGGCTGAAAATTCATACAACAATATATGTTTCTACATACCATATGGGTGTGACATTCGTCCATAAGAACGTGGCATTTTGGCCACATGAGGCCCATGCTATACCCTCTCGTATATAGAAATTTATTTGTGTTAAGCTGCGGGGGTCTGGTGGGGAGTACGTTGGATCGTCCTTAATATTTAGGAGTGACCATTTCATTTCTTAGGAAAAACTAATGATGAAAAAAAAAACGCGTTAAATAAGTAATGTGAAGAATTAAAGATGACAAAAATTCGTACAATTTACTTAAAACAAAAAATGAAGTAATTCCTAACTGAATCAAAATAATGAAAAAATAAAATGCAAATTAGGAGAGAGAATCAAGGCTAAGATAGACAAATATATAGAAGAGTAGCGATAGATATGATGATGTACAACATCCTCTGATCCCCGGTCATTAAATGTTACATAAATAGAACTCATACAAGTAATAGAAGATCTTCATCACCTGCCTCTGTACTCATCATCACCTACAAGGTCTGGTGGTGAGTACATTGGCCTGAGATTTATAGAACAGCCTAGCCAAGGGTTCGATCCCTCCTTCACCCGTTCCTTGAATTATTTCTTATAAATTTTACTATGCAATTACCCAAAATATTGTGTGTGTGTGTGTGTGTGTGTGTGTGTGTGTGTGTGTGTGTGTGTGTGTGTGTGTGTGTGTCACAACGTTAATCTTCTAATAATGCCAAGAGTCTAAGAACTTGCACCAAGACCTTACTAAATACTCAATTCTGATCAATGGCATTGATCAGTTCACTATACTCTCACAGAGAAACCACCTCTCATCATCTCCCTCCAATAACATTAAATGGTTCAGTATTCCTCCTATATCAAGTATCGCTGCCATAACGTCTCGCAACCTGTAATACAACCTCATTAAAATAATATGATCAATAACAAGTTTCACGCCATACATCTTCTCATATCTATTAAAATTCAGTTCATAATCTCACTCTATACCCAAAAGTAATCCCCAGGATTCCTCGAAAACTGAATCCTGACACTCATCTCATTCACTATATCACAATCACTGTCTATTATAATTTATTTCACACTTATTACTCGCATTAAACATCACAAAATTACCTTCACTCTAACATCACTCTCCATTATCACACCAACACAAACCACAACTTGACCCTCACCCTTTATTGCTCTACTATGATGCGCTTCCCTCTCGCAACCCCCTTGATGTAGTGAATAAACAACCCACCGCTCTCAAAGTAAATAATAGACTACTAGACACTTTACTTTTAGGTGGGAGTAATAACGTGTACATCAGTGTCGAAGCAGTGAGGACAGTGGACACACAATTATGTATATTGTAAATGTTATATTTGTTCGATAGCACACGCGCGCAGACAAAAACCTCACATCAGCTGGACGACGAAGCAAGGGTAAAAGGGAAAATTATTTCAGTGGTTCAAAGAGTATCAGAAAGAGAGACGATAGAGTGACAAGACACAAGGAAGAGTGATGACAGGCGATATGGGCCTAGCATTAGGCATCACACTTCATCTGGAATACATCTTAACAGAATAACAACGGCAGCAACTGGAAACGGGAAAATAGAAGGTATTAAAATCCCTGTAAATTTAGGGCGTAAGACCAGTATTGAGGGTGCAGCACCAGCATAGAACCCTTATCACATCAAACATAGAAAGAAAATTGAAACGTTGGTCCCAGAATTGAGTGAGCTGGGACAGAAAGACAGAATAACAGAACTAGATCTTTGGTCACATGATGACCGAAATACCAGGAAAATAATATGATCCAAACTTATAAGATACTTAAAATACAAACAGATAGAAATAGACTAATTCAATACTAATTCATACTAAGGTACTGGATAAGATAGTAAGGAGAGTAGGAGCTAGAGAGACATGACATCAAAAATGACAGACCAACTCAGGTTCAGAAAAGGTGAATCCTATCTCAAACATAATGGAGTTTTATGACGTAACAAAAACTAAGCAAACTAAAGGAATGAGTGGACTGCGTATTCCTAAATTTAAAGATGACATTGGACACTTCCCTACGAAAGACTAACTTAACACAATGGAAGAATATAGAGGACTGGAAACAGAATATCGACAATGGTAAAAGAGGGTACATATATCAGACAAGAAACAAAAAGGATCTGGGGTAAGCATAACGCCAATCTTATCACAAACCGGCGGAGGCAAACTTAGAAAGCTTAAAACATTCAAATAC
>NC_069405.1:64682433-64752433 GCF_026875155.1 Cherax quadricarinatus
TGAAGTTTATTCTGGAAAGAGTCTTGAACTAAGCTTAAAACAGCATAAATATAGCATCAGAACTGACAAGAATCTATTGCTGTGTCCTTGGGTAGTGAGTACAACATTCAGTTCCCCTGGATGTTCTACTCTTAAGGATCGTATGGTCCAGTGGATAAGGGCGTCATGTGTTTTCGCCCACCATGAGGCAGGCCAAAGCAACATGGGTTCGAGTCCTTCGCTAGTGCAGTGTTGTTACTGGATTATATATATATATATATATATATATATATATATATATATATATATATATATATATATATATGCAAGGAATTCGCAAGAGCAGGCGAAATATATACAAACACTGATCTCTGGCTGAAGGAGACTCGAACCTACGAACCTTGGAACGTATATATATATATATATATATGTGTGTGTGTGTTTTAGTTAGTTATCATTTTGTCCTAGGCACATGTCGATTAGACACTAGGCCTGTTGTATTTGCGAGTGTGTGTGTGTGTGTGTGTTTTGTATAGAATACCTAACCTTCTGACTACATGTTTATTAAGCAAATTTTACTGATTGTAATGGATGCTCACCTCACTCCTGGGTAATTACGATCAGATAAGTGCAGTGGACACTAAGAATCTTTACACAGAAGTGTATATCTTTCGACGTATATACACTCAGTGGCCGTGTGTGTGTGTGTGTGTGTGTGTGTGTGTGTGTGTGTGTGTGTGTGTGTGTGTGTACTCACCTAATTGTGGTTGTAGGGGTCGATTCATAGATCCTGGCCCCGCTACCGTGTATGTGTACTCACCTAATTGTTGTTGCAGGAGTCAAGTCATGGCTCCTGGCCACGCAACTCTGTACTCACGCAGTTGTGGTGTGTGTGTGTGTGTGTGTGTGTGTGTGTGTGTGTACTCACCTAGTTCTCACCTAGTTGAGGTTGCAGGGGTCGAGTCCAAGCTCCTGGCCCCGCCTCTTCACTGGTCGCTACTAGGTCACTCTCCCTGAACCATGAGCTTTATCGTACCTCTGCTTAAAGCTATCTATTGATCCTTCCTCCACTACATCGCTTCCCAAACTATTCCACTTCCTGACTACTCTGTGGCTGAAGAAATACTTCCTAACATCCCTGTGATTCATCTGTGTCTTCAACTTCCAACTGTGTCCCCTTGTTGTTGTGTCCAGTCTCTGGAACATCCTGTCTTTGTCCACCTTATCAATTCCTCTCAGTATTTTGTAAGTCGTTATCATGTCCCCCCTATCTCTCCTGTCCTCCAGTGTCGTCAGGTTGAGTTCCCTTAACTTCTCCTCGTAGGACATACCTCTTAGCTCTGGGACTAGTTTTGTTGCAAACCTTTGCACTTTCTCTAGTTTCTTTACATGCTTGGCTAGGTGTGGGTTCCAAACTGGTGCCGCATACTCCAATATGGGCCTAACGTACACGGTGTACAGGGTCCTGAACGATTCCTTATTAAGATGTCGGAATGCTGTGTGTGTGTGTGTGTGTGTGTGTGTGTGTGTGTGTGTGTGTGTGTGCAAACAATGGCAGACGGGCGATCTTAACTATGCAGGACAAGCCACAGGGAGTGGAAATCTTTAGCTCAAGTACTTCTCACTGCGTCATCAGGAGCTGTGCAATGTTGCAAGGAAGCAACCAAAGCAAGGAGAGAGGTCTCAGAGTAGCGTAGATGTCACCGGCCACGGTAACCCTTAGACTGGGTTAGTGGTCGGTGCCACCCCCACCCTACCATCATCCCCCTACTACCCATATGGGGTAAGAGGGTTTCTGAGATGTCAAGTATGAAATTATAAGATATAAAAAGTCAGCCCTAAGCCTTTTCTAATCGTTTATAACAGGCCATGGTTCGAGAAAATAAGTTTCTCGTTAGTTACTGTAGACTGTCTACCCTACTTCCAACTTTTACAGTCTCCGTCTGGTTGAATCCTCCCTTATACACAACTTTCCTTGTATGAATCTTAGACCTGGCTTCGTCTCTGTAGATGCCTTCCTCTACCACTACATTGTAAAATGCTCCAAACTTCAAAACACCCGTGACTTAACCTGATTCCATTGCCTTCTTCTCCCTTTTCCCCTTTTTTCTTTCCTCTTTCTCTTCTGGGTTGTCTTTCTTCTGCCTTGAGTATTTGTTCCTTCATTATTTCCCCCCTCTATGTTCTTGCTCCTATCCTCTGTAGGCCCCTAGCTCCCTTGCAGTAGCCCTCTTAGTATTTGACTGGCTCCACCACTACCATTACTACCCCCACCACTACTACCTTCTACCTCCACTACTACTACTACCACCTCCTGGCCTATAAATACTCCCTCCTTCTCTCCTTTTTGTTAGTGTGACTTTGTAAATAGTCGAAGTCGGACCGAAACGTCGTCGTAAGCTCCTCTCTTCTATGTGCGGGTTATTTGTGTATAGTCGCAGTTTTGTTATTGATTAATACCACTCATTCGTGGTCACAATAATATACATACATATGCAGGACAAACCACGGGGGATGGGGGGAGTGGAAATCTTTAGCTCAAGTACTTTCACACTTCTCAGTGCGTCATCAGGAGCTGTGCAATGTTGCAAGGGAGCAAGCAACCAAAGCAAGGAATTAGATTCCCATTCAGCTTTAAACTTAATGGAAGGGGCAAGGTTATTAAGAGTATCAAGAAATGGTTGGAAGAGGCTAGAGTCATGGGGCCACAGAGCAAAGATGTCATCTACAAAGCGGAGCCAGAGTGAAGGGCTCACATCAATAATAGGAAGAAGAACAGTCTCGAAGTGTTCCATGAAAAGATTAGCAAGAACAGGATAAAGAGGAGAGCCCATACCGACACCGAAGGTTTGAGAATAATATTTCCCTTGGAAGGAAAAGGAATTTGAGTCCACACAAAGGCGGATAAGATCAAGAAAGACATCAGTAGGTATTGGAAATTGAAGTAACCCTTCACTGGCTTTCTCTCTAAGAAAATCAAGGACATCATCAAGAGGGACATTGGTGAAGAGGAACTCAACGTCAAGACTAAGCATCTTACAGATCGGGAGAGAGTGAACCCGTACGATGAAGTCTTGAGAGTGACGAAGGTGGGCAGGAGAAAAAGTACCAAGGAAGGGAGTGAGGGTTTTGGCCAGCCAAGAAGCAAGAGAATAAGAGAGAGAACCTCTAGAGGATATGATAGGACGCAGAGGAATATCAGGGTTATGAGTTTTGGAAAGGCCATAGCTAGTGTGACTTTGTAAATGGTCCAAATCGGACCGAAACGTCGTCGTAAGCCCCTCTCTTCTATGTGCGGGTTATTTGTATATCGTTCCAGCCACGGTATTGTGCCTTTTTTTTATTTAACAATGCGACTAGCCAAAGATTTGAACCCATGTCGTTTGGCCTACCTCATGGTGAGCGAAAATCACATATGACACTAACCCATGGGACCACGCAATCCTACTGATTGCGGTTCAAATCCTCGGCGCTGGTCGTAGTGTTTTATATATAACTTTATTTATAAACAAAATATATTAACACAGATACAATAGAAATGAGAGCAACATAGATACCATCTCAGAGCCTACATCTCAAATAATTCATCCAGCTTCCCGGCGGTGGGCCGCGTGCCCAGAATGCTGCAGGCATTTCCCCTCTGGATCGCAACAATGAGTCTCTGAAAGAGGAAGTTGGCCGCTCTGTGATCCTTGGTTTCTGTGATGAGCTTTTTACCCATCTCTCTGAGGAATTTTAGAACACACTTGCCCGATGCTCCAAGAGTCTCCGACCCTACTGTGATAGAGCTATAGCTTGGGAGAAGGTCTACATATTTATGGATCTTCTGGGTCTCCCTGTAACTGGCGGCTCCACCCCCTTCAGCTTCAGAATATGGCAAGAAGTAAATGTCCACCAACGTGGCAGAATAGGTGTAGTACCAGGCAAATCTGCTTACCATCCTTCCAGGGTAGCATAGTGGCTCCATTTGGATGCTTTTGACTTCCGTCGGACCTCCATACCTGGGGTTCCCTTTGAGCTGGGAAACGGGCTGTGGCGAGACTTCTCTCTGTGCTGTCGCTGACCTTTTCGTGTCTAGCGTACTTCCTTTCGGATCTTACCTCGACCACGTATGTTCTCGCATCATGAAACATTCCTAGTTCCGCTAGTTACAAGATGTTTGAAGGATTGTATGGTCCAATGGGTAGAGCGTCGTGAATTTTGACCTGTTTCCCACGAGACGGGCTAAAATAACACGGATTTGATCCTCGGACAGCCGCAGTTTAACTGCGGCTGTCCGAGGCTGTGAATATATATATATATATATATATATATATATATATATATATATATATATATATATAATATATATATATAATATATATATTTCAACAAGTCGGCCGTCTCCCACCGAGGCAGGGTGACCCAAAAAAGAAAGAAAATCCCCAAAAAGAAAATACTTTCATCATCATTCAACACTTTCACCACACTCGCACATTATCACTGTTTTTGCAGAGGTGCTCAGAATACAACAGTTTAGAAGCATACACATATAAAGATACACAACATATCCCTCCAAACTGCCAATATCCCAAACCCCTCCTTTAAAGTGCAGGCATTGTACTTCCCATTTCCAGGACTCAAGTCCGACTATATGAAAATAACCGGTTTCCCTGAGTCCCTTCACTAAATATTACCCTGCTCACACTCCAACAGATCGTCAGGTCCCAAGTACCATTCGTCTCCATTCACTCCTATCTAACACGCTCACGCACGCTTGCTGGAAGTCCAAGCCCCTTACCCACAAAACCTCCTTTACCCCCTCTCTCCAACCCTTTCGAGGACGACCCCTACCCCGCCTTCCTTCCCCTATAGATTTATATGCTTTCCATGTCATTCTACTTTGATCCATTCTCTCTAAATGACCAAACCACCTCAACAACCCCTCTTCTGCCCTCTGACTAATACTTTTATTAACTCCACACCTTTTCCTAATTTCCACACTCCGAATTTTCTGCATAATATTTACACCACACATTGCCCTTAAACAGGACATCTCCACTGCCTCCAACCGTCTCCTCGCTGCTACATTTACCACCCAAGCTTCACACCCATATAAGAGTGTTGGTACTACTATACTTTCATACATTCCCTTCTTTGCCTCCATAGATAACGTTTTTTGACTCCACATATACCTCAACGCACCACTCACCTTTTTTCCCTCATCAATTCTATGATTAACCTCATCCTTCATAAATCCATCCGCCGACACGTCAACTCCCAAGTATCTGAAAACATTCACTTCTTTCATACTCCTCCTCCCCAATTTGATATCCAATTTTTCTTTATCTAAATCATTTGACACCCTCATCACCTTACTCTTTTCTATGTTCACTTTCAACTTTCTACCTTTACACACATTCCCAAACTCATCCACTAACCTTTGCAATTTTTTCTTTAGAATCTCCCATAAGCACAGTATCATCAGCAAAAAGTAACTGTGTCAATTCCCATTTTGAATTTGATTCCCAAAATTTAATCCCACCCCTCTCCCGAACACCCTAGCATTTACTTCCTTTACAACCCCATCTATAAATATATTAAACAACCATGGTGACATTACACATCCCTGTCTAAGACCTACTTTTACCGGGAAGTAGTCTCCCTCTCTTCTACACACCCTAACCTGAGCCTCACTATCCTCATAAAAATTCTTTACAGCATTTAATAACTTACCACCTATTCCATATACTTGCAACATCTGCCACATTGCTCTTCTATCCACTCTATCATATGCCTTTTCTAAATCCATAAATGCAATAAAAACTTCCCTACCTTTATCTAAATACTGTTCACATATATGCTTCAATGTAAACACGATCTACACATCCCCCTACCCACTCTGAAACCTCCTTGCTCATCCGCAATCCTACATTCTGTCTTACCTCTAATTCTTTCAATTATAACCCTACCGTACACTTTTCCTGGTATACTCAGTAAACTTATTTCTCTATAATTTTTACAGTCTCTTTTGTCCCCTTTCCCTTTATATAAAGGGACTATACATGCTCTCCGCCAATCCCTAGGTACCTTCCTCTCTTTCATACATTTATTAAACAAAAGTACCAACCACTCCAACACTATATCTCCCCCCCTGCTTTTAACATTTCTGTCATGATCCCATAAGTTCCAGCTGCTTTACCCCCTTTCATTTTACGTAATGCCTCACGTACCTCCCCCACACTTACATTCTGCTCTTCTTCACTCCTAAAAGATGGTATACCTCCCTGGCCAGTGAATGAAATTACCGCCTCCCTTTCTTCCTCAACATTTAAAAGTTCCTCAAAATATTCTCGCCATCTACCTAATACCTCCCTCTCCCCATCTACTAACTCCCCTACTCTGTTTTTAACGGACAAATCCATACTTTCCCTAGGCTTTCTTAACTTGTTTAACTCACTCCAAAAATTTTTCTTATTTTCATTAAAATTTCTTGACAGTGACTCTCCCACTCTATCCTGTATTAAATAGCCTGGCAACTGTCATGTAAATGCACAGAGCACTTACCTGGCAGTTCCTACACTTTAACTTAGTAGTTCCTTCACTTGTACAGCATTAGAAAGTGATATATATTCAAGATGTCCTGCAGGTTAGGATAAAACATATTCATTTGTTAATATAATTTCTTCAGAGTATGCATATTACCATTGCTATTTTGTTTTAATAAATTTTGTGCCAAAAGAATTGCAATGATGTATAATGCCTGAAAAATTACTATATTCTTTAAATATATATATATATATATATATATATATATAATATATATATATATATATATATATATATATATAAAGCATTTGCAGGCGAGTTTTCTACTAGATACAATATATTAACAAGTTGAGACATGAATGTTTTTGACTGCACTCTCAATATTAACGAGTCACTACTGAAGTAGTTATGTCAACTTAGGTGTAATGATTATTACAGTTTCCGGTCTCTGGCTGTTACGCTCCAGGATACTAGTTAAAGATGATGTAGGAAAAAGATTAGTATTTACGAGGGCGAGGAGAAATAAAGTGAGAAGCAACATTCTTTTGATAAATATCACGTCTCCAAGGAAACAAGTAGTACTTTCGCATGACCTTCAAGTGGAACATTAATGACTGACATACGAAATGAACACCACAAGTGTCTCAAATATTCCGTTCTAAAGAAAACTCGAAAAATGCACGTAATTACATAAATTTATTTTTGCATTTACATTTGTGTGTGGAAGGAAAAAAAGAAGCCATTGATGCTTACAAAGAAGCAAAATGTATCATAGTACAGTGTGGATATTTCATGGTAAATAAAATCTTCAACTATTTTTACAATGGATCCTACTAACTTCCAGGTAGACTTGGTGAATATCTACAGCTTTACTGTTATTTACTGATAAATGAAGTTTCACCTTAACAGCCTAGCAATTAAACTAGAGTGTTCAACCCAAGGTTCACGTCAGTGGGAGGGTTTAACTCTAGGACAAAGATCTGTTCCTGAGGCACCAACAATCTAGTGGGCGCAGCCTCATGAGAAGGTATGAAGAGGAAATTATCTTCCTCCACAGCCGTAAGTGCCTTCCACTTCAGAAACTTTTTTAAAAGTTCATATCTTTTCAACTGACACACAATTCAACGTACAATAGCTCTCCGTATCACTGAACCTCTTTCTCCTGAGTACAAGTTATTTGCTGCAAGTTGGTAGCTAGCTGACAGTGTCTACATGGAATGAACTATACCAGTTACGAGGTATGTCATTAAGAAGTCAATGACACCAAGAAGAGCCTTGATACGACCCGGTGATGTACCCAGAAATCTTCGATGCCTCTTGTGGCACAATTCTGGCAATTCTGCTTGTCATCCCGGCTGGTTTATATTGTGTATCACTAAGAATGACTAACTTAACCACAAGCACAAACACAACCTAACTACAAGCACAATCTAACAAAAAAACAGCCTGGCCAAACACAGTCTAACCGAGCAACATTTATCTGTTCATACGTCTATGGAATTACACCCAAAAGATTAAATACCTGTTCATACTTTAAGACGTATTTTTTTTATTCCAGTTTAGTTGGGAAAGTTTTACTAATATAAATTATAAGATGGACCAGCAAGCAGATTGAAGAACTGGTAGACAAATTTGGTTATACACACACAACTTTTATTTTCAAAACATATTTTACATGGTATTTATATTTCCTCCATTGGGAAGGATGATGTCTTAAATCTCTTGTAACGGTTCACTGACAATCCCTCTCTCTCTCTCTCTCTCTCTCTCTCTCTCTCTCTCTCCGAGAGCAGGAGTAAATTCTCCTTTAACAATACCCACAGCTCCAATTCGACA
Source organism: Cherax quadricarinatus (assembly GCF_026875155.1). NCBI lineage: Eukaryota > Metazoa > Arthropoda > Malacostraca > Decapoda > Parastacidae > Cherax > Cherax quadricarinatus. Next base: position 64,690,777 of record NC_069405.1, read on the forward strand.
CCTGTATTCATCCTTCCACAGCGTTACCAGACCCACGACACCTGCGTTCACTCTACAACAGCGTTACCAGTACCCCCTCCGCTGCTGACCTCTCTCCCACCCCGTTCTCACACACACCAGACGGAGCAATGTGACAGAGAAAACCTTTACGTGGCAAGACGCTGGAGGAGTCAAGGGGCTGCCGTCACTTACCTACGAGAAAGGGGACAGAAAGGAGCCCAAGAAAGGGCCCAGCCATTCATTAATTGTGTTAACTACCTGCCGCTAACCGATCCCCCATTCATGTGTTGCTCGCCCAGTAAACATAATGGGGAGGAAAAGGTGACGTCTCACCCCGTTAATCCAGACCTGTTTCGCCCTCTCCTCTCTCCAACCTGGACTACTATTCTTTCCCCTTCACGCACGCAGTCTCCTCATCTTTCTCTTTCTCCTCCTTCTCCTCCTCCTCCTTCTCCTACTACTACTACTCCCTCTCCTCCTTTTCTTCTCCTGTTTCTCCTCCTCCTCCTCCTCTAACCTTTACCCTCTGTCGCCTTCCTCTTTCTCATTTACTCCACCAATTCCATCTACTCCTCCACCAACTCCAACTCCTCTACGAGCTCCATCTACTCCACCAACTCCATCTATTCATCCACCAGCTCCAATTCCTCCACCAGCTCCATCCATTCCTTCATCAGTCCCATCTACTTTTCCACCAACTCCATCTATTCATCCACCAGCTCCGTCTAGCCTTACACTAGTTCCATCTACTACATTAGTTTCATCCACTCCATCAGCTTAACTTACCTTCCATTATCTCCACCTACTCCATCAGCTCCATCTACTTCTCCACTAATTTCGTCCATTCCTTCAGCTTCAGCTTAGCATCCAATACCTCCTTGTATTCCACTAGTTTCGTCTAACATGTCAACATCAACTTAGCTAAGGCGAGTCAGAAGTCTCCATACATAGGGGTCAGCGGTGCTCACACAGTGTATTTTGTGACTATTTACATAAGAACATAATGGAGGAACACTGCAGAAGGCCTACTGGCCCATACAAGGCAGGTCCTTGTCATGCCTCCTATATATGGAGATTTTCGACTCGCCCTGTTGTATAACCTCCACCTCCAACACCTCCATCAAGTCGCCTCCATCTTGGTCTGCTGCAATACTTCCTCCATCAGTACTTCCTACATCATACTCTAGGTGCGTCACCTCTCGCCACCTGAATCCCGAGACCCGCATTAAGCTAATCTTCCCCAAGAAAATCTTAACATATATACAATGTATAGATGCAATACTATCACAAGAGACAAGTGACATTATAATCAATATAACCACAGCAAACAATAGTAGTAGTATTCCAAGCGCTTTCGTGATATCTCTCATAATCAAGGATAATGTGAGAAATCACGAATGCTACATTGTGGCTACATTGCACAAGGTATAATATATATATATATATATATATATATTATATATATATATATATATATATATATATACACATATATACACACACATATATATATATATATATATGCAATAAGATCACAGTAAACAGGTGATTTCAGAATATGCAAAACAACCACTCTGAAAGAATAGAGAAATTCCAAGCGCTTTCGTGACTACTCACATTATCAAGGAACTATCATAGTTCCTTGATAATGTGAGTAGTCACGAAAGCGCTTGGAATTTCTCTATTCTTTCAGAGTGGTTGTTTTGCATATATATATATATATATATATATATATATATATATATATATATAATATATATATATTTATATATATATATATATATATATATTGTACACCCATAAACTATGTTATATTTTGTTTGCTAAGGATATTTTATATTCATCACTACTTAAAGAAATTAAGAGATTTTTTCATATGCAGTGAATATATTTTTAAACTTACAAATCTTTCTTCCAGATATATCTATACGAGGCCTATTATCCAATGCATACGAAACAGAATAGTGTGTAATAGATGTTTTAAGGTAGTAATAGTACTTTTTTTTATCTACTGTGCTTAGTGCAGAAAAATAGAGGGATATATAAATATTTTACACTTTTTTGTTTTAAGAAAACACATACACTTGTGCTATGATCAAGTACCACAGGAAAAGATTAAAAAAAAACAGTGTTCCATTATATTCCCTGAAAACTTTTCACGAGGAACCTTACACTCGACGTCTGTTGAGAAATGCTTGAACGTCGTCTCTGTGTTTCCATTTTCTGTATCTTTGTCAGTCCGTTTTCTTTAACCGATCCCCCCACCCCCTTTACTTTGAAGCGAATGAAAGAAAACTGTAGGTTCCTTTCATCTGGTTACCGGGGAGCACAACACAACCCCTTTCTTTCACGGCTTGGAGCTCTTTGTCCCGCCCGGCCGTACGTGAAAGGTTGAAATGTAACACTGTTTGAAGATTAATAGGTACGCGGGGCGAGAGAACAGAGTCGGAGGTCTGAGCTGGGATAAAGACCTCTACTGAGACCATCTTGTGGCCATCGGCAAATCATCAGTCATTTCTTTGGGCGACTGAACAGTGACGGCCTTCAACACCAACTCAGGGCTCTAGTTTCATCACTATACTTCTGACAGCTTATTACGACCGACGGATTTTAAAAGGGCTAGCACGCTGTGATGTACACAACTGATTACAGACATAACCAGTTAGAAGACGCTGATATGTTTGTTTTTGCCTTCGGTCAAAAAATACATCAATATTTGTTACTGACATGAAAAAGAAAATCTTATATGCGATGTCTTTCGCATATTAAATGTGTTAGAAAGTTTTAAATTTACAAGAGCACTGTGATTAAAAGGTTATTCAATGTTCTATGCAATATACCATTTCATATTTGCACGTGCACTTCTTCGCTAAAAATAACTAATCAACCAAAGTCAAAAACCACTCATCACTACACTCGGTAAATCACTAAATACAGTCAAATATGGCTGACAAATCCTACATTAGTTATAAGGCACATCAAATCAGTAATATTAAAAGTACCCCGCCAAAAAAAAAAAATACGTATGGACATAATACTGGATTCCAACACAAGAGTGATCCATGAGAGAGTAGGGCCACTCTAGATAAATACATATGCAGTGCTCCGTGAAGGTGTTAGGAGTCATATTTCAGAATCAGCATCGACAGCTAGACTGGAAGAATCAGGGATCAAGGGCTAGAGCAACCACCCCTGAATCCTGCCAGAGACTCATCGCTCTGCGTTTGCATGCTTGCTCCTTGTCATAGCAACAACAAGGCTCCGCAGTCGCCGGGTTTATCACATTTTCAGCTCAGAGTCTCGACCCTAAGTCTGAGTTACGGCACACTTCCACTTGCTGTACGTACAATGATCTTCCTGGTAAGCTCGTCCCTCGTGGTTTTGCACTTCTTCTTGTTTGACATTTCCTTGGAATCCTTGAGCACTGAGGGTGAAGTGGATGGTGGTGGTGGAGACTCCCCACTCTCCGTATTGTTGATGGTGGTGGAGACACTACCCACTCTCCGTACTGTTGATGGTGGTGGAGACTCCCCTCTCTCTGTACTGTTGATGGTGGTGGAGACTCTCCCCACTCTCCGTACTGTTGATGGTGGCGGTGGAGACTCTCCCCACTCTCCGTACTGTTGATGGTGGCGGTGGAGACTCTCCCCACTCTCCGTACTGTTGATGGTGGCGGTGGAGACTCTCCCCACTCTCCGTACTGTTGATGGTGGTGGTGGAGACTCTCCCCACTCTCCGTACTGTTGATGGTGGTGGTGGAGACTCTCCCCACTCTCCGTACTGTTGATGGTGGTGGTGGAGACTCTCCCCACTCTCCGTACTGTTGATGGTGGCGGTGGAGACTCTCCCCACTCTCCGTACTGTTGATGGTGGTGGTGGAGACTCTCCCCACTCTCCGTACTGTTGATGGTGGTGGTGGAGAACTCTCCCCACTCTCCGTACTGTTGATGGTGGCGGTGGAGACTCTCCCCACTCTCCGTACTGTTGATGGTGGTGGTGGAGACTCTCCCCACTCTCTGTACTGTTGATGGTGGCGGTGGAGACTCTCCCCACTCTCCGTACTGTTAATGGTGGCGGTGGAGACTCTCCCCACTCTCCGTACTGTTGATGGTGGCGGTGGAGACTCTCCCCACTCTCCGTACTGTTGATGGTGGCGGTGGAGACTCTCCCCACTCTCCGTACTGTTGATGGTGGTGGTGGAGACTCTCCCCACTCTCCGTACTGTTGATGGTGGTGGTGGAGACTCTCCCCACTCTCCGTACTGTTGATGGTGGCGGTGGAGACTCTCCCCACTCTCCGTACTGTTGATGGTGGTGGTGGAGACTCTCCCCACTCTCCGTACTGTTAATGGTGGCGGTGGAGATTCTCCCCACTCTCCGTACTGTTGATGGTGGTGGTGGAGACTCTCCCCACTCTCCGTACTGTTGATGGTGGCGGTGGAGACTCTCCCCACTCTCCGTACTGTTGATGGTGGCGGTGGAGACTCTCCCCACTCTCCGTACTGTTAATGGTGGCGGTGGAGACTCTCCCCACTCTCCGTACTGTTGATGGTGGCGGTGGAGACTCTCCCCACTCTCCGTACTGTTAATGGTGGCGGTGGAGACTCTCCCCACTCTCCGTACTGTTGATGGTGGCGGTGGAGACTCTCCCCACTCTCCGTACTGTTGATGGTGGCGGTGGAGACTCTCCCCACTCTCCGTACTGTTGATGGTGGTGGTGGAGACTCTCCCCACTCTCCGTACTGTTGATGGTGGTGGTGGAGACTCTCCCCACTCTCCGTACTGTTGATGGTAGCGGTGGAGACTCTCCCCACTCTCCGTACTGTTAATGGTGGCGGTGGAGACTCTCCCCACTCTCCGTACTGTTGATGGTGGTGGTGGAGACTCTCCCCACTCTCCGTACTGTTGATGGTGGCGGTGGAGACTCTCCCCACTCTCCGTACTGTTGATGGTGGTGGTGGAGACTCTCCCCACTCTCCGTACTGTTGATGGTGGTGGTGGAGACTCTCCCCACTCTCCGTACTGTTGATGGTGGTGGTGGAGACTCTCCCCACTCTCCGTACTGTTAATGGTGGCGGTGGAGACTCTCCCCACTCTCCGTACTGTTGATGGTGGCGGTGGAGACTCTCCCCACTCTCCGTACTGTTGATGGTGGCGGTGGAGACTCTCCGTACTGTTAATGGTGGCGGTGGAGACTCTCCGTACTGTTGATGGTGGCGGTGGAGACTCTCCGTACTGTTGATGGTGGCGGTGGAGACTCTCCGTACTGTTGATGGTGGCGGTGGAGACTCTCCGTACTGTTGATGGTGGCGGTGGAGACTCTCCCCACTCTCCGTACTGTTGATGGTGGCGGTGGAGACTCTCCCCACTCTCCGTACTGTTGATGGTGGCGGTGGAGACTCTCCCCACTCTCCGTACTGTTGATGGTGGCGGTGGAGACTCTCCGTACTGTTGATGGTGGCGGTGGAGACTCTCCGTACTGTTGATGGTGGCGGTGGAGACTCTCCGTACTGTTGATGGTGGCGGTGGAGACTCTCCCCACTCTCCGTACTGTTGATGGTGGCGGTGGAGACTCTCCGTACTGTTGATGGTGGCGGTGGAGACTCTCCGTACTGTTGATGGTGGCGGTGGAGACTCTCCGTACTGTTGATGGTGGTGGTGGAGACTCTCCGTACTGTTGATGGTGGCGGTGGAGACTCTCCGTACTGTTGATGGTGGCGGTGGAGACTCTCCGTACTGTTAATGGTGGCGGTGGAGACTCTCAGTACTGTTAATGGTGGCGGTGGAGACTCTCAGTACTGTTAATGGTGGCGGTGGAGACTCTCAGTACTGTTGATGGTGGCGGTGGAGACTCTCCCCACTCTCCGTACTGTTGATGGTGGTGGTGGAGACTCTCCCCACTCTCCGTACTGTTGATGGTGGTGGTGGAGACTCTCCCCACTCTCCGTACTGTTGATGGTGGCGGTGGAGACTCTCCCCACTCTCCGTACTGTTGATGGTGGCGGTGGAGACTCTCCCCACTCTCCGTACTGTTGATGGTGGCGGTGGAGACTCTCCCCACTCTCCGTACTGTTGATGGTGGTGGTGGAGACTCTCCCCACTCTCCGTACTGTTGATGGTGGCGGTGGAGACTCTCCCCACTCTCCGTACTGTTGATGGTGGCGGTGGAGACTCTCCCCACTCTCCGTACTGTTAATGGTGGCGGTGGAGACTCTCCCCACTCTCCGTACTGTTGATGGTGGTGGTGGAGACTCTCCCCACTCTCCGTACTGTTGATGGTGGTGGTGGAGACTCTCCCCACTCTCCGTACTGTTGATGGTGGCGGTGGAGACTCTCCCCACTCTCCGTACTGTTGATGGTGGTGGTGGAGACTCTCCCCACTCTCCGTACTGTTGATGGTGGCGGTGGAGACTCTCCCCACTCTCCGTACTGTTGATGGTGGTGGTGGAGACTCTCCCCACTCTCGTACTGTTGATGGTGGCGGTGGAGACTCTCCCCACTCTCCGTACTGTTGATGGTGGTGGTGGAGACTCTCCCCACTCTCCGTACTGTTGATGGTGGTGGGTGGAGACTCTCCCCACTCTCCGTACTGTTGATGGTGGCGGTGGAGACTCTCCCACTCTCCGTACTGTTGATGGTGGTGGTGGAGACTCTCCCCACTCTCCGTACTGTTGATGGTGGTGGTGGAGACTCTCCCCACTCTCCGTACTGTTGATGGTGGTGGTGGAGACTCTCCCCACTCTCCGTACTGTTGATGGTGGCGGTGGAGACTCTCCCCACTCTCCGTACTGTTGATGGTGGCGGTGAAGACTCTCCCCATTCTCCGTACTGTTGATGGTGGTGGTGGAGACTCTCCCCACTCTCCGTACTGTTGATGGTGGCGGTGGAGACTCTCCCCACTCTCCGTACTGTTGATGGTGGCGGTGAAGACTCTCCCCATTCTCCGTACTGTTGATGGTGGTGGTGGAGACTCTCCCCACTCTCCGTACTGTTGATGGTGGCGGGGAGACTCTCCCCACTCTCCGTACTGTTGATGGTGGCGGTGAAGACTCTCCCCACTCTCCGTACTGTTGATGGTGGCGGTGGAGACTCTCCCCACTCTCCGTACTGTTGATGGTGGCGGTGGAGACTCTCCCCACTCTCCGTACTGTTGATGGTGGCGGTGGAGACTCTCCCCACTCTCCGTACTGTTGATGGTGGCGGTGGAGACTCTCCCCACTCTCCGTACTGTTGATGGTGGTGGTGGAGACTCTCCCCACTCTCCGTACTGTTGATGGTGGTGGTGGAGACTCTCCCCACTCTCTGTACTGTTGATGGTGGCGGTGGAGACTCTCCCCACTCTCCGTACTGTTGATGGTGGTGGTGGAGACTCTCCCCACTCTCCGTACTGTTGATGGTGGCGGTGGAGACTCTCCCCACTCTCCGTACTGTTGATGGTGGTGGTGGAGACTCTCCCCACTCTCCGTACTGTTGATGGTGGCGGTGGAGACTCAGTACTGTTGCTCACAATTTACAGAACTGTTGATTGATAAAACGTCTCATTCATATGTTTATTTGCAGCAATGTTATTTATTCATTCGTCTTCACAGTTATTACGAAGTGTGTCATTATTACGTGAACAAATTAGGTGATCGTCGTCTTGCAAAAGGGAAGGAAAAGCGATTGAAAGAGCTTTCAGTTTTGCGAGTGTAGTGTTTACAAGGGACGCTTACCACTTCTGAGTCATTTTTATCAACATCCCTTTATGAAGTATGTGAAATAAATTCTCAGGTGAGCTTTAGTCATTACTGCACAATATGTGGAGCTCAGGAGAGCTGATTCCACTGTAATAAGAGCAGTTATAATAACTAAAGAGTAAAAAAATATGTGTAAAAAAGAGAAGATTAATAATTATTGATATAATAATAATTTTCTCTAATAATTATCTACCTTACAACAATAACATACGTGAGTCTAGCAGTGATTATATATAAATCTCCATCTACTTACCCAGTGTACTGTACACTAGTTGTTACAAGTTACTGTCCTCTTCAGCTTATGTCGATTTTAGAAAGGGTGGCTGGGTAAATCAGCAGAAAGCCTCTATTAAATGACTACAGTTCCAGTGGCGGGTCATCATGTGACTAAAACCCGCGTCAGGAAATCCTTCTCCTGTTTCCTAATGAATCATACTTAACCCAGTAGCTGTTGGTGTTTTAGCTTACTCATTGCAGCATGTTAGTGTTGTTGTTAAGAGGCAAAAGAGGCAAAAGAGGCAAATGCGGCACAAAACACAACGAAATACATTATTCTGAGCCTATAATGTGTTCAAAAACAATAACAATTAAGCCATTAGAAATTAATATTAACCTCAACATTACGTACCTTATATGGAATAACCATCGCACCTGCAACAGAAAACGGAGAGTGTGATTAAAAAGGATTATCTAAATATTATCAAGGCAACTATGCTGCCTGGGGATAATGGCGGGTCGTAGTGAAAATTCCTTGCATGTGAAACTGTAAAACAAATTCCATTTATATCCAGCCTTGTATAGCCTTTTGTAAAGACTGGAAATGAACCCCAATCACAGGGAAGGGAAATGGCGCCTACTTATGGGTCAAATTAGAAGCCAGGCGGGTGTGTGTCGGCCGTTGGGTTGCCCCGGAATACTAACTACTCGATAATGGCCTCGCCTGCACACCTGATTACTTTCCTCCTCTTAACAACCTCCTCACCACTCCCTCGCCTACCTTTGTCAAGGCCATTACAATTTCCTTTGACACTCCCTTTTCTTGGATTTCTCCTAACAAAAAAATCTGTAATTATACTGCAATGTTTTGTACTCAAGCCTTATTTTGACAGTGCACTGTTTGACTGGCGAGCGTTGTGCAGGTTATGAAAGGCGCCTTTCAGATGTACCACAATTAATTTCACATCGATTATTTGCACCAAACGATTGTTATTTAGGAAGGTGTAAAGGAAGTATTGACAGAGAGAGAGAGAGAGAGAGAGAGAGAGAGAGAGAGAGAGAGAGAGAGAGAGAGAGAGAGAGAGAGAGAGAGAAAAGGCTGTGGGCCCAGACAAGTTGAGCCCAAGATTGTTGAGAAGATGTGCAGACCAGCTAGCAGCACCTCTAACTCGCATCTTTCAGCACTGCCTAGTACAGTGTAAATGGCCCTCTCTATGGAAAGAGGCAAATGTAGTCCCTGTTCACAAAAAGAAGAGCAGAGCAGAAATCAGCAACTACAGACCAGTGTCACTCCTGTCAATCACTGGTAAGATCCTTGAGACAATAATCTCAAGACAAATGACAGAGTTTTTTGACTACCACTCACTACTTTGTGATCGTCAATATGGCTTCAGGAAAGGTTACTCTGCTGCTGATCTGTTGTTAAACCTCTCCACTAAGTGGCACCAGTCACTGGATGAATCCAAAGTCAGCTGTGTGGTAGCACTGGACATTGCTGGCGCTTTCGACCGGGTGTGGCACCAGGGCCTCTTAGCAAAACTTCAAGCACTGGGAATTGCAGGCTCTACGCTATGTCTCCTCAGTGATTATCTTCATGGTAGATCTCTAAGTGTAGTTCTCAATGGAACGGAATCAGCAAGACATCCTATTGGGGCAAGTGTTCCACAAGGAAGCGTGCTGGGTCCATTGTTATGGAATGTCTACTTCAACGACCTTCTTCATCTCATCCCAGAATCACATGCATATGCAGACGACTGTACACTGACATTCACTTATCCAAGAGAAGAAATGTCAGCTGCTCTAAGCTACATCAATCACCAGCTGAGAGCTATATCAGCTTGGGGAAATAGATGGCAAGTAACATTTGCACCTGAGAAAACGCAAATGATGATCGTCTCTAGGCACCATGATGGTTATGCTGGTGCAGTAGTAAGGATGAATGGGAGGGTGTTGGCACCTGGAGAAGAAGTTGATATCCTTGGGGTGAAATTTGACTCCAAACTAACCATGAAGAACCATGTTGTAAATCTTGCAAACAAGGCAGCCAGGAAGCTTACAGCACTTCGCCGTATCTCGCATCTGCTTGACAGTAGGGGTTGCAAGATCCTGTACGAGGCGCAAGTACGCTCACACCTTGAGTATGCTCCACTTTCTTGGTTTGCCTGCCCCCCCCCCCTCTCATCTGCGACTGCTTGACAGAGCAGAGAACAGAGCAAGACGTCTCATCTCTCGCCTGGACCCATCCTGGATAGATCTGTCATTTCAGCAGAGCCTTCAACATAGGAGGGATGTGGGTGGCCTTACTGTTATGTACAAGGCCAATATTGTCAAAATACCACACTTGGATCCACTTCGAGGACAGCGTGAAACAAGCTTTTATGCCACAAGACGGGCAGAAAGCAGCAACTTCACTCTGGCTGTACCCTTCTCCAGAACATCACTCCATCTGAGATCATACATACCCAGGATGACTCGAGTATGGAACACATTCGTAAAGCATAATGATGTCAACGAGATAAAGTCAGTTGATCAAATGAAAATGCTGGCCCACAGATGGCTCCAACTTCATCCTGTTCCCTACTTGTATGTCTCATAACAATAAAAATGCTTTCAAATGAGCTGATGTAGGTAACAGCTCTTAGCTTACCAATAAAGTTAGGAATCCTTAACCTGTAAATAGCTTGTCAATAAAGCTAGGGATCCTTAACCTTGTCAAACCCTGTGTAAAAAGAGAGAGAGAGAGAGAGAGAGAGAGAGAGAGAGAGAGAGAGAGAGAGAGAGAGAGAGAGAGAGAGAGAGAGAGAGAGAGAGAGAGAGAGACAGACAGACAGACAGACAGAGAAAGAGAGACAGACAGAGAGACAGAGAAAGAGAGACAGACAGACAGACAGAGAAAGAGAGGCAGGCTTGAGCATCTATAGTGGAAGATACTTGTCAGTGTGTAATTAAAACTTTAAAGTCCTTCAGCATGTGATTGTGGTAATATCAATAAGAGAAGATACTGAAAGTACAGAGTATTACTTGAGCTTAGTAAATCACATGAGAATGTTGCTGTCCGGTTTGTGATGAAGCGATGAGTGGCTTCACCAGAGGCATCTAAGAATCACAAAGTAGTCGGAGAGAAGTGCCATGAAGCTTGAAAATAGCAATTTACAAGTTGTGGGATCACGTGAAGAGTAGTGTATGTCACGTGACAGTGTTAGTGAGTTGGTGTCACGTGATGGCTGTGTCCAAGGTGGGCAACAGTTTAATTACCAGATACTTAAAGATACTGAAGCTGTCTGACTTTTGTGGGATGGTGTTTGAAATCTCTTTCGTTTGAAATCATTTTCGTGGATTACTAACTTCGCATTTTCAACTCTCACGAGATGTTCCTCGCCGCTTGTGTGTTGTACGCAGGTGTTGTTTGGTGGTCATGGCTGCAAGCGTATTTGTGTTGGCGAATCCTTACTAGAGGGACTTTGCCGTGTCACTTACGTACTTCTCACAATATTCCCCACAGGGTATGACCTCTCCACTTCTCTATCTCCAGTATAGAAGTCGCCCACCTATTAGTCTGAGAAAGACTGCTACACGGGCGAAACGTCTCGTTAATTTATATTTCTAGGTGTTGCACATGCTCTTTATTCATCACCTTTTTAAAACTGTTTATCATTAATGTTTAACACAGCAGCAGCACCACCATGGAATCTTAGAACAGAGGATATCTTCTACAACTCTATTGTTAATCGATGACCCAACCTATGGGCTTGGCTTGTTTCCACTAGTGGGTTCCGCCCACCTGTGACGCCATCTCCAACTCCTGCATTGCTCCTCTGGCACCATTACTTAAAGGTCCATCCTCATGCAACTGCTTCAGATAAATCAAGACAAAGGGACTGAACACCTAAAAATGACTTTTCCCGTCGTGGGAGAAGACAAGTGACCGTCGTGGTAGAAGCGAGGGCCGTCAAGGAGTCTAGCAATACACTCAAGCGAAAGTCTCGGGAATGAACCAGAGATTTCTAACAAAAATTTATAAAGTAGGCCCCAAGACAATTTATTTCCGGTGTAGTCATCCAAAAACTTAATATATTTCTTTTAAAAGTTCTAAATTTCGATCTATTCAGATACATTTTTAATTGATAAAGTTTTTTTTCACCTAACAGCAAAATAAAATTTCGCCTATGTAAATTAATTGCATAATAAACAATAAAATATATCAATATTATATATTGATAAAATATTAAGGCAATAAAAGGTACCGGGCACTTTATTGAAAAGACCTTTCCTCCACCAGAAGACTGAAACATAATGACGTTATTTCGGTCCGACTTGGATCATTATCAGTTAATAAAAATAGTGGCCTTGGTGGACGAAACATTTTTCAAAATGCCATAACCGCATATTGTGTATTATAAACACACAACATGCTAAGGGGGAAAAACGGGAGGAGATAACACTGACCTAAAGAAAACATAATGCGGAAAAAATGTTGAGTTTAGGCAGGAAAATATCGCTTTTGGCAAGCGTTCCCGTCCGTTATGAATCACCATGTTCCTATATCAGCTCCTAATTGTCAATAACCTTAAAACTGTTGAGAGCATTATCAATAACTTTCCACTTTACTAAGTACGACGGCTGAAAAATGGCTACAGAATTGACACATCTTCGAATTTATTGCTGCGAAATACCTGTTTAAGATATATGATTTAATTAGAAGTAATTTTATCTGAGAATCTGGATGTGCTGGATGTAATTCCTTAATATTTTTTAATGTAGAGTAAGTTTTAAAGTTCTGGCAATTAGGTGGAACTTTCCCTGTCAGCGGAGATATCGGCTAAATAAAAGATTTTTTTTATCGCAGTTTTTAGAGCAATATCTGAGCCATAAATCATTTACTCTTGGCAGCATCTTTAGCGCGACTTTGATGAACCCGCCAAGACGGCAACAGTGGATCGATTCCCCATTTTAGTGATTGCGCGATTTTCTAATATCATTAATGCTCAGTACACACTCGAGCTATTAGCATAAGGTGTCAATCCGGTGGCCCCAGGGCGACTCCAGCCTTCGCAGAAGACAGCCGCTACCAGCCTGCCAGGAGCCACGGCATTCCCGACCCTACCATCACCTGCCAACACGGCTCACATCCCGGCACGGAGACACATACACTGCCACCTTCCGCGACGTACCTCAAAAATGTCATATTTCACTCTCCGGGAAGCCATAATCGATGATATATCCCAAAGTATGGCTCCACCTAGGTGGATTTTCTTTTGGAGGAGCGAGGGGAAACCACTCCTAATGCCGGAATAAACACAAGATCAAAATCGCTTCCAATCGTTGCGTTTTCGACAATTTCCAAGGAATCAGATGCGCCAACACAACAACTGAAGGACCCATGGGAACTTGGAAGCAAATACCAATGTGCGTAAGGTCGTGCCTATTGCTGCTGTATTATGGGAAGGCCAAGCTTAGTGACGTCTCATGGTTGGCACTTTCCTTACCCTGGGCTCCTGCAGGAGATGTGGCACAGTTTGCTTCGGACTTTCTAAGTGTTTCTCTGAGTCTCCTAAAGTCGTGGCTTTCATCTTTCCCGCCTCGTGTCTTTAGTTATTTACACATATTCAATAATATGCAAATAATTCTTGTAAATAGTAATGTACATTACCTCACTTCACTAGTGCACATGCGTGTCCACACACACACACATACAGTCTTCAGACCGAGCAGTAATACCTGCAATCTCTCCCTCCTCCTACACACACACACACACACACGGGCACACAGGCACACACACACTCGACCCTTGCAACCACAATTAGGTGATTACACACACACACACACACACACGAAAGGGCAAGTGTTTATCAACAACTGACATCTAACTAACACGTTGCTGCACCACTCTGTGGTAGTACATCCTAACCTGTGCAAACTGACTGGTGAGGAAATACCAGTCAGATGCAGCAGCTAACAGTCTCTCCATCATCTGGTGAGGCAGAAATTACAGGAAAATATTCTACAACTGACTGAGTGGAATCTACAAGAAAAGAAAGTAGTATATCAAAAAAGGAGTATTCGAGAAAGGTGTTTTGAAGGGGGAAAAAAGTGGAATCATGTAAAAAAAAAAAAAAGTAGATAAGAGCAATTTTAACAGGCGAAAATGACAATTATGGCTGAGGAAAGACCTCAAAAACTGGAAAAGTACATGGAGGCTCTGGAGAAAACGAGGGATAGGGTAAAAAGGCAAATAATAATTAAAGAAAAAGCAGGAGCAGAGGAATTAGGAAAGGCAAAAGAAAAAGCCACCAGAGGTGGCAAGACAACAAGGACGCTGATGACATTACAAAACGCAATCTGGAGGAAAATACAATTGTCTGTGATGATGTATGTACTCAAAGAGAATGATGGAAGGTCAGAGGATCGGGAAGTAATTCCAGGGCAAACACCACTTGATCAAACTAACCTGGTCACAAGTAGCTTCTCCCCCCACCTGCAACTGTAATCTTGAATCCTCACTCTACAACAATACACACACCAACCCCAGCCTCACCTTTCCAACCCCTTACATATGAGCGATGAGGTCTCCATCCGTGGACCTCCGGATGTCAACCATTCCACACTTCCCACTTCCGGTTATTTTGGTGCTTTCCCTAGTTCCGTGTGTCCAGAAGTCCATTTATGTCTCCTCAGATGAACTCCCTTCCTCACTTTCCCAGGTGGATGGGTGGTTGAGTGGGTGTGCGGGTTTGGACTATGTGTGTGTGTGTGTGTGTGTGTTGTGTTGTGTGTGGTCATAGTCAGGTGTGGTTTATGTTTACAGGTCTTCATCCGTGGGCCCCCGGATGTCAACCCTTCCATACTTCCCACTTCCGGTTGTTTTGGTGCTTTCCCTGGTTCCATGTGTCCAGAAGTCCACCTGTGTCCCCTCAGATGAACTCCTTTCCTCACTTTCCCAGGTGGGCGGGTGGTTGGGTGGTTTCGTATATATGTGTGTGTGTGTGTGTGTGTGTGTGTGTGTGTGTTGGATGGTAACTTGGTCTTGTCTATTTGGTCTACTGCCGAGACTGTCCAGGTGGGTGGAATTACAGGAGGGGACACACAGAAAACTGCGTCCTGTGATTACACCCACCAAGACAGCCAAGAACAGTGGACCAGCTAGACACGACCAAGCTGCCTCCCAATATGGCCACCAAGGTGAGGTTACTCAGTAAAAATCTGGGACTTCTATTTATGTTTCATTAAGTGTTCAAGTTGATTTATGTTTAGTTTTCACTAATGCAGCTTTATAAGTGTATGTGTGAACGTTTTATCGTGTATAGATGTGTGTCCGCGTGTGATTTATATGTCTTCCCACCAAGAAATCTTCTACAAAAAAGTTATTAGCTTTCTTTTTTGTTGAAATTCGTCATTTTCCTATATGCAAGACACTGAAACGTCCACTTTTAATGTATACAAATCTCTCAAAAAAAAAAAATTCACCTCTCTTGTTGTGTGTAACGTGTCCAGACCCTTTGTTGTAATTTTTCTCTGAATGAATTGTGTGTTGACCGCACCGAGAACACCTCTTTAACATGTTTGTTTAGCTCCCTTTTTCTCGTGAGTTTTATTCCTAAGTCTTATTACCTTCTGATGAGGCTAAGAAACAGTTTCGAATTGCTATGGCTTTTGTTTCTCTGTCATTCTTAAATTGTCGCTCAGCTTCTCGACTTTCCATATTCGTGTCTGACTCTTCTGATTACTTCTGTGTTTTCTATCTATTGTTTTCTAAAGTTCTTTCCCGCTTATGCGCTTTCGTGTTTTTCACTCTTTGTTTCTTTGGTTCAACCACAGGTTTTATTTGTTCGTACAATTACATAATTATTAGCATCTGGGTATGAAACTCTCTTCTGCCTTCCAGCACTTTCCAACTAGGCACTTCAACTAGGCACTCCGACTAGGCACTCCGAATGCAAAGTTTCCTCTTCTGTCTCACACCTACTACTCTTCCCTCAGTATTTACTTCCACAAGGTATTCGAATTTCATCACTACATAGTCGCTAGCTCCCTAAACTCTCTCATTCTATTACATTTATATCAGGCGCAAGTCTAGTAAATATTAGATTCAGTGTTGAACATAATGAAATAAATGTTTCCTCGAGCATCTTCATCTTAGCTCTCAGCTTTCCTGGTTCCTCATGTGGGGCCCAATTCTTCCAGTCTGTTTCTTTGTGGTTAAAATCTCCTACGATCACTCACTAGTACAAGTACCATGGTGTACAACTCACTAGTACAAGTACCATGGTGTACAACTCACTAGTACAAGTACCATGGTGTACAACTCATCAGTACATCAATAATTACCTTTAATTAAAGACGGTCCACACAACACTGTGTAGTTACAAACATTCAAAGACAGACAAATGCTAAGTTCTAACAGTAAACAAAGATAAAACACCAATAATGAAGGGGAAGGAGGCCTGAGCTTGCTACTATCTGCAGCTCATGAGACTGCCATCCCCACGAGCCCCTTTGGGGCGGGGCAGATGGCAGACCAGAGGCCTAGCTTCTCCCTACGAGCCCCGTGAGGGCGGGGACTGTGGCTAGGCCTAAGGACAGTTGGTCCCAAAGATGAGGGGGTACTTGTACCTCCTCCCATGGGAGACTTAGGTCTCGAGATACTCCCCAGATAGGGAGCCAAGGCCGGGTCACCACTACTTGGAAAAGACCCAGGCCGGGAGAATACCGGCGAAAAAAACAAAAAACAATAATGAACAGACGTATATTACAAGATATTCATGATACAAGTTTTCCTTAATGGATCGTCCCAGGCACTGTGACCCTTACCACTTTAATACTTGCCAATAAAATAATAATAAACTATGTGGACAGTGTTAAAGGTTTCACTTCGGACTGTAAAATTAAGTCACTATAAAAAAAAGAAAAATTCGAAGACTTAACCGGGAGTCGAACCCGAGTCTGCTGCACTAAGGCAGCTGTGCTGACCACTTTACCACAGAGCAGTGTTGGCTGTGTTGGCACCCACCTTGAAGCACTAGTGACCAGTGCTTCTCTCCCTGCTGGTTCCATAGTGTGGGTACTAGTAACCAGTGCTTCTCTCCTTGCTAGCGCCAACATGGAGGGTACTAGTTTACCTGGAGAGAGTTCCGGGGGTCGTGATGGTTTATAGTAAACTACATGTGTGAACTTCAAGTGATGGTTGAACGTTAAACTACAATTGTGAACTACAGGTTCAAGTGATGGTGTGAGGTGAACTTCAAGTGGAAATGTAATGGAAAATACAGGACAGTTCTTGTCTACAAACCTTCAGAGAGTTTCTGCCTCATCATGTTTCCTCTATTTTCACCATCTTCATTGAACTCCACCCTCACTACCTTTCTTGATCTTCCTTTTTGTTCTTCTACTTCTTCTGTACAGATAAATTTCAGTCAGCATCACCTTTGACCACACCTGACTAAGCCTTCACCTATCCATGAGCACACCTTACTAAGACTTCACCTATCCATGACCACACCTGACAAGACTTCACCTATCTATGACCATACCCGACGATGATCTCACCTATGAGCACTATGACCACACCAGACTATGATACTTTGTGTACTTCCAGTTGTTTTGGTTCTTTCCCTAGTTTCGTGTCTTCAGAAGTCCATCTGTGTCCCTTCAGATGAACTTCTGGATCATGGTGAGGTGTGGTCGTAGATGAGGTGAGGGGTGGTCACTGTTAGGCGCGGTCAGAGTTAGGTGAGGTCATAGTTAGGTGTTGTCATAGTCAGATGTGGTTCATGTTTCCAGGTCTCCATCCGTGGGCCTCCGGATGTCAACCCTTACACACTTCCCACTTCCGGTTATTTTGGTTCGTTCCCTAGTTCCGTGTGTCCAGAAGTCCATTTGTGTCCCCTAGATGAACTCCCAGGTGTGGATCATGGTGAGGTGTGGTCATATTGAGGTGAGATCATAGTGAGGTGAGGTCATAGTGAGGTCTGGTCATAGTTAGGTGAGGTCATAGTGAGGTCTGGTCATAGTTAGGTGAGGTCATAGTTAGATGAAGTTATATTGAGGGGTGTTTATAGTCAGCTGTGGTCATAACTAGGCGAGGTCATAGTTAGGTGTGGTTTGGTCATAGGTGAGGTCATAGACAGGTATGGTCATAAATAGGTAAGGTGTGATCATACTTAGTTGAAGTCTTATTACAGGAGGTCATAGTGAGGTGTGGTCATAGTCAGTTGTGGTTTATATTTCCAGGTCTCCATCCGTGGACCCCTGGATGTCAACCCTTTCAGTTGTTTTGGTGTTTTCCCTAGTTCTGTGTGTCCAGAAGTCCATCTGCGTCCCAGGTGTGGATGATGGTGAGGTATTGTGTGGTAGTAGATGTGGTTATAAGTGAGGTCATAGTGAACTGTGGCCATAGTTAGGTGAGGCCATAGTGAGGTAATTTGTGATCATGTTTACAGTAGGCCATAGTGAAATGTGATCATACTTAGATGAGGTCTTAGTCAGGTGTTTACCTGGAGTTTACCTGGAGAGAGTTCCGGGGGTCAACGCCCCCGCGGCCCGGTCTGTGACCAGGTTATAGTTACAGGAGATCATAGTTAGGTGAGGTCTTAGTGAGCTGTGGGCATAGTCAGTGTGGTCATAGTCACTTGCGGTTTATGTTTCCAGGTCTCCATCTGTGGCCCCCGGATGTCACTTCCACTTCCAGCTGTTTGGTGTTTTCCCTAGTTCCGTGTCTCCAGAAGTCCATCTGTGTCCCCTCAGATGAACTCCCAGGTGTGGATGATGGTGAGGTGAGGGGTGGTCATATTTAGGCGAGGTGTGGTCATAGTGAGGTGAGGTCATAGTGAGGTGTGGTCATATTTAGGTGAGGTCATAGGTGGTCATAGTTAGGTGATTTTGGTGCTTTCCCTAGTTGTGTGCGTCCAGAAGTCCATCTGTGTCCCCTCAGATGAACTCCCTCACTTTCCCACGTGGGCGGGTGGTTGGGTGGGGGGCGGGCGGGCGGGTGTGTGTTGTGTGTGGGCCGGTGTGGATCATGGTGATGTGAGGTCATAGTGAGGTGGTTTATGTTTCCAGGTCTTCATCCGTGGGCCCCCGGATGTCATCCCTTCCACACTTCCCACTCCCGGTTGTTTTGGTGCTTTCCGTAGTTCCGGCGTAGAATTAGGGGGGATATGATCGAGGTGTATAAATGGAAAACAGGAATAAATAAAGGGGATGTAAATAGCGTGCTGAAAATTTCCAGCCAAGACAGGACTCGCAGCAATGGTTTCAAGTTGGAAAAATTCAGATTCAGGAAGGATATAGGAAAGCACTGGTTTGGTAATAGAGTTGTGGATGAGTGGAACAAACTCCCGAGTACAGTTATTCAGGCTAAAACGTTGTGTAGTTTTAAAAATAGGTTAGATAAATACATGAGTGGGTGTGGGTGGGTGTGAGTTGGACCTGCCTAGCTTGTGCTGCTGGGTCTGGCGCCGTGCTCCTTCCTTGAGTGGAGGTGACCAGACTGGGTGGGTCATTGGGCTAATCCGGGGGGGGGGTCATTGGGTTTATCCGGGGGGGGACATGGATTTGCTCCGCATGGGTCAGTAGGCCTGTTGCAGTGTTCCTTCTTTATGTTCTTATGTTCTTATGTGTGTCTAGAAGTCCACCTGTGTCCCCTCAGATGAACTCCCTTTCTCACTTTCCCAGGTAGGCGGGTGGTTTGGTGGGCGGGTGGTTGGGTGGGTGGGTGGTTGGGTGGGCGGGTGGTTGGGTGGTTGGGTGGGCGGGTGGTTGGGTGGTTGGGTGGGTGGGTGGTTGGGTGGGTGGGTGGGAAACAATGGATAGTAGAAAACACAGAAGTAATCAGAAGAGTCAGACACGAATAAGGAAAGTCGAGAAGCTGAGCGACAATTTAAGAATGACAGAGAAACAAAAGCCATAGCAATTCGAAACGTTTCTTAGCCTCATCAGAAGGTAATAAGACTTAGGAATAAAACTCACGAGAAAAAGGGAGCTAAACAAACATGTTAAAGAGGTGTTCTCGGTGCGGACAACACACAATTCATTCAGAGAAAAGTTACAACAAAGGGTCTGGACACGTTACACACAACAGAAGGTGAATTTTTTTTTTTTGAGTGATTTGGGCACATTAAAAGTAATGGCACCTGGCAAAGATATCACCATGGATTCTGCGTCAGGGAGAAGATTTTTCTGAACCGCTAGAAAAACTCAACAAGTCAATGGATACTGGAGAATTGCCAACGATCTGGAAGACCGTAGAAATAGTCCCAGTATTTAAGAAAGGAGACAGACACGAAGTGTTATACAGATCATTATCACTGCTATAAATACTCTGCAAGACAAGACCCACGAAATTGTAATAACACGATTGCAAACAAACCATACCACTGGCGGGATTGAACCCGCGGTCAGAGAGTCTCAAAACTCCAGACCGTCGCGTTAGCTAGCTAGCTGGTCCAGTAGGTAACGCGACGGTCTGGAGTTTTCAGACTCTCTGACCGCGGGTTCAATCCCGCCCGTGGTATGATTTGTTTTCTCTGCAAGACAATTAAGATAATCACTAATGGGGTGAAGCACTTAGAGAAAAGTGTTTTTAAAAATAATAACCAGCATAAGTTTAGAGATGGCAAGTCTTGTCTCACGAATCTGTTGGATTTTTATGAGAAAATAACAGAAGTCAGGCAGGAGAAAAATGAATGGGCGCACTGCATGTTCTTGGATTGTAAGGAAGTACTGGATGGATGTGTGAGTGCTCTGTTAGAGTGCAGGTTGTGTGTGAAAGAGTACAGGATATGTGTGGTAGTACTCTGAGAGAGTACAGGATGGATGTGGTAGTACTCTGGGAGAGTACAGGATGGGTGTGGTAGTACTCTGGGAGAGTACAGGATGGGTGTGGTAGTACTCTGAGAGAGTACAGGATGGGTGTGGTAGTACTCTGGGAGAGTACAGGATGGGTGTGGTAGTACTCTGGGAGAGTACAGGATGGGTGTGGTAGTACTCTGGGAGAGTACAGGATGGGTGTGGTAGTACTCTGGGAGAGTACAGGATGGGTGTGGTAGTACACTGGGAGAGTACAGGATGAGTGTGGTAGTACTCTGGGAGAGTACAGGATGGGTGTGGTAGTACTCTGGGAGAGTACAGGATAGGTGTGGTAGTACTCTGGGAGAGTACAGGATGGGTGTGGTAATACTCTGGGAGAGTACAGGATGGGTGTGGTAGTACTCCGGGAGAGTACAGGATGGGTATGGTAGTACTCTGGGAGAGTGCAGGATGGGTGTGGTAGTACTCTGGGAGAGTGCAGGATGGGTGTGGTAGTACTCTGGGAGAGTACAGGATGGGTGTGGTAGTACTCTGGGAGAGTACAGGATGGGTGTGGTAGTACTCTGGGAGAGTACAGGATGGGTGTGTAGTACTCTGGGAGAGTACAGGATGGGTGTGGTAGTACTCTGGGAGAGTACAGGATGGGTGTGGTAGTACTCTGGGAGAGTGCAGGATGGGTGTGGTAGTACTTTGGGAGAGTACAGGATGGGTGTGGTAGTACTCTGGGAGAGTACAGGATGGGTGTGGCAGTACTCTGGGAGAGTACAGGATGGGTGTGGTAGTACTCTGGGAGAGTACAGAATGGGTGTGGTAGTACTCTGGGAGAGTACAGGATGGGTGTGGTAGTACTCTGGGAGAGTACAGGATCGATGTGGTAGTACTCTGGGAGAGTACAGGATGGGTGTGGTAGTACTCTGGGAGAGTACAGGATGGATGTGGTACTACTCTGGGAGAGTACAGGATGGGTGTGGTAGTACTCTGGGAGAGTACAGGATGGGTGTGGTAGTACTCTGGGAGAGTACAGGATGGGTGTGGTAGCACTCTGGGAGAGTACAGGATGGGTGTGGTAATACTCTGGGAGAGTACAGGATGGGTGTGGTAATACTCTGGGAGAGTACAGGATCGATGTGGTAGTACTCTGGGAGAGTAGAGGATGGCTGTGGTAGTACTCTGGGAGAGTACAGGATGGGTGTGGTAGTACTCTGGGAGAGTACAGGATGGGTTTGAGTATGTTCTTGATATTATACACATCAAAATACTAGGGGCAAAAATTTGAAGGCAGAAAAAAAAGAGAAAGCGTAACAGTGGATTAATGAGTGCCTTATAGGAGGGAGACAGTGACCGTCCGAGGAGAAGTGTCTACATGTGTCTAAAAGGTAGGGTATTAGAGTCAGTATTGGAACCAGTATTGTTTCTGGTATATGTGAATGACATACGAGATACACAGAGTCAGATGTATTCATGTTTTTAAATTATGTAAAATTAATAAAAAAAAAAGCGGTGAGAACATATACGATGACATATACGACATTTATTATGTCCAGATTGGAGTATGCAGCACCAGCATGGAACCCTCATCTAATAAAGCATATTACGAAACTAAATAAAGTGTAGAGGTATGCAAGGAAACTAGTCCCTGAGCTAAGGGAATCGAGCTATGAGGAAAGAACCAATAAGATATGATAATGGCATACAAAATATCCAGAGGACTTGATAGGAAAGATAGGGATAGACTGTTGAGGAGTCGAGGAACGGATTCATAAGGGCACAGTTGGAAATTAAAGTAACAGATGTGTCACAAGGATGTCAGGAAGTATTTCTTCATATTCAGGATGGTCAGCAAGTGGAATGACCCAATGAAGAAATAGTGGAGTCAGGCTCCATACACAGTTTAAAGAACAAGTAAGACAAGGCTCACTGGGTTAGAAGGAAGTAAATCCAGCAAGCTGTAAGATGCAGGGCCAGGAACTGAAACTCGACTGCTTCAACCATAAATATGTTAGTATTCATAGGTGAGTACATACACGTACACACGCGCTAACGCATTTACATTAATGTTCGAATGTTCCTGCAGAGAGAGAGGAGCATGAGGTGAAGACATTCGCATTACAGAAGGACAACAACTCTCCTCGATATTCATCAACAAAGGAGCCCGTTACAGGAAGCAAGAGGACAGTGACGAGGCGCCCGTGATGATCCATCACCTCCACGCTATCTCTGACTCGCATCTTGTGAATTCCGAATGAGAGACACAGTGATCAAGTGCGTGCGATGAATAAGCAACACCAGCATATATTCGCATAAAGAAACGTTCACAAAGATTAAATATTCTAAGAAGGATACAACACAGATTGAGCAGAGCTCCGAGAAAGAGAGCAGCACAGTGCTTCAAGAAAACACAGAGATGTGGATAAATGTAATACTCCTTAAAAAGGCAGTTCTTTTTTTTTTTTTTGGCAAATTTATAAAGCATTTATTCAGAGGAGTAAGGCAGAATGCAAGATTCATGATTTAAGTTGCAAAAAAGAGGGGAAGGAATGTTAAGGATATCAGTATTGTTCGTGAGAGGTATCATTTATTCTTGTAAAAAATGGGTCGAGGGTGAGTGTTAAAAATCTTTATAAACTCAAGGAAACAGAACCGTAGAGAGGGAAGGTGCAAGAGAGAGATGAATGAATGACGGAATAAAGTGGAAGGAATGGCCAGAAAACAATAGTGGTATGTGAAAGATTTCTAAAATGTAAAAATGAAACAAATCGGACAACATGGAAAAGACAAGCGAGTATAAAAGAGTGGTGAAATATTACAAAAGAAATCTGAATGAAAAAAAAAATGGAGAAGCATACCAGAAAATATTTGTGAATTTTAATATGGTCTGGAAAGATATTAATATGATGTAAAAGTCTATGGAATAAATAAAATTGTCCATTAAGAATAAAAAAATGGTCTTATAATAGACTAGAGAATGAGACAGAGGCGTTAGAATATTTTGACAAATTGTTGAAGGAAGATGATGAAATATTTGCAGAAGTTTTGCCACTGGGACATGAAAGAGAAAGATTGATCAGTATAAATAAGTAGCCAGAAGTTAATATTGTAAAATGCAGCCAGGATGGACAGGTGGAAGACTAAGATATCTATCATGTAGTCAACAATCTACCTGGTACATAATTTACGTGTACCTGGAATGTCTTCAGTTACTAATAGTTAGGCACTGCACTATTTATCCTTGACAATTTTCATTCTTCTTTTCACAAAATGACTATCTCGTATCTTTCGTGTTCATCCTCATCTTTTGTATATTTTGCATTATTCATTTAGGAAGAGTACCATACCAGTCGTGTTGATTCATCAGCATCCCTTGTCCTCGTATGCTCCTTGAGGTTTTGATTCGGGATACCAAATGTGGATGTAATCACAGAGTTGTGACTGTGCAGACGAGAGGAGAGGGAGGCGCCTTGACTCCTGACCCCATCTCTCAGCCTACAGTCGGTCTGCTTGAATTCTTTCAGTTTATCACCCTAAGGCTAAAGAAGCATTTCCTAACAACCGTGAAACTCTTATGGACTTTTTTGAACTTCCATCTATGCCCCGTTGTTCCCCCTTACCGTTGTACCTGGAAGTTACCTGGAGTCGCTTTCAGAGGTCACCGCCCCTGCGGCACGGTTCCAGACCAGGTCTCCTGGTTGCTGGCCTGATCGATTAAGCTGTTAGTGCCCGCAACCCGCAGCAGAACGTATGCACCACAATTTGACTGATCATGAACTGATTTGAGGAACTTAGGTTAGGTAAGGTTCGTCAGGAAACAGGACAAATGTTTCCTGACGCGGGTCTTGGTCAGATGATCACCCACCTTTGGAGCTTTTGGTCATCTGACCGAGGCCTTCCGCTGGCTTACCGGTCCACCCCTTTAAAAATTATGGTCATTTATAACCAGTCTGTCTACATTTTTTTTTTTTTGAGGAACTTGTCGAGGTCCCTCTTAAAGACAGCTCGGGGTACCAGCTAGCTTATTCCTGTTCGCCATGTAAATGCCACTAAGTATCTTGTACGCAGTAATCATGTATTAGCTGGCTCACGAAATCGTAATAACACAATTGCAAACAAACCACGGAACGGGTGGAGTTTGAACCCATGGGCCTGTGGCTTACGCACTGGCCTGGAGTTTTACTACTCTCTCTCAAACCCAACCCTTTCCGTGGTTTGCATGCATTAAGCTGGTTTTGTCTTAAGTTTAGCTTCTTTCCATACAAAGAATGAACAGAGGTTGTAGGACTAGCAAGGTGTGCACAGAGGTGTGTCGGTGCTGCAATAAGAGAGAATGGTTGCGACTGTTTACTTACCAACATCCACCAGTCTCGCCCTGATCCGAAAGTTTGCGGAAGAGGCGGCATAAGCCCCAACAGTCTTTTAAGAATCGCATGTGTAGGATAAAAGCCAGGAAAATCAACCGTAATGACCGTTCAGGTAGAGACGTGTCATGCCTCGAGGATACCATTTACGGTGGTGAACAGTGACTTTCGGATAATATTACTGGATGTTTACCTGATGAGCTCGTTGATATCTAGCTGATTTTTATGGTATATCCCGGCTGGCAAGTTTCTGGCAGCACCGTGGAGAGGCTCGGGTTGTATGGATAGCGCACACCACCATCCATGATAAAGGGTTAAGATCATGGTACACAGGGAGGAGGGATGGGTGTTCTGGTGTGTCAACTCTTACTCTTCCTCACAATTTATCGGACAAGGGAAGAAAGAACAGAAGATGGTGCGTGGAGGTGTCGGGCAGGTTGCGATGTGGGAGTAATGGAACGTATACACACACACACACACACACACACAACTGAGAATCTACATTACACTCCAAGCACAAGCCACCTACTTTTCAGACACATAATAAACCCACACATAATTCCACACACAATTACACACAAAATTACACACTCACACACACACACACACCAC
Organism: Cherax quadricarinatus; assembly: GCF_026875155.1. Classification (NCBI taxonomy): domain Eukaryota; kingdom Metazoa; phylum Arthropoda; class Malacostraca; order Decapoda; family Parastacidae; genus Cherax; species Cherax quadricarinatus. The sequence goes on from NC_069405.1 coordinate 64,716,496, forward strand.
ACACACACACACACACACACACACACACACACACACACACACACACCACACACATATCCAGACACACACACACTCCCCCCTCACCACCGACATCTCACTACTTCCCCTGATCCATCACCTCCCTCGATCACCCTCCCCTCCCCGTTCACCCCAAACCCTCCCCACCCCTCCCCACTCAGCTCCCAAATAGCCACAGTTCCTCCACTACTTCCCCCCCCCCCACACTCTGACACACACACTACTAACCTAACATACAGAACTACATAGGTTTCCCACTCTGAGGCAATCAGGATAAAACAAAAATGGGTTGCCAGAGAGCAACAAGAAAAACCAAGGGACAGGAGGAGGAAAATGCAAAGGAAGATTGGGCAGCAGAGCTCATAAAAAGGGATCATGAATGGGAAAAGAAACTAGAAGAACTTAGCATGAGAATGGAAGAGAGGATAGATATGGAAAGCAGGAAGTGGGAGGTGCATGTCAAAACAGCAGAAGCTAGGATACAGAGTTTAGAAGAGGAACTGAAAAATCTGAAACAGCATAAAGAACTAAAGAACATTTTGGGATTGACATCAGAGACTGCTACCTCAGCCACAAATAAGGGGACTGTAGGGAAAGAAGGGGCACAACTGCATGGAGATGCTCTATCAGAGGAGACTGTAGCAAATGAAAGAGCTAAGCTTTATGTGGAGGCCCTAACAGACAACAACAGAGCCCAAGGAAAGCCGAGAAGGGAAAATGACAGGCCACTGAGCCCAAGTACATTAGCCAGTGAAACTGATGAAAGGAAAGCTGCAGCGGAGGAAACCAAATTAAATGAGGGGATACACAGGGATATGCAGTGGGAGAATGAAAGGGTGAGGTCAGTCTTTGTGTATGGGCTCCAGGAAGTCGAAGGGGAAACATATGAAGCAAGAAAACAAGGGGAAAAAAAAGCAATTGAAAGCATCATGAAAGCAATAGGAGAAGACGATATGACCCAGCTGGAAAATTTTCGGAGAATAGGGGGGTTTGTAAAAAAAAGAACCCGGCCAGTGAGAGTGACCTTCAAGGCAGAAGCGACTCGGACCAGGATACTGCAGGAGAAAGCACGATTAAGGGACATGACGGCATACAGGAGGGTGTATCTCGACCGCGACAGAACACAAGAAGAAAGGAAGAAACTGAGAGAGATGGTACAAAGGCGAAAGGAGGAAAGAGGAGGGATGGAGAAGACAGACAGGAGATCCCAGACCCAGGAAGAAGATCTAATACAGCCTCCCTCACAACTTTCTATAGAAGCCTCCCAACCAGGTCAACCCCAGTGCAACCAAACACTCTAAATCAAAACACCCATGCCACATCCAAGCCCCCACCCACTACATTACAAACTTCACCCCCACAGCAACAACCCATAGTTCCTTACCAGGTCTCCCACTTCCCCAACCCCAATATACTTCCCAGACCACAGTCTTAGAAAAGAAGTTGAAGGTGTGGTATACAAATGCAGATGGAATAACAAACAAGTATGAGGAGTGGCACGAAAGAATCAAAGAGACATCCCCAGACATAAATAGCACTCACAGAAACAAAACTCACCAGATTAATAACAGATTCAATCTTTCCATCCGGATATCAAATCTTCAGGAAAGACAGAGGAGGAGAGGGGGAGGAGGAGTTGCACTGCTCATTAAAAACCAGTGGGTTTTGAGAAAATGGAAGGAATGGATGGCATGGGCGAAAGGGACTACTTAGTAGGAACAATCCAGTCTGAGGGACATAAGGTGATAATTGCAGTAATGTACAACCCACCACAGAACTGCAGGAGGCCAAGAGAAGAATACGATAGAGCAACAGAGCAATGATCAACACACTAGCCGAGGTGGCCAGGAGAGCACACATGGGGGGAGCAAAGTTACTAGTTATGGGTGATTTCAATCACAAGGAGATTGACTGGGAAAACCTGGAGCCCCATGGGGGTCCCGAAACATGGAGAGCCAAGATGATGGATGTGGTACTGGAGAACCTCATGCATCAACATGTTAGAGACACTACCAGAGAGAGAGGAGAGGATGAACCAGCAAGGTTGGACCTTGTATTCACCATGAGTAGTTCGGACATCGAGGGTATCATGTATGAAAGGCCCCTGGGAGCTAAGTGATCATGTGGTTCTGTGCTTCGACTACATAGTTGAGCTCCAAGTGGAGAGAGTAGCAGGAATAGGCTGGGAAAAACCAAACTACAAAAGGGGGAACTACTCAGGCATGAGGAACTTCCTTCAAGACATTCAGTGGGAGAGGGAACTGACAGGAAAACCAGTACAAGAAATGATGGACTATGTAGCAACAAAATGCAAGGAGGCAGAGGAGAGGTTTGTTCCCAGGGAAACAGAAATAATGGGAAGAACAGAACGAGTCCTTGGTTCACCCAAAGGTGTAGGGAGGCAAAAACTAGGTGTAATAGAGAATGGAAAAGGTACAGAAGACAGAGAACTCAGGAAAATAAAGAAATCAGCCGAAGAGCCAGAAACGAATATGCACAGATAAGAAGGGAGGCTCAGAGACAAATATGAAAATGACATAGCATCAAAAGTATAAAGACTGACCCGAAGCTGTTGTACAGCCACATCAGGAGGAAAACAACAGTCAAGGACGAGTAATCAGACTGAGGAAGGGTGATGGGGAATTCACAAGAAACGACCGAGAGGCATGTCAGGAGCTCAACACAAGATTTAAAGAGGTATTTACAGTGGAAACCAGTAGGACTCCAAGAAATCAGAACAGGGGGGCACACCAGCAAGTGCTGGATGAGGTACATATAACCAAGGAGGAGGTGAAGAAGCTGCTATGCGAACTTGACACCTCAAAGGCGGTGGGACCAGACAACATCTCTCCATGGGTCCTTAAAGAGGGAGCAGAGAATATTGTGTGAGCCATTACAAAGATCTTCAACACATCTTTTGAAACTGGCAACTCCCTGAGGTATGGAAAATGGCAAATGTAGTCCCAATTTTTAAAAAGGGAGACAGACATGAGGCACTAAACTACAGACCTGTATCTCTAACGTGTATAGTATGCAAGGTCATGGAGAAGATCATCAGGAGGAGAGTGGTGGGGCACCTGGAAAGAAACAAGTGTATAATTGACAACCAGCACGGTTTCAGGGAAGGAAAATCCTGTGTCACAAACCTACTAGAGTTTTATGACAAGGTGACAGAAGTAAGACAAGAGAGAGAGGGGTGGATCGACTGCGTATTTTTGGACTGCAAGAAGGCTTTCGACACAGTTCCTCACAAGAGTTACTGCAAAAGCTAGAGGACCAGGCACACATAACAGGAAAGGCACTGCAATGGATCAGAGAATATCTGACAGGGAGGAAACAACGAGTCATGGTACGCGACGAGGTGTCAGAGTGGGCGCCTGTGACAAGCGGGGTTCCACAGGGTCAGTCCTAGGACCTGTGCTGTTCTTGGTATACGTGAACGACATAACGGAAGGGATAGACTCAGAAGTGTCTTTGTTTGCAGACGATGTGAAGTTAATGAGAAGAATCGAATCGGACGAGGATCAGGCAGGACTACAAAGAGATCTGGACAGGCTACAAGCCTGGTCCAGCAACTGGCTCCTAGAATTTAACCCTGCCAAATGCAAAGTCATGAAGATTGGGGAAGGGCAAAGAAGACCGCAGACACAATATAGTTTAGATGGCCAAAGACTGCAAACCTCACTAAAGGAAAAAGATCTGGGGGTGAGTATAACACCGAGCATATCTCCTGAGGCGCACATCAATCAGATAACTGCTGCAGCATACGGGCGCCTGGCAAACCTACGGATAGCGTTCCGATACCTCAGTAAGGATTCGTTTAAGACTCTGTACACCATCTATGTCAGGCCCATACTGGAGTATGCAGCACCAGTTTGGAATCCACACCTAGTCAAGCACGTCAAGAAATTAGAGAAAGTGCAAAGGTTTGCAACAAGACTAGTCCCAGAGCTACGGGGATTGTCCTATGAAGAAAGGTTGAGGGAAATCGGCCTGACGACACTGGAGGCCAGGAGGGTCAGGGGAGACATGATAACGACATATAAAATACTGCGCGGAATAGACGAGGTGGACAAAGACGGGATGTTCCAGAGATGGGACACAGACACAAGAGGTCACAATTGGAAGTTGAAGACTCAGATGAATCAAAGGGATGTTAGGAAGTATTTCTTCAGTCATAGAGTAGTCAGGCCATGGAATAGCCTAGAAAGTGATGTGGTGGAGGCAGGAACCATACATAGTTTTAAGGCGAGGTATGATAGAGCTCATGGGGCAGGGAGAGAGAGGACCTAGTAGCAATCAGCGAAGAGGCGGGGCCAGGAGCTGTGACTCGACCCCTGCAACCACAAATAGGTGAGTACAAATAGGTGAGTACACACACACACACACGGGCTTTTGTATTAAAGGTAAAAAGGTAACACGTTGTTCTAACATGTTGGGGGTGTTAGGGGGTAGGAATTTCATACACATATGCATTCACTATTTATAACTATTAATTTATCAATGCAAAAAATGAACATGTTAGTGGGAAGCTAATGTTTAAAAAATGGTACTAAAAAAAGTCACATAATTAGAGGCTACCAACATATTCCTACTTTAAACCAGTAGTGATAAAATCAGAAAGTAATGAGGGGATGATAATCTTGTTGATAGAAATGGAGTGGACGAACTAGAAGATAGTTGTAGACTACAAAAACACGGAATGGTGCAGATGTTTGGTTCAAAGAAGTGCTCAATTGACAATAGATACTGTCTGAGTGACACAGGAGACGACACGCTTCATGCTGGTAAGTACTAGTGGCTTACGAATGATATAACACAAGAGATACGTTGAGTAAAAATTTAAGACAGCAAAACGTTCTTACAGAAGTACCTTGAATCCGTAAAAGAGGAAAAGATGCTGAAAACTGAGGAGACATGGTCATGGACCAGGCCGCGGGGGCGTTGACTCCTGGAACACCATCCAGGTATACTCCAGGACAGGGATGATACTCGAGGCTGAGAAACTGAGAATTCTAGTATTGACAAGAGACTGTCTGAGAGTTGAGAAAGGGAGACTTTCTTAGGCCTAAGAAAGCAGGGTTATCTAGGGTTGAGAGGATGAGATATAGTTTCTTTTTTTTAACAGAATAATGTACATCAGGTATGCTTCGCAACACAGTTCCATTAGAGGTATACATGGAGGAAATTTTTTTGACTTTGCACGTCAGCATGATAATTAGTTCTGGTTTGACAATATTTTCAAACCCAACACTCATGTATAGGCGGAAGAGATACCTTGGTAATCACAAATAATACAAGATATGAGGACGTATTAAGGAGCAAGAAGGCAAGGGTTACCACAATTAAATTGTGCTTATGGTGGTATATACACATACAAATGTAGATGTTACAATTCCAGAGTTGTTTAATGATCCGTGAGGAAGAGAAAATGCTGATGACGATTAGAAAGGGATGTTTGAGGCTGATAACGAGCAGGAAATGACGTCTCTGGGTTGAGATGACGGTGGTTGTCAAACCTGACACTGGTGAGGTCTTACAGCTCTGATGGTGATGGTGAAAGAAGGGGATTCTAAGGATGCTGAGGATGGAAAAAAGAGGATGTTTGAGGTTGATGGTGACAATAAAGAACATTAGAGGATGATGGTGATGCCTGAGTACATCTAAGGTTAAGATATCTGAATGATGATATGCCACATATAACGAGAAATAATGAGGTTAATGGTTTTTTCTTTTTTTGATATTTGAAATTTATGAATACGTAAATATGTCTTGAGACGAATATGAGGACAGGATAAATCAGGTTGTGGAGGAGCCGGCAGCCTTGTCTTCAGAGGGAGAGTAAAACAACAAGCAACACGAACGCGGGAGGTTAAGACACAAACCCTCCTTACATCCTTACATAAGGAGGAGCACATGCGGTGAGAGAACAGTAAACTTAACCAACGGTACAGAGGGCAAAAAAACAATATTTTTAATGTCTTCTATTGTGTAGAAGACCCGCAGGGGCGCGCAGGCACACACCCTTCACTTCTGGTCATTGTGTGACTCAAGTATACAATGAGATGCTAAGATACACACACGATAATATGAGATGAAAGTTCGCATTTTCAGCCGATTTCTTATCCAGTTCCTTGGGCAGCTAGCAGCAGCCTGGTTGACATGACGCTCATCCCTCAGGCTGAGCCGGGAAGGTAGACTTTCACAGTAGTGTTTACACTACACCGGCAAAATTCTTTGTAAAGATTCTCTGTAAAACAAAAACACTTGTATATTAATGCCTGAAGTGTACCAATGTTGCCATCATGGTAAAGTTGAAGCTATGTGGTATGGTATATGTACATAGTGTCTGCATGTGTGTCCTCACCTAGTTGTACTCACCTAATTATGGTTCAAGGGGTCGATTCACAGCTCCTGGCCCCGCCTCTTCACTGGCCGCTACTCGGTCACTCTTCTTGCTCCGTGAGCTTTATCATACCTCTTCTTAAAGCTATGTATGAATCCTGCCTCCACTACATCACTTCCCAGACTATTCCACTTCCTGACAACTCTGTGACTGAAGAAATAATTCCTAACATCCCTGTGATTCACCTAAGTCTTAAACTTCCAACTGTGACCCCTTGTTGTGTCCCATCTCTGGAACATCCTATCTCTGTCCACCTTGTCGATTCCTCTCAATATTTTATATGTCGTTATCATATCCCCCCTATTTCTCCTGTCTTCCAGTGTCGTCAGGTTGATTTCCCTTAACTTCTCCTCGTAGGGCATACTTAGCTCTGGGACTAGTCTTGTTGCAAACCTTTGCACTTTCTTTAGTTTCCTTACATGCTTGGTTAGGTGTAGGTTCCAAACTGGTGCTCTATACTCCAATATGGACCTAACGTACACAGTGTACAGGATCCTGAATGATTCCTTATTAATATGTCGGAATGTTGTACTTAGGTTTGCTAGGCGCCCATATGCTGCAGCAGTTATTTAGTTGATGTGCGCTTCAGGAGATGTGCCTGGTGTTATATTCACCCCAATATCCTTTTCCTTGAGTAAGGATTGTAGTCTCTGGCCTCCTAGACTGTACTCCTGTGGTTTTCCTTGCCCTTCCCCAATCTTCATGACTTTGCACTTGGTGGGGTTGAACTCCAGGAGCCAGTTGCTGGACCAGGCCTGCATTCTGTCCAGATCCCTATGTAGTTCTGCCTGGTCCTCGTCCGATTGAATTCTTCTCATCAACTTCACATCATCTGCAAACAGGGACATTTCGGAGTCTATTTCCTTCCGTCATGTCGTTCACAAATACCAGAAACAGCACCGGTCCTCGGACTGACCCCTATGGCACCCTGCTTGTTACAGGCGCTCACTCTGACACCTCGCCGCGTACCATGACTCGCTGTTGTCTTCCTGACAGGTATTCCCTGATCCTTTGTAGTGCCAGTGTGTGTGTGTGTGTGTGTGTGTGTGTGAGTCAGCATAAATCTGGCATTATCATATGCATGTACATGGCATCAACAGGTACATGGTATCATGTACGTATATAGTGTTAGATTGTAAATGGTGTCAGCCTTTACACTGTGTCAGCTTTTACACCGTGTTAGCCTTTACACGGTGTCAACATGTACACAGCGTCGTGTACACGGTGTCATCAAGTATTTGATGTCGTGAACACTATCAAATACATGTCACGACGTACATAAACTCAGCAGGTGCCGTCATAGCAACACAGCGAAGGAGTTGCTATATTTTCCACATAATTCTACCTAAGGTTCAGTGTTATCCCACAGTAAAGTTAGGTTAGGTAAGGCTTGTCAGGAAACAGGACATGTGTTTCCTGACGCGGGTGACTGTAACCCATCCTGTGTAAAGGAACGTGACGTGGGAACACATAGCTACCTCCTGTTTCCACTACGTAACTGTCCTATAGTCTGGATAGAAGCACATTGATGCATTATCCAAATTTGCTAAGAAGTATCCCGTCCCCTGTACGAGCAACTGCAGAACCGGTGTTGGTCGTTCAGCGCGTGGAGTGTAAGATCTAGTTGTCTCTAGGATACGCGACGGGGGATTGTTTTGCGATGATTTTTTTTTTTTTTTTTTTTTTTTTGATGGTGGTGTGTAAAAACCTAGCCGGGGTAGGAGAGTGGATAGTTTAACCACTGAGCAAATTAAGGCACTTGCCAGGTGACACTGTGTTCTTTCCCGATGAAAAAAACACTACCACCACAACTATTATCCTCACCGTTACCACCACCACCATTATCACCGCCACCACAACCACCACCACTATCACCCCTCCGCAACAACCACCACTATCACCCCTCCACCACAACCACTATTATCACCACCACAACAACAACCACCACTATCACCACCACAACCACCTCTATCACCCCCTCCACCACAACCACTAATATCACCACCACAACAACAACCACCACAATCACCACCACCACCAGCAATACCGCCACTCGTCTACCAGTGTGGCGGTTTATAAACAAATTCACAATAGTTAACATGGTGTGCAATTTTTTAAATTTTTTTGCACTAAAACTTAGTAATCTAATCCGACCTTGCTAAAAATTAATGTAATTTAATTGGCAGCATTCTGTCAGAACTATCTTAGGAAAGCCTAAATTCAATTAGTGTTATCTAACATGAACATATACAGTATAATTCTCGAGGTTCAGACTGAAGTTCGCAGAGTTACTGCAACGAAGATTTTATACTCGGCTTCTTTCTTTTGGGTGATTAAACGATCGTTGCTTTATACGCCAATGCAGCACACACTGGTTAAAATGCACAGCTTACATATGTAAATCAAATCCCACGATAATGACACACCTGCCGTCTTTTTCTTCTGCCGCTGCTGCTGCTAGTTTCACTTTTTAATTATGACCAACACCATGGCTTCCAGTGTTGCTCGTTTAGCGGACAATTACCAATATGTAACGAAATCAAACCTCTTATTGTTCTTCTTATCTGAGCTTCATTACTTATCTACAAGGTCTACACACTCTGGACCATGGGGCAACCAATCGAGTGTAACATTCTTTAATTTCCACTACTTTGCCTACTTGATGTACACATCTAAACACGAAGGTATGAGAAACTGTCTTCAGTTTCAGAAACGAACGCACACGAAGATTGGTGCCCTTAAGAAAGAGGGTCTCAGGACGAGGTTGAAATGTAACAGAACTTAATTTATTTTGTTTTATTGTCTCTATATGGGTTGGTCCGTATCATATCCACCACGTACAATAAACCAGCACGTGAACTTTCGAGATAATTCTATAAGTTTACGCTAATGTGTGTATACAATAGCAATACGTGATCTGGGAAGAGCTGAAGCATGGCAGTCGATGCGAGGGGATCCTGAAGCAGCTCAGTTCCACCCATAACCGTCGCCCAGCTGCAGTCCGGCGCTCAGTCCCTGAAACAGATACTGGTGGTGGCATATATACGTCCACTCCAGGTATATAGCGCTATAAATGTCACAACGCTCAATACTCAAACACTTTTTAGAATCATCATTACTGCCTTGTATACATTGGAAAACGATTTAATGCTTCTATTGCGTAAATGGAGAGGATTCCGATGCGCTAACGTGCCTTTTGTGATTTTCATATCCTTTTGAATTCCCTGCACGACTGTTTCCGAGTTTATGACTGCTTCTTATGAATATTCTGACGGGTATTATTGCGCGTTTGGTCTGGGGTGTCAATTCATCACAACGGCCTTTGAAAATGAGGGTTTATTGCCGGAATTTCCACAGATGTTATTTTTTGGCCGGGGGGATATATTGATAGTAGAATAGCCGGTGGTAAATCCTCGCACACCAAAGAGAATTTATAATTGATTTCGGAGTGTTGTGGGCTAGGTTGTGGAGGCGCCCCTTACGGTGACTCGGAAATGTGTTGATATTAATTCATATATATATATATATATATATATATATATATAATATATATATATATATATATATATATAAATATATATATATATATATATGAATGTAGAAAGGCAGTGCCTACACTCTGAAGGACTAGTGGAGATTTTACAGACAGAGGATAATCTGACTGAGATGTCAGTGCGCTTCTGGAAAGACAGTGATTGAATGAACGTCAGTGAGTGTTTTCTTTTATTGGGTCACCCTGCCTTGGCCGGAGACGGTCAATAAATTAAAAAAAAATTATATAATTTTTTTAACTCTACGGAACTCTCCGGCCAAGGCACGGTGACGTCACCGAAAAAGAAGAAACACTTTAACAATCATTCGCTTACTGTCTTGCCAGAAGTTTACCTTCCTAAATACTCAGCTGCAACAAGCAGTATGATGGTAAACTTTTTTACGATCTTTCTGATCTTATTGACCGAACAAACTTAGCAAATTAAATTTTGTTGACAATGGAATTTCATTAAGTTATATGTAAAGATACGGCAAAAAAATGATTGTTCAGGTTGAGAAGAAAGTTTTATCAGAGCCATTATATTATGTCTTGTCTAATTTTAAACATGATTTTACTGACCATTTTTGTAAATTTTAATTTTTTTTTTTAAGTTTACCGACTCATGAGTTCTGTGCTTCGAAAAACAAGTGTTTTGAAGTTTTAAAGAATTTATTAAGACAGGTGGCATTTTCAGCAATGCATTATATGATGTGCAAACACACATACAGGAGAGATAGGGGGGATAAGATAACGACTTATAAAATACTGAGAGGAATCGACAAGGTGGACAGAGACAGGATGTTCCAGAGATGGGACACAGTTGTAAGTTGAAAACCCAGATGAACCACAGGGATGTCAGGAAGTATTTTTTCAGTCACAGAGTTGTCCGGAAGTGGAATAGCCTGGGTAGTGATGTAGTGGAGGCAGGATCCATACATAGCTTTAAGAAGAGGTATGGTAATGCTCATGTAGCGGGGAGTGACCGAGTAGCGGCCAGTGAAGAGGCGGGACCAGGAGCTGTGACTCGACCCTTGCAACGACAACTAGGTGAGTACACACACACACACACACACACACACACACACACACACACACACGTAAGAGGATAACCTACCTTAAACAGTATAGAAATATCGTGAATATTTTCTGTTCAATGTGTATGCGAAGGGATGGGGTGAAAGGGAGGGAGCAGGAAGGGAGGGGGGTGGGTGGAAGGGAGGGGGGTGGGTGGAAAGGAGGGGATAGGAAGGAGTACACTAGAAAATCCTGCAAGGAAAACTGCGAAAAAATTATCGTCGTAGAGCACCCGTGCACTAGGTACATTAAAATTACTAACAGAATTAAAAAATCGAGTCACCGGACTGAAATAAATCTCACTGTTGGCTCAGTTAAATGTTTAACTCATCTCTTGCTGCCAGCTTGGGCGCTAGCTAATAATTTTTTCCCGAGTACCTACATTCCAGTCAATACACACTGAAATTTAATTGTAACATGAACGTAATAATGTGAAGAGGAAGGGATACTGGAGGATCGAACCGCAGATTTACTAGATAAGAGGTGACAAAGTTCCCTTTACACCATCAACAAAGGACTGCAACAAACTCATGCAGAATACTGATTATGGAAGGTCTTGTAGTTGGCCTGTACCATCTTTCCAAAATGCATTATTACAAGCTAAAACTTTACTCTATCGTCAATGTATGCGAAGGAGGATTTTGATATTAGCCATTGTTTATCAAAAATTACCCTGGGCAACAGTGTTCAAATACAGCCTGGCGGATTTTATCTCCCTGGGTCAAGAGATGTCAGGTTACCTAGACGGAATGACATTACTACCGGAGCTGGAGTGACAATGAGAGACTAAGCATTCAGCAGTTAAATTTATATCTTGTAGCACAAATTAATTGCAATAAATGTAAGGTATGTTGATCCCTGGAAGACAATGAGGAAACTTAAAACATTAAGATGTATGTCGTACATACTCGACAGCAGTATGCATCACTCTCCTGGATGGTCTGTACCCCATCCCATCTCTGGTTGCTGTGTAAGGTAAAGGAACACACAAAGTGACTCATCTTGAGCCTCGATCAGATCTGATAGTATCTGTAATTTCAGAAGAGCCTTCAACACAACACAGATGTTGGCTTTATTGTCAAGTACAAGGTCAATGTTCTCTAGGTGCTTCACCTGGCTTTACTTCGGGGAGTACCAAAAGACAAATATCCCATACCACAAGACGAGCATCCATCAGTAGCTTCGCTGCCTATTCTTTTCTAGGGCCCACTCCATCAGCGATCATTCGCTCCTAGATCAAATATCAATAGGAATATGTTTTCTCTCTAGTCAGATATACGAGAAATCCAGGAAACTGACCAAATGATTCCTTTTGGCTATCACATGATTCCAGCTTCACTCTGTGCCCTAATTTCACGTCACTAAATAATTTATTTACATAAACTTATTCCAGGGGTCAGTATTTGAAATGAGCTGTGGTAGGATTACAGTTTTGACCTTTTAAATAGTTCCTTGAATTCTTGTCTTCAGACCCGAGAAACGCTATAGAAAAATGGCAATAAATTATTTTAAATAAACACAGTATGCTGACAGCCATGTACTAAAGCAGAGTATCGCCCCTACATCACTGTAGCCTAATCTTTCCATTCCTCATATCAACCCACAAGCTGGGAGCAAAAAGTTAAACAACGTTAATTAAGGTCCTTGCTGCTTGCCCTGACCCTTGTAGTTTGAGTGATCTTGCCCTTCCATCTATCCTACTTATATTGTTCACTTCTGTCGACCTTCCCTACTATTACAAAGCGCAGACTCGCTGTTTCTCTTCTCCCACTCTCACCTCTAATCACTATTGCCTCTCACCTCCTCGAAATCCCCATTACAACTCTTCCTCCTTCTCATTTTGTTTCACCAGTCCTTCTCTTATCTTCTCTTCTCTGACTCTAGCTCCTACTCTTCATCTGTCATATCCTTTTACTCTCCCTCGGCTCCTTTTTTCCCTCCTCCATCTCCCTCTTTTCCTTCTTCCTCCTGCTCCTCCTGCAGATCCTCCTGTTTCAGCTGTAGTCAACCTCCACCTTGGTGCCTCCCCTGGCTCTGCCTGAGTGGAGGTAGTGTCCGTGGTGTGTGGTTGTCGCAGGAGGGTGAGGGACACACAATCGTTGCTCCCTGACACCTCATTCATATCTTCTTATCCGCCATCATCACCGCCGACGCACGAGTCCTTCCCCCTCCCATCCCCTCCCCCATTACCACTTCTTCCTCCTGATTATGGATGATTTATCCCACCTGTACGATATTTTCCCCTCTCATACATGTTTTGCCTCGATATTTGTCAAAAAGTAAATGCATTATTTTAGGGTTGCAGAAGTAGTTACTGGTAATGATGTTGCAGGTCAAGTTTACCAGATAAACACTTCCGCCCGTGTAGGACGTTTGACCCCTACACAGCACCGTCATCACTCCAGGGCAGCATTGCTTCGTTCCCCTCCTCCTCCTTCTCCCCCTCCAACACCGCTACCACCTCCCCTACCAACACTGGAGGTCATTTCTCTGGGTGGACGCTCTCACCCCGTCCCTGTTTCCGACACCAGAAAAGTACTCATCCGCTTACCCGTGAACCATACACACAATGACCCATCCCTCCTGCACTTGTAGCCAACACACACACACACACACACACACACGACTCGACCCCTGCAACCACAACTAGGTGAGTACAACTAGGCGAGTACACACACATATAAGCAAGAATCGCGAAAAGGAACACAGGATGCAAAACAACCACAGGGGTAGTTGAATGATACCTATAGCCCTCTCGTGTCGCAATCAACATATCAGGAGCTTGCAAAGTTGCAGAAATGAGTAAGTAATCTTGGCAAATTCGTTCCGAGGGACGCCTTGCTGAGACTGAGGGTTGTGGAGGGAAAACAGTCAGTGCCTCAGGCACAACGAGTGCCTAGTGCCAGGGAGAATAAGTGTTATAGGAAACAGAAAAATCTGCCCATAAGCAAAGGTAAATTACTGATTACTTAGCAAAAATTAACATTGATAAAATAATGGTTATCAAGATTATCGACTGGACTTGAGAAATATAAGGAGTTTATATTCTGAATAAAGCTGTGCAAGAAAGGTATAAAATACCGACAGTATGAAAGTTAAGACACATGTGCAACATCTCAACACCAACTCCAAGGCTGAGGGACTGATTACCTCATCTTTTGTATATAGTTCTACTGTCCCTTACTTACGTCCTAGAATCTGTATTGATAAAGCCACTGTATGGTGAAACGTCTACAGTAAAGATATCCAGATGTTGCACATGTGTCTTAACTGAATAAAGCTGCCAGTCACAGCTTTATTCAGAATATAAAATCTTTTATATTTCTTTTATAGTATGGACCACAGCTGACCCGTGTTAACCTACATCACAACAAGCAGCCACCGAAGGAACAGAGCAGCAGGACGTTAAGGTATGATTGCTAATTTACACCACAACATGAGCTGGGAGGAGGTGGAAGATGGAGGTGTGGCAGGAAAAAACATATAGCTTGTTTACAGAAGCGACCCGTGTTATTATGAGATAAGAGATCAAGGAAAACTATTTTAAAAGAGACATTATACCACAAAATGAATAGAAGCTCAAAGAGATACGAGGAAGAATGTAGAGGTAAGACTGGGAAAACGAGTGTTACTGCCGTGAACACGGAGATCATAACAATCCAAATGAACGTGGATGCCATAAATATTGTGATTACAAGACTCCGGTCTCGTGCAATAGCTGAAGGATGGGGCAAGGCAATATACACAATGGGCAGGGGATCAGCACTGACAAGAACCAATAAAAAAAGTGTTCATTGATATAGTTAGTGATCCATGACGTCACCATCAACGCAGTGAATTCATTACCTGCACAGGCATTATCCAATGTGGGAAGCAATAGACACCGAGTCATCGAAACAGATTCTGAAACCACAACGAGGCACTCTAGGAAGAGAGAGAGAGAGTGGCCTGAAAACTGTGTGGTGGAGTGTGCAGTACCTGACTGACCCTCGTGACATGTAACTGATGCTTCTGTGTCTTAGCATTAGTCCCATAGTCAGAATTTGTTAGTATATCATCTAATAAACAAATAACCAGCACATAGGAGAATGAAACACATGATGTCCTTTCAGTTGGACTTGGATCATTAACTAGTCCTGTGTGACCTGTCAATAGTCTAAGTCGGACCGAAACGTCATTAGTTCCATTCTCCTATGTACGGGTTATTTGTTCCAGTTGCGGTATTGTGCCTTTCAGTTCCTAATATCGTCCAAGCTAATATTTTCTAGTTTACTCCTATTTTAAATTTCCAAGTTATTTTTTTTAAGAAAACTATACCAAAAATTTGAGATGTAAGTCAGCAACTTTCACAATACCAGCACAAGACAGATGTAAAAGATCTTGTTGACCTGAAAGCAAACTGTTAAACCATTAACATATCTCTTCTTGTGCTGAATTTACCTCTTTCATATTTATTTTTAATATTTTGTCTCTCACACATATCTATCACATATTAAAATTATATCAATTAGCGATGATACAGTGAAGTTCTGAAGTTAATTAAGAGTAGGTAACTAAGTTAATCCAACAAGGAACAAAAAAAGGCACAATACCGTGACTGGAATACACAAATAACCCGCACATGGGAGGAGCTTAGGACGATGTTTCGGTCCGACTTGGACCATTTGCAAAGTCAAACTAACATAAAAGAGTGAGGGAACCAGTCCCTGTTACCCTCGCGCATATATATATATATATATATATATATATATATATATATATATATATATATATATATATATATATAATATATATATATATATATATATATTGTAGGTAGTAGGTTGGTAAACAGCAACCGTCCAGGGAGGTACTACCGTCCCGCCAAATGAGTGTAAAACGAAAGCCTGTAATTGTTTTACATGATGGTAGGATTGCTGGTGTCTTTTGTCTGTCTCATAAATATGCAAGATTACAGGTAAGTCTTGCTACTTCTACTTGCACTTGGGTCACACTACACATACATGTACAAGCATATATATATACACACCCCTCTGAGTTTTCTTCTATTTTCTTTCTAGTTCTTGTTCTTGTTTATTTCTTCTTGTCTCCATGGGGAAGTGGAACAGAGTTCTTCCTCTGTGAGCCATGCGTGTCGTAGGAGGCGACTAAAATGCCGGGAGCAAGGGGCTAGTAACCCCTTCTCCTGTATATATTACTAAATTTAAAAGGAGAAACTTCAGTTTTTTCTTTTGGGCCACCCCGCCTCGGTGGGATACGGCTGGTATGTTGAAAGAAGATATATATATATATATATATATATATATATATATATATATATATATATATATATATATATATATATATATATATATATGTCGTGCTGAATAGGCAGAACTTGCGATCTTGGCTTAAATAGCAACGCTCATCTTGCCATATAGGACAAGCAAAAATTTGTGTATGCAATAATTTCGCCAAAATCATTCTGAACCTAACGAAAAAAATATGGTTCACTGTGTTTGTTTAGTATTAAATTATTGTAAACAAATCTAAAATATATTTAGTTGGGTTAGGCTAAAATAAATTGTTCTTGTTATAATAAGGTTAGGTAAGTTTTCTAAGATTCTTTTGCTGCAAAATTAAAATTTTTTACATTAAAATTAATGAAAAAAATATATCTTTAAACGTATAAGAGAAAATTTTAGAACGGACTTAATTTTAAATTAGTTCTTGCTAATTGACCAGTTTTACATATTCGGCACGACATATATATATATATGTATATATATATATATATATATATATATATATATATATATATATGGTCTAAGTCGGACCGAAACGTCGTCGTAAACTTCTCCTATATGCGGGTTATTTGTGTATTAATCTACACATTCTTCTAAAACTAGCTCAAAGGTACTCGGCATTGTTGAACCAGTTGAAATATTCTGGCCACTGCTTTTGTAGGCTCAGAGGTACGGCATCAGATTTATTGCTACACTGGATGGAGGTTCTCCTCCTGGGACGCATTACCTGTTTAACATATATGTGGTACGAACATTCAGGGAATAAGAAATTAAATGATATGATGGTATGACAGGTATAATTCCAAGAACAAAAAGAAGGGTCGAGTTGGAACAAGGGTGTGAAAAAGACATCGATAAGATGAAGGAGCTTCATCATTCAGCATGCATATGCGAACGTTAAATTAAAATAAGAGGAAGAGAGTGGTTTTGGGATTTAGCATGCTGTTGGAGTGTTAGCACAGTAATACCTATAAAAGAATTCATTGGAAGTTCTTAGCTGGTTGGCGTGTTGCAGTTCAGCGAGACGTCATTTAATAATGATGGCTGATCCCTTCTGAAGAAGAGAGAACTAGGGCGCAAGTGTTATCCAGTACGCGTCCTTCAGTAGGAAACTGCTCACGTTTATCTGTGCTCTATGATAAAGATACTTCCCTATCAGGTGTTGATGAAAGTGGTTTCATTTCTGGGTCATTCTTTGTGAAATTAAAAGCAGTTTTATGATTAGTTACAAAAATTTTAAATACTTTGTTAATATCAAAGTCAACTCGGTCAGTACCTTTGGACATATGTCTGTACTGCACTGTTATAGATGTCTGCGAAGCCTCCATCTGTGTATCAACATTCATGCAATGCTGAGCTAGTGAAGGATGAATGAATTTTTTTAAGGCTATGTGTTATCAGGAAGGATTACAAAGCCTAAAATAAAAGAAATAATCCAATACATCCTCACACCCACATACCGCAATACATCATCACACCCACATAACTCAATACATCCTCACACCCACATACCTCAATACATCATCACACCCACATACCTCAATACATCATCACACCCACATACCTCAATGCATCCTTACACCCACATACCTCAATACATCCCCACACCCACATACCTCAATACATCCTCACATCCACATACCTCAATACATCCCCACACCCACATACCTCAATACATCATCACACCCACATACCTCAATACATCATCACACCCACATACCTCAATACATCATCACACCCACATACCTCAATACATCATCACACCCACATACCTCAATACATCCTCACATCCACATACCTCAATACATCCCCACACCCACATACCTCAATACATCATCACACCCACATACGTCAATACATCATCACACCCACATACCTCAATGGGTATGAATTTAGCTTCACTTTACAGGTAGGTTTGACAATATATATTTACTTCACATCTTTCCATTCTGGACATAACAAGAGCACTCTCATTCTGCCACGCACTGACGCACAAAGATGAAAAAATATCGTCAAGGATGCTGCAAATTCTTTAATGTTGTAACTCATGAGATCTTACCCGTTGTTTCACCTCAGTTCAAAAGTTAACTGACGCTCTTGTAACGTTATAATATTATATAAACGGGATATTAATTCACTCTCAATATCTAATGTCTAATTATTTACAAATGCTTGTATAAAATTATAAAGACGAGCATAAACTGTTAATTATAGGCACTGAAGTATATAGGTGCAGGAAAGACTTAGGAAGCCCGTCATTGAAAGGCAGTCCTCCAAGAAGGTGCTGAAAGACACCCATGATAAAAGGTTGACTAGGGAATGGGAGGGGGGGGGGGAATGGTGCAGTGTCAGCAAGACTGGGATGATGATGCATGGTGTTAACTTTAACCTCGCCCAAGCAGCAACATTCTGCGTCCTGACAGTCTGACTGTCGAGTTACAGTGATGAGTGCAGCCGCGGGTACAGTTATTAATGCGTGCTTATACTGAGCTTAAACAGTAATACGAGACACGTGTACCGTAGCGTGGGGACGTCAACTGCGTTGTGTAGTGCGGATGATACTGTCACTTGCGCATATCCACACGATTATTCTCAAAAGCAAGTAGAAACGCACTCTGCTATATTATTTCTTCTATTAAATGTCTCTGCGGCGAACATGTGGGAACAGTGGGTAGGAAAGTGTGTTCCTTTGGCAGTATACTCATTTTGTTTTAAAAAAAAAAACCAAATACATGTAAATATATATACATATATATATATATATATATATATATTATATATATATATATATATATATATATATATATATTATATTATATATATATATATATATATATTATATATATATATATATATATATATATATATATATATATATATATATATATATATATATATATATATATATATATATATATATATATATATAGACAATTATGCAAATATCGCAAACCAAGCGATACAGGATGCAAAACAACCACGGGGGGGAGAGAGTATAATGATAGCTCTAGGCCTTTCGTGTCGCAATCAACACATCAGGAGCTTGCAAAGTTGCAGAAAAGAGGAGGATGTCCAAGCAAATACGATCCCAAAGAACATCTTCACTGGAGTGAGGGAAAGAGAGAGAGAGAGTGAGAGAGAGAGAGAGAGAGAGAGAGAGAGAGAGAGAGAGAGAGAGAGAGAGAGAGAGAGAGAGAGAGAGAGAGAGAGAGAGAGAACAAGAAGTGCCCCCATGCATACCATTGCCAGACATTGCCGAGTTACTTTCGTTTAGGCTACTATTATAATATCAATGTTTGTGGGATTTTTCTAATGCTATAATATTCATCCTTCTGGCTATAGGCACTGGTATTCCTGGGGGGACTTCCTGTTCGTTCTCTCTCTCTCTCTATCTCTCTCTTTCTCTCTCTCTCTCCCCTCACTCCAGTGAAGACGTCCTTTGGGATCGCATTTGCTTGGACATCCTCCTCTTTTCTGCAACTTTGCAAGCTCCTGATGTGTTGATTGCAACACGAAACGCCTAGACCTATCATTCTACTCCTATCATTCTATATATATATATATATATATATATATATATATATATATATATATATATATATATATATATATATATATATATATATATATATATATAAACAAATATTATTATGCATATGGATACTTGCGTCAACATGTATGTGTGTGTGTGTGTGTGTGTGTGTGTGTGTTTTATATGCAATATTTAATTTAATATGAAAGAATAAATTTCTCAAAGCCACGTGATTACTAATAATGTAAGTGTTTTTCACATGTACGAAACCATGTGTTATATCACTAACTGTATACAACACTGTACACAATATTTGGGTATCGCTATTGTGGGATCGTCTGTTTTCCACTCAGGAAACCTGTTATATAGGCTTCCTTAGTCCAAAACAAGCGAATATGATGCTACACACAAGTAATTTTGGGGGTAATAAGTCTCTCAGGTGGTCTGACAGGTGGTCAATCCCTCTGTGTTCACAGGTGGTCAGTCCGTTATCGTTGACAGGTGGTCAGTAGCCGTCTATTGGACTGAATATCCAAACGTTGCACAAGTGTCTAATTTATTAACTTCAACTCTGCTCTATTACATGATATCTGACCCAGTGCCTCTCTCCATACTGAGGGACTGACCACCTACAATCAAGGTGTGGGACCTACCACCTATTTTCAAGGCCGAGTGACTGATCTCATAATGATTTCTTCTCCTGTACTCAGGGTTATATTTCACTGAGAATACTTAACGAAGTCTTGTGTTATCAGTAGTGTTTTATTTACAATGGAAATAAAAATGAAAGAGTATGATATGTTTGGTTAACCGTGTGTGTGTTGTTTGTCCGTCGATTCGACGAGGACCATCTAGTCATCCTGGGGTCGAAGTTGGTGGGTACGCAGATGACTTGTCAGGCCAATCCGCGCACGAAACGTTCTCTGGCAGTGTGGACAGGGAAGGGTGGGGTCTGATGGCTCTGGTCTTCCTCGCCTGCCTGCGCTGCTCAGCTAGTGAGATTCTGCTTGCCTCACAGGATGTTCCCTCTTTCTGGACAACTGCTCGCCAGTCATTCCTGTCCTGAGCTATCAGCTCCCACATGGTGTGGTTGATGTTAACCAAACTGTATTTCTTAGCATTTATTATGCGTGTTCATAATCTCATTAAACTTCTGTCTTACACAGCACCCGAGTTAGTGATTTTCAGTATACGAATGAGATATTAAGAACAACCTGCTTGAAAACTAAAAATTCGTTCGAATGATAAATCGTAAATTTGTTCATGGTCTTACAGTATTAGACTGAAAACTTAAATTATAACAAAAAATCGTGATAATATGAAAAAAAAAATATCTCCTAGTAGACGCAATCGCACCGCAGTGACTCTTATAATTATATTTAATTAAATCCATAGCTCACCAATATATATATATATATATATATATATATATATATATATATATATATATATATATATATATATATATATATATATATATATATATATATATATATATATATATATTATATATATATATATATATATATATATATATATATATATATATATATATATACAAACACACACACACATACACACAAAGTACATTATCACTGATGTATTTTAACTGTTTCCGTGTAGTGCTGTAAGAAGCTTACTGTAGTAAAACACGGAGCTGTGGAAGGCATTCCCACCCTCACAGGGAGGACACACCAGGAGGAAAATCCATTATAAAATGTCATAAAAAGTAAAGGATGTATACGAGAGCCTTTCAGAAGGTTGCCTCAGATTCTTCATCTCTTGCACTTTACCAGCTGTCTTTGTAAATAAATGATTCAGCTGGACGCAAATTCGCCGGGCGTCAGCTCAGCATAAATCGCTCTTGTAATAGGATTACTAAAAAGAAAGAAATTATTAATATATATATATATATATATATATATATATATATATATATATATATATATATATTTTATATATATATATATATATATATATATATGTCGTGCCGAATATGTAAAACTGGTCAATTAGCAAGAACTCATTTAAAATTAAGTCCTTTCTGAAATGTTTTCTTATACGTTTAAAGATATATATTTTTCATAAATGTTAATGTAAAATTGTATAATTTTGCACCAAAAGAATCTTAGAAAACTTACCTAACCTTATTATAACAAGAGCAATTTATTTTAGCCTAACCCAACTAAATATATTTTAGATTTGTTTACAATAATTTAATACTAAACAAACCCAGTGAAATATATTTTCTTCGTTAGGTTCAGAATTATTTTGGCGAAATTATTGCATACACAAATTTTCACTTGTCCTATATGGCAAGATGAACGTTGCTATTTAAGCCAAGATCGCAAGTTCTGCCTATTCGGCACGACATAATATATATATATATATATATATATATATATATATATATATATATATATATATATATATATATATATATATATATATATATATATATATAATATATATATTATTATCACACTGGCCGATTCCCACCAAGGCAGGGGTGGCCCGAAAAAGAAAAACTTTCACCATCATTCACTCCATCACTGTCTTGCCAGAAGGAAGGGTGTTTTACACTACAATTTCTAAACTGCAACATTAACACCCCTCCTTTAGAGTGCAGGCACTGTACTTCCCATCTCCAGGACTCGAGTCCGGCCTGCCGGTTTCCCTGAACCCCTTCATAAATGTTACTTTGCTCACACTCCAACAGCACATCAAGTATTAAAAACCATTTGTCTCCATTCACTCCTATCAAACACGCTCACGCATGCCTGCTGGAAGTCAAAGCCCCTCGCACACAAAACCTCCTTTACCCCCTTCCTCCAACCTTTCCTAGGCCGACCCCTACCCCGCCTTCCTTCCACTACAGACTGATACACTCTTGAAGTCACTCTGTTTCGCTCCATTCTCTCTACATGTCCGAACCACCTCAACAACCCTTCCTCAGCCCTCTGGGCAATAGTTTTGGTAATCCCGCACCTCCTCCTAACTTCCAAACTACGAATTCTCTGCATTATATTCACACCACACATTGCCCTCAGACATGACATCTCCACTGCCTCCAGCCTTCTCTCTGCAATATTCATCACCCATGCTTCACACCCATATAAGAGCGTTGGTAAAACTATACTCTCATACATTCTCCTCTTTTCCTCCAAGGACAAAGTTCTTTGTCTCCACAGACTCCTAAGTGCACCACTCACCCTTTTCCCCTCATCAATTCTATGATTCACCTCATCTTTCATAGACCCATCCGCTGACACGTCAACTCCTAAATATCTGAATACATTCACCTCCTCCATACTCTCTCCCTCCAATCTGATATCCAATCTTTCATCACCTAATATTTTTATCCTCATAACCTTACTCTTTCCTGTATTCACTTTTAATTTTCTTCTTTTGCACACCCTACCAAATTCATCCACCAATCTCTGCAACTTCTCTTCAGAATCTCCCAAGAGCACAGTGTCATCAGCAAAGAGCAACTGTGACAACTCCCACTTTATGTGTGATTCTTTATCTTTTAACTCCACGCCTCTTGCCAAGACCCTCGCATTTACTTCTCTTACAACCCCATCTATAAATATATTAAACAACCACGGTGACATCACACATCCTTGTCTAAGGCCTACTTTTACTGGGAAATAATTTCCCTCTTTCCTACATACTCTAACTTGAGCCTCACTATCCTCGTAAAAACTCTTCACTGCTTTCAGTAACCTACCTCCTACACCATACACCTGCAACATCTGCCACATTGCCCCCCCCCCATCCACCCTGTCATACGCCTTTTTCAAATCCATAAATGCCACAAAGACCTCTTTAGCCTTATCTAAACACTGTTCACTTATGTGTTTCACTGTAAACACCTGGTCCACACACCCCCTTCCTTTCCTAAAGCCTCCTTGTTCATCTGCTATCCTATTCTCCGTCTTACTCTTAATTCTTTCAATAATAACTCTACCATACACTTTACCAGGTATACTCAACAGACTTATCCCCCTATAATTTTTGCACTCTCTTTTGTCCCCTTTGCCTTTATACAAAGGAACTATGCATGCTCTCTGCCAATCCCTAGGTACCTTACCCTCTTCCATACATTTATTAAATAATTGCACCAACCACTCCAGAACTATATCCCCACCTGCTTTTAACATTTCTATCTTTATCCCATCAATCCCGGCTGCCTTACCCCTTTCATTTTACCTACTGCCTCACGAACTTCCCCCACACTCACAACTGGCTCTTCCTCACTCCTACAAGATGTTATTCCCCCTTGCCCTATACACGAAATCACAGCTTCCCTATCTTCATCAACATTTAACAATTCCTCAAAATATTCCCTCCATCTTCCCAATACCTCTAACTCTCCATTTAATAACTCTCCTCTCCTATTTTTAACTGACAAATCCATTTGTTCTCTAGGCTTCCTTAACTTGTTAATCTCACTCCAAAACTTTTTCTTATTTTCAACAAAATTTGTTGATAACATCTCACCCACTCTCTCATTTGCTCTCTTTTTACATTGCTTCACCACTCTCTTAACCTCTCTCTTTTTCTCCATATACTCTTCCCTCCTTGCATCACTTCTACTTTGTAAAAACTTCTCATATGCTAACTTTTTCTCCCTTACTACTCTCTTTACATTATCATTACACTAATCGCTCCTCTTCCCTCCCGCACCCACTTTCCTGTAACCACAAACTTCTGCTGAACACTAACACTACATTTTTAAACCTACCCCATACCTCTTCGACCCCATTGCCTATGCTCTCATTAGCCCATCTATCCTCCAATAGCTGTTTATATCTTACCCTAACTGCCTCCTCTTTTAGTTTACAAACCTTCACCTCTCTCTTCCCTGATGCTTCTATTCTCCTTGTATCCCATCTACCTTTTACTCTCAGTGTAGCTACAACTAGAAAGTGATCTGATATATCTGTGGCCCCTCTATAAACATGTACATCCTGAAGTCTACTCAACAGTCTTTTATCTACCAATACATAATCCAACAAACTACTGTCATTTCGCCCTACATCATATATTGTATACTTATTTATCCTCTTTTTCTTAAAATATGTATTACCTATAACTAAACCCCTTTCTATACAAAGTTTAATCAAAGGGCTCCCATTATCATTTACACCTGGCACCCCAAACTTACCTACCACACCCTCTCTAAAAGTTTCTCCTACATTAGCATTTAGGTCCCCTACCACAATTACTCTCTCACTTGGTTCAAAAGCTCCTAAACATTCACTTAACATCTCCCAAAATCTCTCTCTCTCCTCTACATTCCTCTCTTCTCCAGGTGCATACACGCTTATTATGACCCACTTTTCGCATCCAACCTTTACTTTAATCCACATAATTCTTGAATTTACACATTCATATTCTCTTTTCTCCTTCCATAACTGATCCTTCAACATTACTGCTACCCCTTCCTTTGCTCTAACTCTCTTAGATACTCCAGATTTAATCCCATTTATTTCCCCCCACCGAAACTCCCCTACCCCCTTCAGTTTTGTTTCGCTTAGGGCCAGGACATCCAACTTCTTTTCATTCATAACATCAGCAATCATCTGTTTCTTGTCATCTGCACTACATCCACACACATTCAAGCATCCCAGTTTTATTAAGTTTTTCTTCTTCTCTTTTTTAGTAAATGTCTACAGGAGAAGGGGTTACTAGCCCATTGCTCCCGGCATTTTAGTCGCTCATACGACACGCATGGCTTACGGAGGAAAGATTCTTTTCCACTTCCCGATGGACATATATATATATATATATATATATATATATATATATATATATATATATATATGGGGCAAGTGTGCTCTAAAGTTCCTCAAACAGCTGAGTGAAAAGCTCATCATAGAAACCAAGGACCACAAGGCGACCAGCTTCCTCTTTCAGAGACTCAGTGTTGCGATCCAAAGAGGAAATGCCTGCAGCATTCTGGGCACGCGGCCCATCGCCGGGGAGCTGGACTAAGTATTCGAGATGAAGCTCTGAGTTTTCTATGTTGTTTTACTTTCTATTGTATTTCTGTGAATGTTTTGTCAATGTATTTTATCTTTAAATAAAATATATATATTAAATATAGGGGGTGGTAGGAGAAAATTCTCAAACAGCTTCAGGGAGAACATTGAGTTTTCCCTGAAGCAAGTTTATTCTTTTCTCTGAGGATGAGGGTCCCCAGGACAGTTCTAGAGGTATATATATATATAATGTCGTGCCGAATATGGAAAACTTGGGATCTTGGCTTAAATAGCAACGCTCGTCTTGCCATATAGGACAAGCGAAAATTTGTGTATGCAATAATTTCGCAAAAATCATTCTGAACCTAGAAAATATATTTCATTGAGTTTGTTTAGTATTAAATTATTGTAAACAAATCTAAAATATATTTAGTTGGATTAAGCTAAAATAAATTGTGCTTGTTATAAAAAGGTTAGGTAAGTTTTCTAAGAATCTTTTGGTGCAAAATTATAAATTTTTACATAACATTATTGAAAAAATATCTTTAAACGTACAAGAGAAAATTTTAGAAAGGACTTAATTTTAAATGAGTTCTTGCTAATTGACCAGTTTTACATATTCGGCACGACATACATACATTTTATATATATATATATATATATATATATATATATATATATATATATATATATATATATATATATATATATATATATATTAAGTTGTGAGGGTAATATTTCCATAATTAATGTTATTTTATTGCCCTTGTGTATTATTTATATGCTTCTCTGTATTTAATACTATCAGTGTCTCGTATTTTAACTTTCTGTATTAATTTTCTATGCAAGTTCTTTAAAATATGCAGTGAAGGTGTTTTTTCTTGTTTTAAGCGTAGTGGTCTAGGGAATGTGAGTTGGCACAGAATCTGTATCGTAGCTACACCTACTTATTGTGAGAGACAACACAATAAGCATCCGGGGCCCAAGACTGTCCAACTGCCTCCCAGCATACATAAGGGGATTACCAATAGACCCCTGGCTGTCTCCAAGAAGGCACTGGACAGGCACCTAAAGTCAGTACCTGACCAACCGGGCTGTGGTTCGTACGTCAGCTTGCGTGCGGCCAGCAATAACAGCCTGGTTGATCAGACCCTGATCCACCATGACGCCTGGTCTCAGAACGAGCCGCGGGGGCGTTGACCCCCGAAACCCTCTCCAGATAAACTCCAGGTAAACCTTAATCTGATTAGAATAGTGGCTGAGAAACGTATGTAATTAACTGACTCTAGATTTCCGTTAAATAGTTTAATTCTAATAAGGAACTTCCTGTGATTGTAAGTATAACTTTGAAGAGTAACCTGCCATCTTTCTCGCCCTGTAATGCTGCCAACAAGATTTTTAAGAGTCAGAGAAACCAGATTGTCCCAATGATCTTTTCAGACCGTAAAACTGTTATTAAACGTGTAAGATATCATGTCATTCTTTACTTAATATAAGTCTTCTCTCGTCCTTTACAACGATGTTGTTTGGTACATTCTTAATAAACTTCTAATCACACGTATCACTAAAATATTAGTACTCTGTGACTTAAGTAAAAATGGGATATTAACAGATTCCTTATTTCAAGAATGTAAAAAAAAAAAAAAGGAATGAAACGGTACAATGCCGTGACTGGAACAATACAAGAGTTTTTTGTGTATAAAGGAAAGGTTTATAAAGCTGAAAGATTACCTAGGATTAACTTGTGTTTTCCTCCCTCACAAACCGACACCTTCCCACAGGCAGCCTGTACCATCAGTGTGGAGGAAAGAGTGTAAACACAAGGTGCCAGCAGCTCCAGGAGCGGGTCAGGGTGAGGGTGGTGGTGGTCCTCCACGCCGTGGTGTTGAATGACCATTAAGCCATATGTTGACCAGGGAATATCTTTTACAATTTTTCGCCTCCCATTGGTAACTCGTTAAAGGAGGTGTCATCGTCTGTGGGGTTATAAATTGGGGTTCATCCTGGTGTCAGTGGTCTCATTTCCTTGCCGTCACCAGTGTCAGTAATATTTTTTATCTGATATGTTGGTGGATAAAATACAATGAAATCCAGTTGCTGCTGCCATCAGTTGGTTGTATGAACATACAAGTAGTAATCGAATTAAATATATATTGCTTTACTGTACA
Source organism: Cherax quadricarinatus (assembly GCF_026875155.1). Classification (NCBI taxonomy): domain Eukaryota; kingdom Metazoa; phylum Arthropoda; class Malacostraca; order Decapoda; family Parastacidae; genus Cherax; species Cherax quadricarinatus. The sequence goes on from NC_069405.1 coordinate 64,744,501, forward strand.
TCTGGTACTTTGTGAAGCTCTTTTAAATAAAATGTACATAAGCTTAACAAAAAAATGGTATGTTACTATACTTAGGAGACTTTAACTTTTACTTTTTAAAACAGAAAATATATAAACAAGTTTTATATGCTAAAACATGTTTGAAAATGGCATGCAACGCGCACACACACACACACACACACACAGACACAAACATAGAGGCCAGTGAAGAGGTGGGGCCAGGAGCTATGACTCGACCCTTGCAACCACAACTAGGTGAGTACAACTAGGTGATTACACACACACACACAAACACACACAATTAGGTGAGTACACACTAAAAAAGGGAAGAAAAAATTACAGAGCTGACAAAAGAAACCAGCAGAATTTCAGGAACGAATTCTCAAGATTAAGAAATGAAATGGGGCGACAATCTGAAAACGATAAAGCATCAAATACCAGATCAGTACCGAAACTGCTGCACAGTCATAACAGTAGGAAGACGACCTTAAGGAAGCAAGAAATGTGGTTAAGAAGAGCTTACACAGAACGACAAGAACTGCGAAGTCCTGGATAGAAACTTAAGGGCGGTGCTGAATGTGGAATCAGGACTAAAATTAATGTGTCCAGTATACTGGACACACTAAAAGCAAAGAGACCTGACAATGCATCACAGTGAGTTTTGTAAGAACGGGTTATCGAAAATGGGACAAAGACCAAACATCCACCAAGTAGTCACTGCAGTGAGTGTGTGGAACGGAAGCCTGTTAAACGTTTCGCACTCTGGTTGGACTCTTTTCTTTCTGTCTCACATGAACATACAGTCAGGTGACAGGTTAAACTTGTTTTCCTCTGTGTTTCGTAATAGTTATTATTCCTATAGTATCCAGGTAGCCGGGGGGGGGGGATGACTCACGGAAGCTATAAAAGAATGTATGAGATACATGTATACACAGGCAGCGCTGAAGTACAGACCTGCATTGTTGATATGAATATTATGAACGATATTGGAGAATACAGTAAAGAGAAATGAGAAAACCTGGAGAAGAGTGAAAAAGAAGCAGGATGGGTTTAAAGACGTACAGTCCTGTCTGAGAAACTTACCAAAGTTCTATAACTCAACATAGATAAAGTAAAAGGAGAGGGGTTAGTAAGTAGACTGAATCACCACTTGAAAGAATGTGCTACTTGAAAGAGCTCTCAGGGGTGACGGGAAAGGTACCACAATGGATCGTAAGGCAAGAAGAAAAGTGTCATGGTTAGGTACGACGTGTCAAGCAGGGCAGGCTTGACGAGTGGGGCTCAACAAGGGTCAGTGTATGGTTCCTCGTGTACGTAAACGACACACTAGACGATGTCAGTCTAATAAGATAAATAAAAAAACTGGAAAAGACAGGAAGGGAGCACAAGACGATTAAGACAACCTGCAGAAATGACCAGACAAATGATTAATGGAATTCAGCCACGCCAGTGTAAACCTCGAAGAAGAAGGACGTCTGGGGAGGCCTGGAACAGAAACTACTTTCTACCCACAACTAGGTGCATACAACTAGTGTACACACACACACACACACACACACACACACACACACACACACACACACACACACACACAACTAGGTGAGTACACACACACACACACGTACTCATATACAACAGGCCTAGTGTCTAATCGACATGTGCCTAGGACAAAATGGTAACTAACACACACACACAACCACGTACACACTGCCTTCTTGGCCTCTTTCAACTTTTACAATATTCATAACCTTTCTGCCTTCACATCCTTCATTACCTTCACTGAATCACATCTTACATTACACAAGCATCTCACACATTGGTGAAAAACTTATAACAACGTTTCGGTCCTACTTGGACATTTAACTTATGACTACCGAAATATCGTCATAAATTTCTTTCTCTTATGTGCGAGTTATCTGTGTATTGTTCTAGTCACTTTTTATTTTTTGTTCTTCACAACTTAGGTTAATCGGCACATTCCGCCTGGTGGCCCCACTCTGCCCTATAACCTCTAACAACCTTCCTCTAACCCCTGAAATCTTCTCAAACGACTTACAACCTCCCTTAGCGTCTCTCGCGACTCACCAACCACTCCAGAAACCTGTTATAACTTCCCCATAGCCTTGTCGCGCCATTCGTATTCCCTCAGAATCAATTATGACAGTAAAAATATCCTCTCGCTCATTTTATTCTCTCTTATACACCTCAGATCACTTGCTACTCACTAAAACTCCCTCTCACACACACCGTATAACTTTCCCTTTTCACATCCATCGTAGCTCCGTGTTCTTCACGGCTACCCTTAACCCCCGTCTCCCTCCTGCATTTAGCATTCACTCAAAACCTCACACTTGTAACAATCTCTCACAATTCTTTTATCTCTCCGCTGTAGCCTCCAGAACCTCACTCACGCCCTCACAAATCCTCTAACAGTACCTACAATCCCACTAAAACCCCCATATGACTCATATGTTCATCATAACCGCAACTGTATCACTTATAATCCTTTAAAATATCCTCCCCTCAGTCTCCACAACCTCCTACCACCCTCCATAACCTCTTTCACAAGTTTCCCTCCAACCTTTCTCGGTCCCCCTGTAACCTTTCACAACCCCCTCCCACCCTTCATAACCCCTTAGCACCATTTATAACTCCACATTTTACTCTTCAAAACCCCTTAGCACCGTTCACAACCCCTCTCCTATTCTTCACCACCCCCCTTCCTGCTTTCACAGCCCCATTAGCAACGTACACAACACCCACATTCCCACCCCCTCCCAGCATTAACAAACCCTTAGCAACGTTCACATCCCCCGCCCATTTCCACCACCTCCCAGCTTTTACAACCCCTTAGCATCGTTCACAACCCCCATTCCCACCTCCTCCCAGCCTTCACAACCTTCATTATACCCAGGCAACTTTCGTGTACTCTCATAATCCCCTCACACACACTCAAAGGAAAGATAATGAGATGTTGGAGGGCGCTATCCCGTAAGTGGAGAGTCCAGGGATGAAGGGAAGGGTGGGAGGGCGTGGATAGGAAGGCTAGGTAGGGTGGGAGAGCGGGGATAAGAAGGCTGGTTAGGGTGGGAGAGCGGAGATAGGGAGGCTAGTTAGGGTGGGAGGACGGTGATAGAGAGGCAAGGTAGGGTGAAAGAGCGGGGATAGGTAGGCTAGGTAGGGTGGGAGGGAGGGGATAGGGAGGATAGGTAGGTAAGTAGGGCGAAAGAGCGGGGATAAGGAGGCTAGGCAGGGTGGGAGGGAAGGGATAGAGGGAGGGGGTTAGAAGGGTAGTCCGGTGAGCTGACGCAGGTGACGAGGAGGGAGGTGAAGAGATGGCAAGGTGGGTGAAAGATAGGCGATGGAGGTGGTGAACGAGTAAAAAAAAGAGAGAAGGAATAGTAAAATGGGTTGTGAAGGGTGGCAGGATGTGTAGTGAAGGGGTGGCAGGATGGTTTGTGAAGAGGTGGCAGGATGTGTTGTGAAGAGGTGGCAGGATGTGATGTAAAGGGGTGGCAGGATGTGTTGTGAAGGGGTGGCAGGATGTGTTGTGAAGGGGTGGTAGGATGTTATGTGAAGGGGTGGCAGGATGTGTTGTGAAGGGGTGGCAGGATGTGATGTGAAGGGGTGGCAGGATGTGTTGTGAAGGTGTGGCAGGATGTGTCGAGAAGGGGTGGCAGGATGTGTTGTGAAGGGGTGGAAGGATGTGATGTGAAGGGGTGGCAGGATGTGTTGTGAAGAGGTGGCAGGATGTGTTGTGAAGGGGTGGCAGGATGTGATGTGAAGGGGTGGCAGGATGTGTTGTGAATGTGTGGCAGGATATGTTGTGAAGGGGTGGCAGGATGTGTTGTGAAGGGGAGGCAGGATGTGTTGTGAAGGGGTGGCAGGATGTGTTGTGAAGAGGTGGAAGGATGAGATGTGAAGGGGTGGCAGGATGTGTTGTGAAGGGGTGGCAGGATGTGTTGTGAAGGGTGGCAGAATGTGTTGTGAAGGGGTGGCAGGATGTGTTGTGAAGTGGTGGAAGGATGTGATGTGAAGGGGTGGCAGGATGTGTTGTGAATGGGTGGCAGGATGTAATGTGAAGGGGTGGCAGGATGTAATGTGAAGGGGTGGCAGAATTGTGTTGTGAAGGGGTGGCAGGATGTGTTGTGAAGGGGTGGCAGGATGTATCGTGAAGGGTGGCAGGATGTGTTGTGAAGGAAGGGCAGGATGTGTTGGAAGGAGTGGCAGGATGTATCGTGAAGGGTGGCAGGATGTGTTGTGAAGGGGTGGCAGAATGTGATGTGAAGGGGTGGAAGGATATGTTGTGAAGGTGTGGCAGGATGTGTAGTGAAGGGATGGCAGGATGTGTTGTGAAGGGGTGGCAGGATGTATCGTGAAGGGTGGCAGGATGTGTTGTGAAGGAATGGCAGGATGTGTTGTGAAGGAGTGGCAGGATGTGTTGTGAAGGGTGCAGGATGTGTTGTAAAGGGGTGGCAGGATGTGTTGTAAAGGGTGGCAGGATGTGTTGTGAAGGGGTGGCAGGATGTGACGTGAAGGGGTGGCAGGATGTGTAGTGAAGGGGTGGCAGGATGTGTTGTGAAAGGGTGGCAGGATGTGTTGTGAAGGGGTGGCAGGATGTGTTGTGAAGGTGTGGCAGAATATGATGTGAAGGGGTGGCAGGACGTGTTGTGAAGGTGTGGCAGAATGTGTTGTGAAGGGGTGGCAGGATGTGTTGTGAAGGTGTGGCAGGATATGTTGTGAAGGGGTGGCAGGATGTGTTGTGAAGGTGTGGCAGGATGTGTCGTGAAGGGATGGCAGGATGTGTTGTGAAGGTGTGGCAGGATGTGTTGTGAAGGGTGGCAGGATGTGTTGTGAAGGGGTGGCAGGATGTGTTGTGAAGGTGTGGTAGGATGTGTTGTGAAGGGGTGGCAGGATGTGTTGTGAAGGGGTGGCAGGATGTGTTGTGAAGGGGTGGCAGGATGTGATGTGAAGGGGTGGCAGGATATGTTGTGAAGGGGTGGCAGGATGTGTTCTGAAGGGGTGGCAGGATGTGTTGTGAATGGGTGGCAGGATGTATCGTGAAGGGGTGGCAGGATGTGTAGTGAAGGGGTGGCAGGATGTGTTGTGAAGGGGTGGTAGGATGTGTTGTGAAAGGGTGGCAGGATGTGATGTGAAGGGGTGGCAGGATGTGTTGTGAAGGGGTGGCAGGATGTGTTGTGAATGGGTGGCAGGATGTATCGTGAAGGGGTGGCAGGATGTGTTGTGAAGGGGTGGCAGGATGTGTTGTGAAGGGGTGGCAGGATGTGTTGTGAAGGGGTGGCAGGATGTGTTGTGAAGGGGTGGCAGAATGTGATGTGAAGGGTGGCAGGATGTGTTGTGAAGGGGTGGCAGGATGTGTTGTGAAGGTGTGGCAGGATGTGATGTGAAAGGGTGGCAGGATGTGATGTGAAGGGGTGGTAGATGCGTTGTGAAGGTGTGGCAGGATGTGTCGTGAAGGGGTGGCAGGATGTGTTGTGAAGGGGTGGAAGGATGTGATGTGAAGGGGTGGCAGGATGTGTTGTGAAGGTGTGGCAGGATGTGATGTGAAGGGGTGGCAGGATGTGATGTGAAGGGGTGGCAGGATGCGTTGTGAAGGTGTGGCAGGATGTGTCGTGAAGGGGTGGCAGGATGTGTTGTGAAGGGGTGGAAGGATGTGATGTGAAGGGGTGGCAGGATGTGTTGTGAAGGGTGGCAGGATGTGTTGTGAAGGGCTGGCAGGATGTGTTGTTAAGGGGTGGCAGGATGTGTTGTGAAGGGCTGGCAGGATGTGTTGTGAAGGGCTGGCAGGATGTGTTGTTAAGGGTGGCAGGATGTGTTGTGAAGGGCTGGCAGGATGTGTTTAGGGGTGGCAGGATGTGTTGTAAAGGGGTGGCAGGATGTGTTGTGAATGGGTGGCAGAATGTGATGTGAAGGGGTGGCAGGATGTGATGTGAAGGGGTGGCAGGTATGTTGTGAAGGGCTGGCAGGATGTGTTGTGAAGGGGTGGCAGGATGTGTCGTAAAGGGGTGGCAGGATGTGTTGTGAAGGGGTGGCAGGATGTGTTGTGAAGGGGTGGCAGGATGTGTTGTGAAGGGGTGGCAGGATGTGTTGTGAATGGGTGGCAGGATGTATCGTGAAGGGGTGGCAGGATGTGTTGTGAAGGTGTGGCAGGATGTGTCGTGAAGGGGTGGCAGGATGTATTGTGAAGGGATGGCAAGATGTGATGTGAAGGGGTGGAAGGATGTGTTGTGAAGGGGTGGCAGGATGTGTTGTAAAAGGCTGGCAGGATGTGTTGTAAAGGGGTTTGGCAGGATGTGTTGTAAAGGGGTGGCAGGATGTGTTGTGAATGGGTGGCAGGATGTGTTGTGAAGGGGTGGCAGGATGTCTTGTGAAGGGGTGGCAGGATGTGTTGTGAATGGGTGGAAGGATGTATCGTGAAGGGTGGCAGGATGTGTAGTGAAGGGGTGGCAGGATGTGTTTTGAAGGTGTGGTAGGATGTGTTGTGAAGGGGTGCAGGATGTGTTGTGAAGGGGTGGCAGGATGTGTTGTGAAGGGTGACAGGATGTATCGTGAAGGGGTGGCAGGATGTGTAGTGAAGGGTGGCGATAAAGCTGGTGAGGTAGATAGCAAGCGTGGTTGGCAAGGTTGGTAGGTCTGGAAAGACAGTAGGGAGGGAAGTAACGAGAGGGATGGGAAAGACGAAGGAGGAAAGGGCAACGAGTGGAGTGAAGAAGATGGTAGAGAGGGAGGTAACAAGAGGAGTAGAGAAGACAATGGCGACGGACGTAACGAGAGAGGTGAAGAAAACAGAGGAGCGAGGATAACGTGTGGATTAGAGAAGTGTTACTTGGGGGATGGTGAAGTGTAACGTTTGGGAAGAGAAGGGTTGGGGGAGAAGTGCAACGCACTGGTTTAACGAAGACTGTAACAAGGGGGTAAAAAGTGCAAGGGGGTGAAAAGTGCAACAAGTGGGGTGAAAAGTACAACTAGGGTGTTGGTAAAGAGGGTAGCCAGAGGCGTAGCAATGTGGGGTTGTAAGTGAGGGTTGGGGAGGCAGGCAGGGAGGGCGTACGTCCACCATTGTCAGTGTACAACGCCTCGCTCTCAACCCGACTCTTGTTATTCTAATGGACGGGACTGGTCATCTTCGGGAACCTTTCATATCGATACACAACTTCGTCACAGACCTCATTGCTCAAATTTTAAAAAATATCCGTGAAAAATATTCTTTCTCCACGGGAGAGGCAGATCCATACGACGGTAGCTCTTCAGAATATCTATGTTGGGATTGTGTAGATTTGGATTTAAAAAAATATATGCATTTTTATGGGTAGGGGAGGGACAAATACCCTCAAGACAACATTTTTCAAAGACAGATTTTCTCTTTATGTTTTATTTTCACCCACCCATAGACCCCTTTAGAGACACAAATACTCGATATAGCATATTGAAGTAGCATTGTCAAAAAATATCATGGACTATTCTTGTTGAATCCCCCAATCTTCTTCACAATTCAATTGATAGAATGACTAACTCCATTAAGGCGCTTTACCTTGCAACTTATTCCAAACAAGAGTGACACGATGACAGTCCACCTTCAAAGCTTTGAATATTCTAATAAGTTAATAAAGTGAAGGTCCAACGGACGTAAGGAAAACGCAACATTAAATACACATTGGCAGAGGACCACAACCTCTCCAAGCTTTGCGTCTCTTTCTCCAGATCCCAACATCTCCAGTCCCCAAGGGCACTAAATAACTGTGAAGTGCCTCGGAGGATCATAAAGGTGTTCCAGTAGTCGTTGACTGTATTCAAGCAGGTCTTCACGGTATGCGGTAAGCTACTGCAGCGATCTAGCTGACCTGAGATCTTCCGTGATAGCCTGATATTATCCAGTAGCCATTATGGTGCTACGATAGCTAATGGTGACGCT
>NC_069405.1:64757433-64785713 GCF_026875155.1 Cherax quadricarinatus
TGAGGAGAAAGCATACGAATCCCTGTTTGGGAACGATGCAAATTTATCGCTAAGACTTCAAGAAGACCAAACTACACTGAAAGAATGGCCAGAGAAAAGGCTGTTGATCTTCAAGAGTAGGCAAGAGCTGAGTTATGAAAATCGGTGGAGAGAAAAAGACTAGAAACTGTATAGAGAGTCGGGGAACAGATGTCATAAACCTCAGAAAATAAAGGGGATCTTGGAGTGTCTGTGCGTCTGGCAGACTTAAAAACGCATTATAGTACCTAAGAGTCTCCTTCAAGACCCTGCGTGTGACATTCGTGAGACAAATCACGAAGCAAGCCCCGCCAGTATGAAAGTCACCTGAGCAAACATGTCCAGAAACTTAAAAAAAAAATCTAGAGATTCGCTACGAGAGTCACCACGCAGATAACAAAAATTACTTACAAAGTAAGGGCAGAGGCACTTTACTTTGCAACGCTAGAAGAGAGGACTACGAGAGAGGCGATTAACACAGGTCGATCGTTCATTCGTGCAGTTCGAAAAGACAGCCTCTGATGGTACTTACTAAACGAAAGGGTTTCGATGTGGAAGCGGTAGAGCCAGGTACCACACACAGTTTTCCTGGCAGGTATGAACAGGGCCCTGGAGTCCAATGAAAGTGTGTTGCCATTCATGATTAGCTAAAAACTCATGGCCAGAACCTGGGACTCCTCCCCCACACCTGAAACTAGTCTAGTACACACACACACAAAAAAAAAAAAAAGGTGGGCGGGGAGCACCGTTCCGCTTCTTTTTTATTCATAGATCAATCACGACTAAAGCAAAACTCTATCCTAAATTGCTCAGTTGACATTCAGTATCACCTATCCGCCGTTTACATTAATCTTATACACGGTAAAAAATACCTAAAACAATCAGAAAGTCAAGCTACTTAATTCCCGTCCAGGAACATAATTCTAAATCTTCTATGATAATGACATTCAATAGTCTATTATAATACCGAATTCTTTGTCTACTTCAGTAAAAAACAATGATTACCTGTGGAAAATTTAATCTAGTTCTGCATTTACATTAAGAGGATTTATTGCGGAGGAGACTAAATTGCTCCGTTCACGGCAATGCAAAGAAGCTAAAAATTGCAAAACGATGTATAAGTTTTTCTAGGGCCGAAAAATTATTTTCAACAGCCTAACTTTTTTTAATTGGTATGCTACACCTCGCTCTGTTGATATTAAAAATTTCATGAACGGAATGAATTTATTAAAACACAATAATGCAAGAACTGCTTCAAGAACGGGTACATTATACGTTCTGTTACAATTACAGGACCAGTACAGCTCTAGCTTCAAGGCTTCAAGCACATGACTAGTACAGTTTTAGCTTCAAGGCTTCAAGTACAGGATAGTACAGCTCCAGCTACAAGTAAAGGACCAGTATAGTTCCAAGTACTGGATCAGTACAGCTTCAAATCCAGGTACAGCGCCAGGATTGCTCCAGTTCCAAGTACAAGACCAGCATACTTCCAGGTAAACGACAGGTACATTTCCAATTCTAGGCATAATTTCAGTTCCAGGTACAAGCCTAGTACTGGTCCAGTTCCAGGCACAAGCCTAGTACTGGTCCAGTTCCAAGTACAAACCCAGAACAGCTCCAAGTACGGGGCCAGTATAGTTTCAGTTCCAGTTACAGGCCCAGTACAGGTCCTGTTTCCAGGTACATGATCGGTACAGCTCTAATTATGGACCAGTATTCCAGGAACAGAACCATTACAGCCTCAGATTCAGGTACAAGACAGGTACAAATCCAGGTACAGTCGCAGTAGAACTCCAGTTCCAGGTACAGGATCAGTGCAGCTCCATTTCCAGACAAACTTACAGTTTCAGCTACAGTATAACTCAGTCCCCAATCAAATTCCAGACACAACTCACCTAGTTGTAGTTGCAGGGGGTCGAGTCACAGCTCCAGGTCCCGCCTCTTCACTGGTCGCTACTAGGTCACTCCTCCTGCTATATGAGCTTTATCATGCCTCTTCTTAAAGCTATGTATGGATCCTGCCTCCATTACATCACTTCCCAGACTTTTCCACCTCCTGATAACTCGGTGACTGAAGAAATACTTCCAATTGTGACCCCTTGTTGCTGTGTCCCATCTCTGGAACATCCTGTCTCTGTCCACCTTGTCAATTCCTCTCAATATTTTATATGTCGTTTCATGTCCCCACCCCCTCTCTCTCCTGTCCTCCAGTGTCGCCAGGTTGATTTCCCTTAACCTCTCCTCGTAGGACATGCCCCTTAGCTCCAGGACTAGTCTAGTTGCAAACCTTGGCACTTTTTCTAATTTCCTTACGTGCTTGGCTAGATATGGGTTCCAAACTGGTGCTGCATACTTCAAAATAGGCGTGACATACTCGGTGTCGGAATGCTATTCTTAGGTTTGCTAGGCGTCCATATGCTGCAGCAGTCATTTGGTTAATGTGCGCCTCAGGAGATGTGCCTGGTGTTATACTCGCCCAAAGATCCTTTTCCTTAAGTGAAGTTTGTAGTCTCTGGCCCCCCTAGACTGTACTCCGTCTGCGGTCTTCTTTGCCCTTCCTTCCCAATCTTCATGACTTTGCACTTGGTGGGGTTGAACTCCAGGAGCCAGTTTCTGGGCCAGGCCTGCAGCCTGTCCAGATCCATATGAAGTTCTGCCTGGTCCTCGTCCAACTGAATTATTCTCATCAACTTCACATCATCTGCGAACAGGGACACTTCTGAGTCTATCATTTCCGTCATGTCTTTCACATGTACCAGAAACAGCACCGGTCCTAGAACTGGCCCCTGTGGAACCCCGCTCGTCACAGGCGCCCAATCTGACACCTCGTCACGTACCATGATTCGCTGTCTTCCCGATAGGTCTTCCCTGATCCATGACAGCGCCTTCCTTGTTATACCTGCCTGGTCCTCCAGCTTATGCACTAATCTCTTGTGTGGAACTGTGTCAAAAGCCTTCTTACAGTCCAAGAAAACGCAGTCTACCCACTCCTTTGTCTCTTGGCTTACTGCTGTCACCTTGTCATAGAACTCCAGTAGGTTCGCGACACAGGATTTCCCATCCTGAAACCGTGCTGGTTGTCGTTGATAAGCTCATTCCTTTCTAAGTGCTCCACCACTCTTCTGATAATCTTCTTTATGACTCTGAATACATGTGACACTGGTCTGTAGTTTAATGCTTCGTGTCTGTCTCTTTTAAAAATTGAGATACATTTTCTTTCTTCCATACCTCAGGTAGTCGCCCTGTTTCCATATATGTGTTGAAGACTGTTGGTAGTGGCACACACATCTCCTCTGCTCCCTCTCTCAGGACCTGTGGAGAGATGTTATTCGGCTCCATCGCCTTTGAGGTATCTAGCTCGCTTAGCAGCCTCTTCACTTTTTCGTCAGTTGTATGTATTGTGTCCAACACTTGATGGTGTACCCCACCCCTCTGTCTTTCTGGAGTCCCTTCTGTCTCCTGTGTGAACACTTCTTTGAATCTCATGTTGAGCTCCTCACATACTTCTCGGTCGTTTCTTGTGATCTCCACTCCTTTCTTTCTCAGCCTGATTACCTGGTCCTTGACTCTTGTTTTCCTCCAGCTTCGGGTCAGATTTGACTTTCACTGCTATGTCATTTTCGTACTGTCGTTGGGCCTCCCATCTTACCTGTGTATATTCATTTCTGACTCTACAACTGCTCTCCTTATTTTTCTGCGTCCTTCGCCTTCTATACTTCTTCCATTGTCTAGCACACTTGGTTCTGGCCTCTCTACACCTTTGAGTGAACCAAAGGCTCATCCTAGCCTTTTCGTTATTTTTGTTACCCTTGGGTACAAACCGCTCCTCAGCTTCCTTGCATATTGTCACATATTCCATCATCTCATTTGCTGACTTTCCTGCCAGCTGCCAGTGCTCTGTCCAACAGAAAATTCTTCATGCGTGTGTAGTCCCCTCTCTTGTAGTTTGGCTTCATTTGTCCTGCCCTTCCTGCTTCCCTGTCCACTTGTAACTCAAATGTATATTCGAATCTCAGAACCACGTGGTCACTGGCCCCGAGGGGTCTTTCATATGTGATGTCCTTAATATCTGCACTACTCAAGGTGAATACTAAGTCCAGTCATGCTCGTTTGTCCTCTCCTCTCTCTGTGTCCCTTATGTGTTGGTACATGAGGTTTTCCAGTACCACCTCCATCATCTTAGCCCTCCACGTTTCTGGGAGCCCATGTGTGTGTGTGTGTGTGTGTGTGTGTGTGTGTGTGTGTGTGTGTGTGTGTGTGTGTGTGTGTGGTTGAAAAAATCACATATACTGCACTACAAAGCCATATAAAGCAAGAAAAAAATAATTATGAGGATACATAACCGAGATTGAAGGAATATCGAGAAAGTTGTGTCTCAAATTATAACTTGGTGGCGAGAGGTGCATCTGCGTTTGTGTATTTCTAAGAGGCGTAGCTGAAGTTATGAAGTCATTATGGAGGCAAATTAGACACGAGTCAAGTGCGTCAAACTTGGTCTCCTTAACACTGGAAACTTGTGGCCCCGGACGCCACAACTCCCTCCATTTCTTTCCTTCACTCTCACTAGCCCACACTACAATACTCTCTTGAAAATGTTAGAGAAGCCTTATTAACTCAAGACTACACTACTCTTCTTCTTCTTCTTCTTCTTCTTCTTCTTCTTCGCACTTCTTTCCGCCTATAAATGCTCATCTGTTAGCCTTTGTGAATTACTTATGACTGTTGAAGATTTAATTCTTAGTGAATTATGAAATCGAAACATGTGTTTATAATGGTATTTAGTTTGTTAAATTTAGCTAATACCTATTCTAAAAATTTTATAGCAAAAGAGTTTGAAACTGGCGTTTGTTAATACTAATTATCTGCTATACTCTGTAAGCTTACTGACAATGGTACACCTACAGAAAAACTTCATTACAGAAAATCAGCGTTAGAAGCATATACGACACTGGAAAATTTGCCGGTACGTTGAAGAACCTCAACAATACCAGCATGGATAGGTGTGCAACTAGACTCATCCCGGAACAGAGGAGCTAAAACTATGAGGGGAGGCTAAGGTAGGTGAAACAGAGCTGGAAAATAAAAAGACGTGATGATGACATAAAAATGTAAGTACGTTGGTGTGTGTGTGTGTGTGTGTGTGTGTGTGTGTGTGTGTGTGTGTGTGTGTGTGTGTGTGTGTGTGTGTGTGTGTGTGTGTGTGTGTGTGCGTGAGTAGTTATTAGTTGTCAAAGGCACCTGTCGATAGACACTTGTCCTGTGGTGGTTTTTTTTTTTGGGTGTATGTGTGTGCGCGCGCGCACGCGTGTGTACGGTTGTGAAGCAGCAAAAGTCACAACAAAGATTGAAAATATATTTAAAAAACGAGGCCCTGTTTCCCCGAACTAGTTCATTATCCATCCTTCATAATGATGCAGCCTGAACACAACCCTTGTCTCATTTGTCATTATATTTCCACCCTCCATATGTGGACTTCCCTCTGGCGCATTTTAACGACATTGTGAATCATTTTTTTCCGTCGTTGCATTTCGCTGACTAATGAAGAAGTTCCACGTGTTTTGCAACACAGTGAATATTTATTATCTACCATCTTTGTTCACCGGTAAGACAAAATTCTCCTGGCAAATGTGGAAAAAGAGTCAAGATTTAATATATTATTATATGTATTCATTGCGTGTGGAAGTTTTCTTCCTGTGAGGGAGATAATCAGGTTTAATCCTAGGAGAGGGGAACAGCTCCAATGCCTCTGATTAAGAGCCTTTTACTAGCATCGATGCGTCCTCTTCAAGAGAAAGTTTTAATAATCAAAATGTTGGCGTGCTGTGTAATATCCCGGAAACAAATCCAAAAAACAAGGTGTTCCTTCCCAGGTATTGCTAAACTCTTACTCCAACAGCACGTCAAACCCAAAGGATCACTGGCCTTCACTAACTTCGATCTGTAAAGTTCACATATATACCTGTTGAACGTGCTAGGTCCTGTCTCCCAGTACCTCTTCTACTTCAAGTAACTGGAGACAAAACAAGGTTAAGGAGTCTAATGTCGCGTTGTAAGTTCAGTTAACTGATATAATTTCAGAAATAAATTTTCTCAGCTTGTTCCAACGTGGTCCACTATTACAGGAGGCCTGGTCACAGACCGGGCCGCGGGGGCGTTGACCCCCGAAACTCTCTCCAGGTAAACTCCAGGTAAAACCTGCGTCTCGCCCTCGGATGTCCCTTGTACCTAATGCGGTGAAAACAAACAAAAAGTTTTAATAATTTCTTGTCTTCTGTGTAACATTTCTAGTGAGTTACAGAGGAGGAATTAGGGTTGAAATTCTATATTTAAAGTTTATATCTATAAATAATGATAGTGGAAGCACAGAATTTGAGAACAAAGTTATTAAAAAAAAAAGAACTGTAGAAGCCTACCCAGCCTATGAAAGAAAAGCTGAAACTAGTTTTCTGAAGCATGCTAGTTATTTCCACTTTGTTTATGCAAAACCATAAACTCTAAATAAAGTTCAATAAAATAATATGAAAATAAGCCCAGTACACGTGAGTAATATTATAAACTTTAAATTGTGGGAACAATACGAAAGAAAAAATTAAAAGTGCAGAAATATGTTAAGCTCACATGACATATAGTACACTGAGAGGTGTGTATCTCTCAGTGTTTATCCAGTGAGAGATCACTTTAATCCCCTTTACTCGTGATTAAAGTATTTTTAGTGATCAACAAATGAAATGCAGCCTTTATAACCCTTGTGCAGTTCATACTCTATAAACTTAAGAAACCAACCACGTTAAGCTAAATATAAATGGTAGCAGCCATAAAATTCCTGCAGTGTCAGAGACACAGTGAGCAAAGTGAACGTGTATGAAGCCAGGATTCAAAGTTTTGGGGAATGTTCAAAAGGAGCCGATTTATTTAGTTATATTAACTAGCAATGTGTGTCTGCACCTGTCGCATCTGTCTGTGTTTCCTTCATCATCTGTCTTTGCTTCACTTACCAGCTGTCTGCGGTTCTCTCACCATCTCTTTGTGTATTTCCATCACCATTTGTCTGTGCTTCCCTTTGCATCTGTACATCTCTTACCATCTGTTTGCGCTTCTTTCAGCATCTGTTTCCCTAACCATCTATTTGTCTATGCATTCCTTACAATCTGCCTGTGCTTCTTTTATCTGTGCTTCACTACACCATCTGTGTGTGTGTGTTCCTCTCACCGTTTTCCTGTACTTCTCTCAAGTTTTAATGATACTTGATGCGTCTCTTCTACTTCAAGTAACTGGAGACAAAACAAGGTTAAGGAGTCTAATGTCGCGTTGTAAGTTCAGTTAACTGATATAATTTCAGAAATAAATTTTCTCAGCTTGTTCCAACGTGGTCCACTATTACAGGAAAACGTTTTATACGCCAGTACTTCTAGCGGTGACCCATCAACGAATTTAGATATCTGGTGAGTCAACTTGTAATATTCATCTACTGACAGTGATGAAGACACATGTGTGCAACAACTGAAGATACCCTTGCGTTGCACATGTGTTTTATTCACCAACGTGTCGGTATTCCATACTATTGCTGCTATCATACACGCAACCAGTTTGACAGCACTGTTGCTCGGGTGACAGAACACAGAGACAAAACTATGCTTACACGCCGTCACCTATGAGGTGTTTTCCTGCAGATACTCTCTTCAGACTATATTTTGAATAATAAAACGTTAAATATCTTTCCATCAAGATTCTAGACCGTATAAAGTGTGTTAAGTTGATATTCAATAATACTGATTTTATTATTTTTATTTATATTATTATTATTATTATTATTATTATTATTATTATTATTATTATTATTAACACCTGCCGTCTTACACTAATGTGGGGTGATCAAATAAGGAAAAAAATTCACCATCATTCATTCTATAGTTGTCTTGCTAGGAATGTCAGATATCATAGTTTAAACGACCCTCCGGGCTGTAGCATCACCGCTTCTCCTTCAGAGTGCAAAAACTGTACTTCCCACTTCCAGGACTAAAGTCCGGTTAACCAGTTCCTTTATGAATGTTACCTTGCTCACATTCAAACAAGAAGTTAAGCCATAAAACCACTTTCCACTTTGATGTAACACGTTCACGCAAGCCTGCTGGATGGTCAAGCCCCTAGCACTAAAAACCACCATTACCCCCTCCGCCCACAAAAAGAACCCGACCACGCTCCTCGGTCTGCAGAACATGATGTCAGAAGTAGTCCATGAGGTAGATAACTTGTGCAAGCATTGTGGCTCGTGTCCGGCACCGTGACGCTTGACTCCATTTCGTGGCGCGGAAAATGACAAGATCAAACGAAGGCGGTTTGAATCTTCTTCCATGAAACTAACACAATTAAAGAAGATAGTGATGGAGAAGCTAGGAAGCAAGCATACTGGCCCAAGCTAGACAGGTCCTGCTGAAGGCCATCCCTTCCCACATATGTATCTGTCCAGCATATTTTTTGCAATCTGACGATCATCCCGCCTCACCTCACTTTTGCCTCAGGTCACCTGCACTGTCTACTATATACTAACCTGTTTTAACTGCTTTATCTCTTTTCATTCTACTCACTACCTCACACACTTCCCCACGATCACCTTTGGTTTTCCCTTACTCCTATGAGATGTTATTCCTCCTTGCCCAAAGCATGAAATCACTCCCGTTCGTAATCAACATTTAACCGCTCAGAATATTCCCTCCATCTTTACAGTACCTCCACCTCCCCATCTAGCATCTTCCCTCCCTCGTATTTAACTGCGACTTCCATTTGCTTCCTACGTGTTCTCTACTTATCTATCTTCCTCTATAAAACTAATTCTTATTCTCAGCAAAATTTTCTGATAAAGACTCACTTATTTTCTAACTGATTTCCCTTTTGCATTCATCACCAGCCATTTAATCATTCTTTTCCACTCCTTATATTCCGTTTTTCATACATTATTTTAACATTGTAAAAACCTCTCATGCAATCCTTTCTTTCTCCCTCACCATCCCCTTTACCTCATTCTTCAATTAGCATTAGCATTCACCATCCTGTACCCATAAACTTCTGCTCTGCTTTCTGCCAATACATTCCTAAATCTACCCTATAACTCCTCGAACCTCATTATTTATATTCTCTCTCTCGCAAACTATTCCCTAATTGTATCCTTTACTACATTCACTTTTATTTCCTTAATTTCCACTGATGCGATTTTTCTTACACTGCAACTACCTCGTACTACAGCTTCCACTAGGTAATGATCTGACGCATCAGTCGCTTCTTTAAAAACATGTACATCTAGAAGTCCAATAATCAACATTTTTACTAATATATAGTATAGCCTAGAAGGCTGATGTCATAATGCCTTATATCATATCTTGTATAGGTATTTACCATCTTTTTCTTGAAATAAGTGTTATCTATTACTAAACTTTAAAAAAAAAAAAAAAAAAACGACTTACAGGTCCCCTATTATCATTTACTCTAGACTTATCTGTTACTCCTACATTTATTCTCTCACTTGGTTCAAAATTCCATAAAACTTCGATTAACATCCAAAAATCAGTCACTCTCTCCCTCCCCCCCTCTCTCCCCCACCCTCCCTTTCTCTCTCTTTCTCTCTCTCTCTCTCTCTCTCTCTCTCTCTCTCTCTATGTGTATAAAACCATAAAAACTTGCCATGACCCACTTCTCACATACAGCCTTTAACCTAATCCATATAATTCTTGTTTTTAAACACCTATACACACTCTTTTCTTCCCATAGATCATGATTTAATATTTCAGTTAATATTCTTCAACCCCATTTCCACATCCACATTTAAATTCTTCCAGTCCTTTTAACTTTGTTTTGCTTAGTGTTTGAATATTAAAATGAAAGGAAGCACTACAAGGGCAAGAATTATTAAGAAAACAGAAGGAAGCTAATTGTGTATTACACACACACACACACACAATATATATATATATATATATATATATATATATATATATATATATATATATATATATATTTATTGTGACTACAAACAAGTGGCAGTGAATCAATAACAACACTGTGCCTAGCAGAGGATTCGAACCCATGTCGTTTTTGCCCTGCCTTGTGGTGAGCGAAAATCATATGACGCCTTAGCGCACAGGACCACCCAATGCTACAAGAACCAAGCACGCAGCCAAGCTGGGTGTGTTACTCTTGGTCCTAGGACATACGCTTGGCTGGGTGCTTGGTTCGTGTAGGACTGGGTAGTCCTGTGGGTTAAGGCGTCACCGGTGTTGTTATTGATATATATATAATAATATATATATATATATATATATATATATATATATATATATATATATATATATATATATATATATATTTGTACAATCGCAAGGTTTACCTGTCATCTTACGTGTTCACGAGACAGAAAGACAGATTAGGAATCCTACCCTGCCAGCGTGCAAAACACACTATGGCAGGACGGTAGAACCTACTTGGGCGGTTCCTGTCTACCATTCTACTGCTTTATTAAATTTATTAGTAGTAGTATTATTGTCATTGTTATTTTTGCTGTTATGGTAGATTGTTTATTTTAACGGCTAAAACTACTCACAATTCTACGGTCATCCCTACTACAGAAACACACACACACAAATACACACACACAGTATTATGTAAATTGACAATGTGTAAATATCACGCCCAATGGTCAGAATGCATCCACGTTCTCTCTGTATATATCTCTTCCTCTCTTGCTATACATCATAAGAGAAACTTCTCCGCAGTTTCAATGAAAACAATTTAAGACTCTACAATGGTGATACGCTTCCCGAGGCGGCCGCAAGTGGCGCTGCAAGTGATAATGGAAGACATAATCAAGGAAACTGGTAAATGGCGCAGCCTGGTAAAAATAAGCTGTAATTCATTTCATTGTTTGGCGACGATTGTGGTAAAGTGTAATGAGGGAGGGGGGGGAGGGGAGGGATATGAGGGGGGAGGGGAGGGTTATGAGGGGGGGGAGGGGAGGGATATGAGGGGGGGGAGGTGATGACCCAACCTGTAACAATACCAATACACTCCTGCCATTGAACTAGGTTATTAAAATTTCTATACCCCTCCCGAAATTCTCCTTGCAAAATAGTAGAGAGAGAGAGAGAGAGAGAGAGAGAGAGAGAGAGAAAAGAAAAAACTAGATTTACTGAAACACTAATAAATGTTTTATATGAAAAAAATGTTAGTCCTCATTTTTGAAGTTATAATATTCAGTCCACCTGAAATTCTCCTCTCAAAATAGTGGACAGAGAGAGAGAGAGAGAGAGAGAGAGAGAGAGAGAGAGAGAGAGAGAGAGGAGAGAGAGAGAGAGAGAGAGAGAGAGAGAGAGACAGAGAGAGAGAAACAGTTTTCCTGAAAAGCTAATAAAAGTTTTATATAAAAAAATGTATTAGTCGTCTTTTTTAAAGTTATAATATTCAGTGCATAAAAAAAGGCCTCCAGCGCAGACGTTGAAATATGGAAATAAGATGTCAATTAAGCGAGTTCCCTAAAACATTAATTCCTTCGCTAACTAAATTTTTCAGATCTTATAATCATATTTGAGCACACATTACTAACTCTTCTGGCTGAATTAAGACAAAAGTTAGTTTAATTTGTGAAAATTTAATGAAGATTTGGTTTCCAGTGTTGCCTGACGTCCATAACCAAGAGGAGGGAGAGAGAGATGGAGGGAGGGAGAGATGGAAGGAGGGAGAGAGAGATGGAGGGAGGGAGAGATGGAAGGAGGGAGAGAGAGATGGAGGGAGGGAGAGATGGAAGGAGGGAGAGAGAGATGGAGGGAGGGAGAGATGGAAGGAGGGAGAGATGGAGGGAGGGAGAAATGGAGGGAGGGAGAGATGGAAGGAGAGAGAGATGGAAGGAGGGAGAGAGGGAAGGAGGGAGAGATGGAAGGAGGGAGAGATGGAAGGAGGGAGAGATGGAGGGAGGGAGAGATGGAGGGAGGGAGAGATGGAGGGAGGGAGAGATGGAGGGAGAGATGGGGGAGGGAGAGAGAGATGGAGGGAGGGAGAGATGGAGGGGGGGAGAGATGGAGGGGGAGAGATGGAGGGAGAGATGGGGAGGGAGAGAGAGATGGAGGGAGGTAGAGATGGAAGGAGGGAGAGAGAGATGGAGGGAGGGAGAGATGGAAGGAGGAGAGAGAGATGGAGGGAGGGAGAGATGGAAGAGGGAGAGATGGGGAGGGAGAGATGGAGGGAGGGAGAGATGGAGGGAAGGGAGAGATGGAGGGAGGGAAAAGATGAAGGAGAGGGGGAGATGGAAAGGGAGAGAGAGAGGGAGGGAGAGAGAGATGGAGGGAGGGAGAGATGGAAGGGGGAGAGAGAGATGGAGGGAGGGAGAGATGAAGGAGAGAGATGGAGGGAGGGAGAGATGGAGGAGGGAGAGATGAGTGGAGGGAGAGAGAGATGAGGGAGGGAGAGATGGAGGAGGGAGAGAGAGATGGAGGGTGGAGAGATGGAGGGAGGGAGTGATGGAGGGAGGGAGAGATGGAAGGAGAGAGAGATGGAGGGATTGAGAGATGGAGGAGGGAGAGAAGAGATGGGAGGGAGGATGGAGAGGGAGAAGATGGAGGAGGGAGAGATGAGTGGAGGATGGAGAGGGAGAGATGGAGGGAGGGAGAGATGGGAGAGTGGGGAGGAGAGAGAGAGATGGAGGGAGGGAGAGATGGAGGGAGAGATGAGATGAGGAGGGAGAGATGGAAGGAGGGAGAGATGGGGAGGGGAGGGAGAGATGGAAGGAGGGAGAGAGAGATGGGGGAGGGGGGGGAGGAAGGAGAGATGAGGGATGGGAGGATTGAGGAGGGAGAGATGGAGGGAGGAGAGGATGGTGAGGGAGAGGAGTGAGGGAGAGATGGAGGGGAGGGAGAGAGATGGAGGGAGGGAGAGATGGAGGGAGGGGAGAGATGGAGGGGGAGAGAGGGGGAGGGAGAGAGAGATGAGGGAGGAGAGATGGGGGAGGGAGAGAGAGATGGAGAGGAGAGATGGGGGAGGTAGAGAGAGGAGGGAGGGAGAGATGGTGGGAGGAGGAGAGATGGAGGGAGGAGAGATGGAGGAGGGAGAGTGTGAGGGAAAAGTTCAATAGATAGGAGTAGCGAGGGAGTGTATAGTAACAATATTTCATTGCCGGCTACTTGTTAAGTAGGTAAGTCCAGCTCCCGCTATTCCCCCCCCTTCTCCCCCCCTCCCGAAAGTGATAGTTTGATTGCCGGCTGCTTGTTAAAGGTAGGGTCAGTCTAGCTCCCGCTATCCCTTCCCCTCCCTCTTCACCCCCCCCCCCCCGAAAGGTGACGTGTGGGGCTCCGGTCAAACAGTAAATCACTCGACTCACAGCTCCCAACACTACTCTTGGAATGACAGAGAGGGTCACCTGCCAACCAACGAGAAGAATAGAAGGAGACGGACTAACGTCCTGAGACGTCCCATGTTTAGTTCTACTTACATGTTATGTAAGCCAACACAGGACCTAACCCCTCATCATAGCAGTGGTAACGAACCTGTTTTCCTGTCATCTGAAGTACTTACTCACGGCTATACTCTGTGAAGAACGAGCCGGTGGTGGTCACCAACACCTGCTACCCCCCCCCCCCACATCAGCAACGGCTACGATTTCAACAACACGCAGTGTCACCAACACCTGACACCCCATTACCACGATATACTTATATTAGCGTTGAGTTCAAATGTAAATTTTTTCATTTCATTTTTCATTTTTCTTTCAATTAGGATACCCATTCATGTTTTATTGCTTTACATTTCCCATTTCTAAATAATAAAGTGTTTATCATTGTCTGTTATTATTTCTTTTTCTATTCATTAATTTTCCTGAGGAGGAGCCAGCCTTGGTAATACTATCTGAAGTTGTTACAGGGCTGAGTAAGCCTTCACAGAGAGAAAGATGGAGGGAGGGAGAGATGGAGAGAGAGAAAGATGGAGGGAGGGAGAGATGATAGAGGGAGAGATAGAGGGAGGGAGAGAGAGATGGAGGGAGAGAGAGATGGAGGGAGGGAGAGATGGGGGAGGAAGAGAGAGATGGAGGGAGAGAGAGATGGAGGGAGAGAGAGATGAGGTGGGGAAGATAGGGGAGGAAGTAGAGAGATGGAGGGGAGGGAGAGATGGAGGGAGAGAAGATAGAGGGAGATAGAGATGAGATGGAGAGAGAGAGATGGAGGGAGGGAGAGATGAGGGGAGAGAGAGATGGAGGGAGAGATGGAGGGCGGGAGAGACGAAGGGAGGGAGAGAAAGATGGAGGGAGGGAGAGATGGGGGAGGGAGAGATTGGGGAGGGAGAGATGGAGGGAGGGAGAGAGAGATGGAGGGAGGGAGAGATGGAGGGAGGGAGAGAAAGATGGAGGGGGGGAAAGAGATGGAGGGAGGAAAGATGAGGAGGGAGGGAGGAGGGATGGGGGAAGGAGAGAGAGATGGAGGGAGGAGAGAGAGAGGGAGGGAGAGATGGAGGGAGAGGAGAGAGAGATGGAGGGAGGGAGAGATGGAGGGAGGGAGAGATGGGGGAGGGAGAGGAGAGAGATGGAGGGAGAGAGAGATGGGGGAGGGAGAGGAGGAGATGAAGGGAGAGAGAGATGAAGGGGGAAGAGATGAGAGGGAGGGAGAGATGGGGAGGGAGAGATGGAGGGGGGAGAGAGGGAGGGAGGGAGGGAGGGAGGGAGGGAGGGAGAGAGGGAGGGAGAGAAAGATGGAGGGAGGGAGAGATGGGGAGGGAGAGATGGAGGGAGGGAGAGAGAGATGGAGGGAGGGAGAGATGGGGAGGGAGAGATGGGGAGGGAGAGAGGGAGGGAGAGAGAGATGGAGGGAGGGAGAGATGGAGGGACGGAGAGATGGGGGAGGGATAGAGAGATGGAGGGAGAGAAAGATGGAGGGAGAGAAAGATGGAGGGGAGAGAAGGCATAAAGTATCAGAGAAACTGGCAGGAGAGATGGAGAGAAAAAGGAGAGGAGTTTTAGAGAAGGTAGAAGGAGGAAAAGAAGAAGGGAGGGGAGAGAACAGGAAGAGGATAGGAGCAGGAGAGGCTAGCAGGAGGGAAGAAAGAAAGTTTTTGAGATAGGAGAGCATACTGATTGGTTGTTGGGTGACCTGGCTGAGGTGTACAGCGCGACTAGTATGTTCCAAGGAAGGAACCAGAGAGAGAGAGAGAGGGGAGAGAGAGAGAGAGAGAGGAGGAGAGAGAGAGAGGGGAGAGAGGAGAGAAGAGAGAGAGAGGAGGGGAGAGAGAGAGAAGGTGTTGGGAGGGAGGGAGGTTAGGTATGTTCTAAGAAAAGGGAGAATGTGCCAAGCTCCTCTTTCTGAAGGAGGGGGATGGCAGCTCCGGATGAAAGAGGAGGACAACACATAAGAGGACAACGGTCTGAGAGGATAACGATTAAGAACTACCAGAGTGCTCAGATATGAGGGCGTTAAGAGGGGTGGAAGAGATAAAAAGGTGATGTAAGAGGATAGAAAGAGAGAGTAATGGTGGACTGAAGATAGTTAAAGAGGCAAACAGGGTAAACGGGAGACGAAAAAAAGTGAAAGGGGCTAAATTAGAGATGGAAAAAATAAAGGGTTTAATGGGAAGCGAAAAGTTAGGGGATTAAATAAGAGCTGCACAAAATTTAGAAGTTAAATGAGAGCTGCAATGAGTTAAGGTGTTAAATGGGAGATGGTGATAGTGAAAAGGGATACACGAGGGTAAACTGGAAGATGAGTGAAAAACGTTCAAGGCGATGGAAAACAAAGAATAAAACTTTGTACTTGATGTAACACACTTAGAAAATATAAAAGAGGTACGATAATGGGTTACGAAGAGGAGAGGAAGTTAGTTAAGGTAATGGGTTAGCGGGTTAAGGGAGAGGGATATTGCTTAAATGGATAAGTGGATTAAAATGAAAGGAGATTGATTAAGAGGGAGAGGTGGTTAAGGGGATATGTATATAGTAATTTTTTATGAAAAATAGATACATGTGCAGTGTGCTGCTAATCCATTTTATATGACAGTTACACAGCGGGAACAAAAGCTGTGTTTCCGTGTCATATTTCATTACGCACGATTTTGGTAGGTTTCCCGGGAGTGAGGCAGCTTAAAATATCGTGGGTTCGATCTCCGGCAAGTAGTAGTATTATTTCCATATATATATATATATATATATATAACAGTTCTAGAGGTGGTACCTCCCTATATTTATATATTTATATATATATATATATATATATATATATATATATATATATATATATATATATATATATATATATATAATATATATATGAGCAAGAGAGAGAGAGAGAGAGAGAGAGAGAGAGAGACAGTGCACGATTCTACTCTAAGGAATCCACACGCTAAGTTTGAAGTTATTATTCAAAGCTGACTAAGGCAAAATATAGATTCCCAAAACTGGTGCGAGTAAGCTGCACTAAAACTGGTGCGAGTAAGCTGCACTAAAACTGGTACGAGTAAGCTGCACTAAAACTTAGCACTAGGAACGTAAACACATGTGTATATTCAGTACATTATAAGACTAATTCTCGTAACATCTTCGGGGAAGCGAAGCTGCGGAATGAAAGAAACGACTAAGATAAAAAAAATCACGAAGTTTTCCAGTCCTTTACTAAGATGGATAGTTCTAGACACGAGCAAAACATGTCAAGTGTTGCTTATCTAGTATTATTATGCTGCTGTCTTATTTCCCGTCCTCACACTGCCTCTGTCTTACAAGGGTCGATTTTTTTATTTATTTTACTTGAGGTCGGCAAGATTTCTTATTATTTTCTAGGTTTGTTTCATGTCGCACAGTATTTGCATTTAATGCTCTATTTTCGACTATTTATATTCTAAATTGCATTTTCTTAAGTGTGCGCTTTCCCTCCTTACTTTATTACCTGTTTGCACACTTGTGTCTGGCAGTCTATGCTTCTCTGTCCGTATGGTTCTCTCTGCCCATATGTCGGGCTCTACCTTCTTTCGCATGCCAAAATCTGTGTTCCTTTCTCTGTCCGTATGTCTACGTCTGTCTTGCCATCTCTGTCCTCATGTATGCATTTGATTCTCTATATGTCCGTATGTTTGTCTATTTCGTATATGTCTCTTTCACTGCTTCTGTCCGTACGTCTTTCTGCCTCTCTTTCTCGGTTCATATATCTCTGTCTCCGCCTCTGTCTACCCCAGGTTTTTCTAACCCAATCCCCTCATCTATTGTTTCGTAAATTACAATCCTCTACTGCCTTTCTCCTCTCACAAGATTCCTATTTAAGAAATGTTATAATTTTCAGCTCTGCCACTAGGCCTATTTTAGCTTTTCAATGAATATAGGTAAACTTTCTCTTTTATTTTTATTGTTCAAGATTTTTCATGCATTTCTTGTCACTGTCCACTTTATCTTTATTAGATTTTATTCCCACACTTTATTCAGTGTTCAAGTTATCTGTATTACGGAGGCCTGGTCACAGACCGGGCCGCGGGGGCGTTGACCCCCGGAACTCTCTCCAGGTAAACTCCAGGTAACTACAGGTTCGCCTTTCATCTCTATCACTCTCTTGTGAGTCTTGTTCCTTCTTCGACTTGCCCATGTTAAGGCCTTGACCCTTGTTCACCCCTAACCTTCCCTCTACCTTGATCCTTTCTTCTCCTCACCACAACCCTCCGCTCGTCTTTATCCTTGTCTCACCCAACCTTCCTCTGCCTTGATCCTTCCCTCAACCCAACCTTCCTTTCACCTTAATTTTCCTTCACTCACCCTAACCTTCCCTCTATCCTGATCCTTTCTTCCCCTCACCCTAACCTTTCTTCCCTCATCCCAACCTTTTCTCTATCTTGACCTTCCTTCTCTCACCCCAACTCTTTCCTTAACAAGTCTTTACCTTCTCTCTCACCTCTATTATTCTGACAGTTCCCTCAATTTCCTTTTACTTTGGCTCGTCTCCTTCCCATCTCCTTTTCTCTTTTTCAAATCTTATTCCATTATTCCATCTTATATTTTTCCTTATTTCATATCACTATCATTTTTTCATGCCCCTTGTTTTTCATATACATTCGTCTCTTATTACACATTTTTCTCCGGTTATTTTATTTTTCCTGTATTATCAGTTTTCCTCTTCCTGTGATACAGTCTTTGCTCGTCTCTTTTTTTTTTCTTCTAGTTCACGTTTTCGTATCTCCTCTTCTACGTCCACTTCTGTCTACGCCTTCTCCACTTTTCCCATTAACCTTATTCTTCTTCTCCCTTTTCTCCTCTTGCGTATTTTCCTTGACTCTTACATTCTTGTTTCATTCCGTCTTGTCTTCCTCCTCGAAATCATCGTTTTTTTCCCCTTTCATCCATTTTCCATCTTTTTTCTCCGCTCTCCTTCTCTTCTTCCCTCTCTTCCTCCATACTACTTTTTCTCCTTGCAATCCTCCTCCATTTCCATCCTTCTCTTCTTCCTCTATTTCCCTCCACTCCCATCTTCCTCTTCTTCCCACTCCTCCATACCCATCCTCCACTTCCTCCCATCCTCTTCACTACTATCCTCCTCCGCCTCAATTTTCCCTCCTTTGCTCTTTCTCATCCTCTTATTTCTTCTCTACCTTCATCTCCTCAATTTAGCTTCTCTCCTTTCTCTTCCTCCGCCTCAAATTATCTTCCCTTCCTTGCTTCTGCTTCTCCTCCTCCTCTTCTTGTTCTCCTTTTACATCTTGTCCTTTTTCTTCTTATTCTTATTCTTCTCTTTCTCCTCCTCCGCTTTCTTCACCTCCTCCTCCTCCTCCCTCCCTCCCACTCCGTCCCTGGCTCCCTCCATCATCATTACAAACCCATAATGAGCCTCTGATATTCCTGGAGGTAATTACACAGAAATCTCGTAAATCCCATAATTACGGAATGATGAGAAGTAATATTCCACAAGAAAAACATCTCCATAGACTCGTTGAGTTATGATGGTGGGGCGTGCAGGAACGGCAGGGCCGGTCTCTTGCTGTTAGAGGAACGGCAGGCCGGTCTTACTGTTAGAGGGACGACTCGTTGTTTCTTCGGAGGGTATTTGGAAGGATCGGCACGCGCGGTTTTTTGGTGTTAGGAAGGAACGGGACCCCACACGTTTCTTTGTGTGTTAGAAGAACGGCACGCAGGTTTTTGGTGTGTTAGAAGAACGGCACGCAGGTTTTTGGTGTGTTAGAAGAACGGCACGCAGGTTTTTGGTGTGTTAGAAGAACGGCACGCAGGTTTTTGGTGTTAGCCGAAAGCCACACCAGTTTCTTGGCGTTAGGAAGAACGGCACGCGGGTCGCTCGGTGTTAGTAAGGAACGAGAAACTATTTTGTGATTTATACTTAGAACTTAGAAGTGATAGTGGAAAACAGCTGTCTTGATCACTGTACTGAGAAACAGCCTTGATTACTGTATTCAGAAACAGCTTTGTTTACTGTATTGAGAAACAGCTGTCTTAATCATTGTACTGAGAAACAGCTGTTTTGATCATTGTACTGAGAAACAGCTGTCTTGATCGTTCTACTAGTTTTCATTAACTAGATATCTCTTGTTCACTTTGTCTTCAACACACAGAAACAAGACACTAGACTCATTGAACACCGAAGACAAATTGTGAAGGTTTGTCGATTAATTTTGGAGGGTATGTAAAAGAAGACAATTAAAAGTGATCGTAGAGAAGAAAAGATAAGATGATGAGAGAAACAAAAAGTCTATGTAGGTAGTGACGGACTGGATATCAAATTGGATGGGAGGGAGTATGGATATTTGACAGAGGGTAAAAAAAGGTAGGTGGTATGTAAGACATGTGTAGAAAGAAGCGGTAACAACACTAGGAAAAGCGTTGTTTGATAGCAGTGTGTAATATGAATATTATGTAGAGAATTCGGAGAGTAGAGGTGGAAGACGGTATAACCCCACTACACCAAACGGGTTGTAGAGATGGTTTAGGAATTTAAAAAGGACATAACAGAATAGGATGACCAAGACGTAACAGCCGCACGTTTAACATAGACGGACGAAAAGCAAATAAAAGCTATATTTTTATTCCATTATTGTCATGTTACCAGTTGCAGCTCACGTGAATTTTTGCGAGTTTGACCTCCTCCAGCGGCGTCTTGCAAGTCGATGACCCACCACTGAAGTGTAGCTTTGAAAAATCGTGGAGGTAAGACTGGGAGAAACTTGACCTTTTCTTGCTGTGGAAGTCTTTTGTATTGTGCTGCTGCTGCTGCTGCTGCTGCTGCTGCTGCTGCTGCTGCTGCTGCTGCTGCTGCTGCTGCTGCTGCTGCTCAGTCCCACGGAATACCAATGGCATACAGTCGGCTGCGCAAATCTAAAGGAAGATAAACTATGCGTATTGGCAGTCACTAATTGGTGACTGGCGTACGGAAGCAAATTCTTGCGTAGCTTTAAGAAAAAACTGGACAAATGCATGGGTAGTTTTGATAAGGACCTGTCTTGTAAGGGCCAGTAGGCCTGCTGCAGTGTTCCTCCATTCATATATTCTTATATCATGTGTTCTACTTGTATCCTGTACTGTAATCGATATCAGAAATTAAACTGCAGAGGATATGTTTTCGGTTTAAAAAAAAAAATCATGAAAATGGTAAATCTGGTATCCCACAAGAAGGGATACCTACAGCGGTTAGCGGAATCTTTCGTCCTATAAGGTTTCCCTGCAGTGCCTTGAAACTGCTTCTGATCGGCTTCAAACTTTCAAAAGCATAGTATCCTATAAAAAAATATTTGGATTGTTATCGAGCCAAATTTTACTTGAAAATTGGGTGGTAAACAAGCTGTTTAAAAAAGATGGACCCAATTTCAAAGAAAACTGCTTTGAAACTGGGTCCAAACGCCTTGTGTTTTTCCTTGTAATAAATTTCTAATATCTGTTCTCAACGAATTAATTTTTAAATTGCTGATTTATGTAACCCAAATGAAGTTACAATTTTTTTTTGGGGGGAAGGGGAGACACTGGGATCAAATTTGCCAATTTTAAAACAAATCGTGATACTGATTTTCCACGCATGACACCGAGATCGATTTTCATTGAACGAAATAGAAATTGTGGTCGGTGCAGGAACCACAGGAAGGTACTAAAGTGAACCACAGGAAGGTACTAAAATGAACCACAGGAAGGTACTAAAATGAACCACAGGAAGGTACTAATGTGAACCACAGGAAGGTACTAAAGTGAACCACAGGAAGGTACTAAAATGAACCACAGGAAGGTACTAAAATGAACCACAGGAAGGTACTAATGTGAACCACAGGAAGGTACTAAAGTGAACCACAGGAAGGTACTAAAATGAACAACAGGAAGGTACTAAAGTGAACCACATGAACCATAGGAAGGTACTAAAATGTACCACAGGAACGTACTAAAGTGAACCACAGGAAGGTACTAAAATGAACCACAGGAAGGTACTAAAGTGAACCACATGAACCATAGGAAGGTACTAAAATGCACCACAGGAAGGTACTAAAGTGAACCACAGGAAGGTACTAAAGTGAACCACAGGAAGGTACTAAAATGAACCACAGGAAGGTACTAAAGTGAACCACATGAACCATAGGAAGGTACTAAAATGCACCACAGGAAGGTACTAAAGTGAACCACAGGAAGGCACTAAAGTGAACCACATGAACCATAGGAAGGTACTAAAGTGAACCACAGGAAGGTACTTATAGTAAACTCCAGAAACCACAGGAAAATACTAAAGTGAACTACAGGAACCACAGGAAGGTACTAAAGTGAACCACAGAAACCACAGGAAGGTACTAAAGTGAACCACAGGAACCACATGAAGGTACTAAAATGAACCACAGGAGCCACAGGAAGGTACTAGAGTGAACCACAGGAACCACAGGAAGGTACTAAAGTGAACCACAGGAAGGTACTAAAGTGAACCACACGAAGGTAAAAAAGTGAACCACAGGAAGGTACTAGATTGAACCACATGAACCACAGGAAGGTACTAGAGTGAACCACAGGAAGGTACCAAAGCGAACCACAGGAAGGTACTAATGTGAACCACAGGAACCACAGGAAAGTACTCAAGTGAACCACAGGAAGGTACTAAAGTGAACCACAGGAACCACAGGAAGGTACTAAAGTGAACCACAGGAACCACAGAAAGGTACTAAAGTGAACCACAGGAACCACAGGAAGGTACTAAAGTGAGCCACAGGAACTACAAGAAAGTACTAAAGTGAACCACAGGAACCACAGGAAGGTACTAAAGTGAACCACAGGAACGACAAGAAAGTACTAAAGTGAACCACAGGAAGGTACTAAAGTGAACTACAGGAACCACAGGAACCACAGGAAGGTACTAAAGTGAACCACAGGAAGGTACTAAAGTGAACTACAGGAACCACAGGAAGGTACTAAAGTGAACCACAGGAACTACAGGAAGGTACTAAAGTGAACCACAGGAACTACAGGAAAGTACTAAAGTGAACCACAGGAACCACAGGAAGGTACTGAAGTGAACCACAGGAACCACAGGAAGGTACTAAAGTGAACCACAGAACCACAGGAAGGCACTAAAGTGAACCACTGAAAGTATAAAGGTGAACCAAAGGAAGGTTGGTGGTGATGGTGGTGGTGGTGGTAGTGGTGGTGGTGGTGGTGGTGGTGGTGGTGGTGATGGTGGTGGGTGGTGGTAATGGTGGTGGTGATGGTGGTGGGTGGTGGTAGTGGTGGTGGGTGGTGGTAGTGGTGGTGGTGGTGATGGTGGTGGTGCGTTGTGGTGGTTCTTGTTGTCATGGCGGTGATGGCGATAGTGGTGGTGATAGTGGTGGTTATGGTAGTGGTTATGATGGTAGGGGGTGATGATGGTAGTGATGGTTATGGTGGTGGTGATGGTGATGGTGTTTGTTAGGAAGCATCGTAGTGGTGTCTTCAAGGGGTAATGCAACTAGGGGTAAAATATGACAAAGGGGTGCCCTCTGCCCCCTTGCTCTCTCTCTCTCCCTTTGTTCTTCGCCTCGACGATTTGGCTTCGGTTAAATTAAAAATGTTAAACCATCGCTCGAGGCCTCAGAGGCGGTGCTGAGGGAGACGAAGTGAGGCAAGAAGGGAGCTTTGTAGGTTAGGGAGCTGGGTGTGTTGGGGAAGCAGTGAGAGAGGTGGGTGTGTTGGGGAAGCAGTGAGGGAGCTGGGTGTGTTGGGGAAGCAGTGAGAGAGGTGGGTGTGTTGGGGAAGCAGTGAGGGAGCTGGGTGTGTTGGGGAAGCAGTGAGGGAGGTGGGTGTGTTGGGGAAGCAGTGAGAGGTGGGTGTGTTGGGGAAGCAGTGAGGGAGCTGGGTGTGTTGGGGAAGCAGTGAGGGAGGTGAGTATGTTGGGAAGCAGTGAGGGAGGTGGGTATGTTCGGGAAGCAGTGAGAGAGGTGGGTGTGTTAGGGAAGCAGTGAGGGAGGTGGGTGTGTTGGGGAAGCAGTGAGGGAGGTGGGTATGTTGGGGAAGCAGCGAGGGAGGTGGGTGTGTTGGGGAAGCAGTGAGGAGGTGGGTATGTTGGGGAAGCAGTGAGGGAGCTGGGTGTGTTGGGGAAGCAGTGAGGGAGCTGGGTGTGTTGGGGAAGCAGTGAGGGAGCTGGGTGTGTTGGGGAAGCAGTGAGGGAGCTGGGTGTGTTGGAGAAGCAGTGAGGGAGCTGGGTGTGTTGGGGAAGCAGTGAGGGAGGAGGGTGTGTTGGGGAAGCAGTGAGGGAGCTGCGTGTGTTGGGGAGGCAGAGAGGGAGTGCGGTGCGGGAAGCATGAGGGAGCTGTGTGCTGGGGAAGCAGTGAGGGAACTGCATGTGTTGGGGAAGCAGTGAGGGAGCTGCGTGTGTTGGGGAAGCAGTGAGGGAGCTGGTGTGTGGGAAGCAGTGAGGGAGCTGGGTGTGTTGGGGAAGCAGTGAGGGAACTGCGTGTGTTAGGGAAGCAGTGAGGGAGCTGCGTGTGTTGGGGAAGCAGTGAGGGAACTGCGTGTGTTGGGAAGCAGTGAGGGAGCTGCGTGTGTGGGGAAGCAGTGAGGGAGCTGCGTTGTTGGGAAGCAGTGAGGGACTGCGTGTGTTGGGGAAGCAGTGAGGGAGCTGCGTGTGTTGGGGAAGCAGTGAGGGAACTGCGTGTGTTGGGGAAGCAGTGAGGGAGCTGCGTGTGTTGGGGAAGCAGTGAGGGAACTGCGTGTGTTGGGGAAGCAGTGAGGGAGCTGCGTGTGTTGGGGAAGCAGTGAGGGAGCTGGGTGTGTTGGGGAAGCAGTGAGGGAGGAGGGTGTGTTGGGGAAGCAGTGAGGGAGCTGCGTGTGTTGGGGAAGCAGTGAGGGAGGTGGGTGTGTTGGGGAAGCAGTGAGGGAGCTGGGTGTGTTGGGAAGCAGTGAGGGAGCTGGGTGTGTTGGAGAAGCAGTGAGGGAGCTGGGTGTGTTGGAGAAGTAGTGGGGGACGTGGGTGTGTTGGGGAAGCAGTGAGGGAGCTGCGTGTGTTGGGGAAGCAGTGAGGGAGCTGCGTGTGTTGGGGAAGCAGTGAGGGAGCTGCGTGTGTTGGGGAAGCAGTGAGGGAGCTCCGTGTGTTGGGGAAGCAGTGAGGGAGCTGCGTGTGTTGGGGAAGCAGTGAGGGAGCTGCGTGTGCTGGGGAAGCAGTGAGGGAGCTGCGTGTGTTGGGGAAGCAGTGAGGGAACTGCGTGTGTTGGGGAAGCAGTGAGGGAGCTGCGTGTGCTGGGGAAGCAGTGAGGGAGCTGCGTGTGCTGGGGAAGCAGTGAGGGAACTGCATGTGTTGGGGAAGCAGTGAGGGAGCTGCGTGTGTTGGGGAAGCAGTGAGGGAGCTGCGTGTGCTGGGGAAGTCAAAAGGGAAGCTGCGTGTATGGGAAGCAGTGAGGAAAACGCGTTGTTTAGGAAGCATGAGGAGCAGCGTGTGTTAGGTCAAACATCAGTAGCAACGCGTGTGTTGGGGAAGCAAGTGAGGACTGCGTGGCTGGGAAAAGCAGTGAGGGAGCTGCGTGATGTTGTGAAGCATGAGGGAACTAGCGTTTGGGGAAGCATGAGGGAGTAAGGTGATGTTTGGGGAAGCAGTGAGGGAACTGCGGTGGTTCGGAAGCACGAGGGAGCTGCGTAGTGTTGGGGAAGCAGTGAGGGAACGGCGAGTGTAGGGGAAGCAGGAAGGAAGCAGCGTGTGTAGGGAAGCAGGAGGAGAGATGGGTGGTGCGGGAAGCAGGTGAGGAGGAGGGTGTCGGCGGAGCAGTGAGGGAGCTGCGTGTGTTGGGGAAGCAGGAGGGAGTGGGTGTGTTGGGGAAGCAGTGAGGGAGCTGGGTGTGTTGGGAAGCAGTGAGGGAGCTGGGTGTGTTGGAGAAGCAGTGAGGGAGCTGGGTGTGTTGGAGAAGTAGTGGGGGACGTGGTGTGTTGGGGAAACAGTGAGGGAGCTGCGTGTGTTGGGGAAGCCAGGAGGGAGCTGCGTGTGTTGGGGAAGCAGTGAGGGAGCTGCGTGTGTTGGGAAGCAGTGAGGGAGCTCCGTGTGTTGGGAAGCAGTGAGGGAGCTGCGTGGTTGGGGAAGCAGTGAGGGAGCTGCGTGTGTTGGGGAAGCAGTGAGGGAGCTGCGTGTGTTGGGGAAGCAGTGAGGGAACTGCGTGTGTTGGGGAAGCAGTGAGGGAGCTGCGTGTGCTGGGAAGCAGTGAGGAGCTGCGTGTGCTGGGGAAGCAGTGAGGGAACTGCATGTGTTGGGAAGCAGTGAGGGAGCTGCGTGTTTGGGAAGCAGTGAGGGAGCTGCGTGTGCTTGGGAAGCAAGTGGGGAGCTGGTTAGTTTGGGGAAAGCAGTGATGGAACTGCCGTTTGTTAGGGAAGCCAGTGAGGAGCTGCGATGTGTTGGGGAAGCAGTTTGAGGGAACTGCGTTGTGTTGGGAAAGCAGTGAGGGAGTGCGTTGTGCTGGGGAAGCAGTGAGAGGAGCGCGTGTGTTGGGGAAGCAGTGAGGGAAATGCGGTGTTGGGAAGCAGTGAGGAGCTGCGTGTGTTGGGAAGCAGTGAGGGAACGCGTGTGTTGGGAAGCAGTGAGGGAGCTGCGTGTGTTGGGGAAGCAGTGAGGGAACTGCTGTGTTGGGGAAGCAGTGAGGGAGCTGCGTGGTGTTGGGGAAGCAGTGAGGAACTGCGTGTGTTTAGGGAAGCAAGTGAGGAATGCGTGTTGTTGGGGAAGCAGTGAGGGAACTGCGTGTGTTGGGGAAGCAGTGAGGGAGCGCGTGTTTGGGGAAGCAGTGAGGAGCTGCGTTGTTGGGGAAGCAGTGAGGGAACTGCGTGTGTTGGGAAGCATGAGGGAGCTGCGTGTGTTGGGAAGCAGTGAGGGAACTGCGTGTGTTGGGAAGCAGTGAGGAACTCGGTGTTGGGAAGCCCCCTGAGGAGCTTTCGTGTGTTGGGAAGCAGTGAGGAGCTGCGTGGTTGGGGAAGCAGTGAGGAACTGCGTGTGTTGGGGAAGCAGTGAGGAACTCGTGTTTTTGGGAAACAGTGAGGAGCCCGTGTGTTGGGAAGCAGTGAGGAGCTGCGTGTGTTGGGAAGCAGTGAGGGAACTGCGTGGTTGGGGAAGCAGTGAGGGAGCTGCGTGTGTTGGGGAAGCAGTGAGGGAGCTGCGTGTGTTGGGGAAGCAGTGAGGGAACTGCGTGTGTTGGGGAAGCAATGAGGGAACTGCGTGTGTTGGGAAGCAGTGAGGGACGCGTGTGTGGGGACATCAAGCAAAACATTTTTACAACACTAAAAAATCCACCATGTATTTTGGATACAAAAAAATGCAACAGATCATTGCAATAAATCGTCCATACAACATTACATTATTCCCCTCCCAGTAACACTGTACTGGTGGAACCTTACAAGTTTACCACTTCTGTCTTCCCATGTTGTCAATATTAACGCAATCCGTGATTCTTTTTCCTAACACATTTGTACATTTTACCCAGTAACATAACTAATGGAAATGAATATTGGCGAGTAAGTGTGAATGATGTATGGATGATGTGGATGGTGAAGAGTAGAGTTCCAGCAGACCTTCCACCCGGGGGAGACGAGTGTTAGGGAAGCCAGGACACTTGGAGGAAGGTCAAACAGAAGACGAGGAAGGTCAGATCACGGGAAGGAAGGTCAGGCCACGGAGAGGAAAGTCAGGCCACGGAGAGGAAGGTTAGGCCGCGGAGAGGAAGGTCAGGCCACGGAGAGGAATGTCAAGCCGCCACGGGCAGGAAGGTTAGGTAACTACCACTGAGGAAGGCCAGGGGAATGGAGGCGGAGAGGCGAGACAGTGAAATATCCTTCAGGTAAATCATTGTAATATCTTAATCAATGAGTCCTGTTATTATCGCAGCAAGAAACCCTTATATATATATATATATATATATTATATTATATATATTATATATATATATATATAATATATATATATATATATATATATATATATATTATATAGTGGATAAAAAGGCTTCAAGGAAGAATATTTGGATTTCTTCCTGAAGCCGTTTGAATATTCCACTTCCCCTACCATCCCATCTTTTAATATATTTTTTTTTACCAATAGGAATATTTTATTACATAATATGGTACAGAAGATTTAAGAGATACATTGTTGATATAAAGGTGGCATATAAGGTACATGTTGTTATGTGTGTATCACCGATTATAAGGCGAAAATCTCATCCAGCTCCTCAGAGCTGGGGCGTGTGCCCAAATTACAGCAGGCATTACCCCTTTGAAGAGCCGCACTGAGCCGCTGGAACAGAAAACTAGCTGCCCTGGGATCCCTAGTTACTCTGATGAGTCTTTTTCCCAGCTCCTTAAGGAATTTAGATGCACTCTTTCCCCATGAGCCAAGGTTCTCTGAGCCTATGGGAACAAACATATAATGATGGGCAAGTTCTCCATATTTTCTAGACTTTTGGGACTCCCTGAAGCTGGCAGCTGCCCCTCCTTCTTCCCTGGTGTAGCAGAGAAATTGTACAGTCTTGGACATGCAAGACACATTTACTGCCCTGTTCATTTTTTAATGTAATTTTTACCGATCAATATTAAAGGGAGGTGATTCCCGGAATCCTTAACCCACTGATGATAGGGATATAACCAGACGAAAGATTAGTAACAGGTGTAAAGCAAGAGGAAAACATGCATTACAGGTGAGTAATGAGTCATAATGGTACACAACACATATTATTATAATCAAACCCAAGCGCTAAACCCACTAGGGTCATTCATCACAACAGGTATATAACTAGTCAAAATGATGCATAACAGATATATAATGAGAAGAAAAGATATTAAAATAAGATATAAACGGGGCGGAAAT
>NC_069405.1:64786213-64817423 GCF_026875155.1 Cherax quadricarinatus
TGGATTTAAGCCCAATAACAAGCCAACCAAATCCTTTATCACACTAAGTTAATGCCGATATACGAGTCTCATTATGTACATTCCCAAATAACACACGTTTCCTTTTTTTCCATTAAATTACACATTAATCGTTATAACTTTTCTTTTTTCATCCTTTCGTCCTAATTTTCACTTATGGTCTTCTATTCGGGGAAATCCTTAAGTTTGTGTTCTGTGAAAGAGGCCGCGTTATATACATATACAAGTCTCGCCCTTATTGATATCCACCTGGGTCTCCTGCTCACATCATTAAAATACCTTCGACTCGCATTGCTCCGTCTCGGAGCATTGAATTCGAAACTAACGCTGCTTCTCAGAGCTTTGAATTCGAGTTTGTAGTATTTCCTTTCGAGGCATTGAATTCCATCTTCTCTTGGCTTCTTTTGAATCACATAGCTTAAGGTTTTTCTTTCCCCTCCCCTGTAGTCGACACATGGAAGCAGCAGTAACCTTCAGTGTTGGTGTTACCTTCACAATAATCTGTGTACAGCTGTGTTTTAGCTGATATTGTATCAAAGTAAACCAAAGAAATTGAGCAAGTCTTTATTAGTAGACGTTTTACTCTCACTGAGCAGAGGATGACAAAGATGATCCCATGTATCAGAAATCTTCCCTATGAGGATAGACTGAGGGCCCTGAATCTGCACTCTCACGAAAGGCGTAGAATTAGGGAGGATATGATCGAGGTGTATAATGGAAAACAGGAATAAATAAAGGGGATGTAAATAGCGTGCTGAATATTTCCAGCCAACACAGGATTCGCAGGAATGGTTTCAAGTTGGAAAAATTCAGATTCAGGAAGGATATAGGAAAGCACTGGTTTGATAATAGAGTCGTGGATGAGTGGAACAAACTCCCGAGTACAGTTATTGAGGCTAAAACGTTGTGTAGTTTTAAAAATAGGTTAGATAAATACATGAGTAGATGTGAGTGGGTGTGAGTTGGACCTGACTAGCTTGTGCTACTAGGTCTGATGCGGTGTTCCTTCCTTAAGTGGAAGTGACCTGATTAGGTGGGTCATTGGGCTGATCCGGGGGGGATGACATGGACCTGCTTCGCATGGGTCAGTAGGCCTTTAGCAGTGTTCCTTCTTTCTTACGTTCTTATGTTCTTAAGTCGTTTATAATAATGGCTTCCTGCATGTCTTTCATGAATCACAGTTATATTCTTTGAAACTAATAAATTCAGACATTTATATCCACTTGAAGCTAATAAATTCACACATATCCACTTGAAGCTAATAAATTCAGACATTTAAATCCATTTGAATTAATAAATTAAGACATTTAGATTCACTTTTCACTTGAAGCTAATAAATTCAGATATTTAGATTCACTTGAAACCAATAAATTCAGATATTTAGATGTCCCGGAACGCTGAGTCAAGTCTGGTATAATTCGCACGATAATTTTTTTTTATGTATTGGAGTGCTGAAACACGAAATGAAGCGTTTGGCAGGATTACAACCGACAATCTACATATATTAACGAAAGGTGAAAAGTATATAGAGGTGTAGTGTGAGGAAGGCAGCGAAGGCTATATGTACGAGTGGCAGCAACATAGCAACTCGGCCGGACCGGTGCCAGAGACACCCCCTCCACTATGAAACTCAGCAGTGTATTGTATGGGTAATGTGGTGGTTGGTATTGTTGTAGCTGTCTTGGTACTTGACATAGATTCATGTGATCCAAAAACAGGGTGTCATCATCTTAGGATAGTACTACCAGGTAAATACCCTTAATTTTAGTTTGTATTGTGTGCAAACCGTATGATTAACCTATTTACTGGTTGTCAATGGATAAACAGGGATTTGGGAGCCACTTGTACATTGGAGTACATGGGGGAAGACAGCTAGCAGACGACTTATAACTTAACACTGAGGCTACCTGTTGAGAACTATTTCCTCGTATCTAAGGCCTACTTTTACGGGAAAATAGTATACAATCCTACATCCAATAACCTCATCTCCATTTTCTGTATAAAAACTCTTAAGTACTCTTAGTAACCTATTACTTATTCCATCCATATGCAACATCTGCTACACTGCACCCCTATCCACTCTGTCAGATGTCTGTAAATGTAACAATATAACAAGTTCCTTACCTCGATCTAAGTATTGTTAGGTAAGACACACGTGCAACAGTTAGGTATCTTTATTTCGAAACGTTTCGCCTACACAGTAGGCTTCTTCAGTCGAGTACAGAAAAGTTGATAGAAGCAGAAGATACTTGAAGACGATGTAATCAGTCCATCACCCTTGAAGTTTTGAGGTGGTCAGTCCCTCAGTCTGGAGAAGAGTATTGTTCCATAGTTGCATGTGCGTCTTACCTAACAACCTGTCGGTATTTTATACCATTTGAGTGTTCGATCTAAGTATTGCTCAGTTATAAGGGTTATTGTAACCAAATGGTCTACACATCCTCTACCCCTCTAAAAATCATCCTTGTTCCTCTGCGATCCTACTTATTCGAAATTCGTTTAGTAATAATTCTACTGTACACTTTATTTATCCCTCAATAATTGTTACCCCTGAAGGGAGGCTCCTTTATGCAGATGAGGGCTCTTGATGCAGGGAATTAGATCTGTGCTGCAGTTCCCTGAAGTGAACCTCAATGCTTTCTATCCCCCCCCACAGGTGTTATACAATCCTTACGGGCTTAGCTCTCCCTATAATAATAATACTAATAATAATCAATAATTGTTACTCTCTCGTTTGTCCCTTTTCCTTTTTTTATAATCGCATAGTGCTTTTATATCCAGTTTCTTTTCATTCATTACATTAAAAATAATTTCTTTCTTATCAGTATTATGGCGTCGCACTTTCCAGTAACCCAGCTTTAAAATTTCCTTATTTCATTTTATAGTAGCGATACCGAAGAAAAGGTTACTAGCCCAACAGCCGGGCTGTGGTTCGTAAGTTGGACTACGTGCGGCCAGCACTAACAGCCTGGTTGATCAAGCACTGATCCACCAGGACGCTTAGTCGAGGACTGGGCCGAGAGGGCGTTGACCCCCGGAACACCTTCCAGGTAACCTCCAGGTAGCCACTTCGGCATTTGGTCTCCTTTCCCTCCTACGACTTGATTTTCTTACAAACGAAGGATTCTCAACCATTTCAGAGTAGAATTTGAAAGGAAACACTACTGGAACTATGACGAAATTCAGAAGAAAATTCAGATGATTGTACACACACTCGCATAGATCTACTCATTATTTATATTCTTTTAATATATATATACATACATATATATATATATTTTTATATATTATTATATATATATAATATATATATATATGCAATAAGATCACAGTAAACAGGTGATTTCAAAATATGCAAAACAACCACTCTGAAAGAATAGAGAAATTTTCCCAAGCGCTTTCGTGCTACTCACATTATCAAGGAACTATGATAATGTGATTAGTCACGAAAGCGCTTGGAATTTCTCTATCTTTCAGAGTGGTTGTTTTGCATATATAAAATATATATAAAATATTATATATATATATATATATATATATATATATATATATATATATAGTGGATTTAATTATCAGTTGTGAGGTTAGGTGACGTTCGTCAGGAAACGGGGCAAGTGTTTCCTGACGCGGGTCTTAGATGATGACCCACCGTTGGAACTTTTGGTCATCTGACCGAGTCCTTCTGCTGGCTTACCGGGCCACCCCTTTAAAAATTATGGTTATAGTTATAACCATTTTTATTGATCAGCTGTTAGATTTACATATCTTCTTAGGTATTTATGAGATAAAAGACAAACAGTTCCACCAGTGTAAAACATTTAACATTCTTTAGTACCTTTCTTGCATTACTTCCCTGGGTGACTGCTGACCCCTTTTGCGTAATATATATATATATATATATATATATATATATATATATATATTATATATATATATATATATATATATGTATATATATATATGTATATATACTTTGACTATTTAGACCGAAAGGGGTAAACAAAATGATTATCTGTATAAATATATAGAGGTATGAAAACTATAAGCGCGTTGACTCTGTTATTATTCTCATTATAAAAACACTAAGACTCCATTAAGACAAGCTTTACACGTAAGCAAATTTACTTACTCTCAAATCTCATTATAAATAGTGAGCTTTGAAATTGGCGGACAAACACTTGTCTGTGTGAATGCAGTGAAAATCCAATCTTACAACTCTTCAGAAACACACACACACACACACAAAACATGTTTTAAATATGTTTTGACTCTTCCTGGAATAATATTTATATCAGATTTTTTGCAGAAATGACATTAACATACAGTAGCCGAGGGGAAAAAGTCGGTTCTCTGCCAAGTATGCCATGAAAGACAGATACCGTAAGACAGACTGGGTTGAACAACGTCATACCACAGCCAGCATTTATGTGTACAATCATTATCTCACAATAGAGCGAAAGTGAAGCTTACTCTACTATAGGTATCTTTGTTCAACATTAGCTGTCACCCCTCATTGCAACTGATGCTAAAATCGACTGTCTGAATGTGTTAATAATAATTTGTACAGAGTAACTTAGCTACACACAGTCCATCATACTAGATGATGTGCTCGATGCTTTTTGTTCAAACTGCTGACCTAGCAAGTTTTGTCACCTGCAGATTTAATTTGTATGTTTTCGGAGGCTGTTAATTACTTGGGGTGATCTTAAGCTGTTTATTTTTAAAGGGCGCTTGGCTGCTTTCGGAGGCTGTTGCTAACTAGGGGTGTTTTTAAGCTGTTTATTGCTAAAGGGCGCATGGTTTTCCTGGGGTTTGTTTACAGGGGCTTCTTTATTTAATGAAGAGGTTGGTGGTTTTACAAAATAGTATAAAAATTAGCAAAGAATTAACTTCAGCGCAGTGTCACATAATGTACACAGTTTTTGTATGTGCTAGAGGTGGCACTTCCTTCACGTATAGCAGGAAATAGTGTGTGTAGTGAGTGTACACTTTGATGCTTATAACTACATTATGTAAAGTAGGACACAAGTGCAACTAATGTGACATTTTATTGTGGCAACGTTTCGCTCTCCAGGAGCTTTATCAAGCTTGATAAAGCTCCTGGAGAGCGAAAAGTTGCCACAATAAAATGTCACATTAGTTGCACTTGTGTCCTTTTACTTTACATATTGTCGGTAATTCTACCAACTTTATTACAACTACATTATGATAAACGTAATAATTACATAGTGATTATAGCTCATAGGTAATAATCTATCAGAGATTTTTTACACATTAATTTTTACAGGCTAAGAGTTGTTATATTACCTGGGCTCATTACTAAGGTATGCTAACACACCCTTGGGATGCAACCCACTAACACCCAGGTACCTACTTATTGCTAGGTGAATAGGGGCAGCAGGTGTAAGGTAACCTGACCAACATTTCCACTCGGGTCGGGCATCGAGCCTCGGACCCTCTGTATGTGAGATAGGTGCGCTACCAACCGATAGATATTGACTGCACATGATCATCACAGATAATGTTTGGCTCTGTGACCCCAGCTTGTCATCAGCCAGGTGACCCCAGCTTTTCATCAGCCAGGTGACCAACAGTCATACAAATCACCACCACATAGGTGACCTTTAGTCACACGGTGACCAGTCACACTAGTGACCAACCACACAGGTGAATGTGGCCCCAGCAAATCACTAAATAGATGATTCCGGTCAGAGACTATTGAGGAAAATTAAGGCACATGGAATTGGAGGAATTTTTTTTTTCCGGGATAGAGGCATGGTTGACAAACAGGCAGCAGAGGATTTGCATAAATGGGGAGAAATCAGAGTGGGGAAGCGTCACGAGCGGTGTTCCGCAGAGGTCAGTGTTGGGCCCCCCGTTGTTCACAATCTACATAAATGATGACACCAAAATAGGCCGTCGAATTCATTCTGACGAGGACATTAGAGCACTCCAGGAAGATTTGAATAGACTGGTGCAGTGGTTGGAGAAGTGGCAGATGCAATTTAATATAGACAAATGCAAAGTTCTAAATGTTGGACAGGAAAATAACCATGCCACATATAAACTAAATAATGTAGATCTTAATATTACGGATTGCGAAAAAGATTTAGGAGTTCTGGTTAGCAGTAATCTGAAACCAAGACAACAGTGCATAAGTGTTCGCAATAAAGCTAACAGAATCCTTGGCTTCATATAAAGAAGCATAAATAATAGGAGTCCTCAGGTTGTTCTTCAACTCTATATATCCTTGGTTAGACCTCATTGAGATTATGCTGCACAGTTTTGGTCACCGTATTACAGAATGGATATGGTATAAACCTTGGTAATAAATACCGACAAGTTGGTTTAGAAAGACACGTAAGCAAACACTATGGCATATTTATTATAAAACGTTTCGGTCCTGGGACCTTGATCACTTCTAACATACAGATGTATGTATGTATAATGTTCGCCAAGACCGTAGTCCTGGCACGGGTCTCAATCTTGCGATGACCCGTCTCTGGCTTCCGAGATAGAAAGATTTCTACAATGATGCGACGTATGCTGCTCAAGCACTCTTCTGGTCAATTCAACTGGTGCATCTCATAAGCGACAACACCATATGTACTCCTAACTATGGACACTAGCAAGGAGGAGGATACGTCGTTATCACGGGTAACAGCTTGTCTGGTTCGTTGACTCCATGGTACACTAGTGTGGCCGCAGTCATCTCTGGGTCCTCTTCGGGAGGGAATATCACTCCTAGTTGCCTGCGGAGTGTCTCAGTAACTTCGCACTCCAGAAGATAGTGTGTTAGGGGCAGCTGGACAACGTGCTGACAGTACTGGCACATCTCCTCAGCTTTGTCTACCATCATCTTGGCTGTGGGAAAGCCCAAACGAAGCCGATGGATGGCGGAACACTGCGCTCTGGACCATCTTCTATCATTTGGAGGGGGTTCTCCCTGAGCCGCTGCTCGGTACCACTGTTGAGATGGGGTATCACCCAAGACCTCCCCCATAAGTTTCATGGCTCTGGCAGCCACCAGTTTGGTCTGTCGTACGCTGATTGGGACAGTAATTCCAACATGTGGATAGTCTGTTGCTGCCTTGACTGCATCATCTGCCGCCTCATTTCCCCGGATGCCAGCATGGCTGGGGAACCAGTTCAATGTCGATCTGTTACCCTGAACTTCTAAGGCTGTCATTATGCTCAGGATCGATGTGATGAGGTGAACATTGTCCTGTGGTTGAGGATGGGAGAGGGCATTGATTGCAGAGGTGGAATCAACATGTATGACAGGTCGGAGTCGATGTCGTAGGCATGTGACAATGCCTGCTGAATCGCCACCAGCTCAGCTTGAAGGATCGTGCAGTGGTCAGGGAGTCGCCAGCCTTGTGTGACCATTGTGGTACAGTCCAGCTGCTGGTCTTCCTGTCAGGGTCGACAGAACCATCTGTGAAATACACTGCACATGTGCCTCCCTCTGCCAGTGCCATGCTTGTCTCAGCATGATTGCTGAGGGTGCCTCGACTGCAGAGATGCTTAGAGATGGGTAGCTGCATGATGCAAACATCGGCTGGATCTGGGCGCCAGGGAGGTGGTGGATGGTACCCAGCAACAGGAAGGTCACAACTCTTCTCAAGGAGTAGTTGTATAGGCAGCAGCTTCCGCCCAGCAGCACAAAACGAACGAATCCAGGAGTAGTCCGTGAAGAGTGTGGGATCTTGTCATGGTTGTCAATATCCGTCTCCTTAGTGGGGTACCTTGCTGCCGGTGCAGAATCGTGACCACTTTGCAGGCGTTTATGTATCTTACTCTGTCAGCCAAGGAAGGAAGCCGGGCCTCAGATCTGAGACATTGTGTTGGTCCAGATGGGGGCCCCAAGCATAGTTCTTATCGCCTGATTTTGTACGACCTCCACCCTTTGCCTGCTCTGCGGGAAGAGATGGGCTAACGCCGGTGCACCGTAGTCAATGAGCGAGCGTATAGCTTGTATATAGTACAAGCGAAGTACATCTTTGTTTGCCCCTGCACGGTGCCTCGTCA
Source organism: Cherax quadricarinatus (assembly GCF_026875155.1). NCBI lineage: Eukaryota > Metazoa > Arthropoda > Malacostraca > Decapoda > Parastacidae > Cherax > Cherax quadricarinatus. The sequence continues at coordinate 64,794,263 of NC_069405.1, forward strand.
TGGCTCTCATGGCGTTGAGTCTGAGTAGAGCACGTGACCTGACATACTCGGCCTGTTTCTGAAAGGTCAGCTTTTTATCAATGTAGATTCTCAAGTACAGGTAGGAGCCTGTCCACTCAAGTTCTATATCCTGAATACGTAATCTATTCACAGGATCTGGTCCCTTGAACATCATTGCAGTCTTGGCTAAGCAGCTGGTCAGCGATATGGGTCTCATACTGCCTGGGTCCTTGGGCTTTGGAATTGGTACGATGGTAGCTTTCTTCCAAGCTGCTGGGAGTGTCCTGGCCCTCCACGACTTGTTAATGACGTCTAGTATGGCCTCCCATCCACTCTGCCCAGCCCGTGCAATCATGGAGTACGTAACACCATCGATGCCCGGGGCAGTGTCACCTGTGTTCTTAATGGCACGTCGGAGTTCCAAGTCCGTGAGGTCTTCATCAGTCGCATCTTCCGACTCACATGCAGCTTGTATCGTTAGCTGGCGCTCTGGCAGAAGATCCGTCTGTATATTCCTGATGTCCTGTGGGAGCTGAGTGGAGGCTCCCCTGGAAGTGAAAAGCTCTACTAGTTTCTCAGCTTCCTGGGATGGGTTCGGGTGTGCTGGTGGCCTCGGCCAGTTGCTATGTTGAGCTTGCCCCATATCTCAGATAAGGTGGTGTGATGCCCGAATGTTGAGCACCACTCCAGCCATTTCTCAGTTTTTACTCTGAGAGAGACTCTGCGGGCATGCTGCACAATGGCTCTCAGAGTATTCCTGTTCTCTGCCGTAGGGTTACGCCTGTATAGCTTCCTAAAAGAGTTGATGCGGTGGTTCTGCTCCCTCACCTCGTCGTTGTAGAACCACCAGTCTCTTTTGTGAGTGCGTCCTGCGGACTTCTTTGGAATTGCGCACTCTGCTGCCTGGATGAGAACAGTAATTAGCTCCTGTTCAGCCGTATCACAGTCTTCAGATAGAGAGTATGTGGACCACCAGTCATGAAGATAATCCTGGAACACCTTCCAGTTGGCCCTCTTTACGTCCCATCTAGGAGGCAGCACAACTGTGGGAGGCCTGTTGATGTTGAAGGTGGTGATCACTGCAAAGTGGTCACTGACAAGGTGAGGATGAGTTTCCCCATGTGGCTCCTGCTGCGAGTTGTCTTGACCCGAAGGTAAGGTCGAGGCAGCCACCCAACAGGTGTGTGGAGTCTCCATTGTTTAGCAACTTTACCTCTGGAATATCGTGTAGGAGCATTGCTATGTGTCTGCCAGCAGCATTGGTTGCTGAGTGACAGTGCAGCATTGGGTGATGTGCGTTGAAATCTCCACCCACAATAATACACTCAGTGTGTGCTAGTGCGAGGAGCTCGGCAATGTCGAGGGAGTGTCTTGGGTTCTTGTAGATGTTATAGATGGTAATGGGCGCCCCAGATATGTGCACAAGGATGGCCTGTACCTCGACATCCTCCCCACAATCCACAGGGTTGGCTATAACCTCGTGAGGTATTGTATTGGATACAAATACAGCTGTGCCTCTGCAGTGAACACCCGGGCCCATGTGCCGAAAATACCCAGCAAAACCGGGTAGTCTTGGGCACATAGTCGGGACGGTCAGAGTTTCTTGTAGCAAGACGATGTCAACCCGATCCCGAATTACTGCCTCCAGTAAGAGGTGCAGTTTGCCCCTCAGGCCCTGAATGTTCCATTGTAGGACCTTGAGGGTGTGATTTGGTACCGAGGTTATTCCATCGCTGTTGTTTCCTGAGTTGGAGACTGAGTCCTGCCCGCTCTGAGAACCTGCAAATTCATGACATCCACTGTCTCCTCTTCGGTCAGTAAGCACACTCTCAGGCGCGTACTGACCATCTGCCGGAATGTGCTCTGTTGTTCCGTGGAGTTGATTGTGTTGCAAATAAGATCCGTGAACACCTTGATGAGTGCTACGAGATCCTCCCTGGTGAGGGCCTGCTTTGGGGTTGGGTTCGAAACAGTGGATATTATCTGGGCTGTTGTGGTCTGTAGGGACTGCTGAGGGTTGGATTTTTTTATTGTATGCACCGTGGTCTGTTGCTGTATACCAGGTTGGGTAGCCGGAATCTGCTGGTGAGGTGCCAGTTGAGTCTGTAAAGCGCCTGTGCCGGGTAAGGAGTGCCTGCGTTGTCGTGCTATGGCCGGTGGGGGCTCGTTTATTGCCGCCTGCTGATCGCATTGACCAGATGTACCCTGTTGACGCCTCCTGTTCCTCTTGTTTCTGTTTCTTCGTTGAGGTAGGGGTGCAGGAGGTTCTTGATCTTGACGCCTGGTTGAGGCTTCGAGGGTTGGGAATTCCTGGGCATTGACTTGGGTTAGCTACTGAGAGATATGCGGTATGGCAGGGTTCTCTGTACCCATCGTTTGCTGAGAGTGATGATCCGTCGTAGCCTGTTTCCGAGTTTTTGGCGTCTTCCAGACTCCTTGAATTCTGGCGAGCCTCTCGGGGCATCGAGGATTCCAGGCATGGTGTTTCTGCCTGCAGTTCGGGCATTGTGGAGTGGGTGGCGATGCATTTTTCAGCTTGGTGATGCATTCCTCGGTAGGGTGGTGCTGGCTGCAGACACCGCAGATTACTCTGTTCGGACAGAGTGCACCCAGGTGTCCATAACGCTGACACTTGAAACAGCGAACTGGTTCTGCTGTGAAGGTCCTGACATCGTACCTGCTCCAAGAACCGAGGTCCAGCTGGGATGGCAGTGGTCCTACATGCTGAATGAGGACCTGTCGGGTTGGTGCGTTGCCTGCCGTCTTTGCCTTGAGACATTGAGCTGATACCACACTGGGGTGAGCTGCTACTGCCTCGATGGGCATCATCAGCGGGTATCATATCACTACACCCTTGGTGATCTTCTGCCGAGAGTCCAGTTCCTCCAGGGTGAATGAGCGATCTGTCTCCACGACTCTCTTCAAGGTGGTATACATTTCCTTGTTGAGAGGAGTCAATATTGGTTCTCCCCTCAAGTTGAACCATATCTTGAACTTCAGGTTGTGTCGTGATTCCAGGTATGAAACAACGCCATAGTGGGTTCTGTGGTCCCCGTAAGACTTCACCTTGAATTTGCCAGGTCGGTTGAGCTGGTTTGCCTGCTCCTTGGACGGACGGCGCTTCTTCTTGTTGTCCACAGTGTTCCATCCCTCTTGGTTTTCGGGGGGTGGGATGTTTATTTCCTCCCCTGTTTTCATTGTCGCTGGCTCCATGGTTGGAACTGTCAGATCTGCTACAATGTGAGCAGGATTTTCCTCTTCCTGTCGCAACTTCTTCGCTAGAATTGCGCCCCACATTTCCAAATCCGAGTCCTCCGTCGTGTTCATGGAGCATCGTGGCCTCTTCTTTTCGGCAGAAGCCATGTGCCTATCTTGTGATAAGGTAGTGAACTCCGTGAACTGAGTGTGTGAACTGAGTCCGTGAGTGTTGAATGTCTAACATACAGAGATAGAAAGACATTATATATAGGCGGAGAGTGAGGTGTGAGTGACGCACGGTGATCTGAAGAATGTCAAGTTGGGATGAGGACTGGTAGACGATGAAATCATGTGACTCCTGTGTTGTTGGGTTGGTGTTGCTTAAGTATCATGTATGCCAATGTTTTTGAAATTTTGTAGTTTCCAGTGTTACGTTCTATAGTGTCGGTGACGGCGATTAGTGAGGTTTCTAGGCACCGTCGGCGTCTGAGGTCTCGTTCGGTGAGAACGTTTTCTAATAAATATGTCAGTGTTTGCTTACGTGTCTTTCTAAACCAACAGAATGGACATAAATGCTCTGGAAAACATACAAAGGAGAATGACAAAGTTGATCTCATGTATCAGAAATCTTCCCAATGGGGATAGACTGAGGGCCCTGAATCTGCACTCTCTAGAAAGGCGTAGAATTAGGGGGGATATGATTAAGGTGTATAAATGGAAGACAGGAATAAATAAAGGGGATGTAAATAACGTGCTGAAAATATCTAGCCAAGACAGGACTCACAGCAATGGTTTTAAGTTGGAAAACTTCAGATTCAGGAAGGATATAGGAAAGCACTGGTTTGATAATAGAGTTGTGGATGAGTGGAACAAACTCCCAAGTACAGTTATAGAGGCTAAAACGTTGTGTAGTTTTAAAAATAGGTTAGATAAATACATGAGTGGGTGTGGGTGGGTGTGAGATGGATCCGATTAGCTTGTGTTACTAGGTCAGTTGCCGTGTTCCTGAATTTGACCTGACCTGACTAGGTTGGGGCATTGGCTTAAGCCGGTAGGAGACTTGGACCTGCCTCGTATGGGCCAGTAGGCCTGCTGCAGTGTTCTTTCTTTGGAAACATAAACACATATGCAGTTTAATGTGATCCTTTATTGACAACGTTTCGCCCAAACAGTGGGTTTTTTCAAGTCACAAACTGTGTGGGCGAAACGTTGTCAATAAAGGATCACATTAAACTGCATATGTGTTTATGTTTCCATTGTGTCGGTATTTTATACCATTTATTTTCATCGTGTCAAACACTGCAGTAGAAATGGATCCTTCACACAGAGAATACCTGGACCTTCTTCTAAAAGCTTACTCACTTCGCAACAGACAATTTTCTTCGTGACTGCATCCAAGAAATGGTCTTACCAAGATCTACTACTCCTCAAATTGCCAACATCAAACCTCCTTTCTCCGCTACAGTTCGGACCTACCTTGAAGAGTGTGCAGATGACTTAAACAGTGCTACAAAGGAAGCTTTTCTCCAAGCCAGAACACTAGGCACAGCACTTCGGGGCAACATGAACAGACACACCGCCGAAATCATTCGCAGCAGAGTTACCACAGCGAATGTTCAACAGAAGATCAGACTTGCTAGAAAACTACAAACTCTCTGCGATAATAGTCATTGGAAAAGTTTAGGAAGACCTGATATTATTCAAAATTGTTCATCTCGTCCACTGTCAACCACAGAAACCGAAACCCTCAGCTTAGGCCTCAAATTCGCAACAGGAATTACGAAACCAAAACAAGACCTCAATTTCATCGCCAAAAACTACAGACACAATGACTCCGACTTCCAAAAAGATTTTCTTCAAGGCATCATCTCAGCAGCCATCTCTACACGCAGCTCCCCAGTCATACCTCGACGTTACATCATTGCACTTAAAGGTTTAGCAGAAGACACGACCATCAGGGTCACCACCGCTGATAAAGGAGGTGATGTTATCATGAACACTGACGACTACAGGAACAAAATGCTCAATCTACTTAATGACCCAGATACCTACAAACTCCTCACAACTAACCAAGTGGACAACCTTACTAAAACTTTTCTTCAAAGGACTCTCCGCATTCTGAGGAACTCAGAACAAGGGAAGAAACTTCTGCACACCATACCCAGCAACCCCAGACCTGCCAGAATGTACGGCCTACCAAAAACTCACAAGCCTGATATCCCATTGAGGCCCAATCTTCGGAATAGGCAGTGCTCCCCACCAACTCTCAGGAATTCTCGCAAAAACGCCTCTCCAAACTCTTGGGCACTGTCAGTCCAGCACATCTCAAACACTCGGGTGATCTTCTCAGTCGCATTCGCAACATCAACATCAGGAACAAGAAACTTTCCAGCCTTAACGTAACTTCCCTATTCACCAAAGTACCTACTACACAAGCCATCGATCTCCTGCGCAGAAAATTGACGATTCACTTGATCTTCCTATTCTAGCCAGCGATTTCATCGACCTCGTTGAGCTATGTGTCGGCTTTACGTGTTTCTCTTTCGAAAATCACCTCTTTCAACAGACTTTTGGTCTACCCATGAGTTTCTGTAGTTTATCAAGTGGTTGTGTGAATTACGGTGTTGTACACAGGCATTCCTTGTATCGTCAGACCTGCTTGCGTATTGGTGTTCTGAAATACGCGTTTAGAGGTCCCCTTTATGTTTCGTCCACGTATAATTTGTTGCAGTCATTACAAGGGATTATGTATACCCCTGCAGAGGGTGGAAGCTTGTCCTGTCTATCACTGGTAATGTCCTTGATGGTCGTGGTTGTGGAGGTAGATACTTGGAATGAGGTATTGGAAAAGATGTTGGAAACGTGTTTGGCAATGGAGTTGGTGGGGAGAACTATGTATCTCTTCTCGGCAGTGTCTTCTCTGGGTGTGTTGATGTTTAATGCCCGTCGTTTTGCAGTCTCTGATGAAGTGACGAGGATAGTGGAGTTTAGAAAATACTTGTTCAATTATAGTGCATTCTTCCTCAAGAAACTCATTGCTGCAGATTCTGAGTGCACGTAGGAAGAAGCCTATAATTACACCACGTTTAGTTTTGGTGTCGTGGTGAGAGTAGAAGTGGAGAAGATCGTTTTGGTTGGTGGGTTTTCGATAGACTTTAAAACGAAGTTCGTGGTCAGCTTTGCAGAGAAGAACATCAAGGAAAGGAAGAGTGTTGTCGACTTCTTCTTCAAGTGTGAACTGGATTGAGGCTCGACCTGGTTGAGCTTGTCTTGGAGAGCTTGAACGTTGAAGCGTCTAGGAGTTATGAGGAGAATGTCGTCAACATAACGGTGCCAGGTGACAGACGAAGGAATAATGGTGGAGAAACGTTCGGCTTCTAGATGTTCCATGTATAGGTTCGCCAGGACCGCACTGAGTGACGAATCCATGGGTAATCCAAAAGTCTGCTGAAAGAGGTGATTTTCGAAAGAGAAACACGTAAAGCCAACACATAGTTTCAACATGGTCGATGAAATCGCTGGCTGGAATGGAAGATCAAGTGAATCGTCAATTTTCCTGCGCAAGAGATCGATGGCTTGTGTAGTAGGTACTTTGGTGAATAGGGAAGTCACGTCAAGGCTGGAAAGTTTCTTGTTCCTGATGTTGGTGTTGCGAATGTGATTGAGAAGATCACCCGAGTGTTTGAGATGTGCTGGACTGATAGTGCTCAGAACAAGGGAAGAAACTTCTGCACACCATGCCCAGCAACCCCAGACCTGCCAGAATGTACGGCCTGCCAAAAACTCACAAGACTGGTATCCCACTGAGAAAATCCACTCAAACCTAAACCTTCCCCAACTTCTGGCAGACAGACCAAAGAACATAAAAACAGATCCATCTATTCCTCCCCCTCCAGGAAACGGGTTTCCGTAACACCTACACACATCCACCGATGGCACCACTATCATGGGCTTTAATCCAAACTCCTCCCCCGACATTAACTTTGCTTTGACGAAACCATTAAATCATGTTTAAGACATGGCTCAATTCTACACTCCTCTAGCGCTAATCTTTGCCTGTCCCGTCCTTCCCGCTCACCCCATGGAGTCCCAATAGAAGAGCCTGAATTTCTCTTTTCAATATCTGTCCCACGATCGCCTTCGCTGCTGAGTTAAGGGCTGGCTCTATTTCTACGACTAAGGACACTCCTCTCCAGCACTAGTCTTCGTCTGTCCCGTCTTCCCCGCTCATCCCATTTGGGATCTTACCTGTACTATCGTTCGTTTGTTAGTTCGCTTGATCTTCAAACAGAGCCAGGGCTTAACCCAGCAGCGAAGGCGATCGTGGGACAGATATTGAGAGAGAAATTCAGACTCTTCTATTGGGACTCCGGTGGGGTGAGCGGGGAAGGACGGGACAGGCAAAGATTAGCGCTAGAGGAGTGTAGAATTGAGCCATGTCTTAACCCTAAAGCTAAGGCGAAAGCGGGTCAGAGAATGGTACCTGTCAGAGAATCCAAGGTTTATTTGTAAATAAGGTTAGGAGCAGGATCATACAAGGAGTAGAAAAGGTTGTGTTGGTTTGTGGGTCTGCGAATGTCTTCGTCAAGGAGAGAGGTCCAGTAGTCGTGTCGTGTCTCAAGTTGAGTGTCAATGTCAGAGATAGGTTTGTTGTTGTAGTCACAGGTGAGGTTTAATATTGTCTATGTGTTGTTTGAAAGCATCCCAGTCAGCGTTCTTGTAGGAGAAGGAAGGTGTGGTTGGACTGAGGATAGGGTTGGAGGAGATGTGTAAGATGACTGGGATGTGATCAGAGCCTGTAATAGGGCCAGGTGAGATGTAGTGCTGAAATAGAGAGCTGGCTTGGTTTGCCAGAATGATGTCTGGTTTGCCTTGGCCCGTGTGGTTGTAGGTGTTGAAGTCTGGGCCGAGATGAATTAGGTGTTTATGGTTTGTGAAGTTGAGTAATTGGTGACCAAGTTGGTTGTTACTGGTGTGATGAAAGGCGGTGTGTTTGGCATTCATGTCTGCTAGTAGGTATGTTGGTGTAGTTGAAGACTAAGGAGAGGTCGTGTATGTTGAGAATAGTGTTTGGGCGAGCATAGGTGGTGAAAAAGATAAAGGGGCCAAGGTGGGTGTGTATTCTAACTGCAAGACAGTGTTGGTGAATAAAAGGGATTGGGAGAAATTCGTGTTTTATGTTGGATTTGACAAGGATGGCAACCGCATCGTGGGGGTCATAGGGATGATGTAGTACAGTATAATCATAATGGCGGATACGTTGAGGGGCTTTGAGGCAGGTACTGTTTAGCAAAACAATATCTGGCCTCTCTGCTTCAAGGAGCTCGGCCAGTAAGTGTCTAATTGTATAGTAAAACATACGTTGAACTGAATCACTTTAAACATGATTTTATGGTTTCGTCAAAGCAAAGTTAATGTCGGGGGAGGAGTTTGGATTAAAGCCCGTGATAGTGGTGCCATCGGTGGATGTGTATTTGTAGGTGTTACGGACCTGTTTCCTGGAGGGGGAGAAAGAGATGGATCTGTTTTTATGTTCTTTGGTCTGTCTGTCAGAAGTTTGGGCGGGTTTTAGGTTTGAGTGGATTTTGTCTGGAGGAGGTGGAGTTGGACCTGGATGAAGTTTTGGTTGTGGTGGATGAGTGGGCAAAGGGTAGATGCAGAGGAAGTGGAAGCTTTGGTAGGGATGAGGAAGTGGAAGCTATGGTAAGGAATGAGGAAGTGGAAGCACCATAGTCATGGAGATTCTGAAGCAGAAGCAAAGCACCTGACACTTATATACTGACGTCAGTTGGAAATGGCATGGGTAGCAGACGAGGGCCTAGTCACTGGTAGGCGGGATTCCCCAGTGGAAGTAGGTCCTACCCAAAGAGATGGGTTAGTCGTAGTTAGTAGTTGTGAAGGTTATATACATGTCCTCAGAATCAAGATTCCATGATGTTGCAGTGTCTGACAAGTTGTACAAGAATGGTATACAATACCGACAAGATGAAATTAAGACACATGTGCAACATCTGGGTATCTTATTGTAGACGTTTCGCCATCCAGTGGCTTTATCAATACAAATTCCAGGACATAACTTGAAGACAGTAGAACTATGTACAGAAGATGAGGTAATCAGCCCCTCAACCTAGGGTAGGACCTACTTCCACTAGGCAATCCCGCCTACCAGTGACTATGCCCTCGTCTGCTACCCGTCCCATTTCCACCTGACGTCAGTATATAAGCGTCAGGCGCCTTGCTTCTGCTTCAGAATCTCACGACTACGGTGCTCTTCGCACCTACTCCAAGGTTGAGGGACTGATTACCTCATCTTCTGTACATAGTTCTACTGTCTTCAAGTATTGATAAAGCCACTGGATTTCGAAACGTCTACAATAAAGATACCCAGATGTTGCACATGTGTCTTAATTTCAGGTCCCAGTTGTCAATGAATGTTACTGCATTTTTCCTTACAGTATTTGTCCAGCCAACAATTGACACCAGTTGCCCTGGACAACCATTCATTTCCAACTCCTCTCATTTAAAAGATGATTTTCTTACCCGAGCCAATAGTTAATCAGGTGGCTGTGTGAGTCCCCAGCCGATCACTAAATCTGTGATTTGTAGACCCAGCCAATCACAAATGGTTTGACTATGTGACCCCACGTAATCACTGACGCTGGAAGTTTTTGGACCCAGCCAGGAGTGTGTCACGGGGGCAGTGTGTGTGTGTGTTACGTGACTGTGGGCAGTAAGAGAGTTGAATGAGAGATTTATTGTTCTCCAGTGTAGCGGCGCTGATGGTCGCCCGCAGCGCTAACGCAGTTACCTTCTGCTTCACCTTTCTCCAAACCCTGCCACCCCCACCATTTCTTCCATACCACCGCCGCCACCGTTTCGTTCTTACCACTGCCGCCGTCGCCAATACCACTAGGTAGGTTAGTAGGCATTAGCCATTGCTGGTTTAGAAAGACAGGTATCATTGTATCATCTGAGGGTGAATTGGAGTCCTGTTCAATGTTTAACACTTGGGCAAGATTATGATGCTTTCTCTCTGTATCGTGAACATTTAAGATGGTGAGGAACCTTAACTCTGGAACTAATCTGCACTTTCTCCAGTTTCTTAACATGTTTCCTCAGGTCTGGCTCCTATACTGGTGCTCTGTCTTCCGAAGACCTCTTTCAGCTTTGCCAAGAGAGCATTGGATGCAGATGTAACTCGGCTGGTGTGATCCTCTAGTGATATGCTAGGCACTTGTTTACCCCCAGGTACTTCTCTTTAACCAAAGTCTGCAGTCTCGTCCCCGAGTCTATACTCCGTGTCCGGTCTTCTGACCCCTTCCCCAATTTTCACAACCTTGCATTTGCGGGGATTGAATTAAGCCACCACTTATCTGACTAACCCTTCATTTGTCTATATCTATTTACCCCGTTTCCATGTCCTCACCTGTGTGTGTACTCGCCTATTTGTGGGTTCGATTAAAAAAATTCTGGCCCGCTTCTTCGTTGCTTGCTACTATTCTCACTCTCGATCCATGAGCTTTATCGTACCTCTTCTTAAAGCAGTATATGGATTCTGCTTCCACTGCATCCCTGTACAAACTGTTTCATGAAAAACACTATCACTGAAAAGTATTCCCTAACATCCCTGTGACACATCTATCTGAGTTTTCAACTTCCATTTGTGCCCCCCTTTGTTACTGTCCTATCTCTGAAACATCCTGTCCCTATCCACCTTGTCAGTTCCTCTTAATGTTTTACATGTCGTCATATGTGTCCGTATCCCTCCTGTCCTCCCAGTGTAGTCATGTGATGAATGGTTTGAAAAAAACCCAAAAAGTTGAAGATTTAGACATTATGCAGCAAGAATTCTTCAACACTTGTTCAACCCTTTTGGGCGAAGACCTACTTCGACTAGTGGTGGTACCACTATGACCCCCCCCTCCGCCTGTTCACCTCACCTCACTGCAGTATATAAGCCACGTCTACGGCCTATGCTGTACATTCTACAAGATTGATGGACTGAACACATCGACTCCAGGTTGAGGGACTGATTACCTCATTCTCCTCCTTCCTTACGCCTTCCTCTTTGTATTGGACTGATAAAGCCACTGTGTGGAGAAACGTTTCCTGAATAAGATTCCCATATGCTGCTTAAGTGTCTCAATTTTCCCAGTGTAGTCATGTTGATTTGCCTTAAATTCTTCTCATAGGACATACCCCTTAGCTCCCAGGACTAGTCTTGTTGCAAACCTTTGCACTGTCTCTAATTTCTTGTCAAGTTTGACCAGGTGTGGTTTCCATAGTGGTATGCATACCCAATTTTGGGGCCTGACGTATACATAAGAACATAAGAAAGGAGGAACATTTGCAGCGGCCTGCTGGCCCATACTAGGCAGGTCCTTCACGGATCCATCCCACTAATAGAATATGTGCCCTCATAAGAACATAAGAAATAAGGAACACTGCAACAGGCCTACTGGTCTATGCAAGGCACTCCAATTCTCCCCACCGGCTTAAGCCATGTCTTGACCTAGTGAGGCCAGACATGTCACTTAACGGAGGAGCACTGCGTCCGACCTAGTACTAGTCAGATCCATTTCACACCCACACACAAGAACTAAGAAAAAAGGGAAAACACTGCAGCAGGCCTACTGACCCATGCGAAGCAGGTTCATGTCTCCCCTGGATTAGCCCAATGACCACCTAGTCAGGTCCTTCCACTTAAGGGGGGAGCACGGCATAAATTCATGTAAATCGTACTATCTTTTCACCACATTTCAGGAAGTTCATGATTTTTTTGATCTCAGTTTAATGCATCAAATTTTGAATTTGTTGAAGACATCTACTGATGTAAATAAATGGTATAAAATATCAACTCCATTGCCAAACACGTTTCCAACATTTTTCCAATACCTCATTCCAAGCATTTTACCTCCACAAAACCCCGACCATCAAGGACATTACCAGTGACAGACAGGACAAGCTTCCACCCTCTGCAGGGGTATACATAATCCCTTGTAATGACTGCAACAATATTACGTGGGGTGGGGAAAAATCAAGGGACCTCCAAACACGTATTTCAGAACATCAATACGCAAGCAGGTCTGACGTACAACAACGTAATTGTAATAAAGTTGGTAGAATTACCGACAATATGTAAAGTAAAAGGACACAAGTGCAACTAATGTGACATTTTATTGTGGCAACGTTTCGCTCTGCAGGGGCTTTATTTAAGCCATTTGTTAGACCAAATTTGCAGCCTGTTTCAGATCCCTCTGTAGTTCTACATGATACTCATCTGCTTGCATTTCTCCGCATTAGCTTCACATTGTTTGTAAACAGGGGACCTCTGAATCTCTCCCTTCCGTCATGTCATTCATAAATATCAGAAACAGCACCGGCCCTAGGAGTAACTCTTGTGGAACCCAACTCGTCACAGGGGCCTATTTCTGACACCTCGTCATGTATCATCATTCGTTGTTTCCTTCCTGTCAGGTATTCCTGATCCATTGCAGTACTTTCCCTCCTTTTTCTGCCTGATCTCTAGTTTTTTGGGGGAACTGTGTCGATAGCCTTCTTACAGTCCAAGAAATTGCAGTTACTTACCTTCACTCTCCTGTCTTACCCCTTTTAAACCGTGTAGTAAAACTCCAGTATGTTTGTGACATAGGATTGTCCCTCCCTGAAACCGTGCTGGTTATTCTGTATAAGCTTGTTCCTTTCAAGTGCTCAATCACTCTCTCCTGATAAGCTTCTATATGACTTTGCATACTGAAATTTTCAGTGACTCTTGTCTGTGGTTTAATGCCTTCTGTCTTCTTTCTTAAAAATGGGACTACATTTGCTGTCTTCCCACACCTCAGGTGGTTACCCTGTTGCGATAGATGTGTTAGACTGTAGTTAGTAGCATACTTAGTGCGTCTGCTCCCTCTCACAGGATCCATGGAGAAGATCTTGTCTGGTCCACCGCCTTTGAGGTATCTAGCTCGCTTAAGTCTGTTCACCTTTTTTTTTGGTTGTGTGTGTGTGCCCAGCATTGCTGGTGTACCTTCCCAGCCTGGTTTGCTGAAACCCTTTTGTTCCACTGAAAATATCTCCCTAAATCTCGTGTTCAGCTCCTGACATACTTTTTGTCGTTTCTTGTGTCTCGCTCCCCTCCTTCCTCCCCCTGATCACCTGTTCCTTTACTTTTTCCTCATGATGTGCTGTACAACAGCTCTGAGTTAGAACTAGCTTTCGATACATTGTCATTCTCGTACATTCGTTTTGCCTCTTCGGCTTTGCTTATTACCATTGTGTGTGTGTGTGTGTGTGTGTGTGTGTACTCACCTAGTTGTACTCGCCTATTTGAGGTTGCAGGGGTCGAGTCAAGCTCCTGGCCCCGCCTCTTCACTGGTCGCTACTAGGTCACTCTCCCTGAACCATGAGCTTTATCGTACCTCTGTTTAAAAGCTATGTATGGATCCTGCCTCCACTACATCGCTTCCCAAAACTATTCCACTTCCTGACTACTCTGGGGCTGAAGAAATACTTCCTAACACCCTTTGATTCATCTGTGTCTTCAGCTTCCAACTGTGTCCCCGTGTTGCGTGTCCAGTCTCTGGAAAAATCCTGTCTTTGTCCACCTTGTCAATTCCCTCAGTATTTTGTAAGTCGTTATCATGTCCCCCTATCTCTCCTGTCCTCCAGTGTCGTCAGGTTGATTTCCCTTAACCTCTCCTCGTAGGACATAACTCTTAACTCGGGACTAGTCTTTTTGCTAACCTTTGCACTTTCTCTAGTTTCTTTACATGCTTGGCTAGGTGTGGGTTCCAAACTGGTGCCGCATACTCCAATATGGGCCTAACGTACACGGGTGTACAGGGTCCGAACGATTCCTTATTAAGATGTCGGAATGCTGTTCTGAGGTTTGCTAGGCGCCCATGTGCTGCGGGAGTTTATTGGTTGATGTGCGCTTCGGAGATGTTGCCTGGTGTTATACTCACCCCAAGATCTTTTTCCTTGAGTGATGTTTGTAGTCTCTGGCCCCCTACACTGTACTCCGTCTGCGGTCTTCTTTGCCCTTCCCCAATCCTCATGACTTTGCACTTGGTGGGATTGAACTCCAGGAGCCAGTTGCTGGACCAGGTCTGCAGCCTGTCCAGATCCCTTTGTAGTTCTGCCTGGTCTTCGATCGAATGAACTCTTCTCATCAACTTCACGTCATCTGCAAACAGGGACACCTCGGAGTTTATTCCTTCCGTCATGTCGTTCACAAATACCAGAAACAGCACTGGTCCTAGACTGACCCCTGTGGGACCCCGCTGGTCACAGGTGCCCACTCTGACACCTCGCCACGTACCATTACTCGCTGCTGTCTTCCTGACAAGTATTCCCTGATCCATTGCAGTGCCTTCCCTTTTATCCTGCTTGGTCCTCCAGTTTTTGCACTAATCTCTTGTGTGGTACTGTGTCAAAAGCCTTCTTGCAGTCCAAGAAAATGCAATCCACCACCCTCTCTCTCTTGTCTTACTGCTGTCACCATGTCATAGAACTCCAGTAGGTGTGTGTGTGTGTGTTGTGTGTGTGTGTGTGTGTGTGTGTGTGTGTGTGTGTGTGTGTGTGTGTGTTATTAACTCATCTTCCCTTGTGTTTGGGATACGCTAGTTTAAGAGACCGTAATTTCCAAGTGATATCTCCAGCCCAGCTGTAAGTAGCCTCAGAAGCTGCCGGGCTACTGAAGCCATAGTCGAACACACAAAGTTATCCTCATTGCCTTACTAAATTCTTACAGCTTAGGCTGACAAATTTCATTACTTCACGTATGCAGCCAATCCTGTTTGATGGAAGCTGACAGGGAAACATAGCTAGCTTCTGTTACCGCAAGTAACTTCATAGGGAAAATGTTAACACCATATGCCGGCGTGTCTAAATTTGCTTAAAGCAAGAAAAGTGTAATAGGGAGGGAGGGAAGGCGTCCAAATGGATGATACCATACCATACCATGCTCATATCATACTACTGGTGACTTAGGAAAATAAAATGAAGACAAACTGGTTTTGTCTGAACACCAAAAGGAAATTAAAGAAAATTGTGTGAATTAAAATAAATTAAAAGTAAAATACAAATTAAGATGAAGACTTCAGAAAATAAAGAAGACTACTTAAGACAGTGGAGAAGTTAGAGCAGGAAGAGGTAAAGAAAGAAGAAAAAAATGACGCGACGAAAATGACACAGAACAGGCAAAAAAAAAAAAAAGAAATGCTCACATATAATGTATACAAAATATTACACACACACACATTTTTGTGTGTATCACAATGTGGTGTAGTGAGAGCAATAGTGTATGTACACTTTGAGGATAGTGAATAGTATATAGTATAGTATATAGTGTATAGTATGTATGTATCAAGGCGAAATTGCTGACCATGAGTGTACAAATACCTTTCACGGCACACATAAGTACGATAAGGCACCTAAAGGCGTAGAATTAGGTGGGATATGATCGAGGTGTATAAATGGAAAACAGGAATAAATAAGGGGATGTAAAAAGCGTGCTGAAAATTTCCAGCCAAGACAGGACTCGCAGCAATGGCTTCAAGTTGGAAAAATTCAGATTCAGGAAGGATATAGGAAAGCACTGGTTTGGTAATTAGAGTTGTGGATGAGTGGAACAAACTCCCGAGTACAGTTATGAGGCTAAAACGTTGTGTAGTTTTAAGAACATAACATAAGAAAAAAGGAACACTGCAACAGGCCTACTGACCCATGCGGAGCAGGTCCATGTCCCCCCCCCTGGATTAGCCCAATGACCCCCCCAGTCTGGTCACCTCCACTCAAGGATGGAGCACTGCACCAGACCCAGCAGCACAAGCTAGTCAGGTCCAACTCACACCCACCCACACCCACTCGTGTATTTATCTAACCTATTTTTAAAACTACACAACGTTTTAGCCTCAATAACTGTACTCGGAGTTTGTTTTCCCCTCATCCACGACTCTTTACCAAACCAGTGCTTTCCTATATCCTTCTTGAATCTGAAATTTTCCAACTTGAAACCCTTGCTGCGAGTCCTGTCTTGGCTGGAAAATTTTTAGCACGCTCTTTACATCCCCTTTATTTATTCCTGTTTTCCATTTATACACCTCGATCATATCCCCCCTAAATTTTACGCCTTTTAGAGAGTACAGATTCAGGGCCCCAGGTCTATCCTCATAGGGAAGATTTCTGATAGTAATAAAGTTGGTAGAATTACCGACAATATGTAAAGTAAAAGGACACAAGTGCAACTAATGTGACATTTTATTGTGGCAACGTTTCGCTCTCCGGGAGCTTTATCAAGCCATTTAAACCAAGCCAGGCTTGATAAAGCTCCTGGAGAGCAAAACGTTGCCACAATAAAATGTTCACATTAGTTGCACTTGTGTCCTTTTACTTTACAAGATTTCTGATACATGGTTTTCATTTTTGTCACCCTCCTCTGTACGTTTTCCAGGCATTTATATCCTTCTTAATACGGTGACCAGAACTGAGCAGCATAGTCTAAATGAGGCCTAACCAAGGATATATAGAGTTAAAGAATAACCTGAGGACTTCTATTATTTATACTTTAGATATGAAGCCAAGAATTCTGTTAGCTTTATTGCGAACACCTAATGCATGTTGTCTAGGTTTTAGATTACTGCTAACCAGAACTCCTAAATCCTTTTCGCAATAAATAGTATTAAGATCTACATTATTTAGTTTATATGTAGCAGGGTTATTTAATGTCCAAAATTTAGAACTTTGCATTTGTCAATATTAAACTGCATCTGCCACTTTTCCGACCATTGCATCAGTCTATTCCAAATCCTGGAGTGCTCTAGTGTCCTCATTAGAATGAATTGGGCGGCCTATTTTGGTGTCATCAGCAAATTTGCGTATGTCCCCTATTTATTCCCTCATCTGTGTCGTTTATGTAAATTGTGAACAGCAACGGGCCCAGCACTGACCCCTGAGGAACACCGCTTGTGACGCGCCCCCATTCTTATTTCTCCCCATTTATGCAAACTCTCTGCTGCCTATTTGTCAGCCATGCCTCTACCAGGAAAAAAATGACCTACTCCGTGGGGCCTTAAGTTTCCTCAATAGCCTCTGATGTGGAACTCATCGAAAGCCTTACTGATGTCCACATACACAATATAAATATCATTACCCATGATCTACCTCCTCAAACACCTTAGGAAAAAAGTTAGAAAAATTCGTGAGACAAGAACGCCCCTTTGTAAATCCGTGTTGAGATTCATTAATCAATCTGTGCCTATCAAGATGGCTACGAAATTGCTTCTGCAATTAATTATTGATTCCATAAATTTTCCCACTATGGAGGCAAGGCTTACTGGCCTATACTTCGAAGCCAAGGACCTGTCACCTACCTTGAAAATAGGTATTAAAATTGCCATTTTCCACTTATCATGCACTATGCCAGTTTGTAGTGATATGTTAAAAAGATTAGCCAAAGGTATGCTAAGTTCCCCTTTACATTCCTTTAACACCTTGCAAACAGTTCATCAGGGCCTGGGGATGTGTTGGTTTTAGTTTCTCTTTTTTTGGTCTGAGGACCATGTCACTAGTTACCGCAATCGTACATAGTTTTTATTCTGTTCTACATAATCTATTATTTCAGGAATATCGCTAGTATTTTCCGGGGTGAAAACTGAGAGGAAGTAGGTATTGAGAATTTCACACATTTTCCTTATCACTGTCAGGGATCTGACCAGAGTTACTCTTAAGTGAGCCCATCTTGTCCCAAAATCTTACTTTGTATACCTGAAAGAACCCTTTTGGTTAGTCTTTGAATCCCTTTTCGACCTTAGCCTCATAATCCCTTTTTGCTTTTCTTATTCCTTTCTTTATTTCTCTCTTTAACTGAATATATTGATTTCTTAACTGCCCACCCCCTCTTTTGATACACCTATATATGCCTCTCTTTTGCCCAATGAGATGTTTTAATCTTTTGTTCATCCATTTGGGATCATTTTTGTTAGATCAAATTTTCCCCTACTCAAACAAAAGTTTCTGAGCAGCTAGAACTATGCTCTGAAAAACGTCATATTGGCAACCAAGATCACCTACCTGACCCATAGTCAGGACATCCCAATTTAGCCCCAGGTAATTTTTCAGTCCATGAAGTCGGCCAAGCGAAAATCTGGGACAGAGATTTGATTGCATTATCGGGGTTTAATTCCATGATAATAAAACTAAGTGATTTGTGATCACTTCCCCAAGCTCATCATTAACCTCAAGATTATTAATTAGTTAATCTTTGTTGGCAAGAACCAAGTCAAGCAGATTGTTTCCTCTAGTTGGTTCTGTCACAACCTGTTCTAAAGAACATCCTGAACCGTATCAAAAAAAGTCACTGGGACTCAAGATTTCCTGTCATATTGTTCCACTCAATTTGTCTAAAGTTAAAATCTCCCATTATCAAAACATTTTCATATCTAGATGCCTTATGAATTTCGTCCCCTAACAGCTTACTGCACTCCCTATAAAGGTTTGGGGCCTATAAATCACCCCCAAAATTAATTTGTCACGCCCTCGAGAACTGTAGCCAAACAGATTCTGTGTTCGATGTTTCTAATCTTATATCATGTCTAAGACAACAATTTAAATTTCTCTGACATACATCGCCACTCCACCACCCTTCCTGTTGACCCTATCAGTGTGGAATAGTTTATAAACCTGTATGTTGCATTCAGAAGGCATTTCTCTATCTTTCAGGTAGAACCAGGTCTCTTTTTTATACCAATAATATCTATATTACCTGCACTTGCGAGTAATCTTAGCTCTCATCTTATTTTAGACTCCTACTATTTGTATAGAAAACCTTAAGAGAGCTAGTCACTCGTTGCCCTCTACTATCTTTGTTTGTTGATCAATTGATTTGCCATTACTAGCAATTTTATTTTGAATATTTTTTTTTAAAAACATATCCCTAAACGTACCCCGGGAATAACTGCTGTTTTTGAGTGGGTGTGGGTGGGTGTGAGTTGGACCTGACTAGCTTGTCTGCTGGGTCTGGTGCCGTGCTCCTTCCTTGAGTGGAGGTGACCAGACTGGGTGGGTCTTTGGGGCTAATCCGGGGGTGGGGGGGATATGGACCTGCTCCACATGGGTCAGTAGGCCTGTTCAAGTGTTCCTTCTTTCTTATTTTTCTTAAATTACTGGGAACGGTTGAAGTCCCTGATTTGCTTTCCCTGGAATGCAGGCGAGAGAGAGACATGATAATACACACTTGGAAAATCCTAGAGAGATTAGTACCAAAACTTGCACACGAAAATCACTCCCTATGAAAGCAGAAAGACTCGACAGGAGGTGCAGCATTCCCCCAATGAAAAGCGGGGGTCCCACGAGTACATGAGAGAGAACACAATAAGTGTCGGGGCCCAAGATTGTTCAACTGCCTCCAGCATACATAAGGGGTTTTACCAATAGCCCCCTGGCTGTCTTCAAGAAGGCACTGGACAGGCACCTAAAGTCAGTACCTGAGCAGCCGGGCTTTGGTTCGTACAAACCATACCACGGGTGGGGATAGAACCCGTGATCAGAGAGTCTCAAAACCCAGACCGTCGCGTTAACTACTGGACCAGCTACCCCACTAAAAAGATTCGTCCAACTGGGTATATTTCTACACCATAGGAAGGTTAGCATGGGCACCACTGTGCCCCACAAATGCAAGTTTTTACAGACGAATCTCCAGCTAGCGTGGCCATGACGAACTCTAGCTCAAGTCCCCTCAAATCCGTTAACATGACTCACGAAATCGTAATGACACGATTCCAAACAAACCATAACACGGGCCGGGATAGAACCCGCTAGAGTTCGTCACGGCCACGCTAGCTGGAGATTCGTCTGTAAAAACTTGCATTTGTGGGCACAGTGGTGCCTATTTCTAACCTTCCTATGGGGTAAAAAATATACCTAGTTGGACGAATCTTATTGTGGCTAGCTGGTCCAGTGGTTAACGCGACGGTCTGGAGTTTTGAGACTCTGTGATCGCCGGCTCTATCCCCACCCGTGGTATGGTTTGTTTGCAATCGTGTCATTACGATTTCGTGAGAGTTTCGCGTCAGTTTGCATTGGCCTGCAGTAAAGCCTGGGGGGTCATAGGTGGGGCCCCACGATGCATGGTCTCAGACCGAGCCGGGGGCATTGGCCCGAAACCCCCCCCCAGGTAATTTACTCTTTTTATTATCTCCTGGGCCCCTTTAATCGATCTAAATACCTTCCATTCATCCCCCCCCCTCCAAGCGTGTTGATCATACGGGTTTTTGCGCTCCCCCTATATTAAGTAAAAAAATTTTTTTTACAATTTATTTATGCAAAAAAACATCCACCTTTTTTTTTTTACGAAGTCTAGTTCTACTGAGATTTTTTAATCTTTAAATTTTCCCTTACCTTTCCCAATTAAAAATTGAATAACCTTTGAGGGTGCGGGAAAAAAGGACAAGAGCCCAGCGACCATTTGTGTTTCGAAAGTTTTAAACCCCAATTTAAACCCAACTGAGTGTACATAAAGACGATGTTAATCAAAAAGGGAGTATTTACACTTGCTTCCCCCGGGCGTAACTCCTTCAGTAACCCCTGATCCCCCGACCCCTAATATTCATCGCAAGCGATACTTATAAAGAAAAGAATAAAAGTAGGGGACGTAATGATTTGGGATAGAGATAAATTAACTAAAAAAAAAAATGAAAAGCCGCAGGTGGAACGAAGAAAAAACCATGCAATTACCCACAAATTTCAATTAAGATTAAGTTGAGCGAACATGGTGAATTAGCATCGTTTCTTATGATTTTTATTAAAATTATTCAAAATTTTGGTTTTAAAGAGAGAAAATTATAAAGTATTAGAGGTTTTTTTCGTTTTTTTTTTTTTTTGCGTGAAGGGGGATAAAAAAAAAGGGGAATGGGAAAGGGCTGTGGCAGAGGGGGTAGTGAAAAGGGGTTGGGTAAACAGGAAAAGAAAGGGGAAAAGGTTAAGTGCCTGACCACTTTGGAGAGTTTTAAAGGGGGTGGGTTTTGCACTTAGTTAATCGTGGATAAGTTTCCTGGTTAGGTTAGGTAAAGTTTGCGGAAACGGCTAATGTTTCCTGTCGGGATCTAAGATATGATACCCACAGTGGGGATTTTGATTATCTGCAAGAAGCCTTTCCCCTGGGTTTCCGGTCCCCCCCTTTTTAAAAAATTTTGGAAATTTGATTTTATAAATTTTTTTAAGTTCCTCAGGCCACACTTAGGCAAATACGTGAATGGGAGCTGAACAATGGAAAAAAATCAGTCTTGGGGGAACGTTAAATAAAGGGTTGCTGTTTGTTCTGTGTTTTCATTATTTTGAATTACTCCATCAGAGGGGGAATGAAAATAATGAATTAAATTTATTTCCCCCATGAGTAATTAAAAAAAAAAAATTTTTTAATCCCTCTCACCGAAATTATTGATATAATTTTCGTATTAAGAATAATTGGTGTAAATATAGAATAAATTGTAAAAAATTTTCATAAACTTAAATAAAATTTTTAAAATGAATTCAGCACTTTTCTTCAAAATTTATTAATATTTTTGGGGACCACGAGAAAAACAAATCTTTTGCCCGAAACTTTCCCTTGGAAGTGGACACCCCAAAATAACACATTAAATACTGAAGCATTTACACAGTAACAAATTTACAAATTTAGACTGCAATGTATTTACATCTAGTAATCATGCTATTTTTTTTACGGTAAAATCGTATATTATTCGTTTACAACTACAGACCTTTTGTCACAAATTTACATAAGTAGGCTTGACGAGGATACAGATGAATCCACAACGAAATAATTTAGTGATTGCATATGTTAAGACGGAGATTACATGCCTATATTTAAGATCAGTGATTACATATTATAATGACTACAAAGCAAACATTTACGACTGCAACAGCTTCATTATTAACATATATATACTCTTTGATGAATGCCAGCCAGGGACCTGGTTCATTGTGGCCGGGGACCAGTAACCAAACACATACAGAAAACAGTACACACAGCTTGTATGGGGAGATTATCCGCCTAAATCGAAGCCTGCCGCTCTACAACGGAAGAGAGGGGACGCTCGTCAAATAACTGGGGGGGGTGAGGGGAGGCCAGTGAGGGGAAAAGAAAGGTGTGTGAAAAATGTGGAGTAGAGTAAGAAGTTATGGAGTGGTGTGAGAGTGTTGAAGGCAAGGTGTGAAGTTATTGAGCAGTGTCAGTGTATTGGAGGCAAGGTAGGAAGGTATGGAGCAGTGTGGGGGGTGGGGACAAGGTAGGAAGTTATGGGCAATGTGAGTGTTTGGAGGCAAGGTGGGAAGTTTTGGGCATGTGAAGCGTTGGAGGCAGGTGGGAAGTTTGGAGCAGGGGGAGCGTTGGAGGCAAGTGGGAGTTATGAAATAGTGAGGCGATGGAAGGACTTGTCGAATGGTGAGAAAGTGTGGTTCACTTCGCAAGTACTTACCTAACAGTGTTTTTCGGTGGCTGGCCCCAGTTCTTTGGGGCCTCCCTCTTTCTTTCATTGGCTAGTGTATCTCACTTGTCACATTATTTTTAAACCGTAAAGTTTTTTGTCCCTATGTGGGCCAACTCTATTTACCCACCTGAATTTTTCTGATGTCAGTAACTTTAACTACGTCTCAGTTGTACTCAGCAAACCGTAGTTGGTTTTTAAAAAAGTTAATTGCTATTACAGAGCTCTATACTGATGACACTGGCTTTACAAGTCCTGGCATCCAGGCGTTACCTACCTCTCAATCAAACTGTTATAGGTTGCCCTCACTACCTTCGTCTAAATGCTACTTAATCAAACCTGAAAATGAGAGAGCATTTTCGAACCTCCCTGTGGTTTAAATTTCCTTTGTTCTGCCTTTTGCCAACGGCTGCTTATTATCATACCAATACCAGTTTCGCATTTTCGTAAGTTTAGTTTTTTTAAAATTTTTTTTTTTG
>NC_069405.1:64822923-64837923 GCF_026875155.1 Cherax quadricarinatus
GATGAATAAGATATCGTTCTTATGTCTTCTGGTTTGTGTTTTCCCGTTAAGTGGAGCACGGGAGTTGAATTCTTATTGGCTTGAAGCATGAAGGACAAAAGAGTCAGGGAAGTAATACAAGTCAGTGGAGATACGCATTCCCTCTCATTGTCTTACACTCGCCCACTCAGTCCCTCATTAGCTAACTGCGATTTAGCTCATTTGCCATGGAGAGAGTTTAAGTTCCCTGGAGTGTTGTGTGTTCCCAGAATGTCTGACCTTAATTTAATTCTGTGTTGCTTAAAATTAAAGTGAAATGACACTGTAATTGGTGCTTTGTGTTATAACAATGACGATATGTATGAGATTATAATTATATTTATTTTTCCCATTGTATTACTTATGTGTATAATATATCTTATTCCCATCCCTCCGTTGTGTTATTTGTGCACATTCATTTGTTTAAACCCGTAGGTGTCATACAGCATTTGGGTAATGGGAGGTAATCGGTTTTATTCCGAGAAAGCGGAGGCTACCTCCCACTGATTGGATCAAGAACCCTTCACTGGCATCAAGCAATTCCCATTTTCAAGGTGTACTTTCATCAGCTGTAGTGCACCATTAGTGACCAATGGTCATACAAATTTATACTCATGATCCCCGTGGCCAGCAATATTTGCCAAGAATAAAGTCAGACTTTGTAGTAAACACTGGAAAACGAACACCTGATCAGTAATTGGTTGGTAAAGAATAAAGTCACTTGTATGTGGGATGAGGAAAGAACCAAGTGATGCATTGTTGGGGTCACTCTCCAGAGGTCGGTCGGTGGAGCGTCACTGATCAGCAGTGAACAACAGTACCTGTTACAGTCAGACTGACAACATTATCTGTGAAACGGGGCAAAAAGGAGAACATTTATTTTAAACGAGACAAAATGAGAACACTTGTTCTAAACGAAACAAAGTGAGAACATCTGTACTAAACGAGGCAAAACGATAGCACTTGTTTTATAAGGGAAAACCAAACTAGAACACCTGTTATGAAGGGAAAACCAAACTGGAGCACTTGTTCACAAGGAAAAACACCACATCCTACAAGGTGCCTTTGAGTCAATCAGCAGCGAACCAGTTTTGGGCAACCATTCCCTTGGGAGATCCATCATATAACATACAGGAGGTAAGCCACCGAAGAGTAATAGTGGAGGTTCGATCCTCCGGCAGCTAAATGCGTCACGATTTCTCAATAGTCAACCCGCTGGTGATCCCCTGTCACTTTATGGATGCTTCATCCTGGAACACCTCAAGAATGGTCCTCCTCAGTACTATGTAAATTCGTATTATGAGGTGCAATGTGACTCCCCTGAGTATAAGAAAGCCAAGTTAAGCTTAAGTCACGAGGTATTATATACTTCATGAAATTTTCATGAATGGATACGAATGGTTTTTGGGACCTGACGAACTGTTGGTGTGAGCAGGGTAATATGTGAAGGGATTCAGGAAAACCGGTTAGCCGGACTTGAGTCCTGGAAATGGGAAGTACAATGTCTGCACTTTAAAGGAGGGGTTTGGAATATTGGCAGTTTGGAGGGACAACTGAACTGTTGTATCTGAGCGCCTCTGCAAAGACAGTTATTATATACGAACGATGGTGACAGTGTTGAATGATGAAAGATTTTTTATTTTGGGGTTTTCTTTCTTTTTGAGTCACCCTGCCTCGGTGGGAAACGGCCTACGTGTTATATTATATATATATATATATATAATTATTTTTATATTTTATATATATATATATATTTTTTATATTATATATATATATATATATATTATGTTATTATATAAAATACATTTTTTTTTCAACAAGTCGGTGTCTCCCCCCGAGGCAGGGTGACCCAAAAAAGAAAAAAAAATCCCCAAAAAGAAAATACTTTCATCATCATTCAACACTTTCACCCACTCACACATTAACACTGCTTTTGCAGAGGTGCTCAGAATACAACAGTTTTTGAAGCATATACGATAAAGATACACAACATATCCCTCCAAACTGCCAATATCCCAAACCCCCCCTTTAAAGTGCAGGCATTGTACTTCCCATTTCCAGGACTCAAGTCCGACTATATGAAAATAACCGGTTTCCCTGAATCCCTTCACTATATATATATATATTATATATAAAATATATATATATTATATATATATATATTTTAATATATATATATATATATATATATAAAAATTTTTTATATATATATATATAAACAATTAGGCCGTTTCCCACCGAGGCAGGGTGACTCAAAAAGAAAGAAAAACCCAAAATAACGATAATTTATAAATTGCCTTAGCTTAAGGACTTGAGTATATATTCGTCGCACATGACCTGATGAAAAAAAATATAAATACAACACACGTTACAGTACTGAGCAACTAGTAGATATCTATCCATACAAGGATCTATATTTAGGTCAATTTCTTACATGTGCTCTATTTTAAAATACAGGAAATTCAACAATTTCAGTGCAGACATGTGCAGCGAGAACACACTATCTTTCCGCATTGTCCGCGCCTTTTACCCAGCACTTCTCTTATCTTTCCAGCTGTTGGATTCTCTTCAGGAGAAATGTTTCTTCCGGTCCATTCAGGTGCCTCTTGGAAGTCCTCTTCAGCTCATCATCATCCACAAAACAACTTCCACGCAGATGATTCTTCAACTTTAGACTGGCTTAAATCCCTCCGTGCCAGGAATGGGGGACAGATGAAGAATTATTTCCCATAAATGTCATTAGATGACAGTGTTAAAGTGTGTGTGCTGGCTTGCTCTTATTTAAAAGCGTATTTACTTAATTTTCCAATTAACTATTATTTACCTCTCGCATTATACGAAATCTCTGCATGTTGACATGTGACTACCTCCGTATGTGGGATGTAGTCACAAAATATCACAACTTTAGGCTTCGGGAAACAGTATACGTGATTTTGCTTGAAGAAAGCTGGTACTTGAACATTTGTGTCAAGATTGTCATGATTGCGTGCGGCCAACAGTAACAGCCTGGTTGATCAGGCCCTGATCCACCATGAGGCCTGGCCACAGACCGTTGATTCCCGAAACCCTCTCCAGGTATACTCCAGGAAGTCATCAGAGGGTCCATCTTCGTACAAATAACTGAAGAATTTTTCCCCGGATCAAACATTAGTAGTCACCTGACTGAGCGACAATGATCTTCCTCAAACAATAAGCTGCACGATTTAATCATTCCTCACCTCTCTCTCTAGCACAGTCACTGACCGTCCTCATCACCATCTACACTTCCTGCCGCAACACATCCAAACATCCCATCTTAGTACAGTCGCATTTAATGGAACACAACTCTGACTCGTTTTAAAATACTCTTGTAATTGTCACTTAATTCACTATTGTCTAAGACAAAACAAAAAAAATAATTACTCTATAAAATCATGATACCCACTTCAATGGTTTGCAGCATGTCTTTACTTCTCTGTAGAGTACGTCAGGAATAACACGTCGGAGGTTAATAATTTACTTTGCTTGCATGTTATGTACAACAGCTGTATTATCAGTCTCTCTTTTTTTTCAAGTGTCAAACTGGAAACGTGGTGTGCCTCTCATATAATATAGCAGACACGCTCGTGGTCAAGTCTCTGGTAACACTATACATCCATACATTTCCAGAAGATTTTCGTAAGGGGTCTGTAAGGCGACGCACGAAGCACCGAGTGTGGCGTGCACTGGTACAGGAAGGTAATAAGAAAAACAGATAAGAGTTGTTAATAATGGAGCGAGAACACTCAGTCTCATGGCGGAGTAATCAAACTAGCAAGCTCGTCCACTAAGACCCAATAACAAAAACCTATTACTCGGTCCTTGGTCTGACAGCTAGATAAACACCAGTCAAAACATATTTGTCCCATCATCTGTCTGACAGCTCGGTCAACAACAGTTAAAAAGTCGCATTAAGGTGGCTACTCCGACAAAAGCCGAGAAAATACATAATTCACTTTAGCATGATGGAACGTGTGCCTTTGGACGTCTTTGGGAAGAAGAGGAGAAAGAAGATGGAGATGACGGTGAGGTAGGGAGAAGGAAGAGAGAGGGAGGAGGAGAGAGAAGGTTGCATTGAGTAGACGATATCCTCCCTCTTGCCTCCCCCTCTCACTCCCTCCCAACCTCTTAGAAACATATCATTTTAGCAGAGTTCGCCTGCAGTGAGACTCCCTCATTCCATATGCATTAAGTTTACACGACCTCATTTGTGTTGGCCATAACAAAAGCTTAAGAAGGACGACTATCGCATCTTGTAGCATTTCTGCCATCTACTTTAGCACAACAATATGGAACTCCCGGTTATCCAGAACCTCCGACACGACACAAAAGTTAGCGAAGCTTCACGTTAACCGGACTATAATCTGACAAAGCGAGAGCGACGAATCTTTTTACCTGGCGGACTGAAAGCAATAAATTTCCGATTATCCGGACTGTGTACCACAGCAATATTTCTTGGAAGATTACAGTATCCGGACTTTAAAGAAACGGATGAAAGGTTTCGTACACAATCTGAATAAGAGAGTTCAAGTATCCCCTACGACACGTACCTGCAGGGAATACACAGGAAGGATAGTGAAGGATATTTTGTATAAGAAAGTATGTATTTTGTCCAGCTTACATGACCAACGATATATACTCTTAATCCAGTAAAACACCAACAAACTTAAGAGATAACACAAGAAGTGATGATTCTGAAAAAAAAAATTTCTTTGTAATATAACAGAAGATGAATCAAAATTACATCCGTCTGCATATTTAGGTTTCTGAAGATTAGATATTGCCGCCGAAGCGGCTAGTTTATTGTGCACCCGATATCCATCCTGTGGGGGGCAGCGCAAGAGCATATTGATGCACAAAAGGCCTAGGAACTAGGCACCTAAACGGTTTACAGGAGCACATTTGGATTTATATCTACAGTTCGCTTATCTATTGTAAGAAAATATCTTATTTTCATTAATAAAGACAATATAAAATCTAGTCAACGAAAGTTGGTACGACTCGATCAGATTTTTCGCACTGTTATTGTATGATAAATTTCCAGTTTCATGTTTACACTTTCTTCCCCAAACTGATTTATTTCCAGTGTGGCGCACACATTTTCCATCAGGTTAAATTGTATTTAAAACGTCACATAAAACTTCCCCACATTGATTCATTTCCACCACTGACGTCTGGCAACACTTATACCTGGCAACACTCAGCTGGCAACACTGACGCCTGACAACACTCCGCTGGCAACACTTATACCTGGCAACACTCAGCTGACAACACTGACGCCTGGCAACACTTATACCTGGCAACACTCAGCTGGCAACACTGACGTCTGGCAACACTCAGCTGGCAACACTTATACCTGACAACACTCAGCTGGCAACACCATAATAGTAGTCCTCAGTGCACATATAGCCTGCACATAGGAGACTGCAACTTATGACGATGTTTCGGTCCGTCTTGTCTTTGTGAGCCATTTTATGCCATGTCTTGGTAAACTATTTTGTATCATGTACCGTGTCTTTGGATTTTTTTATCTAAAACTTTTCCATAGAATTGGGAGGCCTAGTTCCTAGACCTTTTGTGCATCCATATACTGTTGCGCTACCGTCCACAAGATGGATATAAAGTGCAAAATAAACCTGGAAATAGAGAACAGGTTCAGCTGAGCGTCATTTAAAAGGCAAAACAAAGTATTTTCGAGATCATTTATTTCTCATATATTCATTTACTTCTCTAAAATTCAGGAAGTTCCATCACTGTCACTTCGTTTATTCATTCATTGCCCCATTTATTAAGGTGTGTGTGTACTCACCTAATTTTACTCACCTAATTGTGGTTTCAGGGGTCGATTCATAGCTTCTAGCACCGCCTTTTCACTAGGTCCACTCTCTACTCCATGAGCTTTATCATACCTCTTAAAGCTATGTATGGATCCTGCCTCCACTACATCACTCTCCAGACTGTTCCATTTCCTGACAAATCTATGACTGTGCAAGAAAGGTATAAAATACCGACAATGTGAAAGTTAAGATACATGTGCAACATCTGGGTATCTTTATTGTAGACGTTTCTCTATCCAGTGGCTTTATCAATACAGATTCTGGGACATAATTAGAAGACAGTAAAACTATATACAAAAGATGAGGTAATCAGTCCCTCAGCCTTGGAGTTAGTGTTCACAGCATCGTGGTGGAGGAGAATCTGGAGCAAAAGCAACAAGACTGGCGGTTATATAGGCGTCAGTGGATAAGGACGGGCAGCAGACGGGGGCATAGTCACTGGTAGGCGGGATACCCCAGTGGAAGTAGGTCCTACCCAAAGGGATGGGTTAGTTGCAGCAGCCGTAAAGGTCTTGTAGATGTCCTCTGAACCAAGATTCCATGATGTTGCAGTGTCTGACAAGTTGTGCAAGAAAGGTATAAAATACCGACAATATGAAAGTTAAGACACATGTGCAACATCTGGATATCTTTATTGTAGACGTTTCGCCATCCAGTGGCTTTATCAATGCAGATTCTAGGATATAATTAGAAGACAGCTACACGTCCTTATCCACTGACGCCTATATAACCGCCAGTCTTCTTGCCTTTGCTCCAGATTCTCCTCCACCACGATGGTGTGAACACTAACTCCAAGGCTGAGAGACTGATTACCTCATCTTTTGTATATAGTTCTACTGTCTTCTAATTATGTCTAGAATCTGTAGTGATAAAGCCACTCTTCACTCCTGGTTCGTCGTGCTCTGTCCGATCACACAGTTGCTCTACACCCCGCCGGGGTGGGGAATTTATATTCTACAAACGTCACAATCCTTTTAACAATGCTGTCGCATCGTGTGAAAATCAAGCCTGTGAATGATGCAATAAATGACTCCTCGATTTAGCTTTAGCTACCGTCGTTAGGACCTGCCTGCAGGTCAAATTTACGGCAATCCACTCTCTGAAGGACTCCTTCATTGTCGTCTGCACAGACGACACGGAAGCATCAAAACTAATGGACGACTCTTCAATCAGGACCCTAAAACACAACAATCCACTCTATCCCCGTCTCCATTCTTGAAGTCGAAACGTTCAGTCTTTGTGAAAAGACTGGACAATATCGTCACCTCTCTCTCTACTGAAGCACTGAAGACATCTATTGAGGAACAAAACACCTGGGCCTCGGTAGACAGCATCTCCAAGATCCCTAACGCCTCATCTATGCTAAAGATTACATTCTCAGACATATCCATGGCTGCCCAAGCTCTCTCTGACGGTCTGGCCATCTCATATTACCACATTCACCCTAGTCATATAGAACAAGAACGTTTCACATACATCACCCACTGCTGGACCTGCTACTCCTATAAACACACCACCAAGGACTGCCCCATAAAGGATTAGAAGTTTTGTTCAAAATGTGGGAATGATGGACACGATTTCAGATCCTGCACCATTACTACAGCACCAACCTGTTTTAACTGCAAGGGTAATCATCATACCCTTGCAGCTAAGTGCCCACTCAGGAAAGAAATCATATTGAAGAAAACTAAAGTTCTGAAGAATACTTCCAATTCACCGACATATGCTGCAAAAACCAAACCACAAACCGACACCACCAAGACTCTACACGCTAATCTTCAGGCACCATCGCCCAGCAACTCCCTCTCTCCACTCCCCGACGGTGCTTCCTCCAAGGTGCTGTACTGCATGGTGTATGCACACCTTGCAAACGCAGCAAACCCCGGCACTTTCAACACCACTATTAACGAACTATTCCGTCTGAACATGCCTACCTTCAATTTTCCGGACTCCACACGTTCAGCAGACATTCTCAAGATCCTACCCAACGCCTGAACTTTACTGCACCTGCAGACCTGTCTCCTGCCCAAGCAACTGCTCCTGTAACTTCTATAACCACTTCCACCACTGACAACATTGATCATGCTGCCTCAACCACCGTCTCCCACCTCTCCCAGCCTGCTGTTACACAACCATTACACCTCTCCACTGCTCCTGTCGACCTTCAGTCACCTGCTACCACCATTGTAGATTCGCCCAATGAATCCACTCCAGAAGAGGAAGTTAGCGACGACTCCAGTAAACCCTCATGGGAAAACCTTACCTTCTACACTTCTTCAAATACTGACACCATGACCTGTACTGAACTCTACAAAAGCCTCGGTGCTGGAACAGTCAAGTATGCCTGTGAATCACCACTTCACTTCACACTCACCCAAGTTCTTGAGTTCATCAAGCCTCTACGTTTCACCTTCGGTAACAAAGCTAAATTTTACCACCTATCTAGGAGCAGCTTCAAAAAGTTCGAAAATGGCTCCATTGCTAACCTTCCTCCTCAATTACTCCTATAACTCCCATATGTGTTCTACCCTCTGATGTGACCTAGCCTACTGCCAGCTACTCAAGATTCAAGACTTCAACTACCACAAGTTCGATGCAACAGTCCCTGCTATTCCTGTTCTCAAGTCTGCCCCACGATCGCCTTAGCTGCTGGGTTAAGCCCTGGCTCTATTTCTCTGACTAAGAACACTCCTCTCCAGAGCTATTCTTCATCTGTCCCGTCTTCCCCGCTCATCCCATTGGGATCTTACCTGTACTTGTTTGCTTGCTTGCTTACTGGATGGCGAAACGTTTACAATAAAGATATCCAGAAGCTGCACATGTGTCTTAACTTTATGACTCATGAAATACTTCCTAACATCCCTGTGACTCATCCGAGTTTTCATCTTCCAATTGTTGTGTCCCATCTCAGAAACATCCTGTCACCATCTACCTTGTCAATTCCTCTCAGTACTTTTTATGTCGTTATCATGTCGCCCCTATACCTCCTATTCTCCAGGGTTGTCAGGTCGAGTTCCCTTAACTTCTCTTCGTAGGACATGCCCCTTAGCTCCGGGACTAGTCCTGTTGCAAACCTTTGCACTTTCTCTAATTTCCTTACGTGCTTGGCTAGGTGTGGGTTCCAAACTGGTGTTGCATACTCCAATATAAGCCTGACATACACGGTGTTGGAATACTATTCTTAGGTTTGCTAGGCGCCCATATGCTGCAGCAGTTATTTGGTTAATGTGCGCCTCAGGAGATGTGCCTGGTGTTATACTCATCCCAAGATCCTTTTCTTTGAGTGAAGTTTGTAGTCTCTAGCCCCCTAGACTGTATTCTGTTCTTTGTCCTTCCCTAATCTTCATGACTTTGCACTTGGTGGGGTTAAACTCCAGGAGCGAGTTGCTGGACTAAATATGCAGCCTGTCCAGATCCCTTTGTAGTCCTGCCTGATCCTCATCCGACTGAATTCTCCTCATTAGCTTCACATCGTCTTCAAACAGGAAAACTTCTGAGTCTATTCCTTCTATCATGTCATTCACAAACACCACAAACAGCAGCGGTCTTAGGACTGACCTCTGTGGAACACCGTTCGTCACAGGCGCCCACTCTGATACCTCGTCACGTTGTTGCCTTCCTGTCAGGTATTCTCTGATCCACTGTAGAGCCTTCCCTGTTATACGTGCATGATCCTCTAGCTTTGCATTAATCTCTTGTGTGGAACTGTGTCGAAAGCCTTCTTGCAATCTGCTCACCCCTATCTCTCTTATCTTCCGTCACCTTGTCGTAAAACTCCAGTAGGTCTGTGACACAGAATTTCCCTTCCTGAAACTGTGCTGGTTGTAGTAAATAAGCTCATTCCTTTCTAAGTGCTCCACCACTCTTCTCCTGATAATCTTCTCCATGACTTTACAAACTATGCATGTCAGTGACACTGTGTGCGTGTATGTACACAGTACATAAACAACACTATACAGTCACATACATTCGCACCTCAACTAACAAGACAAGTTACGTTGCTCACTATTCTAACAACTACTGTAAACCCATCATGGGAACTAACACCGAATCAGAGAAAATTAGTCGGAACCTCAGAACTAAAAAAAAATCTTATACTCGCCTCCTAAATTATCATAAACACATCATTAAATAATAATACATATCTACGTCAAAGTTTTGCCCACATAAGCCCAGCTATGCCAAGTTATAACCAGATATGCGCAGCTATACCCAGCTATACCCAGCTATGCCCGGGAACACTCAGCTATGCCCGGCTATGCCCAGCTCAAATAACTACACAACATTCATTTGCATACTACCCAGCTGATGTGATAAATGAGGCAAAATACACAAGAATTATGTAAATTCCTGTGTCAAATTATGACCCAACAGATATGCAGAAGAACGGCGTCGTGCATTTAAGCTAACGTAGATATTATTATTCATCAAAATAAAATTAACAGCCAAGGGAAAAAAAGACGTGTGATATAGGGGGGTGATAAACTCTGAAATATTTTCACCGTTGCTGTTATTATTAGTGTTAGATTGATGGTAGATGTGTGCAGTGTATTATATAGACGCGTTGCAGATCATCACGGGGATGGGAAGACAAGTGAAGCACACACTGAAGGTAGACGAAAAGCTAGAGGACGGTGAAACAACGCTTCATAGATGCTGATCTGGGCATCCGGACAACTAAACAGGCAGATAGTGAGGCAGAAATGAAGCGGTACGAAGATACCGAGGGAGGAATAAAGTGGACGCGAAGATACTGAGGGAGGAATAAAGTGGACGCGAATAATCTGAGGCAGGAATGAAGCGGTAGCGAAGATACTGAAGCAGGAATGGAGTGAACGCGAAGATACTGAGGGAGGAATGAAGTGGACGCGAATAATCTGAGGCAGGAATGAAGCGGTAGCGAAGATACCGAGGGAGGAATAAAGTGAACGCGAAGATACTGAGGGAGGAATGAAGTGGACGCGAATAATCTGAGGCAGGAATGAAGCAAATAAAAACATAATTAGCCAGATAAAAATGTCTATCGTGAAGCAAGCTGCTGCTACTGGGAGACACAGGAACACACAGATACAGAGACATCTAGTGAGAGAAAAATAAACAACACATCTACAGGTACACACACTGACCAACACTTAACTCACGAAATCATAATACGACTGTAAACAAATCAGGGAACGGGTCGGGGTTTGAACCAATAGCGAGTGAGTCCTAAACAGGCCAGTGCGTTCAAAACTCCACCCATCCCGTGATCTGACTGGGAAACGGACAAGGATGGTAGGAGAGAGCGGAAAGCAGTCACCCCTGACAGCTATTAAGTAGGTCACTTCTGCTCTACGATCTTTTCTCTTTTAAAATGATAAAAATGTTCTGTAAGACTGTAAAATTCCTAATTTTTTTCATTCGGTGATCATATGTTACAGAATGCACAAATAACCCGCACGTAGGAGAACGATACTTATGGCGACGTTTCGGTCGACTTGGACCATTAACTAGTCATTAGTTAATGTTTCAAGTCAGACCGACACGTCTTCATAAGTTTTATTTTCCTGTGTGTGGGTTAAATGTGAATTGTTCCAGTCACGGTACTGTGCATTTCTATTCTTATTTTTACAGAAAATCAAACCCAAGAGGGCGGGAGGGGAAGGGGTTGTGGCACGAGCACGTTCATACATACGTACGCTCGTGCGTTTGAGTGTACGTACGCACTAAAGTTCTCAACTACTTGTGGCTGCTGGGGGTCAAGTCTTGGCTCCAGGCGCTCTCTCTCAATCCTTCACGACGGACACGCTAAACAGCTGACCTCCGGAGCCCTGCCGTTCCTGATATTCAAGCTGTGTTTATAATTTGCTTTCAGCAATTCGTCTGAATCGCTCCACTCCCTAAACATCCTCAAAATGAAGTATCTTGTACGAAAGGTTCGTGTCTCCTCTGGGTCCTCTCACCTTTTGAGTTAAAGCTGTTATGGAAACGAGGACCAAGAACAAGGAGGCACAGATGGAAGCTGAGAACACAGATGCGCTGGAGAATGATACAAAAGTATCATGAATCACAGCTTTAAGAGCAGGTACGATACAACCAAGGAGGCTAGAGTCCAGTAAATGTTGGCCAAGCCATCCCAGTTGATGGGGGCCAGGAGCAATGTTTCGACCCCCGCAAACATTGGGCCAGGAGCAATGTTTCGACCCCCGCAAACATTGGGCCAGGAGCAATGTTTCGACCCCCGCAAACATTGGGCCAGGAGCAATGTTTCGACCCTCGCAAACATTAACAGGTAAGTACAGTGGTAAAGGGCAGATAATTATTATTGTTGTTATTAGTAGTAGTAGCAGTAATAGTAGTAGTAGTGGTACAATTGTTACTATAATTATATTCGTGCGCTAAACCCACAAATTTCAGCCAGCTTCCGGGAAAAGGGTGGTGGTCAAGAACAGAGATTCAGCCCAGGAATAGAAACCTAATGAGTATTTATACTTTCAGTTGCTCCCATTCCCTCTTAATAGGTCACACTCAACCAAAAAACCAGCAGACACAGCAGAGAAAACGGGAAGGGAAGAAAGGTATACAAACTCACGTCTCTATCCCGAGGAGCACAAACTGGAGAAAAGAGTCGTATGCACGACAGGAAGACGTAAGAGTTACTTTCAGGCATTCAACCCGTGAATTATTCAAGACGCTGTACGTCAGCTCAATAATCAACTGTGGAGCACCAGTGTAGTCTACGCCTAATAGTGCGCATGAAGCAACCAGAGAAAGAGATGAAACATTTAATACCAGACTGGCACTGGAGCCAAGAACAACAGCTGTCAAGGAAAACTGAGGCTTATGTTACCTGAGAAAATGCAAACATGATCACAACGTACAAAACACTCGTGTACACCTACAGGTGTACATGGGTATCCTGTACACCGACCAGAACAAGAGAGCATACATGGATTTTTAGCACTCAGATGAGCCACAGAGGGATTAGGAAACACTCTTTCCGTATAAGAGTTATGAACAAGTGCAGCGAGCACGATGACGACGTAGTGGATGCAAACCTTCCTTACATGGACTCATAAGTAGGTGAAATCCTGACCAGGAGGATGCAATACTTATTATTTTTATGACATCGATTACTTAAAAATGATTAAAAACTGAATTCTTTTGGATTTAACAACAAGAAAAGTTTGGAAGATTTAAACTGCACTGCCATACAGGAGCGTGATTAAACCTCACCGAAGAAAGTGATCCGAGTAATAAAGGAATTAATGAATAGATTAAAAAACAGAGTATTTTTTTGTATAGGTGAGCCTTAATAAACAAGAGACAAGACTAAAATAGTGATCCGCGAGGAATAAGATAAAAATATAGTAAACGAGTGTATCGTACGTCAGCATTTGCTTTCCTTCCTTCGCCTCCCACACACCACACTTGCCTCACTTTAATAATGAAAGTATGACGAGAAAGACACGTGTGTAGCACTTAGGTATGAAGGTACCTAACTATTGCACATATGTGTCACTTATCAACTTATCGGTATTGCATATCATTATCATATTCACAATGAAAGTACGACCTGTCTGTGACGGTTAAGCTTCTCCTCTTCCCGCTTTGTGCACAGCAGAAAGCAATTTCACACCTGCATGCTACGAGCGACGCGAGTATAATTATTGCTGTTTTTTGTGGCCGAGGCAGAAGAGGAAGGAAGAGGAGCAGGAGGGGGAGGAAGAGGAGGCGGGGAGGGGAGGAGAAGGGGGGAGGATGATAAGGGGAGGGGTGGAGGATAAGTGGAGGGGAATGAGGAGGAGGAGAAGGAAGAGCGTGTTTGCATCGTTCACACTCGCATGCCAGACTGCGCTAGCAAGTTTCCTTTGGCCAACCTTTTGTGAAGGTAGACCTTAGGAGTCGCTCTTCTTGCTGAGTATTATTTGTTTCTTCCTGGGCGAATTCCGCACTACACCGTGATACTGTTTATCTTTCACGCTGAGGTGAAAACGTTTGCAAATGAAGAAATGTATACGTTGTGCGTTAAACCATCATGGCCATCCTTATAGGCTCTCTCTCTATCTATCTATCTCTATGTATC
Organism: Cherax quadricarinatus; assembly: GCF_026875155.1. NCBI lineage: Eukaryota > Metazoa > Arthropoda > Malacostraca > Decapoda > Parastacidae > Cherax > Cherax quadricarinatus. The sequence continues at coordinate 64,836,862 of NC_069405.1, forward strand.
TCTCATACAGTGCATATCTGTATAAGCCTGCATGTGTGTATATGCGCGCGTATGAGGTCTGGTCACAGACCAGGCCTCGGGGGCGTTGACCCCCGAAACCCTCTCCAGGTATACACTCCAGATGTGTGTGTAAATCGTTCACATGTCTAACGGGAACCCCGTATTTTACCAGGTTGCTGGAGGTTGAGGTATAATCGGAAGAAGCCAAGTCTGCCTCACAAGCAGCAGTATGCCAGGCACTGACCAGAGACAAGCACAGTGAAACTCGAGTGGGTTGTGGGGGAAAAAAAGCGTGAATGCAAGCAATTTAATACGAGATTAAAGCTTTAATCTTTTGCATGGCCTTCATGATAATAAACGAAACCTACTTCGGGGAACTGCTTACAATATTATACAACCCTCACGACACACTCAGAACAAAAAGAAAACGAGAGAGAGAAAAAGGACACATGCATGCTTCATTCCCTCCCTGTACTTCTTTCCAGGAGCAGACACGAGCACAGGGGAAACAGCACCTGGAGATAAAATCTAAAAATCTAGTTGTAGGCAACTTTACTGCCGCTTAGTGCATTATTTCAGTGCACTAAATTTACTAAACGTTCAACAGAACCCCGTCACTTACCTCGAAAGATATTTTTTAATGAACGATATTTTTTTAATGAATCAGTGTCTGTACACTAAACACACAGTTAACAGTTTAACGTGCTTTACGTATTTATTTAATTATCTTAACCTAGACAATAACCGCCCAGGGTGGTACGACCGTCCTGCCAAGTGAATGAACAGAAGCCTGTAATTGATTTACATGATGGCAGGATTGCTGGTGCCTTTTTCTGTTTCATAAACACGCAAGATTTCAGGTATGTCTTGCTACTTCGTACATGTATGTGTCTACACTTACATGTACAAGTATATATATACACACCTCTGGGTTTTCTTTTATTTTCTTACTAGTTCTTGTTCTTGTTTATTTCCTCTTATCTCCATAGGAAAGCGGAACAGAATTCTTCCTCCGTAAGCCATGCATGTCGTAAGAGGCGACTAAAATGCCAAGAGCAAGGC
>NC_069405.1:64842923-64890423 GCF_026875155.1 Cherax quadricarinatus
CCATCCTTTCTCCTCACCCCCTACTATTGCTTTATTCTTTCTTTCCCTTTATTTACTCCGTCTATTTCTGAATTCACCTCACCCCCTCCTTTCCTCTTACCTGTAATCTCTTCTCCTTCGCCTCTTTTTCCTCATTAGATTATATATATATATATATATATATATATATATATATATATATATATATATTATATTATATATATATATTATATACACTTTAGGTAGTAGGTTGGTAAACAGCAACCACCCAGGGGGGGGGGATTACTACCGTCCTGGCAAGTGAGTGTAAAACGAAAGCCTGTAATTGTTTTACATGATGGTAGGATTATTGGTGTCCTTTTTTCTGTCTTATAAACATGCAAGATTTAAGGTACGTCTTCCTACTTCTACTTATACTTAGGTCACACTACGCATACATGTACAGGCATATGTATATACACACCCTTCTGGGTTTTCTATTTTCTTTCTAGTTCTTGTTCTTCTTTATTTCCTCTTATCTCCATGGGGAAGTGGAACAGAATTCTTCCTCCGTAAGCCATGTGTGTTGTAAGAGGCGACTAAAATGCCAGGAGCAAGGGGCTAGTAACCCCTTCTCATGTATAAATTACTAAATTTAAAAAGAGAAACTCGTTTTTCTTTTTGGGTCACCCTGCCTCGGTGGGATACGGCCGGTTTGTTGTTAATAAATAAATATATATATATATATATATATATATATATATATATATATATATATATATATATATATATTATATATATATACACGCCTTTCGTGTTGCAATCAACACATCATCAGGAGCAGAAATGAGTAAGAGATCTCAGCAGATTCGTTAAACATGATAAACATTCGTTATATAATAGCAGTTGCGGGTTATTCAAGCTCGATTTATTTATAATTGGGGCTATTGTACATAACTTAAAACTGGATTCATATATCAATGCTCTGGATTGTCTTAAGTGCCAGGGTTATCATGGGTTCGACCAGCGTCTACCCAAGAGTGTGGTGAGATAGATAAACTATAGCTGTCTTCCCTTGGGTGTCCCATTTAGGTTTCAGTGAGACTGCCGTAGACCCGTTTTCCTTTTTCCTTAATTGTGTGGAAAGTTCCAAAGACAAATGCCAGACACATCTATAATCAGAATGTAAAGTCCTTTATATTGTTCTGAAGTCTGACTGATAATTTTGAAAACTCATGTTACCAATGTTAATTTTGCTAGATAACCACTCCATTACCTTTGCTTGTGAGCTGACTGTCCTCTGTTCCCATAACATTCAATCTTTCTGGCACTAGGCACTCATATTCCTGGGGCACTGAGCACTGCCTGCTTCCCATCCTCATCTTTAGCATGAGTGTCCCTCGGAATGAATCTACTGAAATCTCTTACTCATTTCTGCAATATTGGAAGCTCCTGATGTTGTTTTTATTACAACATGAAAGGTCTAGATGTATCATTCAACTCCCCCTATCATTGTTTATGTATACCTGGAGGAGTACCTAGAGGGTGTTTCGGGGGTCAATGCCCCTGCTGCAAGACCAGGCCTCGTGGTGGAGCAAGGCCTGATCAACCAAGTTATTACTGCTGGCTGCACGCAAACCGACGTACGAACCACAGCCCGGCTGGTCAGATACTGTAGGTGCCTGTCCAGCTCCCTCTTGAAGACAGCCAGGGGTCCATTGGTAATCCCCCTTATGTATACTGGGAGGCAGTTGAACAGTCTTGGGCCCCTGACACTTACTGAGTTGTCTCTTAGCGTATTCATGGCGCCCCTTCTTTTCATTGGGCGTATGATTTTCATTGGGGATCGTTTAATTAAATAATTATACAAGTCGTTTAGCTGCAACAAATGGCTAAATTTCACTGTAAGCTGCAGCAACACTGGCGCTGATATCCCTGGCAGGGTATGTGTATTCCAAGCTGGGATTAGATATCCCAGGCAGTGATTAGGTATTCCATGCAGAATTTAGGTAAACCAGGCAGATTTAATTAAGTAACCCAGGCAGGGTTTAGATAACCCAGACAAGGTTTAGATAAATCAGGCAGGGTTCAGATAAACCAGGCAGGGATTTGATAACCTAGGCAGGGATTTGATAACCCAGGCAGAATTTAAATAACCCAGGCAGGATTTAGAAAACCCAGGCAGGATTTAGAAAACCCAGGCAGGGTTTAGATAACCAAGGAAGGATTTGGGTAACCCAGGTAGAGTTTAGATAACCTAGACAGGGTTTATATAGCCAGGCATTATTTAGGTAACCCAGGATGATGGGGAGGAGGAGGAAAAGGAATCAGAAAACAGGAAGAGGATGAGGTGGCGGAGGAGGAAGAGGAGGAACTGAAGGAAAACAGGAGTGGAAAGAGGTGGTGGTAGTGATGCAGCGCTGATGTTTGCTGGCTGGGAGTAAAGCTAGTGGAGGGGAGGTGGTGGTGGTGGTGGGGTCGGGAAGGAGGGTGTTGGAGGGGAAGAGGGGGAGGGGCGGCGCAGGCGGGGTCCAGCGCGAAACTTCCCCCAGTTAATTGGCTTGCATAATCTGCATGTTATCAACCATTTTGGCGAGTTGCAACAGACGCCATTTTAGAGGCCATGCTGCAGTTGCTGTGTCAGTGAGTGGTGGTGTGCTGTTGCTGCTACTGTTGGTGCTGCTGTTGTTGCTGCTGCTGCTACTGTTGTTGCTACTGTTGATTCTACTGTTGCTTTTGTCGATACTGTTGCTACTGTTGAGTGTTACTGCTGTTGTCGATAATGTTGCTACTTCTGCTGCTGTTGTCTATAATGTTGCTACTGTTGCTACTACTGTTGATTCTACTGGTGCTGTTTCTACTGTTGTTGTTACTGTTGCTGCTGTTACAACTGTTGTTGCTACTTTTGCTGCTGTTGTTGTTGTTGCAACTGTTGCTGCTACTGTTGCCGCTGTTGCTGCTACTGTGGCTGGTGTTACTACTGTGGCTGGTGTTACTACTGTGGCTGGTGTTACTACTGTGGCTGGTGTTACTACTGTGGCTGGTGTTACTACTGTGGCTGGTGTTACTACTGTGGCTGGTGTTACTGCTCTTGTGCTACTATCGTTGCTGTTGTTGCTGCTGCTATTGCTGCCGTTATAGTTGTTGTGGTTCATGTTATCTGAGTGACCCAATATGTACTTGATCAAATGTTAGCTGTGCTATTGCTGCTGGTTGCTGCTTGTTGCTAGTGGTGTGTTGTTGCTGCTTGTTGCTAGTGGTGTGTTGTTGCTGCTTGTTGCTAGTGGTGTGTTGTTGCTGCTCTGCTGCTGCTACTACTACCGAAGCTTCCCCTTGTACTGCTGTTGCTACTGCTGCAGTTGCTTCTGATGTGATTACTGCTGCTGCAGGTGCTGGCGTTGCTGCTGTTTGTGTTGTTGCTGGTGTTGCTGCTGAAGCTTCTGCAGCTGCTACTTAAGATGTCGTTCGTAGTGCTAGTGATGCTGTTTCTGCTGCTGTCTATCCTTCTGTTATTATTGCTGTTGCTGCTGCTGTCTGTCCTTCTATTATTGCTGTTGCTGCTGCTGTTTGTCCTTCTGTTATTATTGCTGTTGCTGCTGCTGTCTGTCTTCTGTTATTGTTATTATTGCTGCTGCTGCTGCTGTCTGACCTTCTGTTATTATTGTTGTTGCTGAAGCTACAAGTATGACTGGCTGTGTTGAAAATACAAGTGAAACAAATGCAGATATTTTATTTTTAATTTATTAGCACACTGGCCGATTCCCACCAAGGCAGGGTGCCCCGAAAAAGAAAAACTTTCATCATTCACTCCATCACTGTCTTGCCAGAGAAGTGCTTTACGCTACAGTTATAAAACTGCAACATTAACACCCCTCCTTCAGAGTGCAGACAGTGTATTTCCCATCTCCAGGACTCAAGTCCGACTTGCCGGTTTCCCTGAATCCCTTCATAAATGTTACTTTGCTCACACTCCAACAGCACGTCAAGTATCAAAAATCATTTGTCTCCATTCACTCCTATCAAATACGCTCACGCATGCTTGCTGGAAGTCCAAACCTCTCGCACACAAAACCTCCTTTGCCCCCTCCCTCCAACCTTTTCTTGGCCGACCCCTACCCCGCCTTCCCTCCACTACAGATTTATACACTCTCGAAGTCATTCTGTTTCGTTCCATTCTCTCTACATGTCCGAACCATCTCAGCAACCCCTCCTCAGCCCTCTGGATAATAATTTTGGTAATCCCGGACCTCCTCCTAATTTCGAACTACGAATTCTCTGCATTATATTCACACCACACATTGCCCTCAGACATGACATCTCCACTGCATCCAGCCTTCTCCTCGCTGCAACATTCACCACCCATGCTTCGCACCCATATAGGAATGTTGATACAACTATGCTCTCATACATTCCCCTCTTTGCTTCCACGGACAAAGTTCTTTGTCTCCACAGACTCCTCAATGCACCACTCACCCTTTTCCCCTCATCAATTATATGATTCACCTCATCTTTCATAGATCCATCTGCTTACACGTCCACTCCTAAATATCTGAATACATTCACCTCCTCCATACTCTCTCCCTCCAATCTGATATCCAGTCTTTTGTCACCTAATCTTCTAATTTTCCTCACAGTTGGTCATCAAAGTTGTAACAAACACCTCTGATGTACAGTTGATCAACAGGACGTGTGTCAGGGCGATGCTTACTTTACGAACTTCCAGTATTCTTCTGGGCAACCCCATCCAAAGATCCTCTTTTGCAAAGAAATATTCTGAGCAGAATCATGTTCTAATCGTGTTCAATCATAACTGAAAATAAATAACAAAGGGGCATAATAAATGTTTATGATGTATGTGTTCACTGACAAATTGAAGGAGGTGGCAAGTATTTCCCAAGATGATGACCATCTTTTTCCCTTACTAGTGAATGACGACCTGAGTAATGAGGTCTTTAGGACTTCCGAAGTCGTAATAACATGATTACAAACAAATTACGGAACGGGTGGGACTTGAACCCATGGCGAGTGAGTTTTAGGACTCGCTTGTTATGGGTTCAAACCCCCATCCGTTTCGTGATCTGAATTGCCTTCAGGGCCTGAGAGATTTCCCTCCAATGCTTCAGTCCCTGACGACGGATCCATGAGTGAGTGGTAATCACCTCGGAGAAGTTAAGGCCCAGTAACTGGGTGGCAGGTGAGCATTAAGGTCGCTTTTCGGTCAGAAACTTTAGTTCGGTCAAGAGGAGTTGAGGGTGGTAGAGTTATTACTGGCTAGCTCGATCATCTGGAAGGATGTCATGGACTGCAAGCCTCCACAACCTCCTTCTGTATTAGCTACGAACGTCAGCATTCCACAAGGTATGCACAAGAGTGCTTCAATGTTGGAACAAGGATACATGATCTGGGCTAAAACTGTAAAACAGATTTACTACACAAAACAAATAAATAATTTAATCACTGTATTTTTTAGGTCACTGATGAAATACTCTCCATAACTCCTCAGTTCATGTTTCAGGCAGTACATTTAATATAAGCTGGCAAAGTAACGACTTTAATTTCTGTCAGTATCCTATATCGTATATTTAAGAATCAGCCAAGTGTTAAACTTTCATATTCATAAGGCAGTGCAAAATTAAATATTCCACTGTGTTAAATTTGTGGTCATCAGCTGCAGATTAATTCATTGCCAGTTAGAATTATTAATACATACTGTGATGTTCCTTTTGTTTGGCGGATCCTACATCACGTGTCGTTCCAGATGAAGCTGTCACTCACTCTTATTTGGTGAAGGAAGCGGCACGGGGGACAACCTTGACGCTTCACACCCATCCCTTCTCTTCACGACCTCTAATCTTTAACAGCGACAGAGTTCGTTAGCTATCTCACTGGGGAAAAGGGATGCGAGATGAAGGCAGAGCACGTTAACACGCCCATGTTCATTAGCTAAATAGGTTAACTATTCATCAAGAGAGCCAACGAGGCACGGAATTGTGCACTAATGAGGGTCACGAGAAGTGAGAGTCGTACCAGAGATCAATTATGACAAGCATCATTTTTAAAAAGAAATCAGGTAAAAATTTCCATAATAGCCCCAATAATTTTAACCCCACTGAATATTTTTATGTTGAAAGATGACTAATAACACACAGGAAGATAACTGAAGGAAAGAACATGTATCAATTACTGAGTTACACATAAAACTTAAGAAAATAAGCGAGAGCCCATCTTCGACTTAAAGCTACCAGTAACAAAGGGAAACTAGCAAACTTCACAAAGCTCAGTTGTAACCCACAGAGACAGACTAATTTACTGACGAACACAACAGGAAGGAACTGTTTGAAATCTTATCGGAGATCGAACTCACCGAAGAAAAAAGCTTATTAAGACTCAGTAAATTTATTGCAGTAGGAAATGATGAACACTGACAATAAAGGCTATTGAACAGTCTGTTCAGCAATTAAACGTCTAATCTGAAAATAAAGGAACGTTTTAAGGTCTTTTAAAGGAATAACTAAGACGGTTTATGGCGCAAAGACACCAGTGAATGAAAAGCTGTCTAGATTATACATTATGCTGATGGTTTGCCAAACTCGACAGCTAGACATTACAAATATGCAACTCTTTATTGAGGTTTGATGGACTGAATACATGTCAGTGCTGAGGGACTGACTACCTCAGACTACTACTTCACGTCGTTCACTCTTACCAGTATTATTCTCCGTGTAGATAAATAGTTCAGAGAACCGACAGGTTGATGAAAGATACCCATGTGTTGCACATGTGAGTTATTCATTATTCTCCGTATTAGACTGATAAAGCCACTCGTTGGCGAAAGATCTCCATACTAAAGATACCCAAGTATTGCACATGTGTCTTATTTACCAAAGCGAATGAATCCAGATAAGAAGAGTGTCCACAACAGTGAAGAAAAGACGCACTGCACTGAAAGCTTTGTCTCGTCCCTGTCCCCCCTCAACTATATACACTGGCTCCCTCACCTTCGTGTGTTCGTGTGACTTGTAAATTGTCAAAGTCGAACCTAGGTGAGGGTTATTTATGTATTATTAACATGATTTTTCGTTCGATGAAAACTGGCAAAGCTCTAGCATAAGAAAGCTCTGTCTCAGAGCAAGAAACAGCACTGCAGGGTGTACCTTTCCTTCTCGGCCTGTGAAGCGAACAGACAGCTTAGCGGGAGACTAATAACAGGAGGGTTGGCTGTTAGCATCGTCTGGGCAGGGACTGATCGTCTGGTCAGACTTGATTTCATGTGTGATACTAAGTAAAACAACACGGCCGGCCATGGTTCCCGCGGTTCCTGCTGGCCTGCTTGCCGGCCGGGCGGGTTAGTCACCGTTACTCTCTCTCTCTCTCTCTCTCTCTCTCACTCTGTCAGCAGCAACGTGACTGTAACCTAACGTGATTGTGACCTAACAATGTGACTGCAAACTAACATCACGAGTGTAAACTAACAATGTGGTCGTAATTTAATAACATTATTGTAAACTAACACTGTGATTGTAACCTAATAAGGTATTTGTAATCTAACATGATTGTAACCTAACAACGTGATTGTAGCCTAACGTGATTGTAAACTAACAACTTACCTGTGACCTAACAGCGTGATTGTACCCTAACGTGATTATTACAATCTAACAACGTGACTGCAACCTAACGTCATTGTAAACTAACGTCATTGTAACTTAACGTGATTGTAATCTAACAACGTGATTGTAACGTAACGTGATTGTGATCTACCGGTTACATGATTGCGAGAAAGCATGACTGTGTCGTGCATCCCCTTGAATTTTTTCAGAGCCCTGTGTTAATCTACCAAATACAACGTTCTGGGACACCAAACATATCGCTAACTGATATACGTTCACTGGCATTTATCACGCTATTGTGGTCATAATTGCAAATGACAAGACTTAACGAGAAGCCACATTACGGGATACAAACCACAGTTTCATACAGTACTTCGGCTATTACCGTGTATCGAATAGCAAGCAAACTTGGACCATAAAAGGTTCTTTACACTTTAAATGGTTCTTCAAGAAAATAAGTATTACCGTGTCAAACTCGACACGCGAGTTCGAGAGGGAGCAACCAGGGTAAGCTGGACCTTACTGAGCACACGTTAGCTTGATGGGGAGACCAAGGCAGGCTTTACTGAGCACATGCTAGCTTGATGGTGAGCCCGGGGCAAGCTGGACCTTATTGAGCACACGCTAGCTTGATGGGGAGACCGGGGCAAGCTGGACCTTATTGAGCACACGCTAGCTTGATGGGGAGACCGGGGCAAGCTGGACCTTACTGAACACACGCTACCTTGATGGGAAGACCGGGGCAAGCTGGACCTTACTGAGCACACGCTAGCTTGATGGGAAGACCAGGGCAAGCTGGACCTTACCGAGCACACTCTAGCTTGATGGGAGACCAGGGCAAGCTGGACCTTACTGAGCACACGCTAGCTTGATGGGGAGACCAGAGCAAGCTGGACTTTACTGAGCACACTCTAGCTTGATGGGGAGACCAGGGCAGGCTGGACGTTACAGAGCACACGCTAGCTTGAGGGGGCGAACAGGACAAACTGGACCTTACTGAGCACTCATGTTGAGCACACGTCCCGTGCTCAATAACACTGCCTGCTTCTCCACCTCCAAGTCACTAACACAAACAAAATATATGCGTTTACTATCAAATTAGTTTCTCGGGAGAAAACGTGTAATTTTCTCGGTGGGCAGATAGACTAGTGTCGGGTGCGGAGATCATTCAAGCGGACAAGCAACACCCGCCTCCCACGACACGTGTTTACTAACGCTTAATTCCTTACAAGGCAAAATAAACATGCAGTATTTTCCCCTGTGGCTTTTGAGTGTGTGTGAGTAAACAGCTGAAGGAGGGTAGAGAGACGGGAAGCAGACCACCACCCTGCTCAACTCTTTAACAAAACGCGCTTCGACCCCCCCCCTCCCCACAACGCACTCTGCTTGACCCCCAACACTAATGTCACTAGTGCAACAAAACTGGGTATCTATATTTTAAAAAATAAAATACCCAGATTTTTTCACGTGTCTAATTTACCACCAGCACTGCTCCACCTCAACAATGACCTCACCACCAATATTGTGAAAATTATTATTATTATTATTATTATTATTATTATTATTATTATTATTATTATTATTATTATTATGTGAGCAAATCACCTGCAGGAGACTTACATGGTATTTCCTGAATTATTACCTGCAAGTAATTTGGGTGAGGTAAGTGGGACGTAGTCACAGTAGGTCACTGAACTGAAACTCCCTCGACTGCCCACTCTTGAGGTCCTGCAAATTTCCTGTCTCAATTCATCAGCAGGGGACATTAACATAGGATCCTAACACATATTCAGGCCGAAACACCTCAATTTGGCCTCGGAAGATGCCGAATTACATTGCAAATTAAGTCCAGTGTTCACACATTAAATTCAATATGGCGTCTCTTCCCCCCCCCCCGGCGTCACTTAGCAGCTCTTCTACCCCCCCCCCCCACACACGAAATTTCTCGAAAAGGTCAAATCAGCATCATGTTTTATTACACAATTTTTATATTATTATATTATTTATATGTTCTATATTTAGGAAATTATGTAAAAAATTCCACGAACACTGCTCCACCTCAGCAATAACCTCACCACCAACACTGCTCCACCTCAGCAATAACCTCCCACCACAACTGCTCCACCTCAGCAATAACCTCACACCAACACTGCCTCCCCCTCAGCAAAAAACCTCCCACCAAAACATGCTCCCCCTCACCCAAAAAACCTCACCACCAACACTGCTCCACCTCAGCAATAACCTCACCACCAACACTGCTCCACCTCAGCAATAACCTCACCACCAACACTGCTCCACCTCAGCAATAACCTCACCACCAACACTGCTCCACCTCAGCAAAAAACTCACCACCACATGCTCCACCTCAGCAATAACCTCACCACCAACACTGCTCCACCTCAGCAATAACCTCACCACCAACACTGCTCCACCTCAGCAATAACCTCACCACCAGCACTGCTCCACCTCAGCAATTAACCTCACCACAACACTGCTCCACCTCAGCAATAAACCTCACCACCAACACTGCCCCAAACCCCCAGCAAAAAAACCTCACCACCAACATGCTCCCCTCAGCAATAACCTCACACCAAAACTGCTCCACTCAGCAAAAACCTCACCCCAACACTGCTCCACCTCAGCAATAACCTCACCACCAACACTGCTCCACCTCAGCAATAACCTCACCACCAACACTGCTCCACCTCAGCAATAACCTCACCACCAACACTGCTCCACCTCAGCAATAACCTCACCACCAACACTGCTCCACCTCAGCAATAACCTCACCACCAACACTGCTCCACCTCAGCAATAACCTCACCCCCAAAAACACTGCTCCCCTCAGCAATAACCTCACCACCAACACTGCTCCCCCTCACCCAATAACCTAAACACCAACACTGCTCCACCTCAGCAATAACCTCACCACCAACACTGCTCCACCTCAGCAATAACCTCACCACCAACACTGCTCCACCTCAGCAATAACCTCACCAACACTGCTCCACCTCAACAATAACCTCACCCCCAAAACCCGTTGCCCCAAACCTCAACAATAACCTCACCCCCAACACTGCTCCACCTCAGCAATAACCTCCCCAACACTGCTCCACCTCAACAATAACCTCACCAAAACGCTCCCTCCACCTCGCAAAAACCCTCACCACCAAACACTGCTCCACCTCAGCAAAAAACCTCCCCACGAACACTGCGCCACCTCAGCAATAACCTCACCACCAACACTGCTCTACCTCAGCAATAACCTCACCACCAACACTGCTCCCCCTCAGCAATAAACTCACCACAAACCCCTGCTCCACCTCAACTTTAACTCCCCCCAAAACAGTACTCCACCTCAACAATAACCTCACCACCAACACTGCTCCACCTCAACAATAACCTCACCACCAACACTGATCCACCTCAAAGATAACCTAAACCACTAACACTGCTCTACCTCAACAATAATCTCACCACCAACAATGTCCACCTCAACAAAAACCCTCTCCCCCAAACATGCTCAACCTCAACAATAACCTCATCACCAAAAACTGCTCTACCTCAACAATAACTCACCACAACACTGCCCCACCTCAACAATAACCTCACCACCAAACACTGCTCCACCTCAACAAAAACCTCCCCACCAACCCTGCTCCACCTCAAGAATAATTTACCACCAACACTGCTTAATTTTCAACAATAACCCCACAAACCAACACTGCTTCACCTCAACGATAACCTCCACCAAAAATGCTACAACCTCAACATTAACCTCACCACCAACACTGCTCAACCTCAACAATAACCTCACCACCAACACTGTTTCCCCCCTCAACAGTAACCTCACCACCAACACTGCTCTACCTCAACAATAACCTCACCACCAACACTGCTTCACCTCAACAATAACCTCACCTCCAACACTGCTCCACCTCAACAATAACCTCACCACCAACACTGCTCCACCTCAACAATAACCTCACCATCACACTGCTCTACCTAAAACAAAAACCCATCACCACCAACATGCTTCCCCTCAACAATAATCTCACCAAAACCCATGCTCCACCTCAACAATAACCTCACCACCAACACTGCTCCACCTAAACCCAATTTAACCTCCCCACCAACACTGCTCCACCTTAGAAAATTTAACCTCACCAAAAAACACTGCCCCCACCTCAGCAATAACCTCACCACCAACACTGCCCCCACCTTAGCAAAAACCTCAACCACCAACACTGCTCCACCTCAGCAATAACCTCACCACCAACACTGCTCCACATCAGCAATAACCTCACCACCAACACTGCTCCACCTCAGCAATAACCTCACAACGAACACTGTGCCACCACAGCAATAACCTCACCACCAACACTGCTCCACCTTAGCAATAACCTCACACCAACACTGCCCCACCTCAGCAATAACCCCCACCCAACATGCCCCAAACCTCAGCATACTCACCACGAACACTGCGCCACTCAGCAATAACCTCACCACCAACACTGCTCCCCTCAGCAATAACCTCACCACCAACACTCCCTCCACCTCAGCAATAACCTCACCACAACACTGCTCCACCTCAGCAATAACCTCGCCACCAACACTGTCCCCCTCAGCAATTTAACCTCACCACCAACACTGCTCCACCTCAGCAATAACCTCGCCCCCAAAACACTGCTCCACCTCAGCAATACCTCACCACCAACACTGCTCCACCTCAACATAACCTCACCACCAACACTGCTCCACCTCAAAAATAACCTCACACACCAACACTGATCCACTCAACGATAAACCTACCCCCAAATGCTTACCTCAACAATAACCTCACCACCAAACTGCTCCACCTCAACAATAACCTCACCACCACACTGCTCCACCCCAACCAAACCTCACCCCATCACTCCCTCCACCATCAAAATTTAGCCTCACCACCAACGCTGCTCCATCTCACAATAAACCACAACCAACACTGCTTCACCTCAACGTAACCTCACCCCACACAACTGCTCCACCTCAACAATAACCTCACCACCAACCTGCTCAACCTCAACAATAACCTCCCCACCAACACTGCTCCACCTCCAACAAAAAACCTCACCTCCAACATGCTCCACTCAATAACCTCACCACCAACACTGCTCCACCTCAACAATAACCTCACCATCAAACAGCTCTACCTCAACAATAACCTCACCACCAACACTGTTTCACCTAACAATAATTCACCACCAACACTGCTCCACCTAACAATAACCTCACCACCAACACTGCTCCACCTCAACAATAACCTCACCACCAAAAACTGTTTACCTCAAACCCAATAACCTCACCACCAACACTGCTCCACCTTAGCAATAACCTCACCACAAACACTGCGCCACCTCAGCAATAAACCTCCCCACAACACTGCTCCCCCTCAGCAATAACCCCTCACCACGAACACTGCGCCACGTCGCAAAAACCCTCACCCCCAACACTGCTCCACCTCAGCATAACCTCACCACGAAACACTGCTCACCTCAGCAATAACTCCCCACGAACACTGCTCCACCTCAGCAATAACCTAAACCACCAACACTGCTCCACCCCCAGCAATAGCCTCACCACCAACACTGCTCCACCTCAACAATAACCTCACCACCAACACTGCTCCAAACTCAAACCCATAACCTCACCACAACACTGCTCCACCTCAACAATAACCTCACCACCAACTTTGCTCAACTCAACAATAACCTCCCCAACCAACACTGATCCACCTAAACGATGACCTCACCACCAACACTGCTCTACCTCAACAATAACCTCACCACCAAAAATGCTCCACCTCACAATAACCTCATCCCCAACACTCCCTTACCTCAACAAAAACCTCCCCAACCAGCACTGCTCCACCTCAACAATAACCTAACCCCCAACACTGCTCCACCTCAACAACAACCTCACCACCAACATTCTCAACCTCAACAAAAACCCTCACTACCAACACTGATCTATCTCAGCAATAACCTCACCACTAACACTGTTCTACCTTAACAATAACCTCACGACCAACACTGCTCTACCTCAGCAATAACCTCACAACCAACACTGCTCTACCTCAGCAATAACCTCACCACCAACACTGCTTTACCTCAGCAATAACTCACAACTACAACATGCTCTACCTCAACAAAACCTCCCCACCAAACACTGCTCCACCTCTACAATAACCTCACCACCAAACACTGCTTCACCTCAACAAAAACCCTCACCTCCAACACTGCTCCACCTCAACAATAACCTCACCACCAACACTGCTCAACCTCTACAATAACCTCACCACCAACACTGCTCCACCTCAACAATAACCTCACACCTACACTGGCTTTTACCTAAGCAATAACCTCATCACCAACACTACTCTACCTCAGAAATAATCTAGCCACCAACACTGCTCTACCTCAGTAATAACCTCACCACCAACACTGCTCTACCTCAACAATAACCTCACCGCCAACACTGCTCTACCGCAGCAATAACCTCACCACCAACACTGCTCTACCTCAACAACAACCTCACCACCAACACTGCTCTACCTCAACAACAACTCCCCACCAACACTGATCTATCTCAGCAAAAAACCTCACCACTAACACTGTTCTACCTTAACAATAACCTCACGACCAACACTGCTCTACCTCAGCAATAACCTCACAACCAACACTGCTCTACCTCAGCAATAACCTCACAACTAACACTGCTCTACCTCAACAAAAACCTCACCACCAACACTGCTCTACCTCAACAATAACCTCACCACCAACACTGCTCTACCTCAGCAATAACCTCACAACCAACACTGCTCTACCTCAGCAATAACCTCATCAACACTACTCTACCTCAGCAATAATCTAGCCACCAACACTGCTCTACCTCAGTAATAACCTCACAACCAACACTGCTCTACCTCAGCAATAACCTCCCACCAACACTGTCTACCTCAACAAAAACCTCACCCCCAACACTGCTTACCTCAACAATAACCTCACCACCAACACTGCTCCACCTCAACAATAACTCACCCCAACACTGCTTCACCTCAAAAATTTAACCTCACCTCCAAACACTGCTCCACCTCAACCCAAATTTAACCTCACCACCAACATGCTCAACCTCTACAATAACCTCACCACCAACACTCCCTCCCCCTCAACAATAACTCACCACCAGCACTGCTCTACCTCAACAATAACCTCACCACCAACACTGCTCTATCTCGGCAATAACTTCACCACCAACACTGCTCTACCTCAACAATAACCTCATCACCAACACTGCTCCACCTCAACAATAACCTCACCACCAACACTGCTCCACCTCAGCAATGAGCTCACCACCAACACTGCTCCACCTCAACAATAACCTCACCACCAACACTGCTCTACCTCAAAAATTTTAACCCCTCACCACCAACACTGCTCCACTCAACAATAACCTCACCCCCAACACTGCTCCACCTCAGCAATAAGCTCACCCCAAAACTGCCCCCACCTCAACAATAATCTCACCACTAACACTGTTCCACCTCAACAATAACCTCACCACCAGTACTGCTCTACCTCAACAATAACCTCACCACCAACACTGCTCCACCTGAACAATAACCTCACCACCAACACTGCTCCACCTCAACAATAACCTCCCCACCAACATTTGCTGCACCTCAACAATAACCTCACCCCCAACACTGTTACCTCAACAATAACCTCACCGCCAAACAGCTCCAACTCAACAATAACCTCACACAAACACTGCTCCACCTCAACAATACCCTCTCCACCAACACTGCCTCCACCTCAAACAATAACCTCACCACCAACACGCTCCACCTCAACAATAACCTCACCACAACACTGCTCGACCTCACCAATAACCTCATCTCCACCACTGCTCACCTAAAAAATAACTTCCCTCCAACACTGCTCCCCCTCAACAAAAACCTCACCACCAACACTGCTCCTCCTCAACTAGTAACCTTTACCACCAACACTGCTCCACCCTCACAATAACCTCACCACAACATGCTGCCCCTCAACAATAACCTCACCCCCAACACTGTGCACCTCAACAATAACCTCACACCAACATGCTCCACCTCAACAATAACCTCCCCACCAACACTGCTCCACCTCAACAATAACCTCACCCCCAAACACTTGCTCACCTCAACAATAACCTCCACCACCAACACTGTTCCACCTCAACAATAAAACCTCACCACCAACACTGCTCCACTCTAACAGAGGTGGATTAGAGAAAAAATAGAGAGAAAGAGAGAGGAGAGGAGAGAGAGAGAGGAGAGGGGAGAGGGGGAGAGAGAGGAGAGGAGAGAGGAAGAGAAAAGGAGAGAGAAGAGAGAGAGAGAGAGAGAGAGAGAGAGAGAGAGAATGCTAAGACAGGCCTAAACAAAACCAGAAAATTATTTTCTCTAGATTTCATTTCTTAGTTTCATGTTACTGTGAACTAAGGTGAACATAAGTAGTTAGAAGAGGTTGAACCATGATCTAAGTGCTAAAGTAATCAAATTTAAGATGTGTACAATCAATGAACTTTTTGTATAGTGTTACATTACGTACTTCAGGTCACATGATTTGATTCTCGTCAAATGATTTGGTTCAGGTCACATGATCAATATCAACTCACGTTTTCCAAGTCAGAAACAGGAGGCTGTTTTTATACCTATTTAAAGCACTAAATTCGTGCAGGTCCTTCAGCGCAAGCAATGGCAGAGGCTCGATCCTCCGTCCTCTAATCGCGTGACTGATGCTTTAAAATTCTCTATACACTTTCTTCAGGAACAGGAGAAAATAACCCCAGGGCAGAAGTAGCGAAAGCTTCTGATTTCCATTGATTTTAAATGTTGGAAAAGTGTGGTAAAGCCAACCTAGTTGACTCGAAGATTTTTGTGCTTGTCCACAAAATTTCATTTGTAATGGAAGGAATTTCTCACTTAATATGAAAATTGTACATGTTACTCACGAGATCGTAAACAGTTCAAGGAACTGGTGGGGTTTGAACCCATGGCGAGTGAGTCCTAAAACACGCTGGCCTGTGACTGTTAGGACTTACTCGCCATGAGTTCAAACTCCACCAGTGCCATATTTTTTTTTATGTATGTTAATCTGCTTTATCAAACACACACACTTCACTGGATCGTCTGAGTTGCAGGTATTGTATCAAAAGATTTGTTATTTAAACCAGGCAGCGATAAAAATAAAGTGTTGTGAGGGTCAGACTCTTGTTGCTATGGATCAAAAACAATTAAGAAGATATTTTCAAACATTTATTCCCTACGGTGAAGGAATGTGAAGCAACGCACCAGATGCAAATAATATCATGTAAATTCTGTAATTTAAGATGAATTTTCTCAATTTTATGCGAGCATTTTCTTTTGTCAATGTCTCATAAACGATCTCACTATTTTCCTGTTGTCTTGTGATTGTCTTAGTTAACTAGCAATAATAAATTTTTAAGCCATCTGATCAA
The DNA here is from genome assembly GCF_026875155.1 of Cherax quadricarinatus. NCBI lineage: Eukaryota > Metazoa > Arthropoda > Malacostraca > Decapoda > Parastacidae > Cherax > Cherax quadricarinatus. The sequence goes on from NC_069405.1 coordinate 64,860,032, forward strand.
TCTGTATAGGTATATATATACTCTGTCAAAAACGAGAGATCTAATTTTTTAGGCTTTCACAGTTTGGTCAGAAAACTAAGCATTTATATTTACATAAAGTTCAATGAAGAGAAATTTTTATTACTTACATAAGGAAAACTTGAGGAAATCAAAACTATATCGGAGTATAAAACAAATTTCAACCACACAATAGAACGAAAAACTGATGTGAAGGACCTGGGAATGATAATGTCAGAGGCTTTCACCCTCAAAGATCACAACACTGTATCAACTTCGTTTGCTAGAAAAATGATATGTTGGATAATGAGAACCTTCAAAACTAGGGATGCCAAGCTTATGATGATTTTCTTCAAATCGCTTGTTCTCTCTAGGCTGGAATATTGCTGTACACTAACAGCGCCTTTCAAGGCAGATGAAATTGCTGACCTGTAGAATGTCCAGAGAACCTTCACGGCACACCTAAGTACAATAAAACACCTAAATTACTGGGAACGGTTGAAGTTCCTTGACTTGTATTCCCTGGAACGCAGGCGAGAAAGATATATGATAATATACACTTGGAAAATCCTAGAAGGATTAGCACCAAATTTACACACGAAAATCACTCCCTACAAAAGCAAAAGACTGGGCAGAAGATGCAACATCCCCGTCAATGAAAAGCAGGGGCGCCACAAGTACGCTAATAGACAACACAATAGGTGTCAGGGGCCCAAGATTGTTCAACTGCCTCTCAGTGTACATAAGGGGATTACCAATAGACCCCTGGCTGTCTTCAGGAAGGCGCTGACAGACACGAAAAGCCAGCAGTAACAGCCTGGCTGATCAGGCCCTCATCCACAGTGGGGCCAGGTCACAGACCTGCACGCGGGGGCATTGACCCCAAAAACTCTCCAGTATACTCCAGGTATATGAACATCATTTCAAAGGACCATTTTTGACAATGGTAAAAAAAAAAAAAAACTAGAACATTCCATAATTTCGGAAATCTGTCTTTTGCTCAAAAATTTCTACTCCTCGAATCTGAACTAAAACCATTAGAACTATTTTCTAGGACCATGGAATGTGTGTTGAGAGTTTGGTATAATTCAGATTATTCCTCGTTGTTCCAAAGGCACAGAGAAGGACCTTCACTAAACACACCAAAAGATTTATGAAACTGTCCACCTTAGGACTTCAAGTCGTCGTTGCAGGAAGGTACGTAATTGTAGAAACCAGATCACTGCAACAAATAACTCAGAACATTGTAAAAGCCTAAGGTATCCTCCTAGTCTGGGATACCCAGTACATTTATAAAACACATAAGGCATTATCTATGCAGACAATATCTAAACATTAACCACATAAAAATGTATAAATTAAAAACACTTTTAGAACAGTTATTAAAAAGATAAACAAATTACAATACATAATGCAAGCTTTGTAGAGTAAAAAAAACTGCGTGGCTCGTAGGTAAAGCAACTAGGCTGTGGAGCCTAACAGAAGGTAAGAGGATCAAAGGCAAGTTTCCCTGAGCTCATTGGAGCCAATCGAAGTTTAATTTCCTCTTAATGGTTCCGTAAACTTAGCATAATGTTCGTGAGAAATTAATTACTATACTTTCAAGTAATTACCGGCGCGGCTGAGAGACGCACGAGAGAGCGGCTTTGATCCTGGACCTCCAGCGCCTTACCCCCTCTATATTGTTCATCTTCTAGTCTGTTTGCCTTTTTTAGTATTGTCTACCCACTCACTAGCTAAGCGCTATTCACCTATTGTTGTTTCACTGCAATCATTTTTTTTACGAGACACCCAGACTACCCAGGGTAGAGTATACCAACAGTATATAAACAAATAAACAAGACACATATTGCAGGCTATGGCATTTCACTATAAAGACATTACGTCCACTGGAGACCTGATCAGTGTCTTTGCATACTGATTTCTTTAGGTTAGGTCAAGTTAGGTTACGTTAGGTTATTAAATTGTGCTGCATAAACTTACAATAAATGTATATTTAACCACAAAAAAACTTTTAAAGACACTCCGTAGCTGATATTATGTACAATAGAACTAAAACCATAAGTGTAATAAAGTTGGTAGAATTACCGACAATATGTAAAGTAAAAGGACACAAGTGCAACTAATGTGACATTTATTGTGGCAACGTTTCGCTCTCCAGGAGCTTTATCAACTTCCACTAGTGAGAGCGGCTGGATTTGAGAGGGACCTGACCTTTCAACATCTGAGTTCTTACCTCTCCTAGTGGCCTACGTCTCACCTCTTGGCGCTATAAAAAGCTCCATTCTGTCACTTCATCTCCATATTGTTTCATACTATGGAACAATGCTCTTCTCCAGACTGAGGGACTGACCACCTCAAAACTTTAAGGGTGATGGACTGATTACATCGTCTTCAAGTATCTTCTGCTTCTATCAACTTTTCTGTACTTGACTGAAGAAGCCTACTGTGTAGGCGAAACGTTTCATAATAAAGATACCTAACTGTTGCATATGTGTCTTACCTAACAACATCATCTGCCATTTTTCAGACCAAGACATCTGCTTTCTATTGGTAAGCCATGCTCTAATTTGTCAGGCAGGAACCTCTCGTGAACCCATGCTGAGATTCATTGATCAAATTATGATTTTCTAGACGACTTCTAATATCAGCTATAATTTACCTACTATAGACGTCAGGCTTATTGGACGGTAATTAGAAGGAATGGACTTATCCCCCGATTTGAATACAGGAACTACATTAGCCATCTTCCACACCTCTGGCACAACACCGTTAGGTTGGATGCATTAAACACACTCGTTAATGATTGGCTAAGTTCCATCTTTCATTCTTTAAGTACCCTGGAAAACAACTCATTGGGTTCCGGGGACTTATTCTGCTTCAGTTTATCTATGTTTGATAACTACGTCTCTCGTGACAGTAATATTAGTTAATCTGAAGTCTTCAGGAAATGAATAATTGCTAATTTCTGGAATCTCATTTACGTCTTCCTGTATAAAGACTGACAAAAAAATAATCATTAAATAGAGAACACATTTTCTGGTATAAAATACCGACAGGTTGTTAGGTAAGACACATATGCAACAGTTAGGTATCTTTATTATGAAACGTTTCGCCTACACAGTAGGCTTCTTCAGTCGAGTACAGAAAAGTTGATAGAAGCAGAAGATACTTGAAGACGATGTAATCAGTCCATCACCCTTAAAGTTTTGAGGTGGTCAGTCCCTCAGTCTGGAGAAGAGCATTGTTCCATAGTATGAAACAATATGGAGATGAAGTGACAGGATGGAGCTTATCTTGGTACAGACCTGCAATCAACGTCGACAACTTCCACTAGTGAGAGCGGCTGGATCTGAGAGGGACCTGACCTCTCAACATCTGAGTTCTTACCTCTCCTAGTGGCCTACGTCTCACCTCTTGGCGCTATATAAGCTCCATCCTGTCACTTCATCTCCATATTGTTTCATACTATGGAACAATGCTTTTCTCCAGACTGAGGGACTGACCACCTCAAAACTTTAAGGGTGATGGACTGATTACATCGTCTTCAAGTATCTTCTGCTTCTATCAACTTTTCTGTACTCAACTGAAGAAGCCTACTGTGTAGGCGAAACGTTTCATAATAAAGATACCTAACTGTTGCATATGTGTCTTACCTAACAACCTGTCGGTATTTTATACCATTTTAATGTTCAATCTGTCAGACACTGCAACACAAGGGTATCTTGGTACAGACCTGCAATCAACTTCGACAACTTCCACTAGTGAGAGCGGCTGGATTTGAGAGGGACCTGACCTCTCAACATCTGAGTTCTTACCTCTCCTAGTGGCCTACGTCTCACCTCTTGGCGCTATATAAGCTCCATCCTGTCACTTCATCTCCATATTGTTTCATACTATGGAACAATGCTCTTCTCCAGACTGAGGGACTGACCACCTCAAAACTTTAAGGGTGATGGACTGATTACATCGTCTTCAAGTATCTTCTGCTTCTATCAACTTTTCTGTACTCGACTGAAGAAGCCTACTGTGTAGGCGAAACGTTTCATAATAAAGATACCTAACTGTTGCATATGTGTCTTACCTAACAACACATTTTCTGAAGATTGAGACACTTATGCAGCATATGGGAATCTTTATTCAGGAAACGTTTCGCCACACAGTGGCTTCATCAGTCCAATACAAAGAGGAAGGAGTAAGGAGAGGAGGAGAATGAGGTAATCAGTCCCTCAACCTGGAGTCGATGTGTTCAGTCCATCAATCTTGTAGAATGTACAGCATCGGTTTTTCAAACCATTCATCACAACTGTCAGACACTGCAGCATCATGGGATCTTGTTACAAAGAATTCTTCAACACTTGTTCAACCTTTGGACGAAGACCTACTCCGACTAGTGGATGGTACCACTATGACCCCGCCTCCATCTGCTTCACGTCACCTCACTACAGTATATAAGCCACGTCTACGGCCCTATGCTGTACATTCTACAAGATTGATGGACTGAACACATCGACTCCAGGTTGAGGGACTGATTACCTCATTCTCCTCCTCTCCTTACGCCTTCCTCTTTGTATTGGACTGATGAAGCCACTGTGTGGCGAAACGTTTCCTGAATAAAGATTCCCATATGCTGCATAAGTGTCTCAATCTTCAACTTGTCGGTTTTTCAAACCATTCATCACAACACATTTTCTGTTCGTTATCCGTCAGCTGTCCATTCCCAGTTTTCAGAGGTCCTACTTTTTCTCTCAGCTTCGTCCTATACACTTGAAAGAACCCTTCTGGATTAGTCTGATTCATTTGCAACTCTAATTTCATAGTCACGTTTGACCTTTCTAATCCCCCCCTTTTTTTTAACTTCTCTTTTAAATTCAACATATTGGTCAATAAGGTTAACCTCTCCTCTTTTGATGCTCCTATAACTCCCCTGTTCTCCCCTAATAGATGCTTTACCCTCCTGTTAATCCATTTGGGATCGTTACTATTTGACTTAATTTCTCTCTGGGGAATATACATACTCTGAGCACGTTGTACATTATTAAAAAAAATCATAAACGCAGATCCCTTCGTAATCGTAAGTATGAGTATCGTCAATAAAATCATTAGCTAGATTACCTCAATCGAGATTAGACAGGTGTTCTCCAAGTCCATTAAAATCGGCAAACGAAAATCGGGGATTTTTACCATATTATCCTTATTCTCGTACTCCCAGGTAATATTAAAAGCAATGGATTTGTGATCCCTTGCGCCAAGCTCTTTAGTGATCTCCAGATTATTTACGAGTGTTTATTTGACAAGACTAGGCCGAGCAAATTATTAGCTCTGGTACGCTCTGTTACACACTTTTTCAGAAAACAGTCCTAAACTACTTCCATAAAGTCACTGGATTCCAGATTATTTGTCAAAGAAGTCCGGTCTATTTGACTAAGTTAAAATCACCTACTATCACGACGTTATTGTGTCTAGAAGCCCTAACAATTTCATCCCAAAGAAGTCTCCCTCTATCGTGATCCAAGCCTGGAGGCCGGTATATTACACCTAGAATTAGTTTTTCTTGACCTAGATACTCTACCCAAACACATTCTGTTACTGATCCATCTATTTTTATAACTGTTTTTATTCAACAATTTACATTTTCTCGTACATATAATGCAATTCCACCCCCTTTCCAGTTATATCTATCTACATGGAACAACTTAAACCCTTGAATATGCCACTCAGCAATCATATCCCGACTCTTTAAATTATACCATGTTTCAGTTATTGCAATGACATCAAAGTTCCCAGCACATACTACCAAACGTAATTCATTCATTTTATTTCTGGCGCTTTGACAGTATAAAATGCATTAATGTGTTTTTCTTGTGAACCTTTGCCATATTCAGCTTTTCTTTTACACAATTTCTGTTACTATCATTACCCTGTGTTACTCGATGACTGTAATTATTAACATTTATGATATCAAAGTCTAAACCAATATTTCGACACTCATTATTTTCCATTACTAAACCTATACCTCTAATCCTAGTTTAAAGCCCTAACAACATCCTCAACTGAGCTAGCGAGAAAACCCACATCTGCCCTGGATAAGTGAATTATCCCTGGCACACATATATTTCGGCCATAGAAGTGGTCCCAGTTGTCAATGAAAGGTATTGCATTATCCTTACAGTGTTTGTCCAGCCAGCAATTTATACCAATTGCTCTGGACAGCCATTCATTTTCAACACCCATTCTTGGCACAATGCCACATATAACAGGGCTCCCTCCCTTATCCGGCTAACAATATCCTCCATCCCAGCCCCAAGGAAGCACACCCTCTGCCTCCTACTCCTATCCTTCAAGCAGAAAGCCCCATCCATATACCTAAACTGCCCTTGTTGTTGTTCATTGTGATGTTCCCAGTAGTCTACTCACATTCGTCTGGTAGCACAGAGAAAGAAATCTTCTTCATTTTATTCGTCCTCTTGATCTTCAACTTCGATCCATGCTGTCCGGCCACTGCTCAGGTTCCCTTCTTGACCTGGGGACTAACAACAGGAGGACTACTACGAATCCTCTTGTTTTCCTCAGTCAATCGCCGCATCTCGAGCTTAGCCGCCATCAATTCCTCTTCAAGCTTCTGGTAAAGTTGCTCAATGGAGGGCATCTTGGTTCAGTCCACAGAGAGTACACTAGACACGTCTTCACTAGTCTAACCCCAATAAAAAATTGTACGATCAGAGCCAACTTGGGACTACCAGAGTGTCAGCTTAGTACAATAAGCATCCCGTCATCGTCTCCAGTGGTGATGTTGGAGCCCCTCTGTAATTTAGGTGTAGGTGTTTGCCCTCAAAATATCTAACCTACACTCGTTGTTCCACTTCCTTGCTTGACACATGGCCGGGAGTCCACCAATACCTCCACACTTTCTCAGTGAACCGTCGCTGTTCCAATCATTGACACTCCCGTAAGCACACAAGCAATACTGCACGTACACTCAAGTTCATTAGCGCGCACACACAACCACCATAATCTGACCTCATTAAGTATTATTATTATTGTACATTCTTTGTATATTAGTAAACAAGTGATTGTCAAGATTATATTTATATTAAACAGTTGCATGCCACTTAACAGGTCAAACAAAATTACTTAACATGGTAAAACTGGCGAAATGTTTTAAATATTTATACAAGTTTACACGTAATTAAAGACTTACTAAAAGTACAACTCTTTCTGCTATTACATGTAAACTAGAGATAGCATTCACAAAATATATACTAAACAATGTTATCCATCGTAGTCGTTAAAAGCCTTATTATGATGTTTACAACGAGTTGAGCAACATGAGAGGCACTACGATCTAGATGTGTGAGCTTATTTAAAAGCCATCCATCGCGAGAGAAATCAACTACGCCCTTTGCCTAAATAAAGGTGTGGCTAGGAATGTGAGAGTAGAAACCTCGACAAAAATTTATTAAATAATTTTTAAGTATTCTAGGCTAATATATGAGGATCTGCAACATAACTGCTCAGAATACCCTGAACAAACTTTGACTTGAATTCACCTTAGGAGGGCAATGATCCACGGCGGTGAAAAAGCCGCTACTATGAATGTATTATACTCGGGTGCTGTGCTAATATAAGGTTATAGTCTGGACACACTGATTATCTTTCATAACATGTAACGAAGCCACCATGTAGGGTCTACATAACCCAGTAATGAATATCTTATAATAAAAAAGACAGTAGGGAAGTGGGTTAATATCTTTCACTCATAATTCATACGTGTTACAGAAGGCTCAACAAGAATGCTAGGAGTAAAAGGACTGGTTACTGCTTTCCTTGTATTTAATATAAGAAAAATAAATTGTATGAATCTGTTACATTCATCAGGCAACCTTACTGGAAAAAAGAACGAGTTAAAAATATAAAAGTCGCTTGGACGCACTGACTTTAGTGCCCTAGCGACATTAACATTAGGTCACTATCTGGCACACCAGTAATAGAAATCCTGTTAGGACATCCACAGTCTTGTTAGACAAATTTATTTTTGGAGTCAGATAAGGTACCAAAATATGAAGAGTTTAGACTATCTGGACACCCCTATGTAAAGACTTCCTCCAAAGCCATCAATCCAAGACCTCTTTCAAAAAGTCTAAGATTGATATCCCTCAAGGACATTCACATAAGACCTGTGTCTGAACACCACTATGTTGGGAGTCCAGTAACACATGGCTATTATCTGGATTCATTGATATTGGCAATCTTATAAGGATATAAACATAAAACTCTGCTTCTGGCGATCCCTGTGATGAAATTCAAGAAAATATCAACATACGGCACTTGCCTGTATACATACAACAAGATGGGCTAGCAGGCCTGCTGCAGTGTTCCTCCTTTCTTAGGTTCTTATGGAAAAAGACGTCGTCAGGCAGAAAACCACGACAACACTACTAAGTATATTTAGCTCCGGTTACATGTGATAACTTTTAACCGATCGATTCCATATCCAGACAAAGAACATATTGCAAAATTATAATAGTATTTCTATTACAAATATACGTACACAAGGAATAAAGACAAGGACCTAAGTTATAGATTCAAGCTCTTATTGAAACAACGCATCGCTATGTTTAGAACGATAACAAGTCATAAAAACAATCTACACAGAAGAAAACGTTGACCCAGTAAAAGCTTGATATCCGACCTCTCTCTGTACATGTATATTTGGCGGCAACGCGACATTTCACTCAACTCACGGAATACTCATCTTTCAGTAGTGGCAAAAATCTGAAAACCTTAATGCGCTTGAGAACAGCAACAGACGCAATTCTTGAATTGGTTACCATCATTACCATGAGAGGAGTCATGCAGTCGCTACTTATAAAACCTTCGTTTCTTTACCTACATTGTAATAAAGGGAATCTGGCATCTCTTAATATTATACCAAGTTTCATTCTTTTCCTTCACAGTTATGGAGGAAATCTGAAAATCAGATCTTAATGTTATGTGAGGACTCTCTCTTCTTCCTGTACCTTGATGAAGGTAACCTGGTAGTTCCGTCTTGATGGTGTAGGGGAGCAGAGCGCTTCCTCTGCTCCATCATAGGCACCCTCACTTCTGATTACTGCTGTAATTATGCCTTCAAGTTTCCCCCTCAGAAGATAAAACTAGCGGCCATGTTAATTCATTTTCAGGCCCCGGGCAGAAACTGGGGGAATGGAGGCGTGTGTGTGTGTGTGTGTGTGTGTGTGTGTGTGTGTGTGTGTGTGTGTGTGTGTGTGTGTGTGTGTGTGTGTGTGTGTATTTATAAAGGGAAGATGGTCATGCCTGTATGTAGGATACAGGAAGTTGCTTGTGTGTATAGAGGTAAGAAGCTGCATGTTGTGTATACATACCTACTAGTTTTTGTGGGGTAATTAGCTCCAGCTCTTGGGTCCCTAATCTTAACTTTCATTTGGTTGGTTTACTTATTTAGATTGCTTAGGTAATTTAATTTATTTTGTATGTAAATTACAGAAAGTTAGTTAAGGTTCTGCTAGTTTCAGTGCTAAATAACAACAGAAATGTAATATAAAAAAATCCATAACTATATTGCTCTCTGCCTCCCTCTCTTTCCGGCCTGACTTCAGATTTTTCGGTCCAAGAAGGGACTAAAACGACGTCAAATGTTTCCTTTCCAAAGTCTGTTATTTATGACTTATCTGTTTCATTATTTTTTCCCCACGGTGAAACTCGTATCATAAAATGATGCGGTATTTTCAGTGTAGTGATTACTCTTGCGAGGAAAATGTTCGCGTGTGGGTATAATTCCCAGTGTGAGTGTGCAAATCACATGCATAGGTCACTTGTTTGTAGTTAGGCCTGTTTTCAGTATTATAATAAAAAACGAGTGCTAAACCCACTAGGGTCACACAGCGCTAACTCCTGTATACAGAGGTATGTTACTTCAATGTCGCCTGTCAGCCTCTCCTGGATGGTAGATTACGTGTGATCTACCGAGTTTCATTAAATCATTAGACTCCTTCGTTCCCTAATACTTGTATCTGTTCTCTGTTTTCTTTCAGTTCATGTCATTTCATTTTGGTTTCGCGTCAACACTCTTATTAACAGCAATTTCGTAATGTTTTTTTCTCACTTATTCATTTAAATGGCCTTCAGCCTACTGTGTGAGAAATTAATTTGTCTTTATGGTTCCTGCTGTTTTTCTTGTTTCAGTCCGTAAACTACAGTTCAGATCACATGTATGATGTGCTAAGAGAAAGGGTCTACCTTGGTCACCAGGGTGATCGTGTTTACTTTCTCCTCTTCAATTTTTGCACTTGTCTCAGTGTGTGAGGCAGCTTTCCTTACATGTCATCACTTTCTGCTTGGCTGTGTGCTTCACTAACTCACCAATCTAATGCCTACGGAGTGTGCAGCTGTCTGATTTCCAGTTTAGAACACTGCTTCTCTCTGTCTCTACTGCTTCGATCTCTGTACCAGCTGCAGCTACTCTTACACTCTGCTGGAGAGTAATCTGGGAACAAGAGTTGGCTCCTGCTACTGCTGGGAATCAAGACTCTACACCACTTCATTTCACGTGTTTACTCTCTTTAGCTCTTAGTCAATTTTATTTTAATTCATTTAATTCATTGTTTCAGCTAGGATTATATTTCATGTTTGAGGCTTTTATTTACCATTGTAATTAAAGTTTATGCTTTTGTTACATCTTCCCTTTAACCCCCTTCCCCCCCCCCCGGTCTCTCCCCACATTTGATTATTAAGAGTTCTAATTCTTTTTCTCTATTTTCATAATAGAATGTCTTGAATATTCCCTGAATTTTCGAGGCCTTATTCCCCAGTTTCAATTATTTCATCAATTGGCTAATGTGATGGTTTCCCTTCGAGTTAGAATGCAGTCTGTTGTTTCCTTTCCTCTTTCCCCATCGTCATTACCTGTCACTTGTTAAGTCTGAATAGTAACAGCCACTTACAGGATCCTTCTTGTAGTGTAATATCCAAGTCTTCTCGCTGTTTCTTGCATTCATCATTCTAATCCCTTGCAAATATTTTCTGCGCATGTTTTGCTTGTCTTGTTAAACTGGTCTCTGTCATAACTTTTATATCGGAGTTGCATTTTTTTTTTTAATTCCAATTCAATGGTATTTGAAATCGCTGTATTGTTCGTGTACAGAGCGTTATATTCGGGCATTTTTTCAGTATAAGATTCCTCATGTAAATGTTTGCTTGCATTGTGCGTAAATAGTTTAGCTAAATGAAATATATTTTACGGGCGTATGGTGAGCCTGGCATATTATCCGATCTTTAGCGTTCTTATGAGTGTTACTCCGCTAATATTTTTTGACGACAGACATTCTGCTATATAATACACTTTTAACAGACATTCTTTTATATATTTAAACAGACATTCTATATAATATACTTTAAACAGACATCTTTTTATATAATGTGCTTTAGACAGACACTCTTCCATATACATATAACGTCCCATATAATATACACTCTATTGACTCCTCATTTGGCGGACATGATCAAATGTTCCTTCTGACGGATCTTTAGAAATTCAACATTCCTTTTGAGAAAAGCTCATCCTCCTGCGTTCCTCTGATCTGCACTCCTCTGGTTAAACCTTTCACAATTTATCCAACATTCCTCTTGACAATCACTCTGCTGTCAAAGGTTCCACTGACGCACCTCTGCTATCTATTGCTATTTTGGACACATTTCCTGCCCTCTAAAACGTTTCCTGAAAGGCACGCATTTAACTAGCGTTTCTTATGGCAGTCACATCTAGCGTTTTTTATACACACTAATATTTAAGTGTCAATATATTACGTTCTTAGAATACTCGGTTATAACATTTGTTTTTGGATACACGTTACATTAACGTTCATCGGTTAACAAAAAGTTTATCGCAGTGTGTGACAAAGTTGTTTAACTTTATTTAATGTTCTTTATCATTAACACTGCTAACCTTCTTTATCGAAGGCAAATTTCTATGTTACGTGCGTTATTAAAGGCATTCTTCCGCCTTGCATGCTTTATCAAGAACAGTCATCTAACTTTTTTCATCACAGTCTTCTTAACGTTCTTTAGACATTCTTCTACCTAACGATTGTCATCACAATCTGACGTTCTTTATGATATGCATTCTCCGTTCTAACGTTCTTTATCATATTCTTCTATCTAACGTAATCACATGCATTCCCCCCCCCCTATATCGTTATCACCTACATTCTCCTATCTGACATTCCTTATCATCTACATTCTCCTACCTTACGTTCTTTATCACAGACATTCGTCTATGATTCTTAGTCTCAGGTTCCTGTTATCTAACATTATCTCAAGCATGCTAACATAACATTCTCCATCGTATACACTGTGATATTTATCGTTCATTAATCACAAGCACTTTAACATTTTCATAAGCACTCTGTTAGCTAACTTCTATCCTGGATCATAGAATTATTCATTAGTTATATTATGATACTATTATGTAGGTTATTACAGTTAGTGTTATATCGTTTGACGGTCATTTTTGTATAACCATTAATATGCCACAGTTTATATATATATATATATATATATATATATATATATATATATATATATATATATTATATATATATATATATATATATATATATATACACACACACATATGCAAGGAATTCGCAAGAGCAGGCGAAATATACACAAACACTGATCTCTGGCTGAAGGAACAAGGTACGCAGTGCTTTACCAATCTACCCACACTGGACCAATACCTTGGAGTCCAGCTTGCGCTAGACTTTGATCCAAGGCAGGCAGCTTTCAGGGAGAAGGCTTGCAGCTTTTCATCTCATCCCCTGCATGCATCAGCCTTACTGGAGATATCAACAATGCAAGGAATTCGCACGAGCAGGCGAAATATACACAAACACTGATCTCTGGCTGAAGGAGCCACCCTGCCTCGGTGGGAAACGGCCGATTTGTTTGATATATATATATATATTATATATATATATATATATATATATATATATATATATATATATGATAGGTAGTCTGTGTTCTTCACACCAGACACTTGTATGGTTGACAAAAGCCATCATATTTTATACAAAAATAAAAAATCATGGCTTTTTTTTCTGATTTTAATGCTTGTTGGTTTTAATAAGCTTTAATTATGTTCAGCAATTTTTTATAACATTATAATATACTATTAAGCATCAACATTATATACAAGATGATTTTGCAACAATTTCTATTAAGTTGACAATTCTTGTTATTAATATATTACAGGACTGGTTTCTGTTGATAAACAATATCTAACTTCAACTTAGAAGAAATCTGATATACAACTCATAGTGATGAAGACAATATGTAAATTTAATTTCGTTTAGAAAATCGAAAAATTGATAAAAGAGACACTTGTGCAACATTTGGATATCTTTTTTCTGGAAACGTTTCACCAGGCAGTGGTTTATATTGTCCAATGTAGAAAACGGTGTAAGAGGAGGAAGAGTTTGAGGTAATCAGTCCCTCGGCCTGGAGTCGATGTGTTCATTCCATCAGTCTTGTAGAATGTACATTCTACAAGACTGATGGACTGAACACATCGACTCCAGACTGAGGGACTGATTACCTCAAACTTCTCTTCATTTTCCACCGTTCTCTGCACGGACTGAGGAAGCCACTGGCTTCTTCAGTCCGAGACTAAAGATATCCAAATGTTGCCCACGTGTCTCATTTATCAACATGTAAATTGAAAATACAAGAAAATTAATTTTTGGTCTTGGTAAATGACTTAAAGGTGAAGCTTCGTGAAATTAACTATATTATTAAGTAGGATTTATAATACATGTACTTGGTCCTGGCTTCAAGTTTCAGTTTAAAATTTAATGGTGTGAATGTCCTTTTAGGTTTCAGTGGCGATGAAAATTTACTATACAATATTGGAATTCATCTGGTAATAACAGAAACTATCAAAAACTTATGAATGCCTGCAAAAAGGGCATAAATTGAAAAAAAAAAACTTGTCTGGTTTGAATTACGGTTTCAAACCTGTGTACAAATGTACTTCACGACAGGCACTTGTCTAACGTTCTTCACGTCACTGCACGGGTATTTATAGCTCAAGCCTAACCTTGTTCTCGTAAAGTTCTCCACTTCAGTCTACTCTTGTTATCTAACGTTCTTGTGACGGGAGTTGAGTAAAGGGGGAAGTAAGGTGGACAGGTAATCAATGGCTGCGTACCCAGACGTGCCTTCAACGACCCTTGTTATTATCATTTTTCATCACCCAACCCTCGTCGTCACACCAAATGTTCACAGTGGGAAACTTCGGTAGCTTACATTCAATCCTATTTACTCCGAAATTGATTTTCTCCCTTCGCTCTCCCACCACCGATTTACCTTATTTTGGTACGCAGTTTTCTTTTTATGTTATTCGTTTATGATGTGCACGTAGGAAGTATAATGAGCTTGAACGTATCCAAAGAAGGTTCGTTCAAAGAACAGCCGAAAGCCTAAGGTAAATACAATGATCATTATCATAGTACATTGTTATTATTATTCAGGAAGCCTAAGTAAACATGTGTCTTAACTTTCACAATGATCATATCACTTGTATTATTATCATGAAAGCACTAATACAATGATCATTATCATGTCACTGTTGTTATTATTCATGAAAGCCGAAAGTACCATCGAATGATCACTTATCATAGTCATTATCATCATTATTGAGTCATTGATTATTACTGTACGTTATTTATCGACATTTACTGTACTTGCCAACTGTGAAGTTAGGCAGCCATAACAACTCACCAACTGTCCTCACCTGACGCTCCACGTACGTTGATCCATTCGGATAAGATACTTTAAGACGTTATTGAAAAGACGGAAATGAACCACCCGTGAAATGAAGTAAATTGACAAGATTATTTTGGATATTAGTCTGTTTATTACCTTTCATCTTGATACCTCTCGTTAATACTTTACTGTGTTCAACTGTAGTGACTGCAACACTTGATGTTATTACCACAAAAAGGGTTAAAAACCAGCAGAAAATTAGATAAAATACGAAATTAGGATGGAACACAAACTCGATTCAGAAGCAAGGTTCAAAGAACCCCTTGAGCATGAACCACCTTGAACATGAACCACCTTGAGCATGAACCACCTTGAACATGAACCACCCTGAACATGAACCACCCTGAACATGAACCACCCTGAACATGAACCACCCTGAACATCACCCATATAGTGTTTTTGTAACCCTTTGCTATACTAAATTATTTTCAAAATTTTTCCCTTAAATACGTTTTGTTTACTTACGTCCACTATGGGAGTTGATCTAAAAGAGCGAAATGGTGTCCTGCATTCTACACTGGACACTAAACATTTCGCCCAATCCAGCTAAGCTGCTGAAAGCGTTTTGACTGCCACGCTTCCATATCCAGAATGTTTACAGAGTTGTGTTATCTTCAGCCTCATTATCATTTACTGTCTCCTAGATGTCAACAAGATGGTGAGGCAGACTGTGATCACCTGAACACTGATTGTCTTAATGTTGACCAAGAAGTTTCATGTTCTCTGAAGGACCAGAATATTAATGTGTCCCAACGTCCACTTGAGTGTACGTCTCGCTTAACCTCCACTTGAGTGTACGTGTCGCTTAACCTCCATTTGAGTGTACGTCTCGCTTAACCTCCATTTGAGTGTACGTCTCGTTTAACTTCCACTTGAGTGTACGTCTCGTTTAAACTCAACTTGAGTGTACGTCTCGCTTAACCTCCACTTGAGTGTACGTCTCACTTAACCTCCACTTGGATGTACGTCTCGCTTAACCTCCACTTGAGTGTACGTCTCATTTAACCTCCACTTGGATGTACGTCTCACTTAACCTCCACTTGGGTGTACGTCTCACCTAACCTCCACTTGAGTGTACGTCTCACTTAACGGACTCAATAAAATATGCACTGATGCCACTTTCGTGAACTGTCTCATTTTAACTTCAGCCGGAATCACAGTTTGTTGTCATGAGAAAATTGTGTAGCGCCTGACTACATACACGTTCGTTTCGTTGCTCAAGCCGAATGTATCATGAGGAAAAAGTCCAGTAAGCAAGTGAAAGTTTCTAGACGAGAAAGTGAAAGCACATTCCATAAACAGATTTATGAGTAGGTATTACTGAACCCATGAGACAAGTATTAGTCTAACTGTAAAGTACATGAGTGTACTTTGAGTTTCTGTTCGACCACTGACTCGTGACCTCAGACAGCTTTCTCAGACTGATGAACTGGATGCTGGTGATTAAATATTTTAGCCATTCTCAGAGTTGTGATGAATGGTTTGAAAAACCGACAAGTTGAAGATTGAGACACTTATGCAGCATATGGGAATCTTTATTCAGGAAACGTTTCGCCACGCAGTGGCTTCATCAGTCCAATACAAAGAGGAAGGCGTAAGGAGAGGAGGAGAATGAGGTAATCAGTCCCTCAACCTGGAGTCGATGTGTTCAGTCCATCAATCTTGTAGAAAGTACAGCATAGGGCCGTAGACGTGGCTTATATACTGTAGTGAGGTGACGTGAAGCAGATGGAGGCGGGGTCATAGTGGTACCAACCACTAGTCGAAGTAGGTCTTCGTCCAAAGGGATCTTGGGATCATGGGATCTTGTTACAAAGAATTCTTCAACACTTGTTCAACCTTTGGACGAAGACCTACTTCGACTAGTGGTTGGTACCACTATGACCCCGCCTCCATCTGCTTCACGTCACCTCACTACAGTATATAAGCCACGTCTACGGCCCTATGCTGTACTTTCTACAAGATTGATGGACTGAACACATCGACTCCAGGTTGAGGGACTGATTACCTCATTCTCCTCCTCTCCTTACGCCTTCCTCTTTGATTGAGATGATGAAGCCACTGCGTGGCGAACGTTTCCTGAATAAAGATTCCCATATGCTGCATAAGTGTCTCAATCTTCAACTTGTCGGTTTTTCAAACCATTCATCACAACTGTCAGACACTGCAGCATCATGGGATCTTGTTACAAAGAATTCTTCAACACTTGTTCAACCTTTGGACGAAGACCTACTTCGACTAGTGGATGATACCACTATGACCCCGCCTCCATCTGCTTCACGTCACCTCACTACAGTATATAAGCCACGTCTACGGCCCTATGCTGTACTTTCTACAAGATTGATGGACTGAACACATCGACTCCAGGTTGAGGGACTGATTACCTCATTCTCCTCCTCTCCTTACGCCTTCCTCTTTGTATTGGACTGATGAAGCCACTGCGTGGCGAAACGTTTCCTGAATAAAGATTCCCATATGCTGCATAAGTGTCTCAACATTCTCAGAGTTAAATTCATTGAGAAAAACCTCCTTTACATCGTATCCCAAATGCTTAGTGAATGCTCCTTGGGTATAAATGGAACAGTTGCTTGAGGTCGTATTGTGTAGTAGTGGTGCTAGTAGTGGTGGTAGTGGTGGTGTTGCTGCTAGTGGTGGTAGTGGTGGTAGTGGTGATAGTAGTGGTAGCGGTGGTTGTGGTGGTAGTGGTGATAGTAGTGGTAGTAGTAGTAGTGGTAATGGTGGTAATGGTAGTAGTGGTAGTAGTGGTAATGGTAGTAGTGGTAGTGGTGGTAATGATAGTAGTGGTAGTCGTGGTAATGGTAGTAGTGGCAGTCGTGGTAATGGTAGTAGTGGTAGTCGTGGTAATAGTAGTGGTAGTCATGGTAATAGTAGTGGTAGTCGTGGTAATAGTAGGGGTAGTATGTAATAGTAGTGGTGTCGTGGAAATAGTTTAGTGGAAAAGTGTTTTTGGGTAATGGTAGTAGTGGTAGTGCTGATTTTGTAGCTTCTGCTCTTGTTTACATTTCACATTCCTGCTGCCACTTTTGTTGATTTTTTTTTTGTTATTCCTGGTGCAGCTGCTGTTGATTATGTTGCTGTTTGGACTATTGCTGTTCTAGCCGTTGATATGTCCTACTCCTGTTTGTTCTGCTCTAACTGCTCATGTTTACCGTTCCTATTTTCTCTTCAAATTTTTCCTTATTCTTGCTTCCTCTTTTGATTTTCCAGTTGGTGGCGCTGTTATTGTTGTTTTTGCTTGCAATGTTCAAGTTGTTCCTGCTGCTATTGTTCCTACCGCTGCTGTTAATGGGAGGGGTTGGATTTGATAAGAGCCTATCTAACAGGTCATTAGGCCAGCTGCAGTGCTCCTCAATTCTTATGTGCTTGCTCTTGTGGTGTTGCAACTATTGCCACTGTTACTATTGCTACTACTTTTAATGACAAAGCTTATGATGCCGTTGCGTTGGATTGTTGCAACTTTTCCGTTGTTGCTACGATGACTCTTATATTTTACTGTTGATGCTGCTGTTTTTATAATTGTTCCATGTAATATAATTATTACTGAGAGTTATTGCCAAGCATAAATTAAAGCACTTTTGCAATTCCTGAAATGAATTTCACTTTCACGAATTTCGAATGCAAAGAAAATTCTCTTGGGGTAAGGAAGGACTGGAGAGGAAGTGGAATAGAGGTGGGGGGGGGGGGGGGGAGAAAGTGAGAAAAAAGAGAAAGGAAAAAGGGGAAAAGGGGGGAGAGAGAGAAGAGAGAGAGAAAAGAGAGAGAGAGAGAGAGAGAGAAGAGGAAGAGAAAGGAGAGAGGAGGAGGAGGGGAAGGAAAGAAGGGGTAGATACGTACCCTACTCATGCCCACAAGAATTTGATGCAGCATTTGGTGAAACTTCTCACGTTATGCTCACACAATAATATGGATTACCACATTCCTCCTGCAGCCACGCGGCTCTACTCCTTCCTACTGAAGCCACCTGACGGGAAGCGCCTACAGTGGAGCCACTCGAAGAGACCTAAACGAAAGCTACATGGGAGACTGAAAGGCAGTAAACGAGAAAAGTATTCAATAGTTGACAACAGTGGGTGGTGATAGTGGCAGGAAGCAGTTGCTGGTGACAGTGGTAGGCAATGGAAAATTTTGCCCAAAAACAGACCCAGTAAATAGCACGTAGTAAATTATGGTCTTGCTATCTAACGTTATTTTTTCCAGAATATATTAAGTTTCTCCTAGATAAGAAATTCATTGGCCAATTCTTTTAGCTACAACTCCTAAAAATGTTACGTTAAAAAAAAAGTTTGCAGTCACTTTAGTTATGAGATTTGGAAGGGTCTAAATTACTAATAGTCATTATTCATAAGTAAGATTCAAGCTTATTTGTGCAAAGCTTTTAATTATAAGTAGCCATGAAGGCAAAGAAGGGAATGTACGAGAGTACAGTGGTACATTCTTGTGTGGGTGTGAAGCTTGGGTTGTAAATGCTGCAACGAGGAGGCGGCCGGAGGCAGTGGAGATGTCGTGTCTAAGGGCAATGTGTGATGCAGGGTAGGGGTCGTCTTCGAAAAGGTTGAAGGGAGGGGGTAAAGGAGGTTTTGTGGGCGAGGGTCTTGGACTTCCAGTAAGCGTGCGTGAGCGTGTTAGATAGAGTGAATGGAGGCGAATGGCTTTTGGGACCTGACGAGCTGTTGGAGTGTGAGCAGGGTAATATTTTGTGAAGAGATTCAGGGAAACCGGTTAGCCGGCTCTAGTCCTGAAAATGAGAAGTACGATGCCTGCACTTTAAAGAAGGGGTTTGGGATGCTGGCAGTTTGGAGGGACATCTAATCTGTTGTATCTGAGCTCCTCTGCAAAGACAGTGATTATGTATGAGTGATGGTGAAAGTGTTGAATGATGAAAGTTTTTTCTTTTTTTTTTTTTCTTTCTGGGTCACCCTGCCTCGGCGGGAAACGACGGACGTGTTAACAGAAAGAAATTTCAATTTCCTGTTGCATCTACTTAAATATAGTGCATCAGTTCACTTGTTCTAGTAACTTTAAATATATCTGAAGGCCTTTTTGCAATATTAACAATAGAATTTGTAAAAGACAAGGGAGTGTCGAACAAGAGTCTAGCACCACTAGCAAAGCCAACTTACCCACTTATTCATTTATCAGAGTTCACTCTGAAGCCAACCATGAAATAGTTTCAAATGATATAAAAATTCGCAGTCACAAAACAGAGTGAATTAAAAAACTGAGCTGATATATTAGGCAACCTAATGTAAAGTTTGACTAAATGATAATGAATCTTCTACAAAGTTATTCATCATAAGATAATTGTAGTTACCCCTTTGTTTGGTTTAGTTTTCTGTTATATAAACTTGGTGATATGACAGTGACCGACCTGGAGGAGTGACCTTAAGAACATTAACTTATAATTATTAAGTTTAATAGTTTAAGTTTATTGGTCCCTTACTAACAGAAAACAGTGACGTACGTTTATTGTCTAACATTTATATATATAAAAAAAAAAAAAATCACATTTACATATACTCAGAAAACTTGTTATTTATAAACATTTGTGTTTATGATGTATATGCTGCTTTGAAAAAATTATAATAAAATAAAAAAAAAAAAAAAAAAAGATTGGCAATGCTTCTTAATAAGTGATCGATACCATGCCTAACCCTTCTAGGGTAGGGTAGGTGCCTGAGCCCGAGCCTTTAGCTCGTAAGACTGTCATTCCCATTTGCTCCCTTGGGGCGGGGATGACAGACCAGAGAGGCCTAGCTTGTGGCTAGGCCTGGGGACAGTTGGTCCCAAAGATAAGGAGGTACTTGTGCCTCCTCCCATGGGAGAGTTAGGTCTCAGACACTCCCTAAAGAGGGAGCCAAGGCCGGGCCACCACTTGGAAAAGGCCCGGGCCGGGAGAATACCGGCTAATCTTTAATAATAATAATAATAATAATAATAAATTCTTAGTAAGTCATTTGTAAAGAGAAACAGTTCACACAAATATTTAAAAATGGCAACTAAAGCGTTTTCTATTAATCGTTTAATCTCAACGGAAAGTTGTGAACTATTACACCATTTACTATCAACAAGTAAAGCAAATCTCTCGTCAAGACTTCTCTTGATTTGTTTGTTCAATTTTTTATTATTCAGGGATAAATGCAAGGCGCTATATGTGATGCACCTTGATTTTCAGAGCTTATGCTAAGATTATTCCTTAAAAAACTTCCCTCAGAAGTACAATTGCATTTCATCATAGACGGATGTGTACTGAGATGTTCTGAAGACTGGTTGACACAGACAACTTGTAAACCTTAACGGAAAGGCTTCATGATGGCTGAAGGTAACAAGTGGCGTGCCGCAAAGGTTGGTCTTGGGACCGGTTTCTATTCTTCATTTGCATAAATGACATCGATAATGGATTTTGCTGTACAATATCAAAATTGGCTGATGGTAAAACTAGGAATTCAAAGTTACACCCTTTGAGCTTCAAATAGTCCCAGCAAACTTATCTTGATGAGTGCAAAATGATACATACTGCACGACAAAATAATTTTTTACTGACCACTTAGAGCTAATGGAAAGCGAACAATTATTAAGAAGGCTATATACTGAGGCAGTGTAAAAAAAAAAATGCCTTTTTGGTAGATATGAGGATTTTTCGATCTGTTTAATTCATGTTCATTCTGTACAAGTTACTGATCTGCCCTAAGCTTGTGTGTATGTGTATGTATGTGTGTATATATATATATATATATATATATTATATATATATAATATATATATATATATATATAAAAATATATATATATAATATATATATTATACATATACATATATCGTGCCGAATAGGCAGAACTTGCGATATAGGACAAGTGAAAATTTGTGTATGCAATAATTTCGCCAAAATCATTCTAAACCTAACGAAAAAAATATATTTGATTGTGTTTGCTGAGTACTAAATTACTGTAAACATATTTAAAATATATTTAGTTGGGTTAGGCTAAAATAAATTGCTCTTGTTATAATAAAGTTAGGTAAGTTTTCTAAGATTCTTTTGGGTCAAAATTAAATTTTTTACATTAACATTAATGAAAAACATATCTTTAAACGTATAAGAGAAAATTTTAGAAAGGACTTAATTTTAAATGAGTTCTTGCTAATTGACCAGTTTTACATATTCGGCACGACATTATATATATATATATATATATATATATATATATATATATATTATATTATATATATATATATATATATATATATATATTATATAATATATACATATTATATGACGAAAGACATAAGCTGAAGGTTTCCAGCAACGACTGATGACGCTGATGACATTACTAATAACTTATGAAAGTCGTTTATAAGACTGGAATTTATTAAAGCTTTTCCAAATAAAAACAAATTCTTGAATTGATACGAATATTAAAACTTAACAAAGAACACGTCTCTCTTTGTTAAAATATTACTACTGTAATATTGCTACTGTAACACTGCTACTGTAATATTGCTACTGTAATATTGCTACTGTAACATTGCTACTGTAATATTGCTACTGTAATATTGCTACTGTAATATTGCTACTGTAACACTGCTACTGTAACACTGCTACTGTAATATTGCTACTGTAATATTGCTACTGTAACACTGCTACTGTAATATTGCTACTGTAACACTGCTACTGTAATATTGCTACTGTAATATTGCTACTGTATTATTGCTACTGTAATATTGCTACTGTAATATTGCTACTGTAATATTGCTACTGTAATATTGCTACTGTAACACTGCTACTGTAATATTGCTACTGTAATATTGCTACTGTAATATTGCTACTGTAACACTGCTACTGTAACACTGCTACTGTAATATTGCTACTGTAACACTGCTACTGTAACACTGCTACTGTAATATTGCTACTGTAACACTGCTACTGTAATATTGCTACTGTAACACAGCTACTGTAATATTGCTACTGTAATATTGCTACTGTAATATTGCTACTGTAATATTGCTACTGTAATATTGCTACTGTAACACTGCTACTGTAATATTACTACTGTAATATTGCTACTGTAATATTGCTACTGTAATATTGCTACTGTAATATTGCTACTGTAATATTGCTACTGTAACACTGCTACTGTAATATTGCTACTGTAATATTGCTACTGTAACACTGCTACTGTAATATTGCTACTGTAACACTGCTACTGTAATATTGCTACTGTAATATTGCTACTGTAACACTGCTACTGTAATATTGCTACTGTAACACTGCTACTGTAATATTGCTACTGTAACACTGCTACTGTAATATTGCTACTGTAATATTGCTACTGTAATATTGCTACTGTAACACTGCTACTGTAATATTGCTACTGTAATATTGCTACTGTAACACTGCTACTGTAATATTGCTACTGTAATATTGCTACTGTAATATTGCTACTGTAATATTGCTACTGTAACACTGCTACTGTAATATTGCTACTGTAATATTGCTACTGTAATATTGCTACTGTAATATTGCTACTGTAACACTGCTACTGTAACACTGCTACTGTAATATTGCTACTGTAACACTGCTACTGTAATATTGCTACTGTAACACAGCTACTGTAATATTGCTACTGTAATATTGCTACTGTAATATTGCTACTGTAATATTGCTACTGTAATATTGCTACTGTAACACTGCTACTGTAATATTACTACTGTAATATTGCTACTGTAATATTGCTACTGTAATATTGCTACTGTAATATTGCTACTGTAATATTGCTACTGTAACACTGCTACTGTAATATTGCTACTGTAATATTGCTACTGTAACACTGCTACTGTAATATTGCTACTGTAACACTGCTACTGTAATATTGCTACTGTAATATTGCTACTGTAACACTGCTACTGTAATATTGCTACTGTAACACTGCTACTGTAATATTGCTACTGTAATATTGCTACTGTAACACTGCTACTGTAATATTGCTACTGTAATATTGCTACTGTAATATTGCTACTGTAACACTGCTACTGTAATATTGCTACTGTAATATTGCTACTGTAATATTGCTACTGTAATATTGCTACTGTAATATTGCTACTGTAATATTGCTACTGTAATATTGCTACTGTAATATTGCTACTGTAAATATTGCTACTGTAATAATTGCTACTGTAATATTGCTACTGTAATATTGCTACTGTAACACTGCTACTGTAATATTGCTACTGTAATATTGCTACTGTAACACTGCTACTGTAATATTGCTACTGTAATATTGCTACTGTAATATTGCTACTGTAATATTGCTACTGTAACACTGCTACTGTAATATTGCTACTGTAACACTGCTACTGTAATATTGCTACTGTAATATTGATACTGTAATATTGCTACTGTAATATTGCTACTGTAATATTGCTACTGTAACACTGCTACTGTAATATTGCTACTGTAACACTGCTACTGTAACACTGCTACTGTAATATTACTACTGTAACACTGCTACTGTAATATTGCTACTGTAATATTGCTACTGTAACACTGCTACTGTAATATTACTACTGTAACACTGCTACTGTAACACTGCTACTGTAATATTGCTACTGTAACACTGCTACTGTAACACTGCTACTGTAATATTACTACTGTAACACTGCTACTGTAATATTGCTACTGTAATATTGCTACTGTAACACTGCTACTGTAACACTGCTACTGTAATATTGCTACTGTAATATTGCTACTGTAACACTGCTACTGTAATATTGCTACTGTAACACTGCTACTGTAATATTGCTACTGTAATATTGCTACTGTAATATTGCTACTGTAACACTGCTACTGTAATATTGCTACTGTAATATTGCTACTGTAATATTGCTACTGTAATATTGCTACTGTAATATTGCTGCTGTAACACTGCTACTGTAATATTGCTACTGTAATAATGCTACTGTAATATTGCTACTGTAATATTGCTACTGTAACACTGCTACTGTAATATTGCTACTGTAATATTGCTACTGTAATATTGCTACTGTAATATTGCTACTATAACACTGCTACTGTAATATTGCTACTGTAACACTGCTACTGTAATATTGCTACTGTAATATTGCTACTGTAATATTGCTACTGTAATATTGCTACTGTAACACTGCTACTGTAATATTGCTACTGTAATATTGCTACTGTAACACTGCTACTGTAATATTGCTACTGTAACACTGCTACTGTAATATTGCTACTGTAACACTGCTACTGTAATATTGCTACTGTAAATTGCTACTGTAATATTGCTACTGTAATATTGCTACTGTAACACTGCTACTGTAATATTGCTACTGTAATAATTGCTACTTATATAATATTGCAGCTACTGTAATATTGCTACTGTAACACTGCTACTGTAATATTGCTACTGTAAATTTTGCTACTGTAATATTGCTACTGTAATATTGCTACTGTAAACAACTGCTACTGTAATATTGCTACTGTAATATTGCTACTGTAACACTGCTACTGTAATATTGCTACTGTAACACTGCTACTGTAATATTACTACTGTAATATTGCTACTGTAATATTGCTACTGTAATATTGCTACTGTAACACTGCTACTGTAATATTGCTACTGTAATATTGCATACTGTAACAACTGCTACTGTAATATTGCTACTGTAATATTGCTACTGTAACACTGCTACTGTAATATTGCTACTGTAATATTGCTACTGTAATATTGCTACTGTAACACTGCTACTGTAATATTGCTACTGTAACACTGCTACTGTAACACTGCTACTGTAACACTGCTACTGTAATATTGCTACTGTAATATTGCTACTGTAACACTGCTACTGTAATATTGCTACTGTAATATTGCTACTGTAATATTGCTACTATAACACTGCTACTGTAATATTGCTACTGTAATATTGCTACTGTAACACTGCTACTGTAATATTGCTACTGTAATATTGCTACTGTAATATTGCTACTGTAACACTGCTACTGTAATATTACTACTGTAATATTGCTACTGTAATATTGCTACTGTAATATTGCTACTGTAACACTGCTACTGTAATATTGCTACTGTAATATTGCTACTGTAACACTGCTACTGTAATATTGCTACTGTAATATTGCTACTGTAATATTGCTACTGTAAACACTGCTACTGTAATATTGCTACTGTAATATTGCTACTGTAATATTGCTACTGTAATATTGCTACTGTAACACTGCTACTGTAATATTGCTACTGTAACACTGCTACTGTAATATTGCTACTGTAATATTGCTACTGTAATATTGCTACTGTAACACTGCTACTGTAATATTACTACTGTAATATTGCTACTGTAACACTGCTACTGTAATATTGCTACTGTAACACTGCTACTGTAATATTGCTACTGTAATATTGCTACTGTAATATTGCTACTGTAACACTGCTACTGTAATATTGCTACTGTAATATTGCTACTGTAATATTGCTACTGTAACACTGCTACTGTAACACTGCTACTGTAATATTGCTACTGTAATATTGCTACTGTAACACTGCTACTGTAACACTGCTACTGTAACACTGCTACTGTAATATTGCTACTATAATATTGCTACTGTAATATTGCTACTGTAACACTGCTACTGTAACACTGCTACTGTAATATTGCTACTGTAATATTGCTACTGTAATATTGCTACTGTAACACTGCTACTGTAATATTGCTACTGTAATATTGCTACTGTAACACTGCTACTGTAACACTGCTACTGTAACAGTGCTATTGTAACACTGCTACTGTAATATTGCTACTGTAACACTGCTACTGTAACACTGCTACTGTAATATTGCTACTGTAACACTGCTACTGTAACACTGCTACTGTAACACTGCTACTGTAACACTGCTACTGTAATATTGCTACTGTAACACTGCTACTGTAACACTGCTACTGTAACACTGCTACTGTAACACTGCTACTGTAACACTGCTACTGTAACACTGCTACTGTAACACTGCTACTGTAATATTGCTACTGTAACACTGCTACTGTAACACTGCTACTGTAACACTGCTACTGTAACACTGCTACTGTAACACTGCTACTGTAATATTGCTACTGTAACACTGCTACTGTAACACTGCTACTGTAATATTGCTACTGTAATATTGCTACTGTAACACTGCTACTGTAATATTGCTACTGTATATATTGCTACTGTAATATGCTACTGTAACACTGCTACTGTAACATGCTACTGTAATATTGCTACTGTATATTGCTACTGTAACACTGCTACTGTAATATTGCTACTGTAATATTGCTACTGTAATTACTGCTAACTGTGAACACTGCTACTGTAATATTGCTACTGTAATATTGCTACTGTAATATTGCTACTGTAACACTGCTACTGTAATATTGCTACTGTAATATTGCTACTGTAATACTGCTACTGTAACACTGCTACTGTAATATTGCTACTGTAACACTGCTACTGTAATATTGCTACTGTAACACTGCTACTGTAATATTGCTACTGTAAATTGCTACTGTAATATTGCTACTGTAACACTGCTACTGTAATATTGCTACTGTAATATTGCTACTGTAACACTGCTACTGTATACACGCTACTGTAATATTGCTACTGTAATATTGCTACTGTAATACTGCTACTGTAAATATTGCTACTGTAAACACTGCTACTGTAATATTGCTACGTAACACTGCTAACTTGTAATATTGCTACTGTAATATTGCTACTGTAATATTGCTACTGTAACACTGCTACTGTAACACTGCTAATGTAACACTGCTACTGTAACACTGCTACTGTAACACTGCTACTGTAACACTGCTACTGTAACACTGCTACTGTAACACTGCTACTGTAATATTGCTACTGTNAACACTGCTACTGTAACACTGCTACTGTAACACATGCTACTGTAACACTGCTACTGTAACACTGCTACTGTAACACTGCTACTGTAACACTGCTACTGTAATATTACTACTGTAATCAAAACATACAACACTGGGTTTAAAATATAAGTAAACACGTGATATTCATGATATTTAACAATGAGAGTAATACTGTACAAACACTTGGAAATATATTGTACAAATACTTTTCTTCAAACCCAAGACTTTAATAGTCTTATTTGTTTATGAGTGTATGTTGCACTTAACATTTATTTTGTATACTTGTATATAAGTGGCACTGTCAAGTCGGTCAAACAATCTGACCTTAAAAAAGATTAATAAACACACACACACACACATATATACATACACACACACACACACACACACACACATATATACAATATATACATACACACACACACACACACACACAATATACATACACCACACACACACACACACACACACACACACACACATTCACTTGTGTATATATAAATATATATTGTGCTGAATAGGTCAAACTTGCGATTTTGGCTTAAATAGCAACGCTCTTCTTGCCGAATAAGGCAAGCAAAATTTTGTGTATGCAATAATTTTACAAAAAATCATTCTGAACCTAATGAAAAAAAAATATATTTCATTGTGTGCGGTTATTAAATTATTCTAAACTTAGCTAAACTATATTTAGTTGGATTAGGCTAAATTAAACTGTGCTTGTTACAATAAGGTTAGGTAAGTTTCTTAAGGTTCTTTTGGTACAAAATTATTAATGTTTACATTAACATAAATAATAGTATTTATATATATATATATTATATATTATATTATATATATATATATATATATATATATATATATATATATATATAAAATTTCAATAAAACTAATAAATTAGAAAGGAGAAAAAACACATCGGCCAGTTGAGAAAAACACATTAAGTATTCAAGCGTAAATAAAAATGATTATTATGCCTTGATAAAGAGGAGGTAGACTATACCTGGAGCTGTATACTGCGACGACGCTCATTCACTGAACAGCAAATATGGCGGACAAGGTCAGCAGAAAATTTGCAGTGAACAACGCACAAATGTGCAGGACGAAAGTATCTGAGGAGATTTTGACGAAAACAAAAGTAGTAAGCCTGTCGAATTTGCAAAATAATCAGAGGTGAAATGCTTAGCAAAAACTACAATTTATAAATGATAAATTATGCCAACAGAAATAATTGTCACAGGAAATTCGCTGGCTAAAAGTCAGAAGAGCAAAAGTAGCAAAGAAAAATACAAACAAAATTGTTAGTTGTGAGTGATGGCGGAGGCGGTGCAGCGGGCTCCTCCCATGCTAACTGGGTACCTTCACATTAATATTAATGGTCTTTATCTCTCATCTATTTTTTTCCCTTCCAAGTACGATGGACCCGGATTGAAGTATAATGGATATCGTTGGCATTTGGAGACCAAGGGATATTACAAAAATTATGATTTTTTTTATATTTTTTGCAGCGATTTTTGGTATAAGTAACAAAAAGGCACAATACCGTGATTGGAACAATACACAATACATTTGTGTATTTTTGGTATACCCCGGAGCATTACGTTAGTGTATGGGCGACATCGAGGCTGCTTGAATTTACGATCTGTCTTATCTGATACGTTGTGTCTCGTTGGATTAAAGAACGAGTGATAACATTTGGCTGGGTGTACGCCTATATGAAAAAGATATGTGCGCTGATAAATGAACGTTTGTTTAGTTGGTGTGCCTAGACGACTGAACACTGACCTGAATGAACACGATCTGGGTACATGGTAACGTAGGTTAAAACGTATGAGTGAATGAACGCATGCCTGAAAGATATGCCTGGGTAAATGAACGTTTGGTTAGTTGAACGCCTTGATATGTGCCGAGACGAGTGAACACCAGCTTTGAGGACCACAATCTGGGTACATGGTAACAGAGGTGAGAACACTTATGAACCTCTTCATGGATGATTATCACAATGAACATCTCTAGTGTGAACGCCTGTCTAATAAACACATACTCGCATACATGGAAAAAATGCAATGCCACAAGGGCCTGGAACACTGTGACATGATTATGGAACAAGAGGCTGGAACACCATGGAATGACGACTATGAAACAAAACAAGCGCATAAAAAACACGGAATGACACAAATACAGAATAACATGAGCACGAAACAACAGCATAGAACAATTAAAAAAACCCACAGAACATCAAGAACCCCAACAACAAAAATTAAGGAACAAAATCGTGGATTAACAAAAAAAAAATGAAAATAAGGAATAAGAAAAAAGACATAAAATGGAATTACCAAAATAAAACAAAAGAGTAAACAACACGCATGGAACAAGATGAACAGGGAGCACGAGCGGAACACCTCAAGCATGGAACACAAGAAAGGTTCATCGCTCAAAGCGACCCACCAAGATTCACGGAAATGATAATAACACAGTTGCAAAACAGATCACGGAACGGGTGGGACTTGAACGTGAGTCCTAAAGCTCACAGACTGGCAAGTTGTAGGTCTCACTTGCCATGGGTTCAAACCTCAACCGTTCCGTGA
>NC_069405.1:64895423-64900423 GCF_026875155.1 Cherax quadricarinatus
CTTTAAACGTTTAAGAGAAATTTTTTAGAAAGGACTTAATTTTAAACGAGTTCTTGCTAATTGACCAATTTTACCTATTCGGCACGATATATATATATATATATATATATATATATATATATATATATATATATATATATATATATATATATATTATAACGGAAACTACTTTTTCTTGAAAACATAGAAAACTTAGTGTGGGATTTGTATTTTCCTGTTGGATAAAAACAGGGTTGGAAGGAGTTTCATTAATGTTTGCCAGAGTGCTGCCAGGCGAGGTCAAGACTCTCCTGATGGAGGCGAAGAAGTAGGCGGTGCGAGGCACGAGGGCGATACCGTCAGCAATGTGCTCCATCCATAAGCTCCGGCTTCTGATGTATAATCCGAATTTCATTGTTCCCGGCTTTTACGGCACGATGAAAAATGCATGACTGAAGCTGCCGTACAAAATGCGAGAGTTGGGTTGCGAGAGCTCATTATACAATTACCATAATCATTATTGCACAGTCACTGATGAAGACCCGGACAGACTGAGTGATGGAGCAAGGAGAGAAGCTCCGTTCCACCATCTTGTCTTACAAAAGGATTCCTATCAAATACTTCCTGATTTATCAAGATCTGTCGTAAAATGCGGTAGATGTTCCAAGCTTGTTAATGGCTAATAGGATAATAGGTTATAAATGGTAGGAGATATGCGACTTGTGGCAACGATCAAGTCCCTCGTGTACAAAAAGTTGCACTAATAACCGGTCTCTGACAAATGACAAAATTGCTATCGCAGGATCTCCACCACAAGACAATGGCCAACATTCCCCATCTGATGAACTAACCGGATGGTTGATGACATGGCCGCTCCTGCCAGAGTTACCATGTACATACTAAGCATACGACCAGACCTCCATTACCACGTGATAATAATTCTAACTAATATCTAGGAATTTGAAACTTGTTCTCAAGTCTAAATGCCTCGATTTAAACCAGTTCCAACTCGGAAAAAAAAGTATGTGGCTCTTTCTATTATGGACATCCCGAAATGAGGGAAAAATTTATTTAACACCTTTTTTACTTATAGATAATCATTTGCTAATGAGATAAGTGGTCGCCTTTAAAACGCGCGTTGATTGGTTCCTTGTTTCAAAAGGACAAAGCCTCTGATCTGCATTCAGCCAATCAGCGGCAGGTATTCTAGCCAGTAGTATTTTTTTATTACCCAGACACCCTGACTTCGTTAGTGTCCCCCAGATAAGCAGTGGGTGACCACTCGTGACCTCGTTACGCTGTACTCTGTGAACTTGTTCATTCATTAAGATTATCTAGCTCCTGAGCTTCATTGTCACCTGGGAGGCGTGATGTGGGGTCCAGGGCACTCCAGGGGGTCCAGGACACAACTGGGGCTCTGAACACCAAGACGACCTCTGAGACGCAGGTGCTGCCTACTACCACATCATGCCTCCCCCTTACCACACCATGCCTCCCCGCTACCACACCATGCCTCCCCGCTACCACACCATGCCTCCCCGCTACCACACCATGCCTCCCCGCTACCACATCATGCCTCCCCGCTACCACACCATGCCTCCCCGCTACCACACCATGCCTCCCCGCTACCACACCATGCCTCCCCGCCTACCACACTATGCCTCTCCCCGCTACCACACCATGCCTCCCGCTACCACACCATGCCTCCCCGCTACCACACCATGCCTCCCCGCTACCACACCATGCCTCCCCGCTACCACACCATGCCTCCCCGCTACCACACCATGCCTCCCCGCTACCACACATGCCTCCCCGCTACCACACCATGCCTCCCCGCTACCACACCATGCCTCCCCGCTACCACACCATGCCTCCCCGCTACCACACATGCCTCCCCGCTACCACACCATGCCTCCCCGCTACCACACCATGCCTCCCCGCTACCACACCATGCCTCCCCGCTACAATAACCACAGTTTCTGTTGGTTTTAGTTCACACGGCTGAAATTTTTTATATCCCTGATGAAGATTGAGACACTTATGCAGCATATGGGAATCTTTATTCAGGAAACGTTTCGCCACACAGTGGCTTCATCAGTCCAATACAAAGAGGAAGGCGAAAGGAGAGGAGGAGAATGAGGTAATCAGTCCCTCAACCTGGAGTCGATGTGTTCAGTCCATCAATCTTGTAGAATGTACAGCATAGGGCCGTAGACGTGGCTTATATACTGTAGTGAGGTGACGTGAAGCAGATGGAGGCGGGGTCATAGTGGTACCATCCACTAGTCGAAGTAGGTCTTCGTCCAAAGGTTGAACAAGTGTTGAAGAATTCTTTGTAACAAGACCCCATGATGCTGCCGTGTCTGACTGTGATGAATGGTTTGAAAAACCGACAAGTTGAAGATTGAGACACTTATGCAGCATATGGGAATCTTTATTCAGGAAACGTTTCGCCACACAGTGGCTTCATCAGTCCAATACAAAGAGGAAGGCGTAAGGAGAGGAGGAGAATGAGGTAATCAGTCCCTCAACCTGGAGTCGATATGTTCAGTCCATCAATCTTGTAGAATGTACAGCATAGGGCCGTAGACGTGGCTTATATACTGTAGTGAGGTGACGTGAAGCAGATGGAGGCGGGGTCATAGTGGTACCATCCACTAGTCGAAGTAGGTCTTCGTCCAAAGGTTGAACAAGTGTTGAAGAATTCTTTGTAACAAGACCCCATGATGCTGCCGTGTCTGACAGTTGTGATGAATGGTTTGAAAAACCGACAAGTTGAAGATTGAGACACTTATGCAGCATATGGGAATCTTTATTCAGGAAACGTTTCGCCACAGTGGCTTCATCAGTCCAATACAAAGAGGAAGGCGTAAGGAGAGGAGGAGAATGAGGTAATCAGTCCCTCAACCTGGAGTCGATGTATTCAGTCCATCAATCTTGTAGAATGTACAGCATAGGGCCGTAGACGTGGCTTATATACTGTAGTGAGGTGACGTGAAGCAGATGGAGGCGGGGTCATAGTGGTACCATCCACTAGTCGAAGTAGGTCTTCGTCCAAAGGTTGAACAAGTGTTGAAGAATTCTTTGTAACAAGACCCCATGATGCTGCCGTGTCTGACAGTTGTGATGAATGGTTTGAAAAACCGACAAGTTGAAGATTGAGACACTTATGCAGCATATGGGAATCTTTATTCAGGAAACGTTTCGCCACACAGTGGCTTCATCAGACTGATTACCTCATTCTCCTCCTCTCCTTACGCCTTCCTCTTTGTATTGGACTGATGAAGCCACTGTGTGGCGAAACGTTTCCTGAATAAAGATTCCCATATGCTGCATAAGTGTCTCAATCTTCAACTTGTCGGTTTTTCAAACCATTCATCACAACTTTTATATCCCTGATAAGTGAAATTGTGTACTACCACCAAGTAATAAAACAGACATAATTAAAGCTTGTTATCTTGTATCTATAACTTCATAATCTTGATATTCATTACGCAATTCACAATCCAAATACTGATTTAATACGCCGCTGTGCTGCAATAAAACATCAATATTACGGTCTTTATTTGCGTGTTTTATATTACAACATTTCGAGTCCCTTTTGAAGGAGCCATTTGTATAAGTATATTATACAGTACAAGACTATTTTTTTTTCAACAAAACTGGATACATCAGTGTGCTGCTACCATTTTCTATACGATAGACAAACAGTATGAACGAAATTTCGTTTCATTCTACTCCCCGTTTGGTGTACTAGCCTCCACGAGCAGTATATATACACCAAACGGGGAGTAGAATGAAATTAGCTTAGAGGCACCCACACCGCCGTATATACTCGGATCAAGGTAGAACAACTAGGTCTGCTGGGTGCTTGATTCTTGAATGATTTGATAGTCCTGTGGGTTAGAGCTTCATGTGATTTTTGGCTCACCATGAGGCGGGCCAAAACAGCATGGGTTCGAGTCCTCTGCTAGTCGCATTGTTACTGAGATATTATATATATATATATATAATATATATATATATATATATATATATATATATTATATATATATATATATATATATATAATTTAACAAGTCGGCCGTCTCCCACCGAGGCTTGGACCATTCACAAGTCACACTAAATGGTTCAAAGTCGGACCGAAACATCGTCACAAGTTTTTCTCTCTCCTATGTGCGGGGTAATTTATGTATTGTTCCAGTCACGGTATTGTGACTTCTGCATACCAAATACCTATCATAGCGGCCCAGTACACACGTCCCAATCAGTACAAATCCATTAATGTTCCCCTAACACTGACTCGATATCAATCCAACACCCACGCAGTAGTAACCCAGTGTCCACCCGCCTACCACTCAATAATAACCCAGTGTCCACCCGCCTACCACTCAACAATAACCCAGTGTCCATCCACCTACCACTCAACAATAACCCAGTGTCCATCCACCTACCACTCAACAATAACCCATCTCCTCCTTATCATCAACCCAGTACCCACATCACTCCCACTCAACATCCACTCAACTCCCACTCATTGTCGACCCAACTCCCAATCAAAAACAGCCCATCTCTCAATATCACCCGAGTTTCCACCCAAAACCCACCCATCACTAAAGTGCCTTTTCTTCTTTAACCTTAATTAAGTTCTCGTCGTAAATGGTAAATGTTAACATTATTATTATAATCAAGGGGGAAGCGCTAAACCCGGAGGATTATACAGCGGTAAATGTTAACAAGAAGTGAAGGTGACAGACATTCAGCGCCTCAGTTAACTCATTTCCTCCCCATAGAAGTTGGTCTTAATATTTATTTTTATTCAAACCCTTTCCTATATTCTCGAATTTCTAAACTTTTTTTCTTAATATACTTCTATGTCTAACATTATACAAACATATTTTTTTTAGCTTGGAAACTGTTTATTGATATTAAAGTTTTCTGTATAATTAAACTGCTATGCAATGTTTATTGTGACTGTTACAATAACTTCTGGACATTGTATTACAATGTTTACATTTCCT
>NC_069405.1:64905423-64935361 GCF_026875155.1 Cherax quadricarinatus
TCGTTAGGTTCAGAATGATTTTGGCGAAATTATTGCATACACAAATTTTCACTTGTCCTATATGGCAAGATGAGCGTTGCTATTTAAGCCAAGATCGCAAGTTCTGCCTATTCGGCACGACATAATTATATATATATATATATATATATATATAATATTATATATATATATATATATATATATATATATATATATATATATATATATATATATGCCAGCTGGCAGGATCACCTGCCTCGGTGGGATATAGCCGGTGTGTTGAACAAAAAATTGTTTTAAGCTTTGTGCACATAACATACAAATTTATAACAGTAGTGAAAAAAGGCTTATTTCTGATAAGAGACATTTTCTAATTATTTCAGATAAATCAATTTGGTTAATAAAACTGGCACATTACGACTTACACAAGTTGACATCAAGGGATTGTTTCCTGTGAGGAAAACAACACAATGTTAGAAGCTGACCAGAAGAGACGCTTTCCGGTTATTGCACAGAATCCAATAAAATTTGTAGCAACGCACCTCAGAGCCGTGAAACATTTCATCCATTTCATACGAAGCATCAACCATTCAAGACTACACAACCCGCACATAGACGAATGAAGACGCTACATAAGCTATTAACAATACTAGCCTTCTAAGTAAGACACTACACACTCTACTAACAATACTAACCTAAGTAAGGCAAACTACTAACAATACAAGCCATCCTAGTACGACACTACACACTCTACTAACAATACTAACCTTCTATGTAAGATGCACTACACACGCTACTAACAATTTTAGTCTAAGTAAGACACTAACAATACTAACCTTCTAACTCACACTACACACTCTGCTAACAATACTAACCTTCTAAGTAAGACACACGACACACACACATACTAACAATACTAACCTTCTAAGGTACACTGTTGAAATTTTAAAGACGATCAGGGTAAATTTTCTCCATGACACGGGAACAAAATATGTTAATGGATTATGTAACATTGTACATAGGTCAGCCAGGCGTGCAAATAGTTCCTTGAATCTTACCCAAGATACACTACACCAGCGCTGAAAATTTGAAGTCGATCGAATAAGGAGTTCTTGAGTAAACGGAAATTTTGGAGAAAGAAAATGAGAAAATTCGGAAAAATAGACAAAATTTTCAGTTTTCTTTTTCTGTTTATATTCCATTTAAATTTCTCGGCAATCTTGAATGAAAAACATTTGATTTTTATTGTTTAAGAAAGTTCAGTTTAATAAAATTGGCTAAAAAAAAATAGTAAATTGGCACCCATACAGCCCAAAATTAATTTGAAATAGTTACAATTAAGAAACATCAGCGTTTAGGGCTTGAAACCGACTACAAGTCATTCTCTAATTATTACATGTGAAGTAATTTATTTAATAAATTTGGTAAGTCGAAATTTACACAGCTCAATGTGAGCGCCAAGCTTTGTTTTATTAAAGCTCATCAATGATGAAAGTTTGAAGCCGATCAAGAAAGGCATTCCCCAGTAACTGATCTGATTCCAAGTTTTATACCACTTCACAAATAACCCGCACTTAGAAGAGAGGAGCTTACGACGACGTTTCGGTCCGACTTGGACCATTTACAAAGTCACACTGACGAAATGGAGGGAGGGGTATATATATAGGCAGAAGGTGGTGGTAGTAGTGGTAGTAGTAGTGGTAGTAGTGGTAGTAGTGGTAGTAGTAGTAGTGGAGGTAGTAAGGAGGTGGAGCTAATCAAATACTAAGAAAGAGGAGCACTACAAGGGAGCTAGGTGCCCTAGCTCCCTTGTAGTGCTCCTCTTTCTTAGTATTTGACTGGCCCCTCCTCCTCCTCCTTACTACCACCCCCACTACTACTACTACCTTCTACCTCCACTACTACTACTACTACTACTACTACTACCACCTCCCTCTCTCCTTTTCGTTAGTGTGACTTTGTAAATGGTCCAAGTCGGACCGAAACGTCGTAAGCTCCTCTCTTCTATGTGTGGGTTATTTGTGTATTGTTCGCCACGGTATTGTGCCTTTTTTTTTTTTTTTTTTTTATTTTTACTAATTTCTGTAAAGTTTCAAAATTTGCACCTGCTCAGACTAAACTTATGGAGCATCATACGTCTGACAGAATGCATCGCCATAAATATTCTGAAGCCGATCAGAATAAGCATTCCTTATTTACTGAATATAGACATCACTATCAATAAAGTTGGAAAATTGGGACTTAAGGCAGGTAATAACAGCGAGAAACCTGCATTCAGGAGACTCATCAGGAGAATCATTTTTCTAAGTTTAAACTATTTTAATATTTTGACAAATTTTACAATACTGACAAATTTGCCAGCACACAGAACACTTAATGGGTAGTATCCTGTCCCTGAGATACATCAACCATTAAATAT
Organism: Cherax quadricarinatus; assembly: GCF_026875155.1. Classification (NCBI taxonomy): domain Eukaryota; kingdom Metazoa; phylum Arthropoda; class Malacostraca; order Decapoda; family Parastacidae; genus Cherax; species Cherax quadricarinatus. The sequence continues at coordinate 64,907,822 of NC_069405.1, forward strand.
CGAAGCCGTTCAGAAGTAAACTCAAACTCATTTGACATGACTTAGCGGGAATAAAATTTCCACCAACTGGACACCGCAATCGGGATATCACATTGAGAGATGTGGAATGTTGACAACGAGGTAACAAAAGTTGACATCACAAAAGGAAAAAAATGCATAGTAGAGATAATGCTCAGTCCCCGATTTTCATGGCGCTGATTAAATAAAATAACAAGCGTTGTAAATTTTAAGCTTTAGAGTCCTAAGCACAGAATATAGATATTTCTAGATATGCTGTATGACTTACACCACCCCGTTACAACCACCTAACTCGAAAGTTAGTATATCTGGCCATTTTATTGGGTTAGTCATTTAAAAAGGGCAAATCCGCACCTTCATACTTCAATTTCACCCTCTGACGTCGTCGAATTAGGAAGCATCTCTGTCAACGTTTGTAGCTGAATGTTTTGTGTTCAGTCACTTGTACACATAGTAAATAACATGGAAGTTTTTTCTACCATAAATGGCGGTCCCATGAACAAGGCAACGGTGCAGTAGCGGCAGCCCCGTGGACAAGATAATGGTACTCCAATGGTAGCTCCATGAACAAGATAATGGTAATGCAATACTAGCCCAGTGGACAAGATAATGGTGCTGCAGGGGTAGTCCCATGGACAAGATAATGGTGCCGCAGTGGTAGTCCCATGGCCAAGATAATGGTGCTGCAGTAGTAGTCCCATGGCCAAGATAATGGTGCTGCAGTAGTAGTCCCATGGCCAAGATAATGGTGCTGCAGTGGTAGCCTCGTGAACAAGGTAACTGCTGCAAGAACTGGGCAAGTGTTTTTAACAATACTGAGCAACACATTGAACATAATCAGTGATATGGTAGCGTTGTGCTCACTTGATGCGTCAGTGTTGTGTTCACTTGATGCGTCAGTGTTGTGTTCACTTGATGCGTCAGTGTTGTGTTCACTTGATGCGTCAGTGTTGTGTTCACTTGATGCGTCAGTGTTGTGTTCACTTGATGCGTCAGTGTTGTGTTCACTTGATGCGTCAGTGTTGTGTTCACTTGATGCGTCAGTGTTGTGTTCACTTGATGCGTCAGTGTTGTGCTCAGCTGATGTGAACAAGTGTCGACAACACTGCTCACAACTACTTTTCAAATATTTTGTCATTTTATGAAAGATGATTTATAATTTGTTTAATTTTTGTGGGTTTATGAGAGTGTCTTATTATTGATGTATGGTATGTTTTCTCTTTTACAGAGCGAGTGATATTTTCAACTGCTAAGTTATAGGTCTTCAATGTTTCTTGGTTGCTTAAACGACAGTAATGATTTGTTTGTTATTGAAGTGACGGCTTTACCCTGACAAAGCAGAGACAAAACATTACTCCTTTTGTGAAAATAACCTTCTCATTACTTTGGTGTGAAGGACAAACTGTGAGCACTTTATCTCTGGTGCTGTATAGTCCTTGTGGCTTAGCACTTCTTTTTGATTATAATAATAATAATAATAATAATTTATCTCTGGTGTGACTTGTTCCTCCTTACAGGAGTGGTTTGCTAGAAGGAAGTCATGCATGCCATTTACAGTCCCAATGGTGTGGAGGGAGCTAAAGAATCACACTATGGGTTGTTACTTGTGTATCATAAGAGTGACTGGATTTTCATCAAAAACCGAAATACCATATCATAATACCAAAATACCATTTCATTTAATTCAAAATACCATATCCAAATCTTTCTTCTGCTATCAGACTGGTGGAACATTCAGAGGATCTCCCTATTCTATTACCACCATCCTGGATGATGATGATTATGAAACTGCCTCTACTTCAGATTCCAAGTTTGAACAGGCTGGAATCAACCACCAGAAACCATATCTGGTGGTTCAAAGTGACAGGTCATTAGTCGATCTGAAGGACATACTTCGTCCGGCATGACGCATCAAGCTAGGACTAGTGTTAAAAACTTCGTCAAAGCTTTGAACAAAGGACCCCAACGGAAATAAGTCACTGACTTTTTTGGGGGTTATCGTAGGTTCTCTACACATATGCAATGTATGATAATCTACGTAACTGTATTTCCGTATACCTGATTAAACTTACTTACGCCTGTCTGAAAGAGAGGTTTTCCAAGGTTACTGACGACTAACTGAAGGAAGGTATCTTCATGGGACTTCAAATTTGGAAGTTATTAATGGTCCTCATTTTGAGGAAAGTTTCCAAGATGCTGAGCTGTGAGCATGAGTGACATTCAAGAACACTTTCGCAGGTTTCTTGGGCAGTCATCACAGTGATGACTTCAGAAATATTGTAGAAGAGATACTGACAGCATATCTACTGGAATGTTGGATGTCCGTCAAGATCAATTTCCTCAATCCTCACCTTGAATTTTTCCCGCTAAACCTCTGTGACGTAATGATTAACACGGTGAACGATTTCACCATAACCATCAAAGAAAAGATGTCGGGAGAAGCCAGACGATCGGTTTGATGGCCGACTGTTGGATACTGGTTTGTTAGAGTGATACTGCACACTAATGACAAAGCCTGAATACTGTATTGTAAATACAATATGTTGGTATAACTGTATGGAAAATTCTGTATATATATATAATATATATATATATATATATATATATATATATATATATATATATATATATATATATATATATATATCTTGTGTCGACAGAGCACTAGACGATGCTATAATGTCTATATTCCAACAGGCGGAGATCAGGAGTGGACTAAAATATATATAAAGATAAAACAGGAAGAAAATAAAACTAGGAAATAAATAAAATTTGAGAGAAAAGAAAGGTAAGGTTCAAATCTCCCAATTAAAAATATATACTGCCACCACCTGCTCTTTTAGTAGTAGAAGAGGTGAAAGTAGCTAAAGTTATAGCAGAGAGAGAGAGAGAGACGGAATTTGAGTTAAAGCAGGAAAAACCCAATGAGAATAATACAGGATAGCCTTCACGAGGATTGCTCCTAGGGCAGCTTGACCTGAAAATTAAGCAGAAGACACCTTATCAGGGGCCTGATTCCCCAGGTAAAAGATTTGGTTAAAATATATATCACACAATTTACTTCTCGTGAAGGCTGGTAATTCAAACGGGAGTAGAATGAAATTAGTTCTGAGCTTACCACAGCCACGTATATCCTCGCATCATGAAACATGCCTAGTGCTACTAGGTACATGATGTTTATAGGATTGATGGCCCAGTGGTTAGAATGTCGTAAATTTTGACTTGTTTCCCGCGAGGCGGGCTAAAATAACACGGGTTCGATCCCCGGATAGCCGCAGTTTGTTACTGCTTAAAAACCATTTGTTTGTGATTGTGTGTGTGTGTGTATATATATATATATATATATATATATATATATATATATATATATATATATATATATATATATATATATATATATATATTAAAAGGATTACTCTTGTCACAGCATGCACCACATTAAATATATATAAAAGCTTTGCGTGTTGGGTAATATACTTCATGTGATTCTCCAAACTGAAATATTATTATAATCAAAAAGAAGCGCTAAACCACAAGGGCTATACAGCTCCAAACTGAAATAGCCTTTATAAATTTAACAAGCTCAGGATGGTGATCAATTAAGTCTAGTTCAGTGATGCACTTGGCACATACTCTGGGTGTGGCAGGAAACTATTGCTAGCCTCAACTGCTATAAACGAAGCTAACACTCTTAACATACGTGGATGTGGCAGCCATTAACAACAGTGGGCCGGGGCAGTGCGGCCACTGGCTTACGTTTCAGTGGTGCAAACGGTTGTAGATAGGTCACGTAAATTGCAAGGTACATATATAGGGAAGGCACCAACCATGACTGTAAAGTAAAAGGACACAAGTGCAACTAATGTGACATTTTATTGTGGCAACGTTTCGCTCTCGTGTCCTTTTACTTTACATATTGTCGGTAATTCTACCAACTTTATTACACCAACCATGACTGCCTATTGATGGGACATTTACCGAGCACTTTGACCGTAAAGGTCACTCATATACCATAACACCAAATTAAAAAAAAAAAAACTAGCCTCAGTTACAAATTCATTAAATTATTGATGTCGACAGACGTTTATATGGTCTGTTAAACACAACTACATCCATGACAAGTGAATCATAAAACTCCAAGGCAGTGTGTAAGTCACTGGGCCAGCTGGCTACACTAAGACTCGTCCAAACTAGGGGTTCTAACCCCACCCGTACCGTGGTTTGTTTGCAAACCACGGTACGGGCATCCAATTTCCTGGAGTTACGTTATACCGTGACCTCCATAGATCGCTGGGAAACCTCGGTAGCCCGTGGCTACGAGGACGCACTCTCAAGGCATAGACGTGATTGGTGGGTTTCAGCTTAGATTGTATTCTGGAAAGTCAATTTTGTTGCCTTATGGTCAAGTCTGTTACGAAACTAGAAATCAGTAATACTTATACACGTTTAAAGGTCAAGGTATTCAATGACGTCATTGACAAGGTTGAAACAGGAATTAGATAAAAGCTACAAGCCAATGATTGGAAAGTTACTCTATATTAAACGGGATTTTTTTCGTCGGTTTTCAAAACAAAACTATTAAATAATTTGAATTCTTTATAGACTATATAGAAAAACTGAAGTGAAAGTAATTATAACTAACAATGAACTATTAAAGTGTTCACTTAATTATAACAATGAACTAATAAATTGTTCATTTAATTATAACAATGAACAATTTATTTAATTCTTCATTCTTTCCATTTCTCTTATTCTATGCAGTCTACAAAGATTTCAAATTATTTAATACTTTTGTTCCCCAAACTTGCCAAAAATAAAAGTGTCTGTTTAATACAATAAATATGTCGGGTAATATGCAAATCTGGTTTTTGTCTTTTCTAGGAAGGGCTGTAGGTGCGCCGAGCTTGATGAATGGTGTGTGTGGAAGAGCGTCCGGATTCCTTTCTTCTCCTACTGACCTTCACCTCACCGCAAGGAATCTCTCATGCTACATCGGCAGGTTCAGTACGTGTCTTAGACAACACTCCGAATCTACGAAGCCATTTTATTTGATTCACGCGTTTTTCTTGTTTTTCAAGACTAGGTATTGGAATGAATATCAAAATGGTATACAATACCGACAGATTGGTAGGTAAGACACATAGGCAACATTTAGGCAACTTTATTCCGAAACGTTTCGCCTACACAGTAGGCTTCTTCAGTCGAGTACAGAAAGTAGGCAGGAGCAGTAGAGAGACGATGTAATCAGTCCATCACCCTTGAAGTTGTAGATTCGAGGTTGTCATTCCCTCAGCCTGGAGAAGTTCTGTTCCAAAGTCTGGAACAGACTTTGGAACAGAACTTCTCCAGGCTGAGGGACTGACAACCTCAAATCTACGACTTCAAGGGTGATGGACTGATTACATCATCTTCACATCTCTACTGCTCCCTCCTACTTTCTGTACTCGACTGAAGAAGCCTACCGTGTAGGCGAAACGTTTCGAAATAAAGTTGCCTAAATGTTGCCTATGTGTCTTATCTATCAACCTGTCGGTATTGTATACCATTTGATAACTACCACTAGTTATTGGGTCTGGTCAGAAACAGTTATGTGTCAAGAATACTGTATCGCCTAAATATAAATCATGGTGAAGAATTACACGTATGTGCAACATCTGGGTATCTTTACTCGTAGACGTTTCGGCAACCAGCGGCTTTATCTATACAACACAAGGATATTGCATACCATTTATATATAACTCATGGCACCTGACAAGGGTCCTTTTTTTTAATCCGCTGTGCTGTCTAGTTCACTAAACACAACAGCCTATAAAACAGTGCAGCTAATGACATCCATTTTCTATTAAGATTACTCAGCTATGACCCTGACTGACCTTTGTGTTATTGATTCCAACACTGAACGTGAACTCTCACTTAATTAACAGCGCCGCCATATTGGAAGAGAATCACTGTAAAGAAGAAGAACGAGATCACGGAAGCTCTGGGTTGACAAACGGCGACAGATTACTCTAATACACTGGCCTATACAAAAATTATATAAAAGCGATTTAACAGTCCTGTATCCATGTTAAATGAAAGTTACCAGTGAAGACAATGCCCACTGTAAATTAGTATTCAGTTAAATGTTGCAATTACTTTCAAGGCGTTTAGCTTTGGAATCTTATTTTTTCAGGAAAAGTAAATTTTAGTGGCACAACTAAAACTACAATACATTTATGTACCTTTTTTTGTATAATGGAGCAAATGAAAGCACTGGAAAAGACAATAATGTAACTCTGAGTGTTATTTATATCCAGACATCATTCTAGGAAACTTCGCTGCCAGTTTGTTTCGAGTGGGTTTATTCAGACAAACCAAGACAATACGGAGTAAACTCCACCCAACTTTGTTATCGAACTTGTGTCCTCAGATGAGATTACGAGAGATTCCTTTGCATCAAGACGTTCCTTAACAGTACAGTAACATGGATTCAATATATCCTGGGCAGGATATGAGACGTTGGTCGCAGGGAAAAACCCTGGTATAGTAAGTGATGATTGATCAGTATTCCTGTCCTCACTCGAAAAACACTTAAAACTAGAGAAGAGGGCACGCTTATTGATGGGAATACGCTCGAAGCTGGTGGACGCTTTCAACGTTCGACGGACACGCTCAGTATTAGAGGGCATGATCAACGTTAGTTGAAAGTCACAAGCTGGGAGATATACTCAGTATTATAGGGAAGCACGCAATATTTGGGGGGGGGGGTACATTTAACGTTAAGGGGACACATTCAGCTTGGCTTACACGCTCAACTTAGGGGGTGAAAGGCACCCGACTTAAGGGGAGACACTCAACTTTAAGGGTGCAGATCTAACTTATAGGGAAGGTGAGACCTGCGCACACTAAATTCTGATTGCAATCAATGGTAAAGAAGCCACTTAAACCCTGGGACACTTAAGGCTACGGGAGACACTTAAAGATAGGGAACATATCCAATACCTGAGAAGCATTTAAGAATGGAAATGCAATGAAAGATAGTTCAAGTCCAGAACGGAGACACTCAAGGAGGGACAGTTATTCAGTAATGGTGATACACTAAAAATTTTGTGGATGTGTTCTATGTTGTAAATACAATGAACTCTAGGACTATGCTCAGTGCTGGTGACACAGCCAGCGTCGGGACACACACACACACACACACACACACACAAACACACACACACACACACACACACACACACACACACACACACACACAAACACAAACACAAACACACACACAAACACACAAACACACAAACACACACACACACACACACACACACACACACACACACACACACACAGGGGTGATAACGATTTTAGGGATAGGGACACATCCAAAAACGCCTGTGCTCGCTCCTTGGGGATAAATCTTTTTACACCTATACTTAGCTCAGAGGTGACCTGTACTTAGAGGTGACCTGAACTTAGCTCACAGGTGACCTGTACTTAGCTCAGTGAGGACGTGTCGAGTGTGCTCTCTACGGACTGAACCAAGATGCCCTCCATCGAGCAACTTTACTAACAGCTTAAGGAAGAATTGAGGATGGCGAAGATGGAGATTCGGCGACTGACCGAGGAAAACAAGAAGATTCGTAGTAGTCCTCCTGTTTTGAGTCTTCAGGTCAAGAAGGGAAACCGGACAGTGGCTGGACAGCATTGAACGAAGTTGACGATCAAGAAGACGAATGGAAAGGTAGAAACGATGAAGAAGAAAGAGACTGCTGTGGAAACTGTTGTGGAAACATCTAATGCATTCTCCGTGCTACCCAACGAATATGAGTTGACTACTGGGAACGTCACGATGAACGACACCAAGGAAGGTAAGAATAATGTTGTTGTTGAGGATAGCCAAGTTAGGTACATGGATAGGGCGTTCTGCTTGAAGGACAGGAGTAGGAGACAGAGGGTTTGCTTTCCTGGGGCTGGGATGGAAGATACTGTTAGCAGTCTGGATGACATCATGAGAGGTAATGGGAGCAATCCTATTATCTGTTTCAGTGCTGGAGGCAACGATGTTGGCAGACGTAGGAGTGAAGACCTGATTAGCAGGTATAGGTCAGCAATAGAAATAATTAGGAAGAAGGGTGGGAACCCTGTCATATGTGGTATTTTGCCAAGGAGAGGAGTTGGAAATGAATGGTTGTCCAGGGCAATTGGTGTCAATTGCTGGCTGGACGAATACTGTAAGGAAAATGCGGTAACATTCATTGACAACTGGGACCTCTTCTATAGCAGAAATGACACTTATGCCAGGGATGGGGTTCACTTATCTAGGTCTGGGGTGGGGGCACTGGCAACTGCAGTGGAGGGAGCTGTTTGGACTTTAAACTAGGAATAGTGGCAGGAAAACAGTGAAGTCCCAGTGTAATAATATTATGAGTTCTAGGGAAACTAGTAATAAACAGAATGAGGTAGATATTGAAAAGCCAGTGACATTAGGTGATAAGGACAGTAATAGGTTTAGTAGGAAAACAGAAATGAGCAGGAAGGGTAAAGAGAAAGGAGAGTCTTTCAATGTATATTATGCTAATAGCCGTAGTGCTAGGAATAAGATGGACGAGTTGAGATTAGTTGCTAGTGCAGGTAACATTGATGTATTTGCCGTAACTGAGACGTGGTTTAATTCAAAAAGTCGGGACATGCCTGCGGAATGTCACATTCAGGGTTTTAAATTGTTCCAAGTAGATAGAAGTATCGGGAAGGGGGGTGGGGTGGCATTGTATGTCCGAGATCGCTTGAACTGTTGCATAAAAACGGGTATTAAGTCTGAAGAAACACATACAGAGTCTGGATAGAATTTTCAGAGGGGCATGAAAAATTGATTTTAGGTGTGATATACCGTCCCCCAAACTTAGATAGGGACCAGGGGAGACTATGGGAGGAAATTTTGGTAAATTAGACACATGTGCAACTCTTGGGTATCTTTATTGAGGAAACGTTTCGCCACACAGTGATGAAGCCACTGTGTGGCGAAACGTTTCCTCAATAAAGATACCCAAGAGTTGCACATGTGTCTAATTTACCAACATGTCGGTTCTCTGAACCATTCATCTAGGAAATTGTTAAAGCCACAAGGCACGATAATGTAGTTCTAGGAGACTTTAACTTTAGTCATATTGATTGGAATTTCTTCACTGGAAATTTAGAATTATACTTCTTAGAAGTAGTTCAGGATTGTATTTTGAAGCAGTTTGTGACAGAACCTACAATGGGAAATAACCTGCTTGACTTAGTTCTGGCAGACAATGAATCCCTTGTTAATAATTTAAAAATTTAAGAGGAACTCGGTGCTAGTGACCACAAATCAATTACATTTAGCATTGAATGGAAGTACGATAGTAGGGATAACTCAGTAATAGTCCCAGATTTTCGCTTAGCAGATTACGATGGGCTTAGAGAACACTTATCATCTGTTGACTGGGGTAACGAAGAGAGCTATCATTATGACAGTTTTCTGAACACTATACATACTGCTCAAAGAAATTAAATCAAATAGAAATGACCCAAAATGGATGAATAATAGGCTGAAATATCTACTAGGGCATAAGAAGGGAATTTATAGGCGTATCAAAAGAGGTGAGGGTCATCTTATGAATCAGTATATTGATATTAAGAGGGACATTAAAAAAGGGATAAGAAAAGCTAAAAGGGACTATGAAATTAAAGTTGCTAGGGATTCTAAAACTAACCCAAAAAGTTTTTTCCAGGTCTATAGAACAAAAGTTAGAGATAAGATAGGTCCCCGTAAAAGTAATTATGGGCATCTTACTGACAAAGAGATTGAAATGTGCTCGATTTTAAATAATTTTCTCTCGGTTTTTACACAGGAAGACACTAACAATATTCCAGTAATTAATTTTTATAGTGGGCCTGAAGAAGATAAATTATGTAACATCACAGTCACTAGTGAAATGGTTGTGAAGCAGATAGACAGACTGAAGCAAAATAAGTTGCCGGGCCCTGATGAGCTTTTTTCAAGGGTTCTTAAGGAATGCAAAATGGAACTCTGTGAACCATTAACTAATATTTTTAATTTATCTCTTCAAACAGGTGTAGTGTCTGATATGTGGAAGATGGCTAATGCAATTCCTATTTTTAAAGCAGGGGACAAGTCGTTACCGTCAAATTACCGCCCAATAAGCCTGACCTCAATTGCAGGCAAATTACTAGAGTCAATTATAGTTGAGATTATAAGAAGCCATCTCGATAAGCATAGCTTGATTAATGATACTCAGCATGGATTCACGAGAGGCCGTTCTTGTCTAACTAATTTATTAACTTTCTTCAGTAAAGCTTTTGAGGCTGTTGATCACGATAATTTGATATTATTTACTTAGATTTTAGTAAGGCTTTTGATAGAGTTCCGCACCAAAGACTGTTAAAGAAAGTGGCAGCTCATGGCATTGGGGGAAAAGTGCTCTCGTGGATCGAGTCATGGCTCACAAACAGGAAGCAGATGTCCATAAATGGGGTTAAATCTGAGTGGGGATCTGTAACAAGTGGCGTTCCACAGGGATCAGTCTTGGGCCCGTTGTTGTTTATAATATATATCAATGATCTTGATGAGGGAATTACTAGTGAAATGAGCAAATTCGCCGATGACACAAAGATAGGTAGGATAATTGATTCAAACTCAATACCTGGTCAGCAAAGTGGCAGATGCAGTTCAATGTAGATAAATGGGAGACGCTCACCAAAGATTTTCTATACAAAACCAGACAAATACTCAAACGCACTAGAGAAGGGAAGAAACTTCTGTACTTGTTACCAAGCAACCCTAAACCAGCACATATGTATGGTTTACCCAAGACCCATAAACACAATATTCCTCTCAGACCAATCACGTCAGGAATAGGCAGTGCTCCACACAAACTAGCCGGAGTTCTTGCCAAACATCTTTCCTGCCTTCTGGGGACCATCAGCCCCGCTCATCTTAAACACTCAGGCGACCTTCTCAACCGCATCCGTAACCTCTCCATCCGTAACAAGAAACTAAGCAGTTTGGATGTGACTTCCCTCTTCACAAAAGTACCTACCAAAAAAGCCATCGAGGTTCTCCGACGTAAAGTCAATCAGGACCTTAATCTTCCTCTACCTCCCGGAGATTTTGTTGACTTGATTGAACTCTGTGTTAATTTCAACTGTTTATCTTTCAATAACAAGCTCTACAAACAAACCTACGGCATGGGAATGGGGTCCCCCATAAGTGCCGTCCTAGCCAACTTATACATGGAACACCTAGAGTCCGAACACTTCGCCAACATCATCCCTTCAAGCGTCACTTGGTTACGTTACGTGGACGATGTCCTCGTAATAACTCCAAAACGTTTTGATGTACGGGATCTTCAGGCAAGGCTCAACGCAGTTGAACCGGCGATCCAGTTTACACTAGAAGAGTCCAACGACAAGCTACCTTTCCTCGACGTCCTCATTCACAAAGTAGACAACAACCTAAGATTTCAAGTTTATCGGAAACCCACCAATAAAAATGATCTCACACACTTCTATTCCAGTCAAGATACCAAGACCAAAAGAGGCATCATCATCGGGTTTTTCCTAAGAGCATACCGAATTTGCAGTCCTGAGTTTCTTGACGAGGAATGTACATATATTCACCAAACATTCACTGAGTTACATTTTCCTTCTTTTTTCATCAAAGACTGCAAGAAAAGAGCTCTTCAGATCATTAATTCTCCACGCATCAACACAACTCCCAACAAAGTTATAATTCTTCCCAACAGCCAGGTTGCACTGAACGTCTCAAAAGTACTTTCACAAGCTAACACCAGAGTCGCCATCGCTTCTAGCACTTCAATTAAGGATATAACCAGGACACAATCCAAGCACCACGAACCAGTCAATGCAGGAGTTTACACTATACCCTGTGGAGGCTGTGACAAGATTTACGTAGGTGAAACAGCAAGAAACCTCGACACCCGCCTCAATGAACACATTTACGCATGTAGGAACGATAACTTGAACAACGCCTGTGTACAACACCGAAATTCCACCAATCATCTCATGAAATTCAGAGACGCCCAATTAGTGATCAAAGAAACTAATTTCCGCAGACGCAAGTGCCTCGAATCAGCACTGATCGCTGTTTCGAATACAATTAAACAAAACAACGGCAGCTTCACCATCTCCGAAGTATTAGCAAGAATCCTCCTGAAAACAGTAAACCCTGCCATCACATAGTCTCTCCTGTTATACTACACAAAGCACGTTACAGAGAGTGAACACTGAAACAAGCTGCCTCTTTCCAGTCTATATTTGTCCAACCTATTTTTATGTTACCCAAGTAATAGCTTTTATATCCTTTTACTCTTGTACGAATTAATTGCTCTATCATATTGTATTACTTTTGTCACTACTACTACTACTACCCCTAGTGAGCATCGAAATGTTACCTCACTAGTATTGCACCTCACTCTGAGCCTTTATATACCCTCTGTGTCCATGTATTGTTTGTAATGGCTTGATAAAGCTCCTGGAGAGCGAAACGTTGCCACAATAAATGTCACATTAGTTGCACTTGTGTCCTTTTACTTTACAGGGTTATTTTCATTACCAAGGGCAAGTACCTTACACTTATCCACATTGAACTTCATCTGCCATTTTTCAGACTAAGACATTAATTTGTCCAAATCGTCCTGGAGTTCATTGATATCCTCCTCAGAATGAATTATATGGCCTATCTTCGTATCATCAGCAAACTTACTCATGTCACTAGTAATCCCTTCATCAAGGTCATTAATGTAAATGCTGAACAAGAGAGGGCCTAAAACTGATCCTTGTGGAATGCCACTAGTGACTAATCCCCATTCAGATTTCACTCCATTAATGGTAACTCTCTGCTTTCTATTAGTAAGCCATGCCTCAATCCATGCTAGAACTTTACCTCCTATACCATGAGCTACCACTTTTCTTAAGAGTCTCTTGTGAGGTACTCTGCCGAAGGCTTTACTAAAATCCAAATAAACAATATCATATTCCTTATCACTGTCAACTGCCTCAAATGTTCTATTGAAGAACGTCAGTAATTTTGTCAGGCAGGAACGACCTCTCGTGAATCCATGCCGAGATTCATTTATCAAGTTATGCTCTTCAAGGTGACTTCTGATAATGTCAGCTATAATTGATTCTAATAACTTGCCCACTATAGATGTCAGGCTTACTGGACGGTAATTTGAAGGAGTGGATTTATCCCATGATTTGAATATAGGAACCACATTAGCCATCTTCCACAACTCTGGCACAACACCGGTGAGGATGGACGCATTGAATACACTCGTTAATGGCTGACTAAGCTCCATCTTGCATTCCTTAAGTACCCTGGAAAACAGCTCATCGGGTCCCGGGGACTTATTTTGCTTCAGTTTGTCTATCTGTTTAATAACCATGTCCCTCGTGACAGTAATATTAGTTAACTTAAATTCATCAGGAACTAAATAATTGTTAATTACTGGAATCTCATTTACATCTTCCTGTGTAAAAACTGACAAAAAATAGTCATTAAATAAGGAACACATTTCCAGTTCATTATCCGTCAGCTGTCCATTCCCAATTTTCAGATGTCCTACTTTTTCCTTCACCTTCGTCCTATACACTTGAAAGAACCCCTCTGGATTAGTCTTTGATTCATTAGCAACTCTAATTTCTTAGTCACGTTTAGCCTTTCTAATCCCCTTTTTTACTTCCCTTTTAAGCTGAACATATTGGTCAGTAAGGTTAACCTCTCCTCTTCTGATGCGCCTATAAATTCTCCTTTTCTCCCCTAATAGATGCTTTAGCCTCCTGTTAACCCATCTGGGATCATTATTATTAGACCTAATTTCTCTCTGGGGAATGTATATACTCTGGGCACTGTGTACATTATTAAGAAAACAATCATAAAAGCAGATCCCTTCATAATCATAAATATGATCATCGTCAATAAAATCATTAGCTAGATAACCCCAATCAAGATTAGACAGGTGTTCCCTAAGTCCATTATAATCGGCAGAACGAAAATCAGGGATTTTTACTGTATTATCATTATTCTTGCATTCCCAGTTAATGCTAAAAGTGATGGATTTGTGATCACTTGCGCCAAGCTCTTCAGTGATCTCCAGATTATTCACGAGTGTTTCCTTATTTGACAAGACTAGGTCTAGCAAATTATTACCCCTGGTAGGCTCTGTTACGCTCTGCTTCAGAAAACAGTCCTGAACTGTTTCCATAAAGTTACTGGACTCTAGATTACCTGTCAAAGAATTCCAGTCAATTTGACTAAAGTTAAAGTCCCCTACTATGACTATGTTATTGTGTCTAGAAGCCCTAACAATTTCGTCCCAAAGAAGTCTCCCTCTATCGTGATCCAAGCCTGGAGGTCGGTATATTACACCTAGAATTAGTTTTTCTTGACCCTCTACGAACTCTACCCAAACAGATTCTGTTACTGCTCCATCTATTTTTATACCTGTTTTTATGCAACAATTAATATTTTCTCGAACATATAATGCAACTCCTCCCCCCTTACCATTAGATCTATCCACATTGAACAACTTAAATCCCTGAATATTACACTCAGCAGTCATATCCCGACTCTTTAAATCATACCACGTTTCAGTTAATGCAATGATATCAAAGTTCCCAGCACATGCTACCAAACGTAGTTCATTAATTTTATTTCTTGCACTTCGACTGTTAGCATAAAATACCATCATATGTTTTTTCTTTTGCACATTTTTCCTATTGATCTTTGTTTTTACACAATTTCTGAAATTATCGTTACCCAGAGTTACTCCATGACAGTAACTATTAAGATTCTTAATATCAGAGCATAAGTCAATATATCCATACTCATTATTTATCATTTCTAAACCCATACCTCTAACTAATCCTAGTTTAAAGTCCTAACAACCCCCTCAACTGAGTTAGCAAGAAAACCCACACCTGCCCTGGATAAGTGAACCCCATCCCTGGCATACATGTCATTTCGGCCATAGAAGTTGTCCCAGTTGTCAATGAATGGTACTGCATTATCCTTACAGTGTTTATCCAGCCAACAATTAATACCAATTGCTCTGGACAACCATTCATTACCAACACCTCTTCTTGGCAAAATGCCACATATAACAGGGCGCCCCCCTTCTTCCTAATTATATCTATAGCTGTCCTGAACTTTCTAACTAAATCCTCACTTCTACGCTTGCCTACATCATTGCCTCCAGCACTGAGGCAAATAATAGGATTGATCCCATTACCGTTCATGATGTTGTCAAGCCGGCTAACAATGTCCTCCATCCCAGCCCCAGGAAAGCATACCCTCTGTCTCCTACTCCTGTCCTTCAAGCAGAATGCCCTATCCATGTATCTAACCTGGCTATCCCCAACAACAACAATATTCTTACCTTCCTTGTTGTCGTTCGTCGTGACGATCCCAGTAGTCGACTCACATTCGTCGGATAGTACCGAGAATGCGTTGGAGGTTTCCACAAGAGTTTCTACAGCAGTCTCTTTCTGTTACAAACAGTGCTTTGGGATGGCAATGGGCAGCCCGCTCAGTGCTGTGCTTGCCAACCTCTTCATGGAAAACCTGGAGACAGAGAAATTCAGCACCCTCATTCCCAACACCGTTACCTGGCTAAGATACGTTGATGATGTATTGGTTTTCTATCCGAGACGTCTCAATATCCAGGCCCTTCTCAACAAGATCAATGCAGTTGAACCATCAATAAAGTTTACACTTGAACTCGAAAATGATGGCAAATTTCCTTTCCTCGACGTTCTACTGTGCAGATCTCCCGACAGTGACAAACTTCTCTTCAAAGTGTATAGAAAACCTACAAACAAGGACGATCTTATACACTTTTATTCACACCAAGACACCCGCACTAAGAGAGGAGTCCTCATTGGCTTCTTCTTGAGAGCTCTTCGCATCTCCAGCCCTTGTTTTCTAGAAGAAGAATGCTCTTACATAACACAAGCCTTTACACGTCTTCAGTTCCCATCTTTCTTCATCCGAGATTGCAGACTCAAGGCACAAGCTATCCTCAACAAACCGCCCATGGAACAGCCCCCTAAGCAGTTCATAGTACTCCCATGTGGTGATGTTGCCACGAATACTCGCCGGGCACTTACTATGAGTAACATCAACGTTTCCACCATAAACACATTTATCAAAGACCTCACTACGAAACGCAGCCCCACACCTCTAACTTCTACAGCAGGCGTCTACACTATCCCCTGTGGGTTCTGTCCCAAGAAATATGTAGGCGAGACAGGCAGAGATCTTGCAGTCCGCCTGAATGAGCATCGAAATGCCTCTAACAGAGACGATGTAAGGTACGCCTGTGTCCTCCACAGAGACTCCACGGGACATTTGATGAACTGGAATGAGGCACAACTCGTTCTCACCGAACCAGACCTCAGACGCCGACGGTGCCTAGAAGCCTCACTAATCGCCGTCACCGACACTACAGAACGCAACACTGGAAACTACAAAATTTCAAAAACATTGGCATACATGATACTTAAGCACCACCAACCCAACAACACAGGAGTCACATGATTTCATCGTCTACCCGTCCTCATCATAGGTAGAGGTTGTTTTGATAAGGACCTGCCTCGCATGGGCCAGTAGGCCTTGTACAGTGTTCCTCCATTTTTATGTTCTTATGTTCTTATGACATTCCTCAGGTCATGTGCGTCACACCTCACTCTCCACCTATATATATAATGTCTTTCTACCTCTGTATGTTAGAAGTGATCAAGGTCCCAGGACCGAAACGTTTTCTAATAAATATGTCATAGTGTTTGCTTACGTGTCTTTCTAAACCAACTTGTCGGTATTTATTACCAAGGTTTATACCATCAAGTACTGTGTTATATATTTAGTTACCTTGAGGGGCATGAGAATACATGCACCATAAAAGCTTCTGTGGATGTGGAAACAGTAGGTTCACAGCTGGTACTCATGACACAAACATGTAACAGTAGTATTATATACAAAATCATCCTACTGAAGCTTCGTGGCATAGCGGCAGAACGTTGAGTTTCCTACATGATAACACAGTGGTAGCTATACCCACTGTATGTAAATCAGACAAGAGGCTGCTGATGGCGTTTTATTGTGAAGGCGTGTGTCACCAGTATGTATACTTATAGACTCCTAACAACATTATTGCAAGGCTTCCTTGTCATGCTGACCTCGTGCAACTTCCTCCCCCACGTAAGCCGTAGACATGAAGAGAAATAATATTGTGAGTGGAAATACTTGAGACTTTGCTATAGTGAATGATCAGTACTTATATTTATGGCACTTTTCTTTTTTAAATTGTTTAGAGTGTTTGGAAATAAGTGTCTGTGTGTGTGTGTGTACTCACCTAGTTGTACTCACCTAGTTGTGGTTGCAGGGGTCGAGTCATAGCTCCAGGCCCCGCCTCTTCACTGGTGTGTGTGTGTGTGTGTACTCACCTAATTGTAGTTGCAGGGGTCGAGACTCAGCTCCTGGCCCCGCCTCTTCACTGAACGCTACTAGGTCCTCTCTCTCCTTGTTCCATGAGCTTTATCATACCTCGTCTTAAAGCTATGTATGGTTCCTGCCTCCACTACATCGCTCGCCAGACTGTTCCACTTCCTGACCACTTTATGACTGAAGAAATGCTTCCTAACATCCCTGTGGTTCATCTGAGTCTTCAATTTCCAAGAGTGACCCCTTGTTTCTGTGTCCCCTCTCTGGAACATCTTGTCTCTGTCCACGTTGTCTATTCCACGCAGTATTTTGTGTGTCGTTATCATGTCTCCCTTATCCCTACTATCCTCCAGTGTCGTCAGGCCGATTTTCCTCAACCTTTCTTCGTAGGACATTCCCCTTATCTGTGTGTGTGTGTGTGTGTGTGTGTGTGTGTGTGTGTGTGTGTGTGTGTGTGTGTGTGTATGTGTGTGTGTGTGTGTACTCGCCTAGTTGAGGTTGCAGGGATCGAGTCCAAGCTCCTGGTCCCGCCTCTTCACTGGTCGCTACTAAGTCACTCTCCTTGAACCGTGAGCTTTATCATACCTCTGCTTAAGTGTGTGTGTGTGTGTGAGTGTGTGTGTACTCACCTAATTGTGGTTGCAGGGGTCGGTACTCAGCTCCTGGCCCCGCCTCTTCATCGACCGCTACTAGGTCCTCTCTCCCCCTGCTCCATGAACATTATCATACCTCGTCTTAAAACTATGTATAGTTCCTGCCTCCACTACATCGCTTACCAGACTATTCCACTTCCTAACTACTCTATGACTGAAGAAATACTTCCTAACATCCCTTTGACTCATCTGAGTCTTCAGCTTCCAATTGTGACTCCTTGTTTCTGTGTCCCATCTCTGGAACGTCCTGTCTCTGTCCACCTTGTCTATTCCACGCAGTATTTTGTATGTCGTTATCATGTCTCCCCTGACCCTCCTGTCCTCCAGTGTTGTCAGATCGATTTCCCTTAACCTTTCTTCATAGGACATTCCCCTTAGCTCTGGAACTAGCCTTGTTGCAAACCTTTACACTTTCTCTAATTTCTTGATGTGTTTGACCAGGTGTGGGTTCCAAACTGGTGCTGCGTACTCCAGTATGGGCCTGACGTACACAGTGAATAAAGTCATGAACGATTCCTTACTGAGGTACCGGAACGCTATTCTCAGGTTTGCCAAGCGCCCATATGCCGCAGCAGATATCTGGTTAATGTGTGCTTCTGGCGATGTACTCGGTATTATACTCACCCCTAGGTCTTTCTCCTTGAGTGAGGTTTGCAGCCTTTGGCCGCCTAGCCTATACTCTGTCTGCAGTCTTCTTTGCCCTCCTCCGATCTTCATGACTTTGCATTTGGCGGGGTTAAATTCTAGGAGCAAGTTTCTGGACCACACATCCAGCCTGTCCAGGTCTCTTTGTAGACCTGTCTGGTCCGCGTCTGATTTAATTCTCCTCATTAACTTCACGTCATCTGCAAACAGGGACACTTCTGTGTGTGTGTGTGTGTGTGTGTGTGTGTGTGTGTGTGTGTGTGTGTGTGTGTGTGTGTGTGTGTGTGTGTGTGTGTGTGTGTGCGCGCGCGCGTGCACGCGTCATGCTAGCTGACGAGACGCGCAGAGGCAGACAGGCTTGGTTCTTCCACCGGGACTTTATCAGTTCACACACAGAACAAGACATGGTTATTTATAGGGGTTGCGGAAAGGTCCTGAGGTGAGCAGCCAGCCCAGTAAGTGAGGTTAGGTGGTCGCAGTATCTGGTACTGGGAAAGTGACCGCTGCACCAAACTCTTGAATTTGTATTTATAGACACAGGCGATAAATGACATGCCCATGCACTCTGCCCCAGGGCCAGACTCGTGGAACTCCGTGTTCATCAAGAACTGCAAGAAGCCCCTATCATGTGCTTTTAACATCCTATGGAGAGGGAACATGGATACTGGGGTCGTCTCACAGTTACTAAAAACAACAGACATAGCCCCACTCCACAAAGGGGGCAGTAAAGCAATAGCAAAGAACTATAGACCAATAGCGCAAACATCCATATCATAAAAATCTTTGAAAGGGTACTAAGAAGCAAGATCGCCATCCATCTAGATACCCATCAATTACACAACCCAGGGCAACATGGGTTTAGAGCTGGTCGCTCCTGTCTGTCCCAACTACTGGATCACTACGACAAGGTCCTAGATGCACTAGAAAACAAAAAGGATGCAGATGTAAAATATACAGACTTTGCAAAAGCCTTCGACAAGTGTGACCATGGCGTAGTAGCACACAAAATGCGTGCTAAAGGAATAACAGGAAAAGTTGGTAGATGGATCTATAATTTCCTGACAAATAGAACACAAAGAGCGGTAGTCAACAGAGTAAAGTCTGAGGCGGCTACGGTGAAAAGCTCTGTTCCGCAAGGCACAGTACTCGCTCCCATTTTGTTCCTCATCCTCACATTTGACATAGACAGGGATGTCAGCCACAGAACCGCGTCTTTCTTTGTAGATGAAACCTGAATCTGCATGACAGTGTCTTCCATTGCAGACACTGCAAGGCTCCAGGCGGACATCAACCAAATCTTTCAATGGGCTGCAGAAAACAATATGAAGTTCAACGATGAGAAATTTCAATTACTCCGATACGATAAACGTGAGGAAATTAAAACTTATCAGAGTATAAAACAAATTCCAACCACACGATAGAGCGAAAAACTAACGTCAAAGACCTGGGAGTGATCATGTCGGAGGATCTCACCTTCAAGGACCATAACATTGTATCAATCGGATCTGCTAGAAAAATGACAGGATGGATAATGAGAACCTTCAAAACTAGGGATGCCAAGCCCATGATGACACTCTTCAGGTTGCTTGTTCTATCTAGGCTGGAATATTGCTGCACACTAACAGCACCTTTCAAGGCAGGTGAAATTGCTGACCTAGAAAATGTACAGAGAACCTTCACGGCGCGCATAACTGAGATAAAACACCCCAATTACTGGGAGCGCTTGAAGTTTCCAAACCTGTACTCCCTGAAACGCAGGCGAGAGAGATACACGATTATACACACCTGGAAAATCCTAGAGGGACTAGTACGAAACTTGCACACTAAAATCACTTCTTACGAAAGCAAAAGACTGTGGTTCGTACGTTGGATTGTGTGAAGCCAGCAGTGACAGGCCCTGATCCACCATGAGGCCTGGTCATAGACCAGGCCGCGGGGGCTGTGACCCCCGGAACTCTCTCCAGGTAAACTCCAGTTAAACAATGGAAAAGATCAACCAAAATTCAGGATCACTCATGATCTCCGAAGTATTAGCAAGGTTTATTCTCCCAGCAGCTGACACTGTGACCACCTGACCTTACTGACACTGACCACCTCACCTTACTGACACTGTGACCACCTGACCTTACTGACATTGTGGCCACCTGACCTTACTGACACTGTGACCACCTGACCTCACTCTCCAACCCATATAAATACCCATGTCTTGTTCTCTGTGGAACGCACTCAGTTCACACACTCAGTTCACGGAGTTCACTACCTTATCACAAGATAGGCACATGGCTTCTGCCGAAAAGAAGAGGCCACGATGATCCATGAACACGACGGAGGACTCGGATTTGGAAATGTGGGGCGCAATTCTAGCGAAGAAGTTACGAGAGGAAGAGGAAGATCCTGCTCACATTGTAACAGATCTGACAGTTCCAACCATGGAGCCAGCGACAATGGAAACAGGGGAGGAAATAAACACCCCACCCCCGAAAACCAAGAGGGATGGAACACTGTGGACAACAAGAAGAAGCGCCGTCCGTCCAAGGAGCAGGCAAACCAGCTCAACCCGACCTGGCAAATTCAAGGTGAAGTCTTATGGGGACCACAGAACCCACTATGGCGTTGTTTTATAACTGGAATCACGACACAACCTGAAGTTCAAGATATGGTTCAACTTGAGGGAGAACCAATATTGACTCCTCTCAACAAGGAAATGTATACCACCTTGAAGAGAGTCATGGAGACAGATCGCTCATCACCCTGGGGGAAAACTGGACTCTCGGCAGAAGATCACCAAGGGTGTAGTGATATGATACCCGCTGATGATGTCCATCGAGGCAGTAGCAGCTCACCCCCAGTGTGGTATCAGCTCAACGTCTCAAGGCAAAGACGGCAGGCAACGCACCAACCCGACAGGTTCCTCATTCAGCATGTAGGACCACTGCCATCCCAGCTGGACCTCGGTTTTGGAGCAGGTACGATGTCAGGACCTTAAACAGCAGAACCAGTTTGCTGTTTCAAGTGTCAGCGTTATGGACACCTGGGTGCACTCTGTCCGAACAGAGTAATCTGAGGTGTCTGCAGCCAGCACCACCCTACCGAGGAATGCATCACCAAGCTGAAAAATGCATCGCCACCCACTCCACAATGCCCAAACTGCAGGCAGAAACACCATGCCTGGAATCCTCGATCCCCCAAAGGGCTCGCCGAATTCAAGGAGTCTGGAAGGCGCCAAAAACTCGGCAACAGGCTACGACGGATATTCACTCTCAGCAAACGATGGGTGCAAAGAACCCTGCCATACCGCAGATCTCTCAGCAGCTAACCCAACTCAATGCCCAGGAATTCCCAACCCTCAAAGCCTCAACCAGGCGTCAAGGTCAAGAACCTCCTGCACCCCTACCTCAACGAAGAAACAGAAACAAGAGGAACAGGAGGCGTCAACAGGGTACATCTGGTCAATGCGATCAGCAGGCGGCAATAAACGAGCCCCCACCGGCCATAGCACGACAACGCAGGCGCTCCTTACCCGGCACATGCGATTTGCAGACTCAACTGGCACCTCACCAGCAGATCCCGGCTACCCAACCTGGTATACAGCAACAGACCACGGTGCATACAATAAAGAAATCCAACCCTCAGTAGTCCCTACAGACCACAACAGCCCAGATAATATCCACTGTTTCGAACCCAACCCCAAAGCACCAGGGAGGATCTCGTAGCACTCATCAAGGTGTTCACGGATCTTATTTGCAACACAATCAACTCCACGGAACAACAGAGTGCATTCTGGCA
Source organism: Cherax quadricarinatus (assembly GCF_026875155.1). Taxonomy (NCBI): domain Eukaryota; kingdom Metazoa; phylum Arthropoda; class Malacostraca; order Decapoda; family Parastacidae; genus Cherax; species Cherax quadricarinatus. Next base: position 64,930,409 of record NC_069405.1, read on the forward strand.
GATGGTCAGTACGCTCCTGAGAGTGTGCTTACTGACCGAGGAGGAGACGTTGGATCCATGAATTCAGGTTCTCAAGCGGCAGGACTCAGTCTCCACTCCGGAAAAAACAGCGATGGAATAACCTCGGTACCAAACACACCTCAAGGCTACAAAGGAACTTTCAGGGCCTGAGGGGCCAAACAGACCTCTTGCTGAAGGCAGTAACGGGATCGGGTTGACATCGTCTGCTAAAAGGGAAACTCTGACTGCCCGATATGTCCCAAGGCTACCCGGTTTTTGCTGGGTATTTTCGGCACAGGGCCCGGGTTTCAGGCAGAGGCACAGCTGTATTGTTTATCCAATACAATACCTCACGAGGTTTATAGCCAACCCTGTGGACTGTGGGGGGGAAATTCGAAGGACAGCCATCCTTGTGCACATACCCTGGGCGCCCATTACCACTATAAAATCTCCCAAAAACCCAAAGACACACCCTCGACATTGCAGAGCTCCTCGCACTAGCACGCACTGGTGTATTATTGTGGGTGGAGATTTCAATGCACATCCCCAATGCTGCCCTCTCACCAGCAACCACTGCGGCAGACACATCAATGCTCCACACGATATTCCAGAGGTAAAGTTGCTAAACATGGACCCCACACACCTGTTGGTGGCCCCCCTCGACCTTACCTTCGGGTCAAGACAACTCGCAGCAGACCACAGGAAACTCATCCTCCCCCTGTCAGTGACCACTTTCAGTGATCACCACCTCAACACAACGGGCCCCCACAGTTGTCTGCCTCCTAGATGGAGTAAAGAGGCCAACGGAAGGTGTTCCAGGATTATCTTCATGACTGGTGGTCCACTTTACTCTCTATCTGAAGACTGTGATACGGCTGAACAAGAGCTAATCACTGTTCTCATCCAGGCAGCAGAGTGCACAATTCCAAATAAGTCCGCAGGACGCACTCACAAAAGAGACTGGTGGTTCTACAACGACGAGGTGCGGGAGCAGAACCACCGCATCAACTCTTTTAGGAAGCTATACAGGCGTAACCCTACGGCAGAGAACAGGAATACTCTGAGAGCCATTGTGCAGCATGCCCGCAGAGTCTCTCTCAGAGTAAAAACTGAGAAATGGCTGGAGTGGTGCTCAACATTCGCGCATCACACCACCTTATCTGAGAAATGGGGCAAGCTCAACATAGCAACTGGCAAGAGGCCACCAGCACACCCGAACCCATCCCAGGAAGCTGAGAAACTAGTGGAGCTTTTCACTTCCAGGGGAGCCTCCACTCAGCTCCCACAGGACATCCGGAATATACAGATGGATCTTCTGCCACAGCGCCAGCTAACGACACAAGCTGCATGTGAGTCGGAAGATGTGACTGATGAAGACATCACGGACTTGGAACTCCGACGTGCCATTAAGAACACAGGTGACACTGCCCCAGGCATCGGGCAGAGTGGATGGGAGGCCATACTAGACATCATTAACAAGTCGTGGAGGACCAGGACACTCCCAGCAGCTTGGAAGAAAGCTACCATCGTCCCAATTCCAAAGCCCAAGGACCCAGGCAGTATGAGACCCATATCGCTGACCAGCTGCTTAGCCAAGAATGCTGAGAGGATGGTGTTAAACCGCCTCCTATGGAAACTTGGACCCTCTCATCATCACATATTTGGCTTCACCAAAGGAGTGGGTACAGCAGAGTGCATAACCACTCTACTAAGCCAGATTGCTGATAGTAACAAAAAACCTAGTATCGTAGTCTACCTCGACCTTGAAAAGGCATTTGAGCTAGCCAGCCCCACAGCAATTCTGGCAATACTAGCTCAGAAGGGAATCAAAGGACGCTTCCTGGCCTGGATAGAGTCCTACCTTAGGGGCAGGCAGGCCTGTGTCAGCTTTCAGGGACACTACTCTTCCTTTAAAACCCTGGAAAACGGTACGCCACAAGGAGGGGTGCTCAGTCTACCCTGTTTAACATTCTTATGCAGGAACTTGTGAGCCTTCCCTTTCATAGTGGTACACAGCTTTCCCTTTGCTATGCTGATGATCTTGCACTCGTAGTGAATGGGAAAGGCAATTTAGAACAACAGGCTCAGAGAGCTTTTTGGACCTAATTACGCAATCTTGCCCAAAGGGAAATAGGCCTCAAGATCTCAGCCGAGAAATCTCTTGCAATGATGTTCAAGGGACCAGATCTTGTGAATAGATTACGTATGCAGGATATAGAACTTTAGTGGACAGGCTCCTACCTGTACTTGGGAATACATTGATAAAAAACTGACCTTTCAGAAAAAGGCCGAGTATGTCAGGTCACGTGCTCTACTCAGACTCAACGCCATGAGAGCCATGACGAGGCACCGTGCTGGGGCAAGCAAAGATGTACTTCGCTTATGCTATATACAAGCTATACGCTCGCTCATTGACTACGGTGCACCGGCGTTAGCCCATCTCTTCCCGCAAAGCAGGCAAAGGGTGGAGGTCGTACAAAATCAGGAGATAAGAACTATGCTTGGGGCCCCCATCTGGACCAACACAGTATGTCTCAGATCTGAGGCCCGGCTTCCTTCCTTGGCTGACAGAGTAAGATACATAAACGCCTGCAAAGTGGCCACGATTCTGCACCGGATATTGACAACCATGACACAAGATCCCACACTCTTCACGGACTACTCCTGGATTCGTTCGTTTTGTGCTGCTGGGCGGAAGCTGCTGCCTATACAACTACTCCTTGAGAAGAGTTGTGACCTTCCTGTTGCTGGGTACCATCCACCACCTCCCTGGCGCCCAGATCCAGCCGATGTTTGCATCATGCAGCTACCCATCACTAAGCGTCTCTGCAGTCAAGACACCCTCAGCAATCATGCTGAGACAAGCATGGCACTGGCAGAGGGAGGCACATGTGCAGTGTATTTCACAGATGGTTCTGTCGACCCTGACAGGAAGAGAGCAGCAGCTGGGCTGTACCACAATGGTCACCCCCAAGGCGGCGGGCTCCCTGACCACTGCACGATCCTTTAAGCTGAGTTGGTGGCGATTCAGCAGGCATTGTCACATGACCTACGACATCGACTCCGACCTATCATACATGTTGATTCCACCTATGCAATCAATGCCCTCTCCCATCCTCAACCACAGGACAATGTTCACCTCATCACATCGATCCTGAGCATAATGACAGCCTTAGAAGTTCAGGGTAACAGATCGACATTGAAACTGGGTCCCCAGCCATGCTGGCCATCCGGGGAAATGAGGCGGCAGATGATGCAGCCAAGGCAGCAACATACTATCCACATGTTGGAATTACTGTCCCAATCAGCCTACGACAGACCAAACTGGTGGCTGCCAGAGCCATGAAACTTATGGGGGAGGTCTTAGGTGATACCCCATCTCAACAGTGGTACCGAGCAGCTACTCAGGGAGAAACCCCCCCCCCATATGATAGAAGCTGGTCCAGAGCGCAGTGTACCGCCATCCATCAGCTTCGTTTGGGCTTTCCCACAGCCAAGATGATGGTAGACAAAGCTGAGAAGGAAATGTGCCAGTACTGTCAGCACGTTGTCCAGCTGCCCCTAACACACTATCTTCTGGAGTGCGAAGTTACTGAGACACTCCGCAGGCAACTAGGAGTGGTATTCCCTCCCAAAGAGGACCCAGAGATGACTGCGGCCACACTAGTGTACCATGGAGTCAACGAACCAAACAAGCTGTTACCCGTGATAACGACATATCCACCTCCTTGCTAGTGTCCATAGTTAGGAGTACATATGGTGTTGTCGCTTATGAGATGCACCAGTTGAACTGACCAGAAGAGTGCTTGAGCAGCATACGTCGCATCATTGTAGAAATCTTTCTATCTCGGAAGCCAGAGACGGGTCATCGCAAGATTGAGACCCTTGCCAGGACTACGGTCTTGGCGAACATTATACATACACTCTGTGGAAAATCCATCCATCGGCTTCGTTTGGGCTTTCCCACAGCCAAGATGATGGTAGACAAGGCTGAGGAGATGTGCCAGTACTGCCAGCACGTTGTCCAGCGGCCCCTAACACACTATCTTCTGGAGTGTGAAGTTACTGAGACACTCCGCAGGCAACTAGCACTGATATCCCCTCCCGAAGAGGACCAAGAGATGACTGCGGCCACACTAGTGTACCATGGAGTCAACGAACCAGACAAGCTGTTACCCGTGATAACGACATATCCTCCTCCTCGCTAGTGTCCATAGTTAGGAGTACATATGGTGTTGTCGCTTATGAGATGCACCAGTTGAACTGACCAGAAGAGTGCTTGAGCAGCATACGTCGCATCATTGTAGAAACCTTTCTCCCTCGGGAGCCAGAGACGGGTCATCGCAAGAGTGAGACCCGTGCCAGGACTACGGTCTTGGCGAACATTATACATACTCTGTGGAAACTGATGAAATCTCTGGTGGACGAAACTCCTTTATTACAATGTCATGAGCCGCATTTTGTGTCTTATTTACTGCTTGCTATATGTAAGTATCACGGCTCGAATCACTGTTCATGATTTTTATATATTTTTTTATTATTTATTATCACACTGGCCGATTCCCACCAAGGCAGGGTGGCCCGAAAAAGAAAAACTTTCACCATCATTCACTCCATCACTGTCTTGCCAGAAGGGTGCTTTACACTACAGTTTTTAAACTGCAACATTAACACCCCTCCTTCAGAGTGCAGGCACTGTACTTCCCATCTCCAGGACTCAAGTCCGGCCTGCCGGTTTCCCTGAATCCCTTCATAAATGTTACTTTGCTCACACTCCAACAGCACGTCAAGTATTAAAAACCATTTTTCTCCATTCACTCCTATCAAACACGCTCACGCATGCCTGCTGGAAGTCCAAGCCCCTCGCACCAAAAACCTCCTTACCCCCTCCCTCCAACCCTTCCTAGGCCGACCCTACCCCGCCTTCCCTTCCCCTACAAAGCCCCCTTTAAT